>QXEO01000445.1:222342-822342 GCA_007115705.1 Dactylis glomerata | reverse complement strand
GATAAATAATAACATGCTGGGTAAACAAATTACAGTTGGGCAATTGATAGAATAAAGACAACGTGCATATGTCGAGAGGATCACTATGAGATTTACTCTGGGCATTACAACAAAATACATAGACCGACATCCAACTGCATCTATGACTAATAATCCACCCACGGGGAATCATTCGAGGACCCCGTGAATATTAAGTTACGAACAACAGATAACTGCATTAAGCAAAGTGTGTAATGTAAATAAAGCATATACCCTTGGACATAAGAATGTTGTTTTCTCCCTAATGGCAACAACACATCTACAACCTTAGAGGTTTCTGTCACTCCCCCAGATTAAATAGAGGCATGAACCCAACTATCGAGCATAAATACCCCCTCTTGGAGTCACTAGTATCTACTTGGCCAAGATAGCTACTAACAACGGGGAGCATGCAAGATCATAAACAACATAGAGATAATATAAGATAATATTCAGCACATCAACTCAATCATAACACCAATATTCATCAGATCCCAATAAACACAACATGTAGAATTACATAACGGTGATCTCGATCATGTAAGGCAGCTCACGAGATCTAAACATGAAGCACATGGTAGAGAAGATAACCATCTAGCTACTGCTATGGACCCATAGTCCAAGGTAGACTACTCACTCCTCGCGCCGGAGGCAAGCATGGCGATGAAGAAGACCTCCGGTGGCGATTCCCCTCTCCGGCAGGGTGCCGGGAAGAGCTTCTAGACCCTCCCGATCCCGGGTCGACGATGGCGGCGGATCGCGATGTGTTTCTGTAAAATTGATCAGGTACTTAGGTTTTTCCCGTCGGGGGGGGGTCTTTATAGGCGAAGGGGCAACGTCAGGGGTGGATCAGGGGGGTCTCACCCATAGGGGGCGCGGGCCAGGGGCAGGCCACGCCACCCTATGGTGAGGCTGGCCCCTGGCTCGGCTCCGTCTCCTCTTCGGTGTTCTGGAAGCTTCGTTTAATATCTGGACATTCGGCTTTTGTTTCGTCCAATTTCGAGAATATTTCCTATGTAACTTTTCTGAAACACAAAAACAGCAAAAAATAGGGAACTGGCACTGTGGCATCTTGTTAATAGGTTAGTTCCGGAAAATACATTAAAACGCCACAAAGTGTAACGAAACACTAAGCAAATGGTGTAAAAACAAGCATGGAGCATCAAAAATTATAGATACGTTTGAGACGTATCAAATACTACTAGCTAGGTCTGCGCATCTCTTTGGTTCTAGTTTCAATACCATTATCATCCTTGATTATTATTTTGATTGAACTCTATTCTCGTAAAGTGCTTGAAGCAAGAAGACGGGAATAATTTATGTGGATTCTATGTCTGCGAGTTCATTCGAGAGACTTGCTGTGAGAAGAGAAGACTAGAACAACTAGATGTATGTAAACAATATTCACAATTTTATTTTATTAACATCATTTATGTTGAGTTTCTTCATTCATATATATTGATCCCCTTCTTTACATTAGATCAAACTGAAGCGGGATCATCTTCGAGCAACCGAGCGTGTACGAGCAATTCAAGAGGAAGTGGCGGGATTCTTACTTGATGAGGTCATAGCACCAACCGGAGAATACCATCGGCATTACGAGTTTGGAAAATCGTAACCGAAATTATATTGTATATATGCATGAACGTGTATAATGTACCATTATGTAATATGTTCGACCAAGCACGATGAAAGATGACACTAGCTTCGATCTCTATATACATGAAGATATTGTATAATATAATGGTTTCTTTTATATGTGCATCAACGTGTTTCAAATACCTGAAAAAATCGTATTTCAAATGGCTAGGGTTTAGGGTTTTAGCCGCGGCATCGTTCAGGGCTGAGAGGCTGCCATGTCGCCAATCTTTAGCACCGGTTCATATTATGAACCGGTGCTAAAGGTCCTCTGGCGGGGGCGCGTGTGGGAGGTCACGTGGAGGGCCTTTAGCACCGGTTCGTAACACAACCGGTGCTAAAGGGATTAGGCTTTAGTCCCGGAAGCGTTGCACCGGTTCCAGAACTGGTGCTAAAGGCCCTTACAAACTGGTGCAAATTCCCCGATTTCCACTAGTGTATAAGTTTTAAATTTTTAAAAATTTAGTGGCCCGAGAGCTACAAATCCTCACTCGGCCTCGGTGCCCTGACTTATTGTTTGTGCTGAAAAAACAGTTCCGAGCCTAGCCCAGTTGTGTGGCCGGACGTGGGCCGTTCTAAGAATTTGGGAGCAAGGAGAGGAATGTAGGCCTAATTTTGCTGGACTTGTACTCTCTCTTATCATATTTTTTTTTTCCAGAACTTAGAACATTGCGTAGTAAGTTGTACAAATTAATTTGATATTTTTTTCAGTTGAGGGAGTAAAGTAATATTTAATTCTTCATTTTTCCTGGAGAAATGTTAGTATGTGAATTTAAGTTTGAAAAAAAGATTGTTGGATCCTGTGGAGGAAAAGTTTGGAAAAAAGATTGTTGGATGGAAAGGAAAAGTGCTCTCCATTGGGGATAGGGTGACATTGGTGAATGCTTGTCTTAGTAGCATCTCATTATACATGTTATCCTTTCTGGAAGCTCCTAAAGGATTTATTAAAAAGGCAGATTTACATAGGAAAAGAATGGTTTGAGATGAAATAGATGGTAAGAAAAGGTATCATCTGGTGAATTGGCACACTGTTTGCCTGCCAAAAGATTGTGGTGGATAGGTGTGTTGGATCTCCCTACTATGAATAAAAGCTTGCTTTGCAAATGGCTTTGGAAACTAGAAAATACTGAGGGAATCTGGCAGCAAATGCTGACAAAAAAATACCTGAGTCATCAGGTTCTTGCTCAGGCTGGTGCAGAACCAGGTTGTTCTTATTTTTGACAAGGTTTAATGTCGGTTAAAAATATTTTTCAACAACATTGTGAGAGAATTACAAAAAAATGGAAAGAAGACACTTTTTTGGACTGACAGCTGGGTGAATGATTCACCTCTTGCTTCTTAGATTCTCAGGTTGTTTCATATCACTTTTCAGAAAGAGATTAATGAAGGCTGGGGATCCATAAGATTTAGAAGAACTCTATATGGAGAGACTCTTCAGCAATGGGAAGAGTTGAAGAGAATGGTTGATGAGGTTTCACTGTCTGGTGAAACTGATAGAATTGAGTGGTAGATAGGGAGTAGTGGAAAGTTCAGAGTGAAGGATCTGTACCTGCATTTGAGAGCAGAGGGGAGTTTTCCCCAGAAGTTTTTGTGGAAAATTAAAATTCCAATGAAAGTCGGGATATTTCTTTGAGAAGTGCTTAAACATAGCATATTGACCAAGGAAAATCTACTAAAAAGAGGCTGGACAGGGAATGACCAATGTCAATTCTATGGTGGAAAGGAAACTATACAACACCTGATATTTAGCTGTGGCCTGGCCAAGCTGGTTTAGCATGTGGTGTTGTGTGCTTTCCATTTGGTCAGGCCTCCAGAATCTGTGGAGGATTTATTTGGGGCTTGGATAAAATCCTTCCTAAAAAATCAAAGAAACTTAGTCCTTTGTGGAGCTGCTGCAATTTGTTGGACTTTGTGGAAAACCAAAAATGATGCTTGTTTCAACAATAAAAAAACCAAATGACCCTGCAAATGTGATATACAGGCTGTGTGATCTGCTTTCTGGCTGATCCATTTTGCATATAGACCAAGACAGAAGAAACACTGAGGAGGGAGTGGAGAAACTGAAGTTGGTCATCAGGGAAGCGTATGGATGGGCTCCTGCTGTGCTGAGGATTGCTTCTTAGTCTCCAGCTTCTGTTCTAGTTTCCTGTTGTATTGGTAACTTGTAATTTGTGCATGTTGGTAGTGTTTGTGAGCTGTGGGCTTAAGTGCTTGTGTGTAATGCGCCTGGTGGTCTTGGCCCTTGGGTGGCATTGCTAGATGTTGAAAAACTTAGTTTCCTTGCTGTTGGAGGTGTGCCTGGAGGGCAGTCCTTTTAGGTTTGGAACTGTTTTTCTTTTTATTTGTTGTAAATTTGTGACGGTTTCTTTAATGGAAATCGACGGGGGATTTTGACCCGTTGGGTAAAAAAACACACACTTTGTTTTGCTGAGGGTTTTATTGTAAAAAAATCGCTTGGTTGCCATGCATGCATAATGATGTCCAGCCACAGCTTGGACCTAGTGATTAATTGATTCGATGCACGTAATGTCCGATCATTTTTATCGGAGATACGCTGCTGCATACTGCGGCTTGACCAGCGATGTCATTTCTGTTCATAGCCGGAGCTCAGTGTCACGGCAACTGGACAAGTGTATGTACATATTGCTTGGAGTTGGAGTCGAAGCAAATTGACACCTGCAGCGTGAGACGAAACAGTTCAGCAGCATTGTTCGATCACAGTCTTCTATGGTGTAGTCCGTGACAGGAACTGTAGGACGAAAATCTATCGGCGCCACAAATAATTCAGGACAATTTGATGCCACGGTTTAAACAGAAGGGCAAAAACTACTCGTTCCTACTGATTTTTTTTTTTCTTATAAGCGAACGTTCCTACTGATAGGCTAGCAGGAAAACCTGGTTTGCCATTTACACCCATCCTGCCCTCGCAGCGTCGATCGATCAGTCGAGAGCACAGACAATCCAACGCACTAATTTATGTAAAAAGATTTTTGAGTTCTTAAAAATCATTTAATATAATTAGTAATGCAAGAATTATGGTTTTTGGATGCACTCTAAGGGCATGCATGGTTCGTTGGAAATTATAGAATTTTTCGGACCTAAGGAGGCCACGCTAAATTCCCAGCATGGGCCTGAATACCCGGCACGGGCCATAAAATAAAACTCCTTTTTAAGCGGGGCCTAAGCAGTAATGGACTTACTTTACACTAAGAAAGATTAGTATTTATAAAAGAAAGAAGTCTAAATCACCCCCACAAGTATCAAGTTTGAACCAGAGAACCCCCACAAGTTTCAAGTGGAGCACTTAACCCCCCTAACTATCAAATATCGGGTAGTTTACCCCTTCAGAGCGGTTTGAGAGGCTATTAGCTGTTTTGGTGAGTGGTTTTGGTCCACCTGGATTAGCCACGAGCTCGGGGCTGTCTCACGCGCGTACATGCGCGGGATGAGCAGCGATCTCTGCTGCCAGCTGCGATGCATCGACGTAGAACAACAAGGAAACTCAAAGGAGTGGACGGGGCGACAACCGACAGGCAGCACGCATGCTATGGAACGGCAGATGGAACGGGACCGACGGCGCCCGCCCGCGTTGAAGGAAAAGACATCGGAGGCGAGTTTAGTGTTGCCGCTAGTCGAACAGGGAGTGGTGGTAGGTGGCGTGAGGCATGGTGGAGTGGTCGGGGAAGATTGGTCCCTGTCACACGAAGTGCAGCGCTGCACTGAAAGGCAAGGCGTCTGGGCGTGGGAGGAGCTGCTACACGCGTCCGAGGAGATGCTCGGCAAGTGCGGATGCGGCACGATGTACAAGGCGCGGCTTGATGCCGACAGCGTTCGTGGCCGTCAAGCTGCTCCGCGACGCTGCGCCGGTGTTCGTGGGGACCAAGGAGCTCGAGCATCACATGCTCGGCCGCGTCAGCCACCCCAGCATGGTGCCACTCAAAGCCTACTACTACGCTCGCGACGAGAAGCTGCTGCTAGTCTACGAGTTCATGCCCAAGGGCAGCCTCTTCTCCCTCCTCCACGGCAAACTTGTCCTTCTCTCTCTCTGCTCTGAGCCTCCGAAGAACTTGGCCTAATGGCCTCTCGCCGTTTATTCCGTCGAACACCTGTTGTCTTTGTTGATACTAAACTGAATGTGGATGCGCAACACGAGCTGGCGCGGCGGGATGTTGGCGCACGGCAACCAGGATCAAAAGCACGAATATTCAGCTGGATAGGTCCGGCGAGGCACGAGCACGACGTCTGGCGGAATATGGGCTGACCCAGCTCTCATCGCCAAGCTCGGCCGGGTATCACGCGCCTGAGGCGCGCCAGTCGTGGCTATGGGCGTCGCAGAAGGGCGACGTGTACACGTTTGTGGTGGTCGTCCTCCTGGAGCTCCTTACGGAGCGCTGCCCGGGCGTCAGCGTGGCGGAGGTCCCTGCTCCTCCCGTGCATGTACGCGCACGCGAGACAACCTGCGCTCATGGCTAACTGCAACCGACCAAAACCACTTACCCAAACAGCTAATAGCCTCTTAAACCGCTACGAGGGGGTAATTTTCCCGGTATTTAATAGTTAGGGGGGGGGTAACTGCTCCACTTGAAACTTATGGGGGTTCTCCGGTCCGAACTGAATACTTGTGGGGGTGATTTAGACTTCTTTCATTTATAAAAAGGTTTAGTCGAGTGCAACTAGATGTAGAACGGGCTACATGTAGCCTCTTTTTTCAAAATCCGAAATCAACAATTTAAACTTTCAAAAAAAATATAAACAAAAATTCTAGATATAGACAATAACTTATATACTAGTGTTTAAAAAATGAATGTGAAATGGTTAGTATTCTACTCTATACAAAATTGACAACGTTTTAGATATAAAGTACTCACTCTGATTGTAAATAAGTGTCGGTACAAAACTTGTACTAAGTAAGTACAACATTATCCACACTTATTTCCAACCATAGGAAGTAGTGAACAATGCAACTTTCAAATCTCCCAAATTTATCAGAATTTGTTATTTTGTATAGCCTGGAATACAAAGTATGTTTCATTGAGATTTTACAGATTCGAGAAATACGTCATTGAATATACCTAGGATTTCCCCCAGAATTTTTAGAAACTTTAAATTATTGTTTTTAAATTTACAAAAATATCAGGCTACATGTAGCCCGAGCACCATTTATGATTTCTGGGTTTGGTCCCACTACTTGCAAAAACAATACTACAATTTTACAAGAGTGCATCCAAAAATATAATTGAATTATACTCCCTTCTATCAGAAAAGGTTGTCTGATAACTGAGTACAAGATAACCTTTTCTGATCATAGAGAGTACGACGATCACAGGGAGTATAATATTTAAATCAGATCATTGGCACACATAACCCACCTGATAGTTTTTGTTAATCGGGCTAGATCGCTAATTAAACGACCATTTTGTGGTTGGTGAAATGCGAAACAAAAGTCTTATTACCAGGCCCGTCGATGGACAGGATTGATGTGCTCGATCGAACAGGGCCCCCAAATTTCAGGGGCCCTCAAATTCGTGCAGTCCAATAGTATGCTAGATTCATTTTCCTTAGTTGTTTGGATAATTTGTTTCGTGCGGCCCAGGACTAGCAGGCCACGATCGTTTCGTGTGTTGATTGGTTTATCGATCAGTTCACACAATCGCTAGGTCTCCCGGCATCGCTATGCCTGTTACGCACAGCCTGGTTTTTTCGCCGCCGATGGCCAGTTCCTAGCCTTGCCGGCGTTGTCCTGGAGACAAGACAGGGCTGGTCCTGTTCCTTGCCGCCGCCCGCCGCCGGCATGCCTTCCTCCCCACTTCCCCGTTTGAGTGAGCCTGTCGATCAGCAATTCGGCGATCTAACTCACAGCCCCAGGCGATCCCCGTTCACGCGATCAACGAAACTAGGTAAGATCGCTGCAAACCTGCAAACACCTGGCTCCTGCAACTCGTGGAGTACTCTACAGCTTCATGATGAACTATTTTGTTAATTTATTATATTGTCAAACGGGGCAAATTAATATTATCTTACAGAAGATTAATTATATAGAATTACAGGTATGATTCAATATTTTATTTCATGAAATAACAGACCGATTATGTTTTTTGGTAGAACATGAGCTTTTTATTACTTTAGTGCTATTTTTTTACAAATTTAGAATGAATATTTGATATATTTCTAAACATGTAGCATGGTTTCTTTTACTAGTTACTAAATTTGAACAAAATTTCAAGCCTCATTTTATAAGTCGTACCAGGGCCCCAAAATCCTGGAGACGGGGCTGTTTTTTACTGGGTTGTGTAATAGGTTAATGAGAAACTGTTTGAAACTTGGAAGTGCATTTTCGTCTATCGATGCGTCGTGCATGCATAATTCGACCAACCGTACTGTATAAGGGCATCTTCAGCGGGCCGACGCATCGTATCCGCGCGCATCCGAACGCGTCCGATCGGATGCGAGAGGCGGCTATGCGCGCTCCAGCGGGCCGACGCATCCGGACCGACGCGTCTGGCTCGACCCATCCCGACCCAAATTTGGGGCGAGTTTGCGTCAGGCCGGGCAACACGCGTGTCCTCCCGCGTCCGCCCAATTACTTGGTGGTCCCTTCCGCCAGAGGCAGATGTCTCCCTCCAAAACCCTCCCCAAAAATTGAGCGGCGGCAGCATAAGCGCAAGTGATGAATCCCGTCACCAGTGAAGCCGCTGTGCCTGCTGCCGGCAGCGGGCTGAAGAAGCAGCCCAAGGTGAGGAAGGCGGCAAAGGATCTAACGCCGGATGAGCGGAGGAAAGAGTCGGAGAAGCGCGCCGCCCCGCGAGTTGCCATGCGGAACCACCAGAACGCGGCCCGACTCGACGAGGAGCGCCGGCAAGAGACCGAGCGATTCCTCGCCCCTCACGCCTTGGCCAACAGCGAGGAGCTGGCGGGGAAGGCCGTCGCGCGTGCCGTCATGATGATGAAGCAGGAGGCCATCAACGTGGCGTTCGGCGGCGTCGCTTCAATGCCTCCGTCGTGTGTCGTCGGCGGCGCCTTGTCGACGAGCTCGGTCACCTCGACACCGAGCGGTTGGCCTCCTACGCTCGAGCTCACCACGCTTGTCGCGCATGCTCCTGCGCTGGACGCCCACAGTCAGGGCGGTATCCCGCTCTCCCGGTTTGGCGACCTCTGACCCCTGTCGAGGTCGGCAGGGCCAGGCATCAACCTCAACAGCACATCGTCGACAGGGTGCGGCACCCCAACAGGCTTGAAGAAGCCTCGTCGCATGTCTACTGCTGAAATGCCAAGGGCAGTCAACCTGTTCAACGAAATGTCAGCGCCCACCAACGAGGTAATGGCTCATCGCTCTTGTCAATTGGCATTGCCGGTGGCCTAGAGCGCCAGCCCATAGGCATTAATGGCCGATGTGTGTGCATGCATTCTTGGGGGCCGAGGGCGAGGCAATCATGAATGACATGATCAACGACAAGGACGACTACACCCAGGCCGAGCCTGATACCTAGGCCAAGGGCTACGACATTGATGCTGAGCAGTTTTTCCACCCAACGGCACGCAGGATGGGATGACGGCCGCGGCATTCGCCGCAACACTTGCCGGGTGCTTTTCCGAAGTTAAGAGGATCAACCAAAGGACGGCGAGCTACATGCCGACAGAGGACAAGGTCCTTTGTGATGCTTGGTTGGAGATATCAACCGATCCCATTTGCGGTGCCAAACAAAAGGGATTCAACTACTGGAGGAAGGTGGGCAAATTCTTCCACGAGCGGAGGAAGATTTGTGAAAAAACATTCCAAAGCGATCGAAATGATCTCTTCCTTTCCAAGAGATGGGGCACCATCCATGCCGAGTATAGCAAGTTGCAAGAATCATTTGAAAAGATCCAAAAAAGGCAAATTAGTGGGCTCGCGCCAGTTGACTTGGTAAAACCTTATTCCGTTCTTCTCGTTGATTTTGGCATATGAATAACGCTATTGTTCATTGCCGAGTGTAGATCATCAAGTCTTTGGAGCACTTCAAGGTGGCGTACGACAACAAGGCCTTCACATTGAGTCATTATTGGTCCATCCTCAAGGACTCCAAAAAATGGGAAGATAGCTTTACCCTTTGGCTAGAGCTGGAGAACCAGAACGGCAAAGGCAACGACAATGCCTCGATAGTCGATGTGATCGACATTGATGGTGAGGGGCCAGCCGCCTCGGGCCTGCTAGGTGCTGTCCGGCAGTGCCGGCCTCCTAGCCACAAGGGTACCAAGGCCGACATCGCCCGGCAGGCCGGCTCCTTGGCGTTCCAAGAAACCTTCAAGGAGCTCATGACCAAGAAGGAAGAGGCCACTGCCGAGAGGGAGGAGCGATAGCATAGAGACAAGGAGGCCACCACCAAGAGCTTCATCGATCTCCAAGAGCGGTCTGTTGCCGCTGACGAGGCCATTGCCAAGGCTAGGCTGCTGGAGGCCAAGGCCAAGACAAAGGCCCTGGAAGCCGAGGCCAAGGCAAGGCTCTTGGAGGCCGAGGCGAGGACTAAGTTCTTGGAGACCAAGGCCACGACCAAGCTTCTCGAGGCCCAAGCCATGCTCATGGCCGAGGAGACCAAGATCATGCTCATCGACTTGGAGACCATCTCTGACCACGCCCGACGGGAATTGTTGGAGAATAGGCAGAAGTCGATCTGGGAGCGGCAAGCTTGAGTGCCCGACAATGGCGATGGCAAGTGCAGACAAGAGTGCATCATTTGTGAACTTGCCATTTTTTGGACATGTTGTAGATATTGCCTAATTTTGGACAATTTGGATGAGATGGCCACTGGTTGGCGCTGCCAGGATGGCAATGGCATATGTTTGCCACTTATTTGCTTGCAAATTATTTTTATTTTCGAGTTTTAGGCTGTGCGAATCTATTCAAACTGGCCAGCCCTGGCAATTTTGCTGAAACTGACCAAAACAACCAGCGCGGATAGGATGCATCGCGCCGCTGTGCGCGCCGATCAGGCGGGCTGGACCGCGAAGCAAATTGTGCCATGCTCTCGATGCAAATAGACCAGGACGGAGCATTTGCGTCAGCAGGATGCATCGACTGGAGATGCCCTAAGCTCCTTGAATCATGTTGTCGCACGAGTCACGATGTGGAGTACCACATACAGTCCTGTGGCGCAGGCCCTCGAGCGATCTGCCACGATTGGTGTGCACGCCGATGGACCACCACCGAACATCATCAGAGGCGATAGCTAGTACATGCCCCGGGCCCGTGCGCCACCTCTGTGCCCGCGTTTCCCGTGTCGTGCATGACGACTTCTTTCTTTTTGTCTGGCTTTTTCAATGTGGGCTTGTTGCACCATCGATCTCTGTTGTGCAATGACACAAAATAGACCGCACGTTTTCACCGTTCATCTGCTCGGTGCTCATGCTCCGTACATTAGTGACCCGAATGGCAACCCAAGCTGTATACATTAGGGCATCTCCAGCGGCCCGACGCATCCTGCCGACGCAAACGGTCCATCCTAGTCCATTTGCGTCGAGGCCCAGACAAAAATGGGTCATGGTCCGGCCCTTCTAGCCGGCACGCGCAACGGCGCGACGTATCCTGTCCGCCAGTCATATTTTTAAATTTGGCCAGCGCGTCTCCGCCGCGTTCTAGCGCATTCCCACCAGGGCGGTGGCTGTTTCCCGCCGTTGTTTCCCACGTAGGGACATGTTTCCCTCCGGCCCGCCGCTATAAAAATGTGTCTCCTACCACAACAAGGTGCCACCACAACAATGAGCACCATGCCAAGGACTCCTCTTCCTAGCAGTGGCACCAGTAGTGGAGATGGGCGAGCAGCCGGCGAACAGCCGGCCAGCAATGGGGTGGCATGAGGGCGACGACACCGGCAAGGTCCTCTGCTGGGCAGCCGGGCTTTGGTAGCTACCGCAACCAGACCACATGGGAGCCTTTCTCATGGGCAGTGGCCAGCGATGTCATGCTGCCAGTGGTGGTCCGATGTCATGCATTCCAAGAGCTGCACATGGACATCTTGGAGGCTATGCGCGCCAACCCCGACGGTGCCAGTTTGTGTGCTCGGTTCGAGCAAGCACAGCGGGACGTAGTGGCGATGATCGATGGCCAAACTTCGGGCTCTAAAAGTGCAGTGGGGCTTCGGAATCTAGAAGCGCAATGGGGCTTCGGGCTCTAGAAGCGCAGTGGGGCTTTGGGCTCCGGGCGCCGCCGCCGGCAGTGCCTTAGTTTTAGCTAGTTTAGAAACTTTTAGCATGTTTGTGGTAGGTTGCTCCGATGTGTTTTGTATGTGAATTGAATAAAACTAAATTACCCTTGCATTGCAATTTTTTTTGATACATTGCAAACTTTGTTGCATACATTAGAACTGAATAAAAAGTAGCTCGTGGCTATTGGTCATCCTCGGAGGAGGAGGAAATGGCGGCCTTGCCGTGGGCGATCGCGACGTAGTATCGACGGCACATGGTCTGATCGAAGACTGAGACCGTAATCTAGTGCTCGCCGTCGTAGTTGAAGATGACGAAGTGCCCGACCATGATCTCGTGCCGCTGGCAGAACCTCCTCCACCCACTGGCCAGGTACGGGGTGCTGGTGCTGGCCAGGTACCGCGCGCCCAGCCTTTGACCAGCATAGCTATCGCCCATGGAGTCACTGCCATGTGGGGCCTAGACCCACGCGGGAGGACATAGGCGGACAGCACACTTGTCCGTGCCGACGCATCGGTGACCCAAATTTGGTGGATCGATGCATCGTGCCGGACACGTCGGTCCGGATGCGTCGCACCGCTGGAGCATGCGAAACCGGCACGCTGGTTCGGTCGAACCTGATCGGACGCGTGCGGACGCGATGCATCGGCCCGCTAGAGATGCCCTTAGTCCCACGCTAGCCGCTACCTCGGCACCGACAGTTGCCTCGACCCCCTCTACCTCTAGGTGTTCTTCCCGGTGGTGGGCGGATTACTACGATGACAAGGAGGACTCCTCCCTGCGCTCATACTGCGAGGTCCTCCAGAGTGGGACGCCCCCTTCCCTTCCTCCGGCGGCCCAGGACTGGTGTGCTCCTTCCCCGCATGGAGGCCCGGTGGCTCAGGATGATGACACTCCCGTGGTCGGCCACGCTCACTCAGCTCACGGCCAAAGCGGGTGATCTTCTTCCCCACATGGAGGCCCCTGCAGGAGGCATGGATGGCGTGGCCACCCCAGCAGAGGACGCACGCCCGTGGTTTCATGTTGGCGGTGGGAGGCGCCACCGTGGAAAGGTCGTTGGGTCAGAGCTCCTAGCGCTGTGGATCTGGGAGGACCTGCCGCTGGACCTCGCAGGGCCGTGCTTCAATTGTCTCCTACCAGCAGACCACATCGTCATTAATTGTACTCGCAAGGCTGTCACTTGTCCTGAGGGACGAGCACCGGCAGGCGATGGACGGCGGCTGCCGGAGGCGCATGGACTAGTTCAGCTCGAGCGGCGAGGTGCGGCGTCATCTGTGGCGTGTGGACGAGAGCTGCCCGACCAATATGTGGCATCGATGGCGCCTGGGCGTGAGTGTGCCGCTTCGCCTGTGGTGGTGCCCGGCAGGGAGCGGCCCGGGGAGGCGTGTGGGCGACCTGTGGATGTGCCGCAGCTAGAGCGACATGGAGAGCCGGCGCCAGCATATCCGGAATGGCGTGGAGGGGTGCACATGCGGCTTGGCCCTCTCGGGGTCCCGCCGTCGTCACCCATGGATGCGCTGGGCATGGATGCCTCGCGCCCTGGCCTGTACAGGGTGCCAGCAAGCAGGCGGCTTGGGGAGCAGGTGCCTTCGCAAGTTCCTCCTTCATCCCCTCAGGCTCCTCCAAGCTTGGTGGGCTCGATGCCGGCGGGTCGGTAGGCCGGCGGCGCCCAGCATCATTCGGGCTTCGGTGCAACAACATGGCCCTCAACTTCGATGACACGTCCTCATGCCGAACAGAGAGAAGTCCCAATCCAGGTCGCGCTCCCCTCGCTGCGCTCTGGAGCGCGCCGCCATGACATGATTTAGAGGACCATGTCGTGGCTCAGCGGAGGGTGGAGAGGGTTTTTCTCCCTCATTTGGCGGAGATCGATGCAGCCGAGGGTGCTCTTCACTAGGGCTTGGTGGCCTTTGTCTCTAGCCATCCCTTTGTCACCCTATCCGAGACCGGCGGAGCGATTTTAGCATTGGGGCCCCTGGCCAAAGACATTTTCAATATCAATAGGCACTGGCCTTCTGACTTCTCTATCAGGTGCGGCAGCTAGCGCATCCACGATGAGGGCGGCTGGTGTCATGGACGACAGGGACTTCTCCCTGCGCTTCTCACATTGGAACCGGCAGCTCCATGCGATGCGACACGAAATGCACCACCGTGCCCATCTCAAGCTTATTGGCGTTCCCACGCGCACCTGCAACAAGACTGCGGCCTCCGTCATCCTCGTCCTTGCGGGAATATCTTGGACGGCTCCAAGTGGTGGCCTGGATGGATGATCTCGAGCTCCTTCCTAGGGCCATGGAGCTCCTCATCGAGGAGCTGAACGGCCTGTTGGAAGAGGATGAGGGTCTCGTGCTTCCCGGTGATGCGCTTGTCCCACTGGAGAAGTCCATGCTTTGCTATTTGGTCTTGGTGAGGTTGGTCCATTCCAAGGACATGACCAGTGGATGCATGCCAGGGCCGGGTGGTGACAGTGATGACAGTGACGGCGGTCCTCGGTGTGATCACCGGCGCCCACGCCCAGGACTGGCAGATTGTTCCCACGGTCGGGACACTCTGGATGGTGACCTGGATGGACACCGGCGTGACCAGAGCCAGGGTGACCGACGTGGCCGGAGTGGAGATCGTGGCGGCCGGCGTGATCGGATCTGCGATGACTGGCGTGGCCCGAGTGGTAACTGGCGTGGTGAGGATGGCCGGTGGCATGTCAGAAACTTCGGGGCTTCGCCTGGCCACCGGCGTGCCCCCTCGTGGATGATGACATGGAGGAGGGTGAGATTGTGGAGGGTCCAGGTGGCCCACATTCCCCTGCTGATGACGCCACCCTGGTGCTTGTGTCGGGTGACCGGGCTGGTTTTGAACTAGGACCGCGCGACGCTGGGTGGGATCTGATATTGGTGGAGCTGGTGGCGACCAATTCTAGGCGGGCGCATGGGCTTGGTCAGGAGTCTTGCTGCACCCAATCCTAGGTGGAACCAGCTGCGCCCATCCAGGGACCGACACATGGAGAGGTGCCAATGGCGGGTGGCTCACAGCAGCTTTTCCCTTGCGGTGAGTCATGCCTGGCAGCTTCGGGGATGCCCCTAGAGGGCTTTGTCCTGGAGCTGGAGTGGCCCCCTCCCCCTACCATACCAACCAAGACTTCGTGTGCTTCTAATTCCCCTGTGTCCCACCTTGATGCTCGATTAGGTGATCTGGTCCTCTCCTCGGATGGACTGCTTTCATCGCCTGGTGGCACTTCCACAAGCCCCCTGGTCGCCGCGCCCATGCTCTGTGGACCCGAAGCTCTCCCCGCGGTCGGTGATGGATATGTTCCAAGTTTCCCTCTACCCCATCTCGAAGATGGGCTCTCTTGGAGTCGTGGACAGCCAGCAGCTCGGTGCTGACTGATGCGTCTCAAACGTATCTATAATTTTTGATGTTCCATGCTTAATTATGCACCATTTGTTTTGTGTTTTGTTACACTTCATGGCATTTTTATGCATTTTCTGGAACTAACCTATTGACGAGATGCCACAGTGCCAGTTCCCTGTTTTCTGCTGTTTTTGTGTTTCAGAAAAGTTACACAGGAAATATTCTCGGAATTGGACAAAACGAAGCCCGAACCTCCTATATTTCCCGACACGAGACAAAGTCCGAAGGAGAGCCGGAAGGGGGCTAGGGACCTGCCACACCCTAGGGTCGCGCGGGTGGACCCTAGGCCACGCCCCCCTATGGTGTGGGGCCCCTGGTCTACCTATGATATCGCCCCTTCGCCTATAAGAAGCTGATACGTCTCAAACGTATCTATAATTTTCGATGCTCCATGCTTGTTTATACACCATTTGCTTTAAGTTTCGTTACACTTCGTGGCATTTTTATGCATTTTCTGGAACTAACCTATTAACAAGATGCCAAAGTGACAGTTCCCTGTTTTCTGCTGTTTTTGTCTTTCAGAAAAGTTACACAGGAAATATTCCCGGAATTGGACGAAACAAAAGCCAAACCTCCTATTTTTACTAAAGTTTTGCGAAGACCGAAGATGAGACGGAGGGGGGCCAGGGGCCAGGCTAACCATAGGGCAGCGTAGCCCAGCCCCTGGCCGCGCCATCCCATGGTGAGACCATCTGGTCCACCTCCTGACGATGCCCGTTCGCCTATAAAGTCCCCTCGACCAGAAAAACCTAAAGGATGGATCGCTTTTCCTCGAAACATATTGCAAGCCACCACCGTCATTGAAACGAGATTGGGAGGATCTAGGAGCTCTTCCTGGCACCTTGCCGGAGAGGGGAATCCCTGCCGGAGGCCTTCTCCACCACCATGGTCACCTCCGGAGTGATGTGTGAGTAGTCTACCTTGGACTACGGGTCCATAGCAGTAGCTGATGGTTGTCTTCTCCACCATGTGCTTCATGTTTAGATCTTGTGAGCTGCCCTATATGATCAAGATCATCTTTATGTAATCATACATGTTGTGTTTATTGGGATCCGATGAGTATTGGTACTATGTCAAGTTGATGTGCTGAATCATATATCTTTATGTTATCTCTATGTTGTTTATGATCTTGCATGCTTTCCGTTGCTAGTAGATATCTTGGCCGAGTAGATGCTAGTGACTCCAAGAGGGAGTATTTATGCTCGATAGTTGGGTTCATGCCTCTATTTAATCTGGGGGAGTGACAGAAACCTGTAAGGTTGTAGAAAAAGGAGCTTGTTTAGACCGCGGATTAGACTTTTTCATGCCATGCTTGATGTCGTTTTGATAGTATGCTTAGTAGTTTTTGCTGTAGCATGACTTGTCTCAAATGACTAAGATTGCTTAATGAGCCTTTGAAAAGATCATGCATTGTTTTTATTGTATGGAAACATTTATTTGGTTTCTCCTTGATGCTTTATTTGGGTTGACTTGGCACATGCTTACAACATGTTTGACTCTTACAAAGTCGCCATAAGCCTCTATGATCATTTGGTTTTTGACTTGTGATGCCATTTTATGCTTCTCTTAATGATGTTTTATCGCTATGCATGATTATGGCCGTTATTGCTCTCTTAGTTGGTCGCTCCCAGTCTTTTGCTAGCTCTCATTTTGTACTGAGTATGAGCTCTACTCGGGCATCCAACTCCCAAAAACCAAATTATTCCAATGTGTCCACCAAACATACCAATTAGCAATTTGCTATTCCAAATACATTTGACTTGCTTTTATCTATCCTTCGAATTAAACTCTTTTGGTGTTATGTGAAAATTAGTCAGTAAAGCTCTCATGAACCTGATAGCACACTTTACTTTTTCTCGCTTTTAAAATTTTGATATTGTGGCTCTTTTATGTTGACGTTATGCTTGCAAGTCGTAAGTTGGAAATTAGCCAAACCATGCCATCATGGGGTAAGCTTTCAACATTGCACTTTCTCTTATTTGAGTTGATATCGTGATCTTTTGTTTATGGATACTCGCGATGTGAAATAAGTTGGGAATCTTGCGGGATCATGGAGTTTGTATATGTGTTAGAGAAACGCCTGGGCCGCTAATCTAAGCCATGCATCATTTATGGTGGAAATTTATAGCATGCCCATAGTGGACATTCGACGATGCATCTCAAAATAAAAAGCTATACCAATGGTAAATAAAAGAGATGCCGAGGTATTCATTGTTTGTTTGTCCTATCATTTTGATGTGGGCTTGTTCCATGTCATCGGGCAAGGAGGTACCCTGTTGGCGGTTCTCGATGATATGTGTATACTTACAATGACAAGAGCTTGCTTGGGACCCTAAGTCGAGTAGCATGAGGTTTAGGTATTCGTACTTCACGGGACACGAGGTTTTCAACTTATGATTTGTCAAGCATATGCTCATAATCGTTCTCGCATTAACTTTAACCATTCAAGATGCCTATGATGGGGGCAATGAGAGCTCAAAGCTAGTAAGTACCATAATTTTTTTTTGAAAGTTTATAAAACTTGTAATCACTGCTTCCCTCTGCGAAGGGCCTTTTATTTACTTTTATGTTGAGTCTCCACCTTCTACCTATATGCACTATCTAAGAGAGCATAGTTGTCATTCTGAGTTTAATGTACATAGTCCCAAAGTTTATCATTGATTGATTCATGATTATGGTTTCACTTGTTCTTAAATTATTTGTATCTAGTCGCCCTCTTAAACTTGAAGGTGTCCTATGCATTTATTTTTTGCTATTCCATGAAGGACAAGCTGAAAACCATTTGCTATATTTTTCCATCGGATTTGAACACACGTTTGACTTTTATTATTTCATTATTCATGATCTTTTGTTTGTGTTTCTTTTCATGCTATAACATGGTTGCTAAGTTTTTATTATCAAGATTATGTCTCTTATGCCCATGTTTTAAGTTCTTTGATCCTAGCACTCAATGCTTACATAGATGATCAAGATTGTGATGGTGCATGTCATCTCAAAAATTATTATTTTGTTATCACTTACCTACTCGAGGGCGAGCAGGAGTTAAGCTTGGGGATGCTTGATACGTCTCAAATGTATCTATAATTTTTGATGCTCCATGCTTGTTTATACACCATTTGCTTTGAGTTTTGTTACACTTCGTGGTGTTTTTATGCATTTTTCGGAACTAATCTATTAACAAGATGCCACAGTGCCAGTTCCCTATTTTCTGCTGTTTTTGTGTTTCAGAAAAGTTACATAGGAAATATTCTCAGAATTGGACGAAACAAAAGCCGAACCTCCTATTTTTACCAAAGTTTTGCGAAGACCGAAGATGAGACGGAGGGGGGCCAGGCTCACCATAGGGCGGCGCGGCCCAGCCCCTAGCCACGCCACCCCATGGTGAGACAACCTGGTCCACCTCTTGACGATGCCCTTTCACCTATAAAGTCCCCTCGACGGGAAAACCTAAAGGACAGATTGCTTTTCCTCGAAACATACTTCAAGCCACCGCCGTCGTCGAAACGAGATCGGGAGGATCCAGGAGCTCTTCCCGGCACCCTGCCGGAGAGGGGAATCCCTGCCGGAGGCCTTCTCCACCAGCATGGTCGCCTCCGGAGTGATGTGTGAGTAGTCTACCTTGGACTATGGGTCCATAGCAGTAGCTAGATGGTTGTCTTCTCCACCATGTTCTTCATGTTTAGATCTTGTGAGCTGCCCTACATGATCAAGATCATCTTTATGTAATCATACATATTGTGTTTGTTGGGATCCGATGAGTATTGGTACTATGTCAACTTGATGTGCTGAATCATATATCTTTATGTTATCTCTATGTTGTTTATGATCTTGCATGCTTTCCGTTGCTAGTAGATATCTTGGCCGAGTAGATGTTAGTGACTCCAAGAGGGAGTATTTGTGCTCGATAGTTGGGTTCATGCCTCTATTTAATCTGGGGAGTGACAGAAACCTCTAAGGTTGTAGATGTGTTGTTGCCACTAGGGGGAAAACAACATTCTTGTGTCCAAGGACATTTGCTTTGTTTACTTTACGCACTTTGCTTAATGCAGTTATCCGTTGTTCGCAACTTAATACTCAAGGGGTACTCAGATGACTCCCCGCGAGTGGATTATTAGTCATAGATGCAGTTGGATTACGGTCTATGTATTTTGTCGTATTGCCCAAAGTGAATCTCATAGTGATCCTCATGACATATGTACATTATCTTTACTCTATCAATTGCCCAACTATAATTTGTTTACCCAGCATGTTGTTATTTATCTTATGGAGAGACACCGCTAGTGAACTATGGACCCCGGTCCAATTTTCTTTACATTGTTACACCATTTTACTTTTACTCGCACTGTTACTTTACTTGCATACTATTATCTTTTACCACTCGATACACTCAATCCTTTCTTTACAGCAAACCGGTGAGATTGACAACCTCATCGTAAGTTGGGAGCAAAGTACTTGTTTGTGTTGTGTGCAGGTTTCACGTTGCTGTTGGGTGAAGACACACCAACAATATTCCTGGCGCCATTGTCCGGAGTGTCACGAAGCTAGCAAGCATCACCTTCTTAAGTTTGGCTTTGTCGCGGGAATTTGGAGACAGTAGCCATGGGGAGGCTTATCGGAGGGGCTCGACGTTGGTGACGATGGGTTCGGCTCGGGATTGTGCCAATAGAGACACCTCGGTTTACCCAGGTTCAGGGCCCTCCCGGTTGGAGGTAAACCCCTACTTCCTGCCTGCTTCGTATTGATTCGATAGTAGCGATTACAGTGCTCCTCGAGCTGTTCGGCTAGAGGAGGAAGAAGATGATCTGATCTCCCCTATGCTAAGGGTCCAGGCCCCCTTATATAGACGGGGGCCTGGTTACAGGTTTTGGTAACGCTTCGGCCGGCTTCGGCCGGCTGCCGGCTCCTCGGCGGCGGCGTCCTTGGCGTGATCTCCTCTGGCCACGCTCTGGCAAAGGCACTTTATAAAGTGCCTTTTCCCTGGGCCGGCATCTGGAGGGCATATCCCCTCTCCTTTGCCTCGGATCCCGCCGTGGGGAAGAGTCTTCGTCCCCTCATTGGTCGGTCGTGGTCGTGGCGCTCGTCACTCCTGTCCTGCGCTTCTGCCGCTCTTGTCGGGACCGTCCTGCTTTTGGCCAGACAACCGTTGAGGGGTTTTGTCTCCATCGCCCGGCTCCAGCTCTCTCCCGCAGAGTCGCCAGCCGGCTGCTGGCGCAGCCGGCCCTTCGGACGGAGCCGGTCTTCTCGTGCGGAAACCGTGTGGACTCCTGGGACGCCAGCCGGCATACTGCCTGGCCCGTGGTGCGCCCCCTAAGTCATCCCCACGACACTAGCCCCCGAAACTGGCGAAGTCTCATGGGCTAGCATGGGGCTTCGGCGGGTTCTTCTTTTCGCCGAAGTCTTGCTTGTCTTCATCGAAGTCCCAGGACTTCCGGTTCGACTTGGTCGATCTAGTCGTCGAGGCTGGGCCTTGTGGAGTTTTCCCGGCCGTCTCGGGATGAACCGGCTCCAGGAGGCGGCCCGGTTGGAGGCCGCGAACCGACGCGCTGCCTCTTGGGAAATTGCGCCGCCTCGGGTCTCGTTCCCACGCAGTGGCCGGCGCGGCGCGCCAGTGACCAGTCTAGTCACCTTGACCTCGGAATCCCCTTCGCCATAACTTCTCGAGTCGTCATGCGGGGTGGGCCGGCATACGTCAGCGACGTGTCCCATCAACCCCTCCCACGATCCGCTGCGGCAACCGTTGCGGTGGCGCACGACGTGGAAGTTGGTTACTGAAACGTCGGGGGTTACCCTTTCACCGCTCCCCTTTAAGTATCAAGCGTGCTCATTACCCAGAGTGCCTGCCACTTCCCCTTCGTGCTCGAGTCTTCTCTTCTCGAACTCGACCCGGCCATGTCGTCCCCTGGCCACTCCCCTGCCAACGGCGACAAAGCCCCGGAGGGAATCAGGGAGGAGGTTGAGGCGCCGGAGACGGCGCCCTCCGCACCCCGAGGGCGCGGTCGTCCGAAAGGAAGCCGCAACAAGAGCACCCTAGAGGCCCTCGCGGCGAAAGCCGCTGCTGCCGCCTCCTCCTCCGTCGCGCCCCAGACGTCCGGGACTCCCAGCGATGCGGTCATCCTGGAGAAACGGAAACCCGGCCGCCCGAAGGGGAGCGGGAAGAGGATGGCCCCCGTGGCGATCGCCGCTCCTTCCTCGTCTCGCCGCCGCGGGCGGCCGCCGGGCAGCAAGAACAAGAAGGCCCCCGCCGTCTTCAGGGTCGACGCCACTCCCGCGGGGCCCCGCACGATGGCTCCTCCTCCGCTAGGTCCCTCGCGGCCCTGGCTGGAGAAGCCGGCGCTCCAGCCGCCAGAGTACATCTCTGCGCAGGGATGGTCCACCTGCATCATCCCTGTACTCGCCGGCGCCCGGGATCGTCTCCGCCTCCCTACTTAGTTCTCCAGCTCGATGGAGGACCAAGAGTTGGCTTACGCCAAGCTGCGGGAGTGCAGCGGCGGCCAGCCCACGTACCGCGTCGAGGTCTATTACGACGGCCAAGGGGTGTGCTACTTCCGCGACGGGTGGTCGAAGTTCTTCATCGACTACGGCGTGCACGAAGGCTGGTTCATCCTTCTCACCCGCCAAGACGAAAAGGATGACTTCACCCTCTGCCTCTTCGACGGTACCCTCTCCGCTCGCGCCTTCGCCGCCCCGCCGTGAAGATCGGGTGCTCCATCGACCTCCGACATGGGCTTCTTCGGGACAAAGTCCATGCGGCGCTCGCACCAGGCTGGGGAAGGCGAGGATTTCCCGGGCGAGGGATTCTTGGCATCCTCCTTGTCGTTCCTCTTGCGGGCGATTCTGACACGGACTCGCCTAGGGACCCTTGGCATCCTTAGGGTAGTAATTTAGGAGACTTTTGTAATCGTCAGACTCCTTAATGAACTCTTCTAATTTTCTGCAAATCTTTGCTCGCTGTATGAACATCTTTGTTTGCTGCATGAATGTCTTTCTCCATTGTGTGCTTTTGCCATCGCGCAAAACGTCTTCTGCTTGATACCGCTGCGCCGCGATGGTTCTTCTCTTAGCGAAATCGCTTGTTGCGCGAATCCGTAGGTAGGGACTACGATAGTCTCTGGCCTGCGCAAACGCTTCGGGCGGAGCTCCTCCGGCTTCGATGCAGAGGGAACGATGCTCCTGCTAGCCGGCTCTGGGGAGCGCAGGCTAGCTCCGGCTCCAGCGTGGATGGACCGGCGCTTCTGCTGGCCGGCTCCAGGAAGGATGGGCTAGCTCCGGCTCCAGCGCGAACAGAACGGGAACCGCATCTTGTACCGGCTCGGGCAAGGGTCGGAGCCGGCGCGCTCCCTTTCACGAGCCTTCGCACGTTCCAAGTCACGATTGGAGTAGGCCTCCTGGTTTTCGGCTTTAGCCGTTGCTTTGCGAGTGTTAGGTTTCGATTTCGCTGCTCGTTTACCGATCGTGTCGCAGCGCCAGCTGCTCGAACAGCTGGCGAGGTACTGGAGCTGGCCTGCTTCTGAGGGCCAATTCCCTTTCCCCCTAGCCCCCGAGTTTTGGGGTAGCTGGACTGACAGCTAGCTCGAAACTAATTTTTCGCGAACGATGCCAATCGCCAAGTGAGGTAGCTCTAGCTTCGAACCTCTTGGGCGTGGCTTCTCAGCCCAAACGTCAAAGACTGTGCCTATCAGCTACTCGCTGGCTTTGCATTTGCCCGGTTCCCTCAACCTTTTCCTTAATCTTCCCACCCTTCGGCCCTTCTACCCCCAACCGGCAGCCTGGTGCCGGTTGGTCTCCCTTGGGCCGGCAGCCGAATGCCGGCCTAGGGTGGGAGCGTGCCGCGGAGTGAGAAGTAGTACTTCGGTCTATCGGGCCCCCGACTCGTGCTAGCCTACGATTAGTTGACAGACACTGCCCTTAACGCTTGGTTGAGCGGTTTTTCTATCGTTTGTGGTTCTGCTCCGCGGCTTTCCCTCGTATGTGGCCTGCCGGCTCCTATCCGTCCGGCTACGCGGAGCCGGAAGGTGGAGGTTGGGCTCGAGACCTTCGTCATACGCAGTACTCATCCGGCTGGCGAGAGATCGATCGTTTTCGGGGCAGCCGACTGTGGCTCGGTGCCTGGAGCCGGCTGCCGGTCAAGTGAATAACGCAGGAAGCGAAACATGCACGGAGTGTTTTTCCCCGGAGCCGGCCGTAACTTGCCGCTCCGTTTTCCTTTATTCATTGACACATTTTTCTGGGTACAAGCTTTCGCCTTAACAGAAGAAAGGTCTTAGGAGACTGACATTCCAGGGATGCTCGGTCTCCTTGTCAGAGTTATCTGCCTTGTTCTTTCTGGGCTCTTGTGCGTCGATGAGGTAATACGCCCCATTGCCCAACACCCGGCTGACAATGAACGGTCCCTCCCAGGGAGGAGACAGCTTATGCATGCCTTTAGTGCTTTGGACCAGCCGGAGTACGAGATCACCCTCGCGAAACGCGAGCGGGCGAATTTTCCGGCTGTGGTATCGTCGCAGCTGCTGCTGGTAGAGCGCTGATCTAGCTAGAGCCTGCTCTCGAGCCTCCTCGAGGAGGTCGATGCCATCTTCGCGAGGTTCTTTTGCTTGTTTCTCCGTGTACTGGACAACTCTGGGTGCGTCGAACTCGATGTCCGTGGGTAACACTGCCTCTGCTCCATAGACTAGGAAGAAGGGTGTGAAGCCCACAGAGCGGTTTGGAGTGGTGCGCAGGCTCCAGAGCACTGAGGGCAGCTCCTCGACCCAACAGCCGGCTGAGCGCTCGAGAGGCTCGACCAGTCTTGGTTTGATGCCAGCCAGGATCAGCCCATTTGCCTTTTCCACTTGTCCATTTGACTGAGGGTGCGCCACTGATGCTAGGTCCAGCCGGATGCCTTTCTGACCACAGTAATCAGCAAAGACTCCCTTTGCAAAGTTCGTCCCATTGTCGGTGATGATGCTGTGGGGTACTCCGTATCTTGTGATGATCTCGTTGAAGAACTTGATCGTGGACGAGCCGTCGAGTTTCTTGATTGGCTTGGCCTCGATCCACTTGGTGAACTTGTCCACGGCCACCAGCAGATGCGTCAAGCCCCCGGGTGCGGTTTTGAATGGCCCTACCATGTCCAGGCCCCAGACAGCGAACGGCCAGGTGAGCGGGATGGTCTTGAGGGCTGCCACTGGAGTGTTTCTGTGCTTGGAGAAGCGCTGGCAGCCGTTGCACTGCTTCACCAGCTGCTCTGCATTCTGCTTGGCCATTGGCCAGTAGAAACCGTGACAGAAGGCCTTGGCCACCAAAGCTCTGGAAGAGGCATGATGCCCGCATTCCCCTTGGTGTATCTCCCTTAGCAGCTCCATCCCTTCTTCCTACTCGATGCACTTCTGGAAGATGCCTGACACGCTGCGCTTGTACAGCTCGCTGTTGATGATGGTGTATGCCCCAGCTCGACACTGAATTCGCCTAGCTTCCACTTCGTCTTGCGGCAAGTCTCCAGTGATGAGGTAGTTGGAGAACTGCTCCGCCCAGGAAGGTATCTCCCGTATGTGGAAGACACTGGCGACCAGAGGATCAGCAGCCCCCGGGTCCGTCGTCGAGCCGGCTTCGCCTGGTTGTCCGGCTGGGGGAGCGGGCGTGGAGCCGGTAGTCCCCTCGTCCTTCGTCGAGCCGGCCGCGCTGGGCTGGCCGGCTGGCTCCTTCAGCCCCGAGGCGGCAGCCCCCGGGTCCGGTGACGGTACCAGAGCCGGGGCCGGGTCTCCAGGCACGCAGATGGATATGGATTCCGGTGAAGGCTTGATGGACGGCTTGTGAATGATCTCCAGGGATACTCCGGCTGGGATGTCCTGCTTGGTGGAGCCGATCTTGGACAGCCGGTCTGCCTCCTCGTTGTTTGCTCTGGGGACATGGTGGAACTCGCAGCCTTCAAAGAATCCGCTGAGCTGCTGCACGTAGAAGCGATAGGAGGCCATGTTGGCGTCCTGAGCGTCCCAATCTCCTGAGACCTGGTGCGTTACCAGGTCGGAGTCTCCGAAACAGAGAATCCTCCTGATTCCGATCTGCTTGGCCATCTTGAGCCCGTGCACCAGGGCTTCGTATTCGGCGACGTTATTCGACGCGCGGAAGTGCATCTGCAGCACGTACTGCAGCTTGTCTCCCTTGGGAGAGGTGAGGACGACGCCGGCTCCCAGGCCCCCGAGCAGCTTGGAGCCATCGAAGTGCATGCGCCAATGGGTGGAGTCTGGAGCCGGCGGCAAGTACTGGTGCTCTCCCCAGTCCGCGAAGAAATCTGCTATGATCTGCGACTTGATCGTCGTCCTGGGCTTGTACTGAATGGTATGAGCTGCGAGCTCAATCGCCCACTTGGCCACTCTTCCCGACGCGTCCTTGCATCCGATGATCTCCGAGAGCGGAGTGGTGCTCACCACCGTGATTGGGTGCTCCTCGAAGTAGTGCTTCAGCTTCTTGGCCGCCATGTACACGCCGTACGCGACCTTTTGGTAGTGCGGATAGTTCTGCTTGGAGAGAGTGAGCACCTCGCTCAGGTAGTACACCGGGCGTTGAACCGACAGCTCTTTGCCTTCCTCGGTGCGCTCCACCACGATCACGACACTGATAACACGTGGGGTTGCTGCGATGTAGAGCAGCATTGGCTCTCGCGGAGCCGGCGCAACCAAGATTGGCGCGGTCGACAAGGCTCGCTTGAGGTCGTTGAAGGCGTCGTCAGCGCGCTGGGACCAAACGAAGTGGTCCGTCTTCTTCATCAGCTGGTACAGTGGCATGGCCTTTTCCCCGAGCCGGCTGACGAACCGGCTAAGCGAAGCCAAGCATCCAGCAAACTTCTGCACATCCCTAAGCTGGGTGGGCTTCTCTAGCGCCTCGATGGCTTTTATCTTCGAGGGGTTAGCCTCGATCCCTCGCTGGGAAACGATATAGCCTAGGAGCTGTCCAGCCGGCACACCGAAGATGCACTTCTCAGGGTTGAGCTTCATGCGATAGCGCCGCAGGTTGGTGAAGGTCTCCCTGAGGTCATCCAGGAGCATGCCGCTCTGCTTGGTCTTCACCACCACATCGTCCACATAGGCGTGCACGTTCCCGCCAATCTGCCCTTGCAGACATTGCTGCATGGTTCGCTGGTAAGTGGCTCCAGCGTTCTTTAGGCCGAATGGCATGGTGACGTAGCAGTAGGCTCCATATGGGGTGATGAAGGAGGTCTTGATCTGATCCGGCTAGAAGAGCGGGATCTGGTGGTAGCCTGAATAGGCGTCCAGGAATGACAACAGGTCACAGCCGGCTGTGGAATCGATCACCTGGTCAATTCGTGGCAGCGCGAAAGGATCCTTGGGGCAAGCCTTGTTGAGGCTGGTGTAATCGATACACATTCGCCAAGTGTTGTTCTTCTTCAGAACCAAGACTGGGTTCGCGAGCCAGTCAGGGTAAAACACCTCCATGATGAAGCCGGCTGCAAGGAGCCGGGCAATCTCCTCGCCAATTGCTTTCCTCTTCTCTTCTGCGAACCGCCGCAATAGCTGCTTGACCGGCTTGGCGTCCGGCCGGACGTTAAGCGCGTGCTCAGCCAGCTCCCTCGGCACACCAGGCATGTCCTTTGGAGACCATGCAAAGATGTCCCGATTCTCACGGAGGAAGCTGGTGAGCTCGCTTTCCTATTTGGCAGACAAGCCGGTGCCGATGATGACATACTTGGAGGGGTCACTCTCGTCCAACAGGATCTTCTTGGTGTCATTGGCCGGCTTGAATTGCTCCACAGGCGACTGGCGAACTGGTATGTCTTGCTGGGCCAGCTCTACGTGATGCAGAAGCTGCCTTTTCTCCTCGGCGATGACCAGTGCTTCCGCCAGCTGCGAGCTTTCCTTTGCGCAAGCCAGAGACTTCTTGAAGTTTCCCGTGACTGTGATTATGCCTCTGGGCCCTGGGAGCTTCATCTTTAGATAGGCGTAGTGCGGGACGGCCATGAACTTAGCCAGGGCCGGTCGGCCTAGCAGCGCGTGGTAGGGACTGCTGATGTCCACCACCTCGAACCAGAAAGGCTCGCGGCGGCTATTCCCCTTCTTTCCGAAGAGAACCTCCAGCTGCACTTGCCCAAAGGGGTGCAAGAATGCCCAGGCACGATGCCATGGAAGGTGAGCCGGCTAGGTTTCAGTTGAGCAAGCGGGATGCCCAACTTCTCCAGAGAGCTCCGGTAAAGAAGGTTGATACTACTGTCGCCGTCGATGAGCACGCGGGAGAACCGGCACATGTGCGTATCGGAGCACACGACAGGGTCCACGACCAGGGCGTATTCTCCAGGGCTGGGCATCAGCCTCGGGTGGTCCTCGCGCCCCCAGGTAATGGCCGCCTCGGACCAATGCATGAACTGGGGTTCTGCAGGCATCACAACATTCACCTCTGCCTCATGCCAAAGGTCGTTCCTTTTATCCTTGCCGGGGGCAGTAAAGATGTGATACTGCTCCACGTCCGTCGGGAAGTCGTCATCTTGATCCGGCTCGCCTCCAGCTGGTTCGCGCCGTTGGTCCTCATGACCTCCAGCCGGTTGTGCTTGCGGCGTACTGGGGATCTGCCGAGCGCGCTGCTCTAGCTCTCTCATGAAACGACACTGACGCGTGGAGTGGGTCGCTTCCCTGCCCGGGGAGGCGTGAAACCTACACGGCTGATCAAGTGTAGCATCGAGGGTGTACTTGCCCTCTTTGCGCCCATGACCGCTGCTTGCAGCCCCCGGGCCTCCTTGGTCAGGAGCCGCTCGCTTTGAGCTAGCGGATCCCCTAGAGGTCGCCTGAACGTGGTCTAGCCACAGGTGGATGTGCAGCGCCGGTGGGTGAGCCTGAGACTCCGACCCTGGTGCTGACTTCTGGGACTGGCATGGCCTGCCTGCCCCGCCGCCTTGCTGAGCGCGGCGGCCTTGAGCGGTACCGCAGGGAGCACGGCCGCCGTGCCCACGCCCTCTGCGACCTCGGCCTGCCGATGGCGACCGCTGGATCTGGCCAGGGACAGCGGTGGCGAAGCTGTGGCGTAGGTCACGGGCGAGCTCGGTCGGTGCGTCTCTGTGCGCGTCGTAGAACTCGCCGAGCGTGGTGCTCGCGCGGCGTCGGTTGGTCTCGTCCTGAGCCGCCTTGCCAAGGAGAACGAGGCGCGTCTGCTCCAAGGCCTCGGCGACCCGAGCGGGATCGATGACGCAGTCGAGGGGAGCGCGCAGGTCCACCACGGAGATGTCCGGGGCGTCCCGCTCTGGGAGTGAAGCATCTTGCTCCTGTGGAGGTGGGCGCTCGAGCGACGGGCGCTCGGGGCGCGGTGAGTCGCCGCCCTCATCCTCTCCCAGGGCCATCACCTCAACCAAAGCGCCAAGATTGCTGCTTTCGCCGCAGCTCGAGCCTCCATCGCAGGGAGAGTCGAAGACGTCGATGACCTCCTCCGGGAAGGGCTTGGCGACGTAGAAGCGGTGGCTGCCGACGTCGAGGAAGGAGCCGCCGTTGCCGAAGCCGTTCTTGAAGTGGGCCAAGTTGTCGTCGACGCAGTCGAAGGTGCCGAACCTCCAGACGAGGCCGGAGGCGACCTTCTCGCCGGAGGGTCCCGGCCGGAACTTGACTCCGCTCGCCACCGCGCTTTGCCCCACGGTGGGCGCCAACTGTCGCGGGAATTTAGAGACAGTAGCCATGGGGAGGCTTATCGGAGGGGCTCGACGTTGGTGACGATGGGTCCGGCTCGAGATTGTGCCAACAGAGACACCTCGGTTTACCCAGGTTCAGGGCCCTCCTGGTTGGAGGTAAACCCCTACTTCCTGCCTGCTTCGTATTGATTCGATAGTAGCGATTACAGTGCTCCTCGAGCTGTTCGGCTAGAGGAGGAAGAAGATGATCTGATCTCCCCTATGCTAAGGGTCCAGGCCCCCTTATATAGACGGGGGCCTGGTTACAGGTTTTGGTAACGCTTCGGCCGGCTTCGGCCGGCTGCCGGCTCCTCGGCGGCGGCGTCCTTGGCGTGATCTCCTCTGGCCACACTCTGGCAAAGGCACTTTATAAAGTGCCTTTTCCCTGGGCCGGCATCTGGAGGGCATATCCCCTCTCCTTTGCCTCGGATCCCGCCGTGGGGAAGAGTCTTTGTCCCCTCATTGGTCGGTCGTGGTCGTGGCGCTCGTCACTCCTGTCCTGCGATTCTGCCGCTCTTGTCGGGACCGTCCTGCTTTTGGCCAGACAACCGTTGAGGGGTTTTGTCTCCATCGCCCAGCTCCAGCTCTCCCCCGCGGAGTCGCCAGCCGGCTGTTGGTGCAGCCGGCCCTTCGGACGGAGCCGGTCTTCTCGTGCGGAAACCGTGTGGACTCCTGGGACGCCAGCCGGCATACTGCCTGGCCCGTGGTGCGCCCCCTAAGTCATCCCCACGACAGGCTTTCTCCTACTGGTTCGATAAACCTTGGTTTCATAACTGAGGGAAAACTTGCTACTGTGCTCATCATACCTTCCTCTTGGGGTTCCCAACTGGTCGGTCATCTACATAAACACCGCACCATCAGAAGCCTCTGACGCAAAAACCCTAAATGGTTCAGCATTTCTCCCAACAAAGTTCTGCAGCGCCGCCACCGTTGAAGACCAATTTCGGGGGACAGAAGTCTCTGTTCTGGCACCCTGCCGGGACGGGGAAGTGCTCCCGGAGCCATCTCCATCGACTCCATCGCCTCTACCGCCATCTCCATCGACTTCACCGCCATCTCCATCGATGTTGGTGTCTCCCATGATAAGGAGGGAGTAGTTCTCCCCCGGGGCTGAGGGCTCTACCGGTAGCTATGTGGTTCACCTCTCTCTCCCATGATGTGATCTATGTGTGATCTTGAGATGTGTATCTAGTTGAATTGGTAGATGCTATTCTTCATATATTATGCTACTCCAGTGCTTTATTATTGTAATCTTCGGAGACACCTTGTACCATGATGTGAAGGATGACAGTGTGCACATTATGTGTGTCTCTTTGGCTAGTGTCTCTATGAATTGTTGGTGTTTGTTGGAACCATCTAGTGCGCTCAAGGTGATAGTGTGGGGCAATCTAGTTTGGGGAAATGCGAACCTTAGGAGTGCTTTGTGGCCCTACACATGATTAGTGTTCGTTATCCATCGGAGAATAGTTTAGAATGGCATAGTGAAGATAGATATTTATGTGTTCAATTATGTTATCTTTGTTGAGAGTGTCCAATAGTGAAATGTATGATCCCTAGGCCTTGTTTCTAAGCATTGAAACACCATTTACATTTAGTTTTGTTACATGTTTGCTCACAGCGATATTTATTTCAGATTGTATTTACTACTTATAATCATCCATATTACTTGTATTTCAATATCTCTTCACCGAACTAGTGCACCTATATATTTGACAAGTGTATTGGGTGTGTTGGGGACACAAGAGATTTCTTGTATCGTAATTGCAGGGTTTCTTGAGAGGGATACCTTTGACCTCTTCCTCCCTGAGTTCGATAAACCTTGGGTGATCCACTTAAGGGAAACTTGCTGCTGTTCTACAAACCTCTGTACTTGGAGGCCCAACACTGTCTATAAGAACAAAAGCATGCATAGACATCAAGCTCTTTTCTAGCGTCGGTGTCAGGGAGATAAGGTAAAAGGTACTCACATCCTCGTGTGTGAGTGCTCGAAGTTATTTCCTTTAGATTCTGCAATTATATCTTTTTGTTTCTTGTTTTTATTTTCACTAGTTAGGCTTAATGAAAAACAAAGAGTTTTATAGTATTTTTCCTGAGTTAGGATGTGAAGTGTTTGAAGAGAAAATTGAAAAACCTTTGGAGCTTTATTCGCATGCTAATAGCAATGTTATTTGTATGAATTCTTTGAACTCTGTTATTGCTAATGCTATAGAAAAGTCTAAGCTTGGGGAAGCTGGTTTTTATGAGCATGATATTTTTAGTTCCCCAGCTTTAGAGAAGAAAATTTGCTCTAATGATATTTTATCTCCCATATGTGATAATTCTAATGATGTCTGTGATCCTCATCCTTTTAAAATACCTATGAAAATTGATGAATGTGCTATGAATAACTGTTATTTAGGGGATGGAACTGTCCATCCTGGTGATCATTTGCTCTTTATACATGAATTATGCGAGTTGTTCAAGTATGCATGTATTTCAACAAGTCAGGTTAAGAGGAAGCTATTCTCTTTATCACTAAAGGGAAGAGCTGCGGAATGGTATAAGACACTGAAGGATGGCCGATCTATTGGCTGGGAGAAAATTGTACCTCTCTTTTATTCTAAATTCTATCCTTCTAGTGAGATTCATAAAGATAGGAATTATATTTATAACTTTCATCCTCGTGATGGAGAAAGCATTGCCCAAGCATGGGGAAGATTGAAGTCACTAATGCTCAAATGTCCCATTCATGAGCTCTCCCGTAATATCGTTATTAATAATTTTTATGCAAGGCTTTCAGGATATTACAAGGACTATCTAGATGCCTATTTTGAGGGGTCTTTCACAAGCAAGGAGGTTGAAGCCAAGTGGGATCTGCTTGAAACAATTCAAAGCAATATCAAAGATTGGGATTGTAACAAAGGTAAAGAATCAGGTATAAACTATGAGTATGATTGCATTAAGTCTTTCGCTGAAACTGCTGATTTTCAAGAGCTTAGTGCTAAATATGGTCTTGATCCTCAAATTATGGTTGATTGCTTTAGAACCTTTGCTTCTCATATTAATGTTCCTAAAGGAAATTGGGATGTGTATCATGAACCTTTTAAAGACACTTGCATGGAAAGTGAGATTGATATTGATGATTGCAATAAACATGCTCAAGCTTCTGAAAGTACTATTTCTTATAAGCATGTTAATTTTTGTGGAGCACTCTGACCTTGTGAAGAGAATCAAATGAAGGAAGATTATTGTATCCACCACATGAGTGAAGAAACTAAAATGTGGGACAAGGCTCTAAATGAGCTTGGTGAAAAGGTTTGTACCCTCTATCCTTTTATTTGTGAACTTTGCTATAAAGTGGGTCATTTCAATTTCCAATGTTCAAGCTATGATAGTAGCCTTTCTAATCCAATGAGTACTGCAAGTTTGTATTGTGATGACAAGATCACTCCCAATCAGCATGATGAGCTTACTTTATTTTTGGGGTGTGAAGAGTTATCGAGAAAAACTTCTTTGGTAGATATGAGTGTTTTTAATATAAATAGCATCCTGCATGGTTGTCATATTTATTGTGTTGATAATTACCACTCAAATACTTACATACAAAATGTTATAAAAGATGATGCTTTACCAAAATATGACAGGACTAATATGTGTTTTCTTCTTATTAATGAGAAGGAAGAATCCTCCAAAGTTTCTTCTATCGTTTCTGTCAATAAACCAGGGTATGTGGAGAAGCTTCCTTTCAAGCCTCTCCCTCCTAAAAAAGGGAAGAAGAGGAAGAAGAAGAAGAAGAAGAGGAGTAAGAGGAGAGAAGAAACGGTATCTTCCCCTAAGCATGTTGCTCCTATTATAGTTTTTACTGATGAGTCTGAACTCGATGATGTTCCTATGCCTGTTACCTATAGTAGTGATCATGATTGGGAAAAGCACACTACTTTTGATATTGAAAATCTCTTTGGTACCAATTCTGAAAATGATGGTGTTAATAATTGTTGTACCATTAGTGCTATCCATGTTCTTCCAATGATGGTACATTTACAAATGAACACACTTTGGAAGATAGCTATTCTATTGCTTATGATGATACTATACCTTCAGTTTATGATGATTACAATGATGAGTGTGATATTTTCAGTCCACTTACTATTGAGGAGAAAATAAGGTATGATTACAATATGCCTCCTATTTTTAATGATTATGGTGATGAGAATAATATTGATAGCTTGAATTTGCTCCCACTACGATTACTAAGAATGACTATGTTCATGTGGGGAGTATTAATTCTTTTATGCATGTGGCTCATGATAAGAATGTTTTATGTGATTGCTATATTGTGAACTCTATTCATGATGCTACTGAAAGTTATTATGAGAGAGGGAAACATGGTTTTATGCATCTCAATAATATTGAGTTTCCCCTCTTTATGTTGAAATTCTAGAAGTTGCACTTGTTTTGCTTTCCTATGCTTGTTGCTTTGTGCATTCATGACTTGTTTCTTTACAAGACCCTTTTTCATAGGAAGTGGTTTAGATTTAAATTTGTTTCGTATTTGCTTTTTGATGTTCTCTCTTGCTTCAAGTCCTTTGTAGCGCTTATATGAGCATCTTTTAAAATCACTGCGCCTAGCTCAAAGGCGTTAAAGAAAAGCACTATTGGGAGATAACCCAATGTTTTCTTTTCAGTACTTTTTCTTTTTGTTGAGTCTTGGAAGTTATTACTACTGTAATGACCTCTCCTTATCATTTTTATTTCATTTTTGTGCCAAGAAGAACCTCTAATTGGAGGAAGGTAAGATTTGGGGAAGTTGCTGTCCTGAAACAAATTTTTGCGCTGTACCATAAAAAATTCGTGAAAATTCTCAGAACATCTTTTTGATCTGCGATTTCTTATGCACATGACCCAGGTTATTGCCAAACTTTAATTAGTTTTGCACTTTTCGATTTGATTAGAAGAATATTTTCAAAAAAATTGATCTTTACCAGCTGTTCTATTTTGATAGATTTCTGCCATTATTTGCATTTGCTTCTTGATCTCTTTCTTTTTGAGTTCTTCTTGTCACGGAACTTTTTGAGGAAGTTGCCATGGTAGCTTTTGTGTTAATATGTGTTGTACTTGAGTTGAAACTGAACCAAAGGTGGATCTACTATCTTGCATACACTAATGTTGCTAACAAGAATTGTGTGAAGTTTTGTATGAAGGAAGTTTTCAAGTGTAGGGAAAGGAGAATGATGAGATGAGATGAAGTATGGAAAAAATCTCAAGCTTGGGGATGCCCATGTCACCCCCAAGAAATATCCAAGAGTTACAAGCGTCAAAGCTTGGGATGCCCCGAGGCACCCCTTCTTCATCGGCAAAAATCAGGTCACCTTTCAAGACACTATATTTTTATTGCTTCATATGCTATGTGCTTTTCTTGGAGCGTCTTTATTTTTGCATTCAGCTTTCTTTTGTTTTGTTTGCTATAATAAATGGTTGGATCACATCATGTTTGTTTTGGAGAGAGACACGCTCCATTTTCATTGCCTAGAACACTCCAGTTTTCACTCATATCGTTCAATGAGTGTTCTCTTTTTCTAGTACTGTATTTAGCTTTTGTTTTTCGCCTTAATTTTTGTTCAGAACTTGTTATTTATTTGTATCAAGGTGTGTTTAGACCTCTGGTCTATGTTGGTTTTCATCTTTAAGAGTTGTTTCAAAAAGGTTGGTTGGTGTTGGAAAAAAGAAAAAAAGTTTCATGCCTATATAGTGGTACAAATGGGAGCTTGTTTAGACTATGGCTTAGACTTTTGCATGTCATGCTTGATGTTATTTTGATTATATGCTTAGTAGTTTTTGCTGTAGCATGACTTGTCTCAAATGACTGAGATTGCTTAATGTGCCTTTGAAAGAATCATGCGTTGTTTTTATTATATGGAGCATATTATTATGGTATTCTCCTTTGATGCTTTATTTGGGTTGACTTGGTGCATGCTTACACCATGTTTGACTTTGACCAGTCGCCTCAAGCCTCTATGATCATTTGGTTTTTGACTTGTGATACCACTTTATGCTTTGGTTAATAATGTTTTGTCGCTATGCATGATTATGACCGTTATTGCTCTCTCGATTGTCACTTCCCAGTCTTTTGCTAGCCTTCACTTGTACTGAGAGGGAATACTTCTCGTGCATCCAAATCCTGAAAACCAAGTAATTCCAAAGAGTCCACTATAAATTCCTATGCATGGTATTTCAAAGCCATTCCAAGTAAATTTTCATGTGCTACCTTTCAAAACCAAATACTTCTCATGTTTTAGCTCTTGAGGACGTAGTGGTTGGAATTGCTATCTTCCATATTGAATTAAGTACCCCTCGACTTGCATGCTTCATCTGCTCGTCATTAATTTTGCAAGAGAGCTGGTCAGACCATTGTAATCTAAATAAAAAAAGAGAAAAGAAAAAAGAAAAAAGGCACTCCTCCATGGTATGTGAAAGTTGGTGGGCACCCGATGGAATCGGTTAGCCATGGTTTGTGAAAAGAAAAGTGGGGAGGAGTGCCAATCTTTATAAAAGAACACCAATGTGCTAATTTTTCAAAGAACTCAGAACTGCTCCCACTTGTTTAGTATGGAAGATAGCAAGAACCCCATAGCCAGTCGTTGACAGGAAACAACCACGTCTCAAAACAAATTTTATCTCTGTTTTACAAATGAAAAGCACTAGCACATGTTAAATCCCTGCTTCCCTCTGCGAATGGCCTTTCTTTTACTTTTCTGATGAGTCTTCACCTTCTAGCTTTATGCACCGTCTAAGAGAGCATAGTTGTCATTCTGAGTATAATGTGCATAGTCCCAAAATTTATTATTGATTGATTCATGATTATGGTTTCGCTTGTTCTTAAATTATTTGTGTCTAGTCACCCTCTTAAACTTGAAGGTGTCCCATGCATTTATGTTTTGCTACTCCATAAGGGACAAGCTAAATACCACTTTGCTATGTTTTTCTATAGGCTTGAAACACACACTTGACTTTCAATGCATTATTACTCATGATCTTTTGTTTGTGTTACTTTTCATATTATAACATGGTTGCTAAGTTTTATTGTCAAGATTATGTCTTTTATGCCCATGTTTTGAGTACTTTGATCTCATCACTCAATGCTTTACATCATTTGATCAAGATTGTGTTGGTGTATGTCACCTCAAAAATTATTGTTTTGTTATCACTTACCTACTCGAGGACGAGCAGGAGTTAAGCTTGGGGATGCTTGATATGTCTCAAACGTATCTATAATTTTTGATGCTCCATGCTTGTTTATGCACCATTTTCTTTGTGTTTTGTTACACTTCGTGGCATTTTTATGCATTTTCCGGAACTAACCTATTGACGAGATGCCACAGTGCCAGTTCCCTATTTTCTACTGTTTTTGTGTTTTAGAAAAGTTACACAGGAAATATTCTCAGAATTGGATGAAACGAAGCCCAAACCTCCTATTTTTCCCGACACGAAACGAAGTCCGAAGGAGAGCCGGAGGGGGGCCAGGGACCAGGCACACCCTAGGGTGGCGTGGGTGTTCCCCAGGCCACGCCCCCTATGGTCTGGGGCTCCTTGTCCACCTCTGACATCACCCTTTCGCCTATAAGAAGCCTCCGACGCGAAAACCCTAAATGGTTCGGCGTTGCTCTCAGTAAAGTTCCGCAGCGCCGCCGCCATCGAAGACCAATTTTGGGGGATAGAAGTCTCTGTTCCGGCACCCTGCCAGGATGGGGAAGTGCCCCCGGAGCCATCTCCATCGACTCCATCGCCTCCAGCACCGTCTCCATCGACTTCACCGCCATCTCCATCGACGTTGCTGTCTCCCATGATGAGGAGGGAGTAGTTCTCCCCCGGGGCTGAGGGCTCTACCGGTAGCTATGTGGTTCACCTCTCTCTCCCATGATGTGATCTATGTGTGATCTTGAGCTATGTATCTAGTTGAATTGGTAGATGCTATTCTTCATATATTATGCTACTCCAGTGCTTTATTATTATAATCTCCGGAGACACCTTGTACCATGATGTGAAGGATGACAGTGTGCGCATTATGTGTGTCTCTTTGGCTAGTGTCTCTATGAATTGTTGGTGTTTGTTGGAACCATATAGTGCGCTCAAGGTGATAGTGTGGGGCAATCTAGTTTAGGGAAATACGAACTTTGAGGAGTGCTTCGTAGCCCTACACATGATTAGTGTTCGTTATCCATTGGAAAATAGTTTAGAATGGCATAGTGAAGATAGATATTTATGTGTTCAATTATGTTATCTTTGTTGAGAGTGTCCACTAGTGAAAGTATGATCCCTAGGCCTTGTTTCTAAGCATTGAAACACCGTTTATGTTCAGTTTTGTTACATGTTTGCTCACAGCGATATTTATTTCAGATTGCATTTACTACTTATAATCATTCATATTACTTGTATTTCACTATCTCTTTGCCGAACTAGTGCACCTATACATCTGACAAGTGTATTGGGTGTGTTGGGGACACAAGAGACTTCTTGTATCGTAATTGCAGGGTTGCTTGAGAGGGATACCTTTGACCTCTTCCTCCCTGAGTTCGATAAACCTTGGGTGATCCACTTAAGGGAAACTTGCTAGTGTTCTACAAACCTCTGCACTTGGAGGCCAACACTGTCTACAAGAACACACGCATGCGTAGACATCACTGACCAGCTAGAACCTCAGGACTTCGCCAGCTTCCGGGTTTCCCGCCGGCAACCCATCTCACCTGTACTCCCCAGGCTATCCATGCAGCGTTGTAGGCCTAGGAAGGTGTATTTGGGGCCGGTTGTAACATCCCAGGATGTGAGACTAGAAATAAATAGGAAACCGAAGTGCGCATTGCATTCATGCATAGAAAATCTGGGAAATTTTCACGCTTTAAATAAAACTTGTCAAAGTGATTGAAGTTTCACTTGAGTTGATGGAATTGAAGTAGCTCATCAACTGAAGTGCGATAAACTTCAATGTGACTTTTGTTTACAACTTTATTTTGGGTAGAGATAATCATAACAACTAAAAGAGATGAATTTGAGGTAGAAGTAATATGTTAACACATCACTTTAGGACCTTATATCCAATTCTACCATGATTATCATGGTAGTTCATAAACCTAAATCATTCAAACCATATCCTACCTTAAGGAAGATAACACAAGACTACCCTAATACCTAGTTGAGTAGAGGAATTATCTCAACTGTAGGTGAGGTGTATACCACAAGGATATTGGAACCATTACTAGGAGGGTACCCAATGTGTAGTACCCTGGAGTTAAGAAGTGATATGGAGTTCTCTTAGCTATATCGATGTTCTAAGAGAATAGTTTAGTACAAGTTAACCATGGACCTTGATTAGCCAAATGGAAACCAAGCCATATGATCAAAGGATTGTAATAATCATCTTGATATCACATTGAATGTGGAATACATGATTAACCAAGTAGGAACCTAAGCTATATGATCAATGGATCAAAATGATCATTACCATGTCACATGAAGTAAGAGAGTGACATATGTGAAGTCAATGGATCAAGGGTAGCCAAGTTAGGATCCATATATATAATGATGAATGCAAGAGGAGTAGTATTCATGTGGTGGGAGATAGACCCTATATGGATACCACAATGGTGGAGATTATATTCTTAATCTTTGATGGTAGATACAATCAAGGAGTGATACCTAGAGACCAGTAGTGAATTTAAGGGCAGAGGCAACCACAAGGTGGAATATTTATTAATTGTAGTATAGTATCCTAGCCCTAGAAGTCAACATCTAGGGTAATGCATTGATTGGATTAACTAAATCTCAAGGGCAAGTATTGATGATGATCTTAATCATAAGACCTTGAGAAGGAGTAAGAAGGATGTTTAATTAAGCACTAGAAGAGAGTTGAGTTGAATAACCTTAGGGGTAGTAATGATATAAAGGTTATCCCTAATAATATTATGTAAGAGCTTTAGTGTCAAGCTCAGAACATGGATTTAGGATGAGAAGTTGATAAAGGAAATAAAATAGATTCTTTATGGGAGTTGATGAAGGAAATAAGATGAGCATGTCAAGTACATGATTATACTTGTTAAAGGGAGGTAGTACAGTTGTCTATGAAACCTAGTGTGATAAGCAGATACCATCCTTCTGAATGTGAGGGTAGGAGATCAAAGTAAACTTATCCTGTTTAGGAGGGAAGTAATCTTATGGAAGCCATTTGGGAAGCCCTGATCTATGTACAAGTTTCCCATTAGGAAAAAGTAACTTGTTATAGGTGGAGGAGATCACAAGCATATACCCGTAAGATCTGGCTTAACTTAGAACCTATAGGTGCCACACTACTCATATCTTAGGAATGATCAATATCTTCTAAGGAGAGTGGATGCAATCTTATCAAACTCCATATCTTTTCCATTATCATTGGAAGCCTATTCTATAAACTACCATTTTACTTATGTATTATTTCATGAGGTCATAAGCAAGCCCTAGAATCACATCATCTTCTCAAACCAAGAGTTGTGTCCAAGCATCTTCTGAATCACCCAGACTTTCTACACTAATGTGTACATTGGTTGTGTCTCAAATAAATAAAACTTTCTTTGTGAGAGAGAGGTATCTAGTGTTTTCAAATAAAGGATCAAGAAACTCATTCTCTAATAGAAAGACAAACAACCCTTAAACTATATAGATATGTTTTCTTATTTAAGGATATACAAAGTAATATTCCTACATCTAAATACAAAATATTTCCAACCTATTTAAATATGTTGGAAGCAACAAATGAGATATTTAAATCATCTCTATTTGAAAGCATATTGAAACCCTAATAATGCCAAGGTTATTTTATTATGTTAATACACATAAAAAATTTGTTGGAACAATACCATGTTACACTATATATCTAAATCTATCTTAGAAGAAGTTCCAAGCTCAAAAATCTGCAAAACAAAAATTGAATGGCAATAAGAAACTAGAACAGAAATTAGTAAAAAGAAAACAAAACATAACAGAAAAAAGAGAAATGCTTACCAGACCGAAGCCCACCGAACCTGCCCAGTTAGCCAGTCCACCGGGAGCCCAGGCCACTTACCGATTCAGTATCGACCGACAGGAGGTACCCATCGAGGGAGACAGTCGTCTTCAACCTCCCGATGGGGGAAGCTGCTCGGTGGCATCTCCCCGACGCTCGACTGCACCAAGATTCAAGCCGCCGTCGTGCCGTCCTATAAGGAGCCCTGCCACCGCCGGAAAACCCCAGCCGCTCATTTCTTTCCCTCCCTCGTTCTTGTTCCTCTTCTCTGCAACACCACCGCAACCCTAGCTCTGGCCAAATCATGTTGCCGTCGATAGAGACCACCCCGGAGGCCATGGGCTAGACTAGGAGGAGCGCCTCGTCGAGGTGAGCATCTGGTAGGAGCAGTTTGTCAAGGGGAGCTAGGAATACCGCGAATCGATCCGTTCCCTTCCAAACAAGTTCGCCAGAATTCATGTTTATACCTTCCACCCTGACCACTATCGGCTTCACCGAGCCTTGCATCAGTCTTAGGGTGAGCTCACGCATCTCCAGAGCCTCTTGTTGCAGCATATAGTAGTCTATAGCGCGAATTTGTGGTCCGACCAAGTCCGCCGCCACAGATGAGCTCGCCAGAGCCATCTTCGGTGACCATTTCTGAGCGGCGCTTGCACTAACAAACTCGGTGTGTCCTACTAGTTCTATTTCACCCGCACGCACATCCCTGGGGGGCTGGAATCACCGTCTCCGGTGATCGCCGGTGATGACCCGCTCCCAGTCAACTTGTTGACCTAGTCCTGCCTATGTGGCATTGACCTGGCCCATGGCCCACCAGTCAGTTTGTTGACATGGTCTTCTGCCTGAGTGGCAGTTGACTAGGCAGAGACCCACCTGTCAGTAGTAGCAGTTAGATACCCCCTCGGTGTAAAAAGTATTCCCTGCTATTTAGAAATTTCAAAAAAATAATAGAACCTTAGAAAATTCATATCTAATGCATTGTTAATCAGAAAAATATGTATAATATACTAAAATGATCACAAGAATAAGACCTACCTGTTTGTACTATAAAATCTTGTAATTATATAAAATAAATTTGAATGAAATTAGAAAGCATGTTTAAGTAGTATTTGTTATTTTAATTCAAAACCAATTAAAATAATTCCAACAACTTTTCCAAATAGCAAATAATTGTTTGTATGCCCAAACAACCTTATTGTAAATGCTTTTACATGATTTTAGAACCTTAACTTAAACTTTGCTATTAGCACCTAAGGGACCCTGAAACAACTTTTCATAAATAATTTTGAAGTGCTAAAGTTTAGGAAAATTTGTAAATAAATACTAAACCGTATTCAGGGAGTATTCTTGAACTCTAAAACATTGTTCCACCATTTTCAATTTAAGAATCATTTTGGATCATTAGTAGTGTCAACCCAAGTTTAAAGACAATGGTCCAAACCCTAGAAAATAGTGCTAAAAGAAACCAGTGTCTTATTTATCATTCCAAGATTTCTAAAGAATGTATGGACACTCAAAATGGATTTCAATACTAATTACTATTTCAAGAATGTGTTCTTCAAAAGTTATTCTTTTGAGATACCTTGAAAATAAGCACCAAACCCTTTCCTTCTAGCTTTAAAGTAAAACCCTAAGTTATGTTAAGATTGTTGTCAACCCTAGTACTAATTGGGTATTGCTATGTTAATATGCATTGCTTCAACTCTGCATATCCATGATCAACCAATTGATTGCTAATTATAAGATGCAACTTAAAAGTGTTATCTTTATGTCGTCACCACTACCCATCATTCTCTTGTAGCAAAGAATGATGGCAACCCTAGAAATGGTAATCTTTGTTCGAGCTTTATTCTTTCACTTATAAAGGCTAGTGAATTAACCTAAAAACTTTAACAACATTCTGTGTGCAATTGAATTTAAAAGTGTAACACATCACAAAGAACTCATCACAACTCAATAATAATAAACCATCGGGGTTCGATTATGCTTAGAGCGATGCATAGCATATATTATGCATGTCATGCTGCAAATTTATAACATCATCCCTACCGGATGATGATTGCTATTTCAGAATTGGGATTTCTTTTGTATCAAAGACCTTGACTTGCATAATCTTGCAGTCAAAAAGGCAAGTTCACTCTTGCTCATACCTCTTGAGTATTTTTATCAAATTACTTGCAAAGCTATATATATCAGATCACTACTACATTATAAAGCAAAAGGTTTTTTTTATAATTCATATGAAGTAGTGGTTTCAACCGGAATGGTTGTTGCCCTAGGATGGTGGGCAGTCGGACCATGGTATGAGTATGGTGGAGGTCCCACTGCAACTAGAAAGTTCACCTAGGATTAATAGCCATTGTCGCCAGTAATTCTGGCACCGTAAATAACGGTCAACCATAAGATCTGGAATGGGACAGAAAAGTCAGCTATATCTTTTTCCTTTCGCATATCAACGGATCACCAGTGGAGGACTGTCTGGATCGGGCTATCTATAGCGTAAGGAGAGGACGAATGTACGATTGGGCTACCTATAGATAACGAGAGGGCAGACGCATTGGCAGATCTATGATGGATTGAAGGGTTGCCTGGATCGGGCTATTTATAGTGTAAGGGGAGGACAAGGAATGGTCTGGCCCGGTCTACATATAGATAAGGAGAGGGCAGACTTACAAAAGGGTGGGTATGCAGGGTCGCGGAGAAGAACAGTGATTGGCTTGGATCATCGACCAGGCCCCACACAAAGAAAGTGTGGACGAGCATGCAACTCGTATGTGCAACAAGGCTTTGATCTCTTATGGGTACAAGTGACCACCTCTGTAGAGTGTAAGAAAGTATCTGGATACTCCCTATTCCAGGAAGGAGCTACGAACGCGGCAGGAAAGGAGCCCATCGAAGCTCTAATCAACCTGTGAAGGCTGACGGACATAGTTCTTGAGAATAAAAGCAACCACTTGAAGAAATGTTTATGAAAACCTGCATTGCCAAATGACTCTAGTATAAGGCTATAGATAGTGCATAAAACACCTTATTTCCCCTATGAACTTGCTGGGTAACGCGCGTTACTCACCCCACTCCCTCTTAACCCATTCTTAGATTGGATGCAACTCATGGAGGCAACCTCGAGACACTGAAGATGAAGATGAAGCCCTCTATCAATGTCAGAACTATCAATGGAGTCAACGACTATGTCAAGCTTGGTGGAAAACTAGAATAGGAATAGAAGAGACCCAATTCCCTAATCCTAGAACCTATGTAGCTAGAGTAATTCTGTAGCAAAGCCAAATGCATTAGAGGTAGCTCTAGTCTTCTGTTAGTCTTCTAGTTGTTCTCTCCTCGATTGTAGTCGCCAGGACTAAACCTCTACCTGTTGAGGAGGTTTTGAAGATCTTCTGTATGATGAAATTGTAATCCTATAGACCTACCTTGGACCTGTGATGTTTCTGTTGTACTACTCTGATCGATTTAATACTAGTGAGACAGTGTTTCATTGGTGTTATGTCAACGACTTGCATACTACATATGCAGTGGTATGCTGGGTCACCACGCCGGTGAGGCGTAGCTACAGGATTGGAGGTTGTTTCGCGGTGGGCACTCTGGTTCGATAGCAGCAACATACTCTGATCTCCAGACTTGGGCTCGCCCGTGAGGGTGAGGTGATTGGTGACGATGCTCTGGACGCTTACCTGGACCTTTTCGCAAGGCCTCTTTTCCAGCAGTACATCAACGTGATTTTGCGTCTCTTCGGTTAGCAGCCTGATGCTCTCCCTCTTTCTGACAATGTGGAGTGTATGGTTTGAGCTCTGCAAGTTGTAGCCTTTTCTGATTTTTGGGACCTTTTTTGTACATATGGCGGATCCGAACATCTCCTTTGCCATTTGGAATGGATGTGGATTGAACTCTCATGCTCGGCATCTAGCTATTTTCCAGGCAATCTCACCGGCTAATGCAGCCGGGGTTTGTATTCAGGAGACGAAGATGGCGATCATCTCAGATCGCGTGGTGAGGGAGTGCCTTGGCCCCTCCTTTGATAAATTCTTTTACCTGCCAGCTAATGGCACTCGTGGCGGGATCTTGTTAGCATGCCAGTCCGCGTGGGTCTCGGTCTCCCACCCCCACTACTCCGTGAATGCGGTCACCACTCGCATCTCCATCGGGGTGGACCAGAGTTGGTGGTTCACATGGGTATATGGTCCCCAGAGGGACGTGGATAAACGCGCCTTTCTTTAGGATATACGTGATCTACACATAGGTCCGTGGTTGGCTGGTGGTGATTTCAACCTTATTATGGACCCGGCTAACAAGAGCTATGGATGCTTGCATCGTACCATGATGGCCAGGTTCAGAAGGGCCCTGTTGGCCCTAGAGCTCAAGGAACTCTATCTCAATGGGCGATGTTTCACCTGGTCTAATGAGAGGGAGCAACCTATGTCGGAGAAGCTTGATAGGGTATTCTCGACCATGGACTGGGAAGAGCTCTATCTGGATGCTTTTCTCTCCGCTATGTCCATAGGGCCTTCAGACCACTGCCCCTTGGTGCAGAGCCTTTCACCGGACCTTCTACGAGGCTGGAGGTTCCAGTTTCAGTCCTTTTGGCCGAAGGTGGATGGTTTCCTGGAGGTGGCCTAGGGAGCATGGATGTTGCTGCCAGAAGAACCTAACCCCTTCAAGCGGATTGACCTGAAATTGTGGGCCACTACGAAGAGCCTCTCTAGTTGGAGCTCGAAGTTCACTGTCAACATAAAGATGCAAATTCTTCTAGCCACCGAGGTGATTCTTTGTCTGGATGTTTCTATGGACTCCCGACTGTTCTCCCCTGAGGAGAGTGCCCTTTGTCGCCTTCTCAAGAAGAAGTTGTTGGGGCTTGCCTCTCTCGAGTGGACCTTGGCGCAGCAACGGTCGCATCTCCTTTGGCTTCCGGAGGGCGACTCCTGTACTCATTTCTTCCACACCCATGCCAGTCACAGGAGATGCAAGAACTTCATCGGGCACCTCTTGGTGTACGGGCGACGAGTGAAAGATCACGTGGATAAGGCGGAAGCCGTGGACTCCTTCTTTGAGGATTTGCTGGGCACCTCGGCAGACCTCCCCTTCTCCTTAGACCTTAACTACTTCGGGATTCCCTCCATCGACCTGAGTGGGGTTGATGGGGAGTTCACTGTGGACGAAGTGTGGGATGCCATCAAGGGCATGCCCCTAGACAAGTGCCCCGGTCTGGATGGTTTCTCTGCTCGCTTCTTTGTAATCTGCTGGGACATTATCAAAGTGGACATCATGGCTGCGTTTAACTCGCTTTCATGCCTTGACAGTCGTGGATTTGGAGCAATTAACAGCGCCCTCATCACCCTCCTTCCTAAAAGTCTAGGAGCTGAAGAGGTGAAGGACTTTCGACCGATTAGCCTGATTCCTGGCATCGCCAAGTGGGTAGCTAAAGTGATCGCGAACCGGCTAGCTCCCCTTCTCCCACAGTTGGTTAGGCCTCACTAGAGTGCCTTTGTGCGTGGATGTTTGCTTCATGACAACTTTATGATGGTTCAGGGGATGGCCCGCAAGTTGCATAGCTCCAAATAGCCGGCAATCCTACTAAAGCTTGATATCACGAAGGCCTTCGATACAGTCGATTGGTCCTTCTTGCTTGAGGTTCTCAGGAAGATGGGATTCGGAGATAGACTTCTGGCATGCATATGCGCCCTGCTCTCGGCGGCCTCTACCGTGTTCTCCTGAATGGGTCCCCGAGATCTCGTGTGGCCATTAGGCATGGATTCGGCAAGGGGACCCCCTCTCCCCTCAGTTGTTCATCCTGATCATGGAGGTTCTTCACTTCATGTTGGAGATAGTGACACAAGAGGGCCAGTTGGCCCCCCTTGCTGACACAGGCCTCCGCCAGCGTACATCTATCTATGCAGATGATGTGGTTGCCTTTCTCAAGCCATGAGTAGATGACCTCAGGACATTCAAGCGAGTGTCAATGATTTTGGGGTTGCTTTGGGGCTATGCACTAACCTCAGAAAGTGTTCAGCATTGCTCGGTAGATGTGGCGGCTTAGGTAGATCGAGAGCTGGGGTGCCCGGTGCTACCTTTCCCGCTCAGATACCTCGGCCTGTCCCTTGGCCTCAGGAAGCCAACGGCGGCTCAACTCCAGTAGTTGGTGGATGCAGTTGCAGACAGCTTACCTAGTTGGTGGGCCTCCATGCTTAACCGCGCTGGCTAGCTCGAGCTATTAAGATTGACGCTAGCAGCTATGTCCATCTTCGCCATGATGCCTCTCGATTTCCATATCGAGACTCTGGTCACGATCAAGAAGATCCTTTGCGGCTTCATGTGGAAAGGCCATAAGAATGTGCATGGTGGCCACTGTCTTGTGGTGTGGGACAGAGTTTGTATGCCGAAGGAGTTTGGGGGCCTAGGTATCCCAAACCTTCAAAAGATGAACCTTGCGCTTTGAGTGTGGTGGCTCTGGTTGAGTCGTGTGGAGGCCTTTCGGCTGTGGAAAGAGTTGGATATCCAATTCCCTAGAGGGTATCAGAGATCTTCGAAGCCGCAACCTCCTCTATAGTGGGAGATGGGGCCACCACTTTCTTCTAGTTGGACAGATCACTACCGGATGGGTGCCTAAAGGATTTAGCGACGCACCTATTTACACTAATTTTGAAGAGGCTCTCTAGAGTGAGGATGGTTAGGGATGCCCTTGATGGTGGATGGCTGGATGTGATTCCCCTGACCTTGATGCGCTTGCGGTTCAGGAGCTGTTGGCGGTTGCAGACCGGTTGGAGGGACTTACTATCACCGAGGGTGTGGCTAATGAGTTCTGGTGGGACTGAGGTGCCAACAGGGTCTACTCCTTGAAGTCCTGCTATCTTGGCATGTTCCGTGGAAATGTGGCCATGGCGGGAGCGCTCTAGGTCTAGAAGACCCGTGCTTCGTCCAAGTGTCGGTTTTTTAGATGGCTTGTATTACCTGATAGGTGCTGGACTGCAGACATAATGAAGCAACGTGGATTGCCGCGGCCCCTAGACTGCCCGTTCTGTGATCAGATCCAGGATTCCATCACACACCCGCTACTTGGATATGTGCTGGCGAGGTTAGTGTGGGCCACTTGTCTGCGTTGGTGGGACATAGAGGAACACCTTTCGACATAGATGGCCGCGTTTGTGGACTGGTTGCGTGGCTGGCACGGGAGGAAGGATGATCTGCATGACTTCTGGACAGATATTTCTCTCGTGTGTTGTTGCTTGTGGAGACACCACAATGACATTGTTTTTGAGGGTGCACCACTCTCTTTCGGGTCTATTATCCGCAAGATTCTTGCTGAGGCCGAGGTGTGGAGGGCTATCGGTCTCTTTAAGGTTAAGATAGCCTCCGTGGATAGGTGGAGGGTTGGCGAGTAGTTGTGTTTGTGTTGTTGCTACCCTTGTTTAGGCAGCGGGGAGTTGCGTCCTCGACGTATGTGTCAACCGCATTGTAATTCGGCCTCTTGGCCCTTCTTCAATAAAACCGATACGTCTATCCAGGACATATCCTTGAAAACAATCACTCAACAATTCACCATCACGATGAAGAATACAAGATCAAGCTACACCGTCCTTGCCGGTAGCACCTCTGCCGAAACCACCACACGTCAGAGCACCATTACCAAGACCGCCACCATCACTTGACATAGCATCACCACCACAAAGAACACCACAAAGACCAAAGACCACTACCGCCCTAGCCACCTAGTGTTTGTCTTCCATGTTGCAAGATCACCATCATTGTCATATCCCACCAGTATCTTATGAAGACGTCCATAATACTTAGATCCATCATCATTGTTTTGTTGTCCTCTCCGATGAGCTCCGCCATTGGTTTGGTCTCCTCTCCTCTCATCCAGATCAGCCTTGCACATCTCATCTTTCTAGGAATTGGCCACCTTGATTGCCTCTCTTATTGCTTCTTCTCGGCCATGAGCATTTTTTCCCCAATGCCTTGGTCATCAAGCTCTCCTTCAATTTCATCATGTCATCAACTTTGTCTATCAAGCTTGATGCCTTAGCTTGCTTCCTTAGATTATCCTCTTCCTTCTTATTTCTATCGGGCTTATTTTTGTTTCTTCCCCCCGCGGGCAAATCACTATCGTCACCATCCAATTGGACCAAAGCCCATTTCTTAGGTCTAAATGCTTTCTTGCTTCCTAAACTTCTGCTACTCCAACATACCTAAGAGAATTCGGAGTCTTGTGCAAATTGAAACAACAAGACCGAATATTTCAAATAACCTACAAGAACTATGCGCTTCGGATCGGGTGGGCGATGATGCGGCGGCAGCCACTCCATTTTCCTGCACGATGTGGATGCCCATCTGTTTCCATTTTATTGCGTTGCCAGAGGTTGTCAATGTCGCGACCGCTGTTGGGCCAACGATGAGGAGAGAGCTGTTTGCCGCAGCAACGGGTATGGTGGATTGGGGCCTCGCGAGTTGGCTAGCGACGAGCGGGAGTGCCGAGGTGTCCATGGTGCCGCTAGAGCTGCACGACGAGTGCAGATAGAGAGTGGATAGCGAGCTCTGCAGTAGTGGAGATGGCGTCGACGGGGAAGCGGGGAAAGAGGAAGCCGAAATTTCCCTGCCGCAAAATCCCGCACATGTATACAGGGCATCGAGGGGCTAACGCACATTTTCATGGCTCTATAATTTTTTTACAAGCCGCATGTTTTGCGGTTTCTGATCAGGACCGTTTTGGTCTAAAACCTTAAATTAACGGTTATTATGTGGGTTGGGGCATTTTAAGGGGTCTCTAGAGATGCTCTTATCGCTAGGAGACTTATCCATCACATCATGTGCAATGCTTGCGCACGGAGTAACAAAAGAGTGTCCTAGATCGAACATGTTGCCGGTACCGATCAGTCACTACTCACTACAAAAATATTTTGAAAACCTTCACTAACCACTTTCTATTAAAGGACACCTTCAGTAACCATATATAGCTAGCTAATCTTGCCTTGCAAGGAATATATTGGATTTGGTGGAATGTCGATCCGCTAGAAAAAATAGCGTGGAGTGGAGTTGACTTGAGTTGTGAAATTACAAGGCTATATCATTTGCAATTTATAATTGAAATATCGCTCAAAGGAATTGGAACTCAAAAAAGAGACTATTCCAGGCACTAGCATTCAATGGTATTTTTTTAATATTAAAAAAATGGTATTTTTTTATAGAAGAAGATTCCACGAGATAATCCAAATATTCAGCCTTCCATAGGACTCAAATTTGAATCGACAGAGAGCAAGACCTGCTTCCTTGCTACCAGGCTACTGCCTGATTCTCAAGGAATTGGAACTCTATCCCATTGCCTGGGAGTTTGAATGCCAACTGAATATTTTGTACTGCAAGCCTCTGGCAACCAGAAGCTCCAAAATCGCTCGGCCTAGTAAGAAAGCAGGCCCTAGAAAATGAGTTCTTTACTGCTAGGCCCACGAAAGAGCTGTTTACATATCTAGGCCCATACATTTCATAGATAAAATACAGGCCAACCAATAGTGTGCTATTTCCGATCCAGTCCAGGTCTAGAAAATCCAGCCCATGTATTCAGATAGGCTGTTATGCCCAAGTCAGTCCAGCCAAAAAGTATATCTCTTCTCCTCTCCCTTATCATTCACGCTTTCTGAGTGCTCAAGTTTCACTCTCGAAATTATAAGTAAAGTTTCTCAAAAAAAGAAATTATAAGTAAAGCTAAATGACATATTTCGATCTTTGTACAGTCACCCAGATACTCTACCTTTCGATACTTTTATATCTTACCAGCTCTTGGACTGAACATTGAAGTACCTGCAATTTCTGAACGAAACATGGTCAAGATTGTAGCTTTGAATACCTTGGATAGTCCTTTTTGGCTCCCGAGCTCTAGTGCTCCTGCATAATAAAATATTTAAAAATATCTTTAAAGTTTTAAAAAATTGTAATTTTTTTTTTGTAAAAGTAGCTAATAATGTATCCCACGAACGTGTAAAATCTCAATTCGAAAGGTTTTGTACTCTTGGCTACAATAATAAAAAAGATTAGGGTTAAGCACCATGCTGATATAATTTTCAAAACCATGGTATTTTTGCAGCTATGGACCCCAACTGCAAGGTCGAGGGATCAACCAAGCCTAAGGTGGCTGAGCATCGAGCTAAAGAAACTCCACACCGTGCACTCTCCAAGGCTCCCGCCAAGTGACTAAGTGTGGATGTTGTTATTCTTTGTCGGTCTGTTAGGGGACCCCGTTTCATCTTGCTTTATCTTGGCTAAGTTGTATGCCGCAGCATGTATTAAATCCTTGTGTTGAACTTGCTGGGCTTTATTAATTTAAAGTCAGGCACCTGTTGCCTTTTATCTAAAAATAATAATAATAAAGATAAAGTCTGTTTTTTTGGAGATTTGAAATCACTAAACTTAGATCCACACTTTTGTCATTTTTGAATCGCTCACAAGACAAAATATTTTGAATTTAGATTTTGCATGCTTATAGAATACATCATTACCTGTTTTTAGGATTTTGTTTCAAGATTTTTTGAAACATGTAAATATATTGTTTTTAATATACAGGGAGCACAGGATCTCGGGAGCCAAAAACTCCTCTCTGAATACCTAAAGCTCCATTAGCTGCTGTACCATCTTGCAGTTCACCGCAGTGACAAGAGTGTCCATTTACTATCAGGCTTCTCGAACAATTGGTGATTGCTATGTCGTGTGCGGCCGGATACATAATTCGGAGCACAACATTTTCTCAAGCATGTACGGCCAGGCATGCAAGGGAAAAGGAACCTAGAGCGTAGATGGAGTGATGGAGCTAGCGTTGTTAGCTAGGTCGGCCAGATGATACAATGATACACAAGTGCACAAGCAATGCGTTCGCGCAAGGGTAAAAAGAGGCTGACATGATAAGGCAGGGAGACACAATGAGTGGCGAGTATATTTGCTCTTTCCTTTACCTCCAAGCTTTTGTATCAAGGCTGTTTGGCACTTACCTGCGAGAGGCATATCTGCTCCCTCCACATCATGCATCCATCTACATGATTCCTGATGTCACCCTGCACAAATGGCACGGCCATCGATCGACCAGAACGTGGAGCCATGATTAATTCCTTGGAGAGATCATGGCCATGGATTTACTATTTGCCTAGGTTTTGAAGGTCTATGTACTTAGCAAGAACTGAAGTTCCTAATTAGTGAGAGACTGAATAAATCTTCAGAGTGGCTCTCTGAGCTCTGAAAGATAAAAGGGGCTCTAGCTAGCTCTGACCTGGGAGGAAGGATCGAAGAAGTGTTACGTAGAAGATGGAGCAGGTAGCTGCATGGAGATCGATAAAGGGAGGAGAGGGGAGGATTCTCTGCTAGATGAACAGGACAAAGGCTGGACGGATGCATGGAATATGTTCCTACTTGTACACGAGTTGTTCAGCCCGGGAAAAGGAGCCAAAAGTTTCCTAAGCCAGCATGGGTCCCAACAGCAAACACCTCGGACTTGTCAATAGCTACACAATCCAGAATTCAGGTAGGTCAACTCTCATGTCACTGCACTTCACTGCTCATCGCCCATACATAGACATATACAGTAATATTAAGGGAGGCCACGCGCGGTAACAAAAAATCTAGTCAACCAGTTTTAATGGACGATTCAGAAGTCTTTCAATACACGATCCAACGGACGGAAATAGCGTGCGGTAAAAACGTCCTCAGCAGGCGGGTACGCCACCACGCTTACAACTTAGTTTAATTGCGTACACACAGAGGAATAAGCCAAACAAAAGGGCATTGATTTGTCAATCATCTGATGTCCTCTTTTTGCATTGAAAAATGAATTCTTAGTGATGTTAATTACTTCAGCCTTCTACTTAGTGATGGACATATACCAAATTTTTCTTCTCCTCTATATGCAAATTTTAAAAAGAAAGAAAAAAATAATACACGGATTACCTTTTTCCCTGGCCATGCATTACAAGGTGATCTGCATCCAGCGATAAAAGCAAAGGTGTGCGACGTGGACTTAAAAATGACAAATGTGTCCGGAAGCTTTGCATGGGTAAAGACCGCACTTATGATCGAGTACTTGCATGCTTTGCTCGTATTCGTACAACGGTTTCATATTGCAGTGTAGAGGTACTACACATCAGATCATATCAACTTTGTTCCTTTGTGTCAAAACACAAAGGCTAAGCATAAAGAGAGACCAAAGCTTTTCTCCTGAACGAAGTGAGTGAGCAATGGAGCACCAGAGCCTAAAGGTACGGGTGGTCGAGCTAGCGACCTAGCTCCAGGTCGCATATATATATGGGAAGAAAAGTTGCCCCGGTGAGAGCTAATATAACCAAGGTGCATGTGTCACGATCAAGAACAAATTAAAGGATTGCCCAGCCTTTCCTTTCCTCCTTCCACAGGTAGAGAAAAGATGAACTTAGAGTATTCAAAAAGTGATGCTCTAAGCTCAGATACACAAAGAGCAGAGTGCATAAACATCATTGCTTCAAATGTCTATATGTCAGTTATAGCCCACACATCTTAGCTTAGTTTGTTACTCAAACTGTCCCATAATATAAGATGTTATTACAACCAATATATTTTGTGATTGGTTGTAATAACATCTTATATCACGGGACGGAGGGAATAGTTTATTTCTATACTAATGACATCAGGGCCAGATCTGGGCCTATGCGACCTTGTGCGGCGGTCAGGGGCCCATATAAGGAGGCGGTCCATAATTTTGTATACCCTTCTACATATATTTCTATACATTTTATAAAAAAACTGCAAGGTCCAGTCCAACACGTACCCTGCGGGCTGCATCGCCGACTCGACTCCTCGTGATCCTTGTAGCCGATCGCGATCGTAACCTCGTCGATCGCCCCTGCCTCCTGTCTTAGGGTCCATGCCGCTAACTTAGGGCCCATGCCCCTAACTTGGCCAAGGGCCCTGCCCAACATAGATCCGGTCCTGAATGACATGTTGATCTCACAACCTGAGTGTGGATGCGCATATAGCTACGTGCGTACGCGGTGAGTCGTCCACACACATGCCACATCTAAACTTGGTTGTGGATGCTCCTCGATGACATGGAGTTTGTGATCGTCGGATGGTATGGCCAACTCTCATGCCACTAAAAGGGCACCTTTCCGTTGTGTTTTGCATATAGGAACATGAAATAGAAAACATTGTAACATTTTACATGTCACAAATCCTCTGGGTCTTCAGGTTTGTTGACTTGACTTTTAGCGACATGTGTCTGACATTTGGTATCAAAGCTTCATTAGAATTTTTTGACGACCATGATGACAATAATGAGTAAGGAGGGACACCGGAGTCCTCTGGTTCAAGGACATCATCTAGTGCCACATGATACTAGCGCCACATGCGCAGTGGGAGCGAGGAGGGCATCAACGAGATCATCGTCCTCGATTGGCCTACACTGAACCAGGAAGTTACGGAAACATTGTCAACGCTATACTAACATCGACCAACTACATCAGGTGTGGGTGTTGGCTATGTAGACCAACCGTCACAAGGGTTCTGGGAGGCCATGGATGAAAAGGGCCACAAAAGTAGGATAGCAATGGAGCAGGTTTGGGTGGGTAGACCAAAACCAGATCCATATCCATATCAACCTCACTATTCACCCACTAAGGTATCCATGGGCATGAATATCGCTCCATATCTAGACCCGCTAGTTACCCAGAATACGTGGATATCCATCGGTTGTACACTATATACACCACTATACCAACATTTTGGCAAAACAACATCACTTCAACAGTCGTTGGACATAGAAAAAGGAGGGGCCATTGGCACATCTTCTTGGTCCAACCAAGGAGGAAGAGGTTGAAAAAGTGATTCATGCAACCAAAGGGCGGCAGGGAGGGCCGACGCTATGTCTTCACCCAAGAAGAGGGGCATCAGTGATATGCCAGCGGTGCTACCGCAATGAGTGACGAGGTCAGGAGGGGTCAAGGAGAGCATTGGTCTTGTTGAGTGGGGATTCAAGGCGATGGGGAAGCATTCTGGCTACTGGGTGAATCGATGAGTGTGTTTAGGGAATTAGGTTTGATATGTTAGTTAGGTGAGCTTTGGGTGAGTTGGTCCTCAAATGAGAGATGAGCCTGTTAGCCTGCATGAAAATAAATGTTTTTTTTGACATGTGGGTCCCACATGTTAGGCAGGAATCCATTGGATATCCATGGGGAGAAACCTCTTTCTATGCCACCCCATGAGTTACTGGATATTCGCCCCATGAAATCCGTGGGCAAAACCATCCCTCCATACCCTTCTCTGGCGGGTCGAATAACCTTGGATACCCAGATCCGTGGACAAAATTGTCATCAGGACGAGACTAACCGTGATGACACAGTGACGCTGACGGCCTTCCTTGGTGTCAATCCACCCAAGGTGGAGCATCTACAAGGCTAACACCATTTGAGCCCACCGGAGGACAAAAAAATCCGTGTTGTATCTAGTGGAAATGAGTCTAAGGAACAGACACAGTTGAAGGTTTTGAAAATTGGAACTTGTCTAGAGGTTCCAGAAATTGCGCCGTCAAATTTCCTGGGTCATAGAGAAAATGTCTAGTTGTGCAAGTAGAGTGGAACTCAAGGAAGTTTAGCATAGATAGGATCTAAAGGATTTTCATAGGATTCTTATCACATATAATTGGTTAGTAAAGAAAAAATATGGATGTATTCAAAATGAAATATGCAATCAACATAACCTCAATCGTAAAGTACCAATTTGCATGGTTGATGTCTACGCATGCGTCTGTTCTTGTAGACATTGTTGGGCCTCCAAGTGCAGAGGTTTGTAGAACAGCAGCAAGTTTCCCTTAAGTGGATCACCCAAGGTTTATCGAACTCAGGGAGGAAGAGGTCAAAGCTATCCCTCTCAAACAACCCTGCAATTACGATACAGAAAGTCTCTTGTGTCCCCTACACACCCAATACACTTGTCAGATGTATAGGTGCACTAGTTCGGCGAAGAGATAGTGAAATACAAGTAGTAGTGATGATTATGAGTAGTAAATGTAATATAAAATAAGTATCGCTGTGAGCAAACATGTAACAAAACTGAATGTAAACGGTGTGCAAAGCTTGGAAACAAGGCCTAGGGATCATACTTTCACTAGTGGACACACTCTCAACAAATATAACATAATTGAACCAATAGATACTATTATCAATATGCAACTCAAAACAATTATCCAATGGAAAACAAACTCTAATCATGCGTAGGGCTACGAAGCACTCCTCAAAGTCCGTATGTACCCAAACTAGATTGTCCCACACTATCACCATGAACGCACTAGATGGTTCCAACAAACACCAACAATTCATAGAGACATTAACCAAAAAGATACACATGATGCGCACACTAGTCACCTTCACACCATGATACAAGGTATCTCCGGAGTTTACAAATATAAATCACGGGAGTAGCATAATATCTGAATAATAGCATCTACCAATTCAACTAGATACAAAGCTCACGATCACATAAAGATCACATCATGGGAGAGAGAGGTGAACCACATAGCTACCGGTAGAGCCCTCAGCCCCGGGGGAGAACTACTCCCTCCTCATTATAGGATACCGCAAGGTTGATGGAGATGGCGGTGAGGTCGATGGAGACAGCGGAGACGGCGATGGAGACCGATGGAGATGGCTCCGGGGGCACTTCTCCATCCCGGCAGGGTGCCGGAACAGAGACTTCTGTCCCCCAAAATTTGTCGGCGATGGCGGCGGAGCTACGTAACTCTTTTGGAAATTTCACCGATTTCTTTAGGGTTTTCCGTCGGGAGGCTACTTATAGGCGAAGGGGTGTCGTCAGGAGGCGACCAGGGTGGTCTCACCATAGGGGGGCGCAGCCAGGGGCTGGGCCGCGCCCCCTCGTGGTGAGGCTGGCCCCTGGCCCCCCTCTGGCTCTCGTTCGGTCTTCGGTCCTCTTCCGGGAAAAATAAGACTTCTGGAATTGTTTTGTCCAATTCCGAGAATATTTCCTATGTAGCTTTTCTGAAACATAAAAATAGCAGAAAGCAGGGAACTGGCACTGTGGCATCTTGTCAATAGGTTAGTTCCGGAAATCGCATAAAAATGCCACGAAGTGTAACAAAACACAAGACGAATGGTGTAGAAACAAGCATGGATCATCAAAAATTATAGATACGTTTGAGACGTATCAGCATCCCCAAGCTTAACTCCTGCTCGTCCTCGAGTAGGTAAGTGATAACAAAAGAATAATTTTTGAGGTAACATGCACCATCACAATTTGATCAACGAGGTAGAGCATTGAGTGCTGAGATCAAAGAACTTAAAACATGGGAATGAAAGACATAATCTTGATAATAGAAACTTAGCAACCATGTTATAGCATGAAAAGAAATACAAAGGAAAGAACATGAAAATGAAACAATGAAAGTCAAACGTGTGTTCAAATCATAAGGAAAAACATACAAATGGTTTTCAGCTTGTCCCTCATGGAGTAGCAAAACATAAATGCATAGGACACCTTCAAGTTTAAGAGGGCGACTAGATACAAATAATTTAAGAACAAGTGAAACCAACATCATGAATCAATCAATGAAAACTTTGGGACAATGCACATTATACTCAGAATGACAACTATGCTCTCTTAGACGGTGCATAAAGGTAGAAGGTGGAGACTCAACATAAAAAGTAAAAGAAAGGCCCTTCGCGGAGGAAAGCAGTGATTGCAAGTTTTATAAACCTTCAAAAATTATGGTACTTACTAGCTTTGAGCTCTCATTGCCCCCATCATAGGCATCTTGAATGGTTAAAGTTAATGCGAGTACACTTATGATGCATATGTTTGACAAATCATAAGTTGAAAACCTCGTGTCCTGTGAAATACGAATACCCAAACCTCATGCTACTCGACTTAGAGTCCCAAGCAAGCTCTTGTCATTGTAATATATGTGTATCATCGAGAAACGCCAACGGGGTACCTCCGTGCCCGATGACATGGAACAAGGCCACATCAAAATGACAGGACAAACAGACAATGAACACCTCGGCATCTCTTTTATTTACCATTGGTATAGCTTTTTATTGTGAGATGCATCGTCGAATGTTCACTATGGGCATGCTGTAAATTTCCACCATGAATTATGCATGGCTTAGATTAGCGGCCCAGGCGTTTCTCTAACACGTATACAAACTCCATGATCCCGCAAGATTCCCAACTTATTTCACATCGCGAGTATCCATAAACAAAAGACCACGATATCAACTCAAATGAAAGATAGTGCAATGTTGAAAGCTTGCCCCATGACGGCATGGCTGGGCTAATTTCCAACTTACAACTTGCAAGCATAACAACTCAACATAAGAGAGCCACAATGTCAAATTTTTAAGAACGAGAAAAGTAAAGTGTGCCATCAGGTTCGTGAGAGCTTTACTGACCAATTTTCGCATAACACCAAAAGAGTTTAATTTGAAGGATAGATAAAAGCAAGTCAAATGTACTTTGGAATAGCAAATTGCTAATAGGTATGTATGGTGGACACTTTTGGAACAACTTGGTTTTTAGGAGTTGGATGCACGAGTAGAGCTCATACTCAGTATAAAATGAGGGCTAGCAAAAGACTGGGGGCGACCAACTAAGAGAGCAATAACGGCCATAATCATGCATAGCGACAAAGCAACATTAAAGGAAGCATAAAATGGCATCAACAGTTAAAAACTAAATGATCATAGAGGCAATGGCGAATTTGTATGAGTCCAACATGTGTGAGCATGTGCCAAGTGAACCCAAATAAAGCATCAAAGGAGAAAACCAAAATAATGCTTCCAAATAATTAAAACAACGCATGATTTTTTCAAAGGCTCATTAAGAAATCTCAGTCATTTGAGACAAGTCATGCTACAGAAAAACCACTAAGCATACTATCAAAAAGACATCAAGCACGACATGCAAAAGTCTAAGCCACAGTCTAAACAAGCACCTTTTTGTACCGCTTTTTTGCATGAAACTTTTTCTCTTTTCCAACACCATTCGAACCCTTTTCGAAACAACTCTTTTGAGGATAACCAACATAGACCAGAGGTCCAAATACACCTTGATGCAAAGATAAAACAATATCTGAACAAAAATCAAGGCAAAAAACAAAGGCTAAACACAGTAGCAGAAAAAGAGAACACTCGTTGAACGATAAGAGTGAAAACTAGTGTTCTTGGCAATGAAAAACGAAGTTCATTTCCTCCAAAAAGAACATGATGTGATCCAACCATTTATTGCAGCAAACAAAACAAAAGAAAACTGAAAGAAAAAGTAAAGACGCTCCAAGAAAAATGCATAATGCATGAAGCAATAAAAATATAGTGTGTTGAAAGGTGACCTGATTTTTGCCGATGAAGAAGGAGGTGCCTCGGGGGCATCCCCAAGCTTTGACGCTTGTACCTCTTGGATATTTCTTGGGGTGACATGGGCATCCCCAATCTTGAGCTTTTGTCCATTCTTCATCTCATCTCATCATTCTCCAATCCCTACACTTGAAAACTTCCTTCATACAAAACTCAACACAATTCTATTAGCAACGTTAGCATAAGCATGATAGTAAATCAACCCTTTTGGCTCAGGTTTCAACTCAAGCCCACCACATATTAAAGCATCTACTACTGTAGCAACTTCCTCAAAAAATTCCTGGATCAAAAGAACTCAAAAAGAAAGCGATCGAGAGGCAAACACAAATAGTGGCAGAAATCTGTTAAAACAGAACAGCTGACAAAGGTCGATTTTTAGAGGGTTTTCTGTTGCTCAAATCAAAAATTGTTCAACTAATGAAAGTTTTGATATAACCTGGGGCATATGCACAAGAAATCGCAGGTCCAAAAGATATACAGAGAATTTTCACGAGTGTTTACGGTGCAGCACCAAAAACTGTTTCAGGACAGCAACATCCCCAAATCTTACCTCACTCAAATTAGAGGCTTCTCTTGGCACAAAAATGAAATAAAAATGATAAGGAGTGGTTATTACAGTAGTAATAACTTCCAATACTCAAATAAAAGAAAAAGTACTAAAAAGTAAAACATTGGATTATCTCCCAAAAGTGCTTTTCTTTAACGCCTTTGAGCTAGGCGCAGTAATTTACAAAGATACTCATGTGGGCGCCATATAAGAGCTTGAGGCAAAGGCACCATATAGGAACTTAAAGCAAGAGAGAGCATCAAAAAGCAAATATGAAATACATTTAAATCTAAACCACTTCCTATGAAAAATAGTCTTGTAAAGAGACAAGTCATGAAAGCGCAAAGCAAAAAGCACAGGAAGGCAAAACAAGTTCAACTTCAAGAATTCCAACAAAAAGAGGGGAAAATCAATATTGTTGAGGTTCATCAAACCATGTTTTCCTCTCTCATAGTAACTTTCAGTAGCATCATGAATAGAATTAACAATATAACTATCACATAAAGCATCCCTATCATGAGCCACATGCATAAAAGAATTAATACTCCCTACATGAACAATCGTAGTAGGAGCAGATTCAATAGAATAATTATTATCATCACCATAATCATCAAAAACAGGAGGCATATTGTAATCATAACTAATTTTCTCCTCAAAAGTAGGTGAACTAAAAATATTATACCCATCATCATAACCATCATAAACTAGAGGTTTAGTATCATCACAAGCTAGAGAACAGCTATTTCACAAAGCATATTCATCAAACATATCATCATAAGAAGGAACATGGATAGTACTAATGGTACAACAATTATTAACCTTAGAATTGGTACCAAAAAGATTTTCAATATCAAAAGTAGAGTGCTTTTCCCAATCATGATCACTAACATAGGTAACAGGCATAGGAACATCATCCTAATCAGAATTATCATAATCTATACTAGGATCATAATGCTTAGGGGAAGATACCTAATGGTGGCACGGTGATGATGATGCCAGAAAGCTTGATTGCGTTTGTTGATGAAGTAAATGACCGGCCAGTTGGGAAACCCCAAGAGCAAGGTTTGATGAATATAGCAGCAAGTTTTTCCCTCAGTAATGAAACCAAGGTTTAATCATCCAGGAGGAAAAAGACAATACTCCAGAAGGTGATGCCCACTAGCTTCGCGACAGCTCAGGACAATTTATAGGGTGCCTCGTCCAAGCTTTGCTTTGCGAGCGGCAATGTGGAACTTGCACACAACACAACCAAATACTTTGTTCCCAACTTACGATGAGGTTGTCAATCTCACCGGTTTGCTTGAAACAAAGGGTATGAGTGATACGTCTCAAACGTATCTATAATTTTTGATGCTCCATGCTTTGTTTTACACCATTTGCCTATTGTTTCGTTACACTTAGTGGCATTTTTATACATTTTCCGGAACTAACCTATTAACGAAGTGCCACAGTGCCAGTTTCCTGTTTTCTGTTGTTTTTGTGTTTCAGAAGTGATACACAGGAAATATTCTCGGAATTGGACGAAACAAGTTCCTGAAGTCATATTTCACCGGGGAGCTCCCAAACATCCGAAGACCTGACGGAGGGGGGCCACGTGGCCCCCACACACAGGGGCGGCGCGGCCTGGCCCCTGGCCGCGCCACCCCCTTGTGAGGCCTCGTGGCTCCACCTCTGACAGCCTCCTTTCGCCTACATATACCCCCTGACGAGAAAAACCTAAGGCCCCGATCAGTTTTCCAGAATACATCGCGATCCGCCGCCGCCGTCGACCCGAAGATCGGGAGGGTCCAGAAGCTTTTCCCGGCACCCTGCCGGAGAGGGGAATCGCCACCGGAGGTCTTCTTCATCGCCATGCTTGCCTCCGGAGCGATGAGTGAGTAGTCTACCTTGGACTATGGGTCCATAGCAGTAGCTAGATGGTTGTCTTCTCCACCATGTGCTTCATGTTTAGATCTCATGAGCTGCCCTACATGATTGAGATCACCGTTATGTAATACTATGATGTTGGTTTGTTGGGATCCGATGAATATTGGTGTTTATGATTAAGTTGCTGTACTGAATTATATCTTTTGTTATCTCTATGTTGTTTATGATCTTGCATGCTCTCCGTTGTTAGTAGCTATCTTGGCCGAGTAGTTGCTAGTGACTCCAAGAGGGGGTATTTATGCTCGATAGTGGGTTCATGTCTCTATTTCACCTGGGGGAGTGACAGAAACCTCTAAGGTGGTAGATGTGCTGTTGCTACTAGGGAGAAAACAACATTCATATGCTCAAGGGCATATGCTTTGTTTACATTACACACTTTGCTTAATGCAATTATCTATTGTTCGCAACTTAATACTTCTAGGGTGTTCGGATGATATCCCCGGGGGTGGATTATTAGTCATAGATGCAGTTGAATGGCGGTCTATGTATTTTGTTGTAATGCCCAGAGTAAATCTCATAGTGATCTTCTTGACATATCACGTTATCTTTATTCTATCAATTGCCCAACTGTAATTTGTTTACCCAGCATGTTATTTTATCTATGGAGAGACACCACTAGTGAACTGTGGACCCCGGTCCTATTTTAATCATATTGCAATCACCTGTTTACTTTTCCCGCACTGTTTACTTTGCTCGCACATACTCTACTGTTTTCCACTCGATACACTCATAACCTTTGTTTCAAGCAAACCGGTGAGATTGACAACCTCATCGCAAGTTGGGAACAAAGTATTTGTCTGTGTGTGTGCAGGTTCCGCGTTGCTGCTGGCCGAAGACGAGTCAACAAGTGTCGTAAACGGCGCCCTTGTTGGAGTGTTACTAAGCCAGTCCGCATCACCTTCAGTCGTCATCGTCTCCCTTCTCCTGTTCGATAAACCTTGGTTTCTTAACTGAGGGAAAACTTGCTGCTGCACTCATCATACCTTCCTCTTGGGGTTCCCAACGGGCTGGTCATTCACCACGCACAAGGACTGTCTGTTGCCTCATTCACAGGGAGCATCAATGAGCGTATCGAGTAGAAAGTGATAATAGTATGCGAGTAAAGTATATAGTGCAAGTAAAGTAAACAGGTGATAGCTATATAATGGAAATAGGACTGGGGTCCATAGTTCACTAGTGGTGTCTCTCCATAAGATAAAATAACACATGCTGGGTAAACAAATTACAGTTGGGCAATTGATAGAATGAAGACAACATGCATATGTCGAGAGGATCACTATGAGATTTACTCTGGGCATTACAACAAGATACATAGACCGCCATCCAACTGCATCTATGACTAATAATCCACTTGTGGCGAATCAATCCGAGAACTCCACAAGTATTAAGTTGCGAACAACAGATAATTGCATTAAGCAAAGTGTGTAATGTAAACAAAGAATATACCCTTGAGCATATGCATATTGTTTTCCCCCTAGTAGCAACAGCACATCTACAACCTTAGAGGTTTCTGTCACTCCCCCAGATTAAATAGAGGCATGAACCCACTATCGAGCATAAATACCCCCTCTTGGAGTCACTAGCAACTACTCGGCCAAGATAGCTACTAACAACGGAGAGCATGCAAGATCATAAACAACATAGAGATAACATAAGATAATATTCAGCATATCAACTCAATCATAACACTAATATTCATCGGATCCCAACAAACACAACATGTAGAATTACATAAAGGTAGTCTCGATCATGTAAGGCAGCTCACGAGATCTAAACATGAAGCACATGGTGGAGAAGACAACCATCTAGCTACTGCTATGGACCCATAGTCCAAGGTAGACTACTCACTCATTGCGCCGGAGGAAGCATGGCAATGAAGAAGACCTCCGGTGGCGATTCCCCTCTCCGGCAGGGTGCCGGGAAGAGCTTCTGGACCCTCCCGATCTTGGGTCGATGGCGGTGGCGGATCGCGATGTATTCTGGAAAAGTGATCAGGTCTTTAGGTTTTTCCCATCGGGGGGTCTTTATAGGCGAAGGGGCATCGTCAGAAGTGGTCCTGGTGGGGCTCACCACAGGGGGGCGCGGGCCAGCCCTAGGCCGCACCCCCTGGTGGTGTGGCCCACCAGTGGCTCCTCTCCGTCTCCTCTTCGGTTCTCTGGAAGCTTTGGTAAATTTCTGGACGTCTGGCTTTTGTTTCGTCCAATTCCGAGAATATTTCCTGTGTAACTTTTCTGAAACACAAAAACAGCAGAAAACAGGAAACTAGCACTGTGGCATCTCGTTAATAGGTTAGTTCCGGAAAATGCATAAAAATGCCACGAAGTGTAACGAAACACTAAGCCAATGGTATAAAAACAAGCATGGAGCATCAAAAATTATGGATACGTTGGAGACGTGTCAGCATCCCCAAGCTTAACTCCTACTCGTCCTCGAGTAGGTAAGTGATAACAAAAGAAATAATTTTTGAGGTGACATGCACCTACACAATCTTGATCATCTATGTAAGCGTTGTGCGCTGGGATCAAAAGAACATAAAACATGGGCATGAAAGATATAGTCTTGATAGAAGAAACTTAGCAATCATGTTATAACATGAAAAAGAACACAAACAAAAGATCATGAAAATGAAACAATGAAAGTCAAACATGTGTTCAAATCATATGGAAAAACATACAAATGGTTTTCAGCTTGTTCTTCATGATAGAGCAAAACATAAATGCATAGGACACCTTCAAGTTTAAGAGGGCGACTAGATACAAATAATTTAAGAACAAGTGAAACCAACATCATGAATCAATCAATGAAAACTTTGGGACAATGCACATTATACTCAGAATGACAACTATGCTCTCTTAGACGGTGCATAAAGGTAGAAGGTGGAGACTCAACATAAAAGTAAAAGAAAGGCCCTTCGCAAAGGGAAGCAGTGATTAAACATGTGCTAGAGCTTTTTATTTGTAAAACAGAGATAAAAATTGGGTTTTGAGAGGTGGTTGTTTCATGTCAACGACTAGCAATGGGGTCTTACTATCTTCCATAATAAACAAGTGAGAGCGGTTCCGAGTTCTTTGAAAAATTGGCACATTGGTGCTCTTTTATAAAGCTTTGGCACTCCTCCCCACCTTTTTTTCTTTCTCAAACCATGGCTAACCGATTCCATCGGGTGCCCACCAACATTCACATACCATGGAGGAGTGCCTTTTTTTCTTTTTAGAATTAGATTGCAATGGTCTGACCAGCTCTCATGCAAAATTAATGACGAGCAGATGAAGCTGCCTAGTCGAGGGGTACTTAATTTAATATGGAAGATAGCAATTCCGACCACTACGTCCCCATGAGCTAAAAACAGTGGCACAAAACGAGAAGTAGTTGGAAGTTTTGAAAGGTAGCACATGAAAATTTACTTGGAATGGCTTACAAATACCATGCATAGGAATTTATAGTGGACACAATGGCAAACTTGGTTTTTAGAAGTTAGATGCACGAGTAGAGCTCATACTCAATACAAAATGAGGGCTAGCAAAAGACTGGGAGCGACCAACTAAGAGAGCAATAACGGCCATAATCATGCAAAGCGACATTAAAAGAAGCATAAGATGGCATCAAAAGTCAAAAACTAAATGATCATAGAGGCAATGGCGACTTTGTATGAGTCTAAAATGTGTGAGCATGCGCCAAGTCAATCCAAATAAAGCATCAAAGGAGAAAACCAAAATAATGCTTCCAAATAATTAAAACAACGCATGATTTTTTCAAAGGCTCATTAAGCAATCTCAGTCATTTGAGACAAGTCATGCTACAGCAAAACTACTAAGCATACTATCAAAAAGACATCAAGCATGACATGCAAAAGCCTAGGCCGCAGTCTACACAAGCTCCTTCTTGTACCACTTTTTTGCATAAAGCTTTTTCTCTTTTCCAACATCATTCAAACTTTTTATAAACAACTCTTTTGATGAAAACCAACATGGACCAGAGGTCAAAACACACCTTGATAAAAAGATATAACAAGATCTGAACACAAATCAAGGTGAAAATCGAAAACTAAATGCAGTTCTAGAAAAAGAAGAACACTCATTGAAAGGATTGAAAACAGAGTGTTCTTGGCAAATGAAAAGCAAGGCAACTTCTCTAAAAGAAATTTGTTGGGGTCCAACCATTTATTGCCGCAAACAAAACTAAACAAAACTGAAAACTAAAAACAACTGATGCTCCAAGAAAAATGCATAATGCATGAAGCAATAAAAATATAGTATGTTGAAAGGTGACCTGATTTTTGCCGATGAAGAAGGGGTGCCTCGGGGGCATCCCCAAGATTTGACGCTTGTACCTCTTGGATATTTCTTGGAGTGACATGGGCATCCCCAAGCTTGAGCTTTTGTCAATTCTTCAACTCATCTCATCATTCTCCAATCCCTACATTTGAAAACTTCCTTCATACAAAACTAAACACAAATCTATTAGCAACATTAGTGTAAGCATAACATTGAATCAACCCCTTTTGCTTCAGGTTTCAACTCAAAACCACCACATATAAAGAATATACTACTGTAGCAACTCCCCCAAAAGTTCTGTGATCAAAATAATCAAAAAGAAAGCGATAAAGCGGCAAACATAAATATTGGCAGAAATCTGTCAAAACAGAACAGCTGACAAAGGTCGAATTTTTAGAGGGTTTTCTGTTGCTCAAATCAAAAAGTGTTCAACTAATGAAAGTTTGGATATAACCTGGGGCATACGCACAAGAAATCGTAGGTCCAAAAGATTTACAGAGAATTTTCACGAATTTTTACGGTGCAGCACCAAAAACTGTTTCAGGACAGCAACATCCCCAAATCTTACCTCACTCAAATTAGAGGCTTCTCTTGGCACAGAAACGAAATAAAAAGGATAAGGAGAGGTTATTACAGTAGTAATAACTTCCAAGACTCAAATAAAAGGAAAAGTACTGAATGTAAAACATTGGGTTATCTCCCAAGAGTGCTTTTCTTTAACGCCTTTGAGCTAGGCGCAGAAAGTGCGAATCAAGTAATATCAAGTGATGAAGCATCAAGCTCATAATTTGCTCTAAGAATAGAGTCAAAAAGTAATTTCTTCCTCTTTCTAGGGAAGTGTTCCATACCTTTCTTGAGTGGAAATTGATATTTGATGGTGCCTTCCCTCATATCAATGATGGCACCTACAGTTCGAAGAAAGGGTCTTCCCAAAATAATAGGACATGAAGCATTGCATTCAACATCCATGACAAGAAAATCAACGGGAACAAGGTTATTTTTAACCATAATAAGAACATCATTAATCCTTCCCAAAGGTTTCTTCTTAGCAACATCAGTAATAGGAACATCATAATAACACTTTTCAAGCAGTGGTAAATCAAGCATGTCATAAATCTTTCTAGGCATTATAGAAATACTAACACCTAGATCACATAAAGCATGGCAATCAAAACCATTAACATGCATATCAATGATGGGTTCCCAACCATCTTCTAACTTCTTGGGAATAGAAGCTTTTTGCTTCAACTTTTCATCCCTAATTTTCATGAGAGCATTGGTAATATGCTTAGTAAAAGCAACATTTAAAGAACTAGCATTGGAAGTCAAAGCAAGCTTTTGCAAGAACAAAATAACTTCAGATATATTGCAGCCATCAACATCAAAATTATTAAAGGAAATAGAGCTATCATCTCCTACACTCCGAAAAATTTCAGCACTCTTTTGAGAAAAAGTTTTAGTTGTTTTGGACTTTTTAACACTAGGAGTAGGAGTTTTCTCTACACCAATCAAAATAAGAGGATTGCTAGCATTAGGAATAACATCATTAGAGGTAGTAATGATACATACCTTCATCTTTCTAGCCATCTCATCTTCTCTTTCCCACCTGGCATGCAATTCTACTAGCATCCTAACATTTTCATCAATTCTAACTTGGATAGCATTAGCAGTAGCAAAAACATTGTTCTCTTTCACATCATTAGGCAACACTTTTAATTTCAGAAGTTCAACATCATGAGCAAGGCTATCAACTTTAGAAGCAAGAATATCAATTTTGCTTAACTTTTCCTCAACAGACTTGTTAAAAAGCATTTTACTTACCGATGAAGTCCTTGAGCATTACCTCAAGCTCGGAGGGCACGGCCCTAGTGTTGTTGGAGGAATTACCATTAGAGTTACCATAACCATTACCATTGGTAGAAGGATACGGCCTATAATTGTTACTAGCAAAATTATTCCTATAAGCATTGTTGTTGAAATTATTATTTCTAATTAAGTTTACATCAACATGCTCTTCTTGAGCAACCAAAGAGGCCAAAGGAACATTATTAGGATCAACATGAGTCCTATCATTAGAAAGCATAAGCATAATAGCATCAATCTTATCACTCAAGGAAGAGGTTTCCTCAACAGAATTTACCTTCTTACCTTGTGGAGCTCTCTTGGTGTGCCATTCAGAGTAATTTACCATCATATTGTCGAGAAGCTTAGTTGTGGCGCCCAAGGTAAGGGACATGAAAGTGCCTCCAGCAGCTGAATCAAGTAGGTTCCTTGAAGAAAAATTTAGTCCTGCATAAAAAGTTTGAACAATCATCCAAGTAATCAGTCCATGAGTGGGACAATTCTTTATCATAGATTTCATTCTTTCCCAAGCTTGAGCAACATGTTCATTATTAAACTGACTAAACTTCATAATATTGCTATGCAAAGCTATAATCTTAGCAGGAGGATAGTATCTACCAATAAAAGCATCCTTACACTTAGCCCATGAATCAATACTATTTTTAGGCAAAGACAGCAACCAATCCTTAGCTTTTCCTCTCAAAGAAAAAGAAACAACTTAAGCTTAATAATATCACTCTCAACATCCTTATATTTCTGCATCTCACATATCTCAACAAAATTGTTGAGATGAGCAGCATCATCATCAGTACTAGCACCAGAAAATTGCTCTTTCATAACAAGGTTCAACAAAGCAGGCTTAATCTCATAAAAATTTGCAGCAGGAGCAGGTGGGGCAATAGGAGTGCAGATAAAATCACTATTATTCGTTCTAGTAAAGTCACACAACTTGGTGTTTTCAGGAGTAGCCATTCTAGCAAAACTAAAAGCAGACAAGTAAAAAACAACTACAAAGGATACTAATTTTTGTGTGTTTTTGATAAAATGATGCAAGTAAAAATAAAGTAAAGCAAAACTTAAAACAAAGTAAAGGATGTGCGTGCGAAACTCCCCTTGCAGAAGTCTTCTTTTTTCCCGGCAACGGCGCCAGAAAAACTTGATGGTGGCGCCGTGATGATGATGCCAGAAAGCTTGATTGCGTTTGTTGATGAAGTAAATGACCGGCCAGTTGGGAAACCCCAAGAGCAAGGTTTGATGAATATAGCAGCAAGTTTTTTCCTTAGTAATGAAACCAAGGTTTAATCGTCTAGGAGGAAAAAGACAATACCCCAGAAGGTGATGCCCACTAGCTTCGCGACAGCTTCGGACAATTTATAGGGCGCCTCGTCCAAGCTTTGCTTTGCGAGCGGCAACGTGGAACCTGCACAAAACACAACCAAATACTTTGTTCCCAACTTACGATGAGGTTGTCAATCTCACCGGTTTGCTTGAAACAAAGGGTATGACCGTATCGAGTGGAAAGTGATAATAGTATGTGAGTAAAGTAAACAGTGCGAGTAAAGTAAACAGGTGATAGCAATATAATGGAAATAGGACCGGGGTCTACAGTTCACTAGTGGTGTCTCTCCATAAGATAAAATAACACATGCTGGGTAAACAAATTACAGTTGGGCAATTGATAGAATAAAGACAACGTGCATATGTCGAGAGGATCACTATGAGATTTACTCTGGGCATTACAACAAGATACATAGACCACCATCCAACTGCATCTATGACTAATAATCCACTTGTGGCGAATCAATCCGAGAACTCCACAAGTATTAAGTTGCGAACAACAGATAATTGCATTAAGCAAAGTGTATAATATAAACAAAGCATATGCCCTCGAGCATATGAATGTTGTTTCCCCCCTAGTAGCAACAGCACATCTACAACCTTAGAGGTTTCTATCACTCCCCCAGATTAAATAGAGGCATGAACCCACTATCGAGCATAAATACCCCCTCTTGGAGTCACTAGCAACTACTCGGCCAAGATAGCTACTAACAACGGAGAGCATGCAAGATCATAAACAACATAGAGATAACATAAGATAATATTCAGCACATCAACTCAATCATAACACCAATATTCATCGGATCCCAACAAACACAACATGTAGAATTACATAAAGGTAGTCTCGATCATGTAAGGCAGCTCACGAGATCTAAACATGAAGCACATGGTGGAGAAGACAACCATCTAGCTACTGCTATGGACCCATAGTCCAAGGTAGACTACTCACTCATCGCGCTGGAAGCAAGCATGGCGATGAAGAAGACCTCCGGTGGCGATTCCCCTCTCCGGGAGGGTGCCGGGAAGAGCTTCTGGACCCTCCCGATCTCGGGTCGACAGCGGCGGCGGATCACGATGTATTCTGGAAAAGTGACCATGTCTTTAGGTTTTTCCCGTCGGGGGGTCTTTATAGGTGAAGGGGCGTCGTCAGAAGTGGTCCTGGTGGGGCTCACCACAGGGAGGCGTGGGCCAGCCCTAGACCACGCCCCTGGTGGTGTGGCCCACCAGTGACTCCTCTCTGTCTCCTCTTCGGTTCTCTGGAAGCTTCGGTAAATTTCTAGACGTCTGACTTTTGTTTCGTCCAATTCTGAGAATATTTCCTGTGTAACTTTTCTGAAACACAAAAACAACAGAAAATAGGGAACTGGCACTATGGCATCTCGTTAATAGGTTAGTTCTGGAAAATGCATAAAAATGCCACAAAGTGTAACGAAACACTAAGAAAATGGTGTAAAAACAAGCATGGAGCATCAAAAATTATGGATACGTTGGAGACGTATCAATACCGTGTCCTCTCGCCTTTTACTCCTCTTCTTTTTCTTCATACTCTTCTTACTCTCTTCTTTAGGAGGGAGAGACTTGAAGGGCATCTTCTCCACATATCCTTTAGGAGGGAAAGGCATCTTCTCCACATAATCTGGTTTACTGACAGAAACAACAGAAGAAACTTTGGAGGATTCCTCCTCTCTATTAATAAGATAAAAACATCTATCAGTCCTGTCATAGCTTGGTAAAACATCATGTTTTATAAGGTTTTGTATGAAAGTATTTGCGAGGCAATCTTTAGCACAATAGAGACGACAACCACGAAGGGTGCTATTAATATCAACATCATTTATGTCTACCAAAGAAATCTTTCTAGATATCTTTTCACACGCCAAGAACAAAGTGAGCTCATCATGCTGATTGAGAGTAATCTTGTCATCACAATACAAACTTGTGGTACTAGAAGAGTAACTATTAGGGCTTGAGCATTGTAAATTAAAATGACCTATGTCATCGCAATGTTTACAAAGAAAAGGATAAAGCTTACAAACCTTTTTACCGAGCTCGCCTATAGCCTTGTACCACATTCGGGTTTCTTCATTTGCGTGGTGGACACAATAATCTTCCTTGTTGTGACTCTGTTCACAAGGTCTATGTACTCCACAAAAATTAACATGCTTATAGGAAATAGGACTTTCAGAGGTTCGAGCATGTTTATTGCAATCATCAACAACAATATCACTTTCTATGCAAGTGTCCTTAAAAGGTTCATGATACACGTCCCCATTTCCTTTAGGAACATTAATATGAGAAGCAAAGGCTTTAAAACAATCAATCATAATCTGAGGATCAAGACCATACTTAGCACTAAGCTATTGAAAATCAGCAGTTTCAGTAAAAGACTTAATGCAATCAAACTCGTAATTCATACCTGATCCTTTACCTTTATCGCTATCCCAACCTTCAATATTGTTTTGAATTGTTTCAAGCAGATCCCACTTGGTGTCAACATCCTTGCTTGTGAAAGACCCATCAAAGCATGCATCTAGATAGTCCTTATAATATCCTAAAAGCCTTGCATAAAAATTATTAATAACAATATTACTGGGAAGATCATGAATAGGACATTTGTGCATTAGTAACTTCAATCTTCCCCACGCTTGGGCAATGCTTTCTCCCTCATGCGGATGAAAATTATAAATGTAATTCCTATCTTTATAAACCTCACTAGAAGGATAGAATTTATAATAAAAGAGAGGTACAATTTCCTCCCAATCAATAAGTCGGCCATCCTTTAGTGTTTTATACCATTCCGCATCTCTGCCCTTCAGTGATAGAGAAAATAGCTTCCTCTTAACTTGGTTCATTGAAACACCTGCATACTGGAACAACTCGCATAATTCATGTATAAAGAGCAAATGATCACCAGGATAGACAGTTCTATCTCCTAAATAGCAGTTATTCATAGCACGGTCGACAATTTTCATAGGTATTTTAAAAGGATGAGGAGCACAAGCATCATTAGAAACATCACATATGGAAGATAAAATATCATCAGAGCAAACTTTCTCCACTAAAGCTGGGGAACTAAAAATATCAATAATGGTATTCAAAGCATTCGTACTAATAACATTATTCAAAACCAACTTCCCCAAGCTTAGACTTTTCTATAGCATTATCAATAATGGTATTCAAAGCATTCGTACTAATAACATTGCTATGCGAAATAAGCTCCAAAGGTTTTTCAATTTTCTCTTCAAATCTAAACTCAGGAAAAAGACTAAAGAACTCTTTACTTTCTATTAAGCCTAACTAGTGAAAATAAAAACAAGAAACAAAAATATATAATTGCAGAATCTAAAGGAAATAACTTTGAGCACTCACACAAGAGGATGCGAGTACCTTTTACCTTACCTCCCCGGCAACGGCGCCAGAAAAGAGCTTGATGTCTACGCACATGTCTGTTCTTGTAGACAGTGTTGGGCCTCCAAGTGCAGAGGTTTGTAGAACAGCAGCAAGTTTCCCTTAAGTGGATCACCCAAGGTTTATCGAACTCAGGGAGGAAGAGGTCAAAGCTATCCCTCTCAAACAACCCTGCAATTACGATACAGAAAGTCTCTTGTGTCCCCAACACACCCAATACACTTGTCAGATGTATAGGTGCACTAGTTCGGCGAAGAGATAGTGAAATACAAATAGTAGTGATGATTATGAGTAGTAAATGTAATATAAAATAAGTATCGCTGCGAGCAAACATGTAACAAAACTGAATATAAACGGTGTGCAAAGCTTGGAAACAAGGCCTAGGGATCATACTTTCACTAGTGGACCCACTCTCAACAAATATAACATAATTGAACCAATAGATACTATCATCAATATGCAACTTAAAACAATTCTCCAATGGAAAACGAACACTAATCATGCATAGGGCTACGAAGCACTCCTCAAAGTCCGTATGTACCCAAACTAGATTGTCCCACACTATCACCATGAATGCACTAGATGGTTCCAACAAACACCAACAATTCATAGAGACATTAACCAAAAAGATACACATGATGCGCACACTAGTCACCTTCACACCATTATACAAGGTATCTCTAGAGTTTACAAATATAAAGCACGGGAGTAGCATAATATCTGAATAATAGCATCTACCAATTCAACTAGATACAAAGCTCATGATCACATAAAGATCACATCATGGGAGAGAGAGGTGAACCACATAGCTACCAGTAGAGCCCTCGGCCCCAGGGGAGAACTACTCCCTCCTCATCATAGGAGACAGCAAGGTTGATGGAGATGGCGGTGAGGTCGATGGAGACAGCGGAGATGGTGATGGAGACCGATGAAGATGGCTCCGGGGACACTTCCCTGTCCCGGCAGGGTGCCAGAACAGAGACTTCTATCCCCTAAAATTCATTGGCGGCGGCGGTGGAGCTGCGGAACTCTTCTGGAAATTTCGCCGATTCCTTTAGGGTTTTCCATTGGGAGGCTACTTATAGGTGAATGGGCGTCGTCAGGAGGCGACCAGGGTGGTCTCACCACAGGGGGGCGCGGCCAGGGGCTGGGCCACGCCCCCTCATGGTGAGGCTGGCCCCTGGCCCCCCTCTAGCTCTCGTTCGGTCATCGGTCCTCTTCCACTAAAAATAAGACTTCTGGAACTTGTTTCGTCCAATTTCGAGAATATTTCCTGTGTAGCTTTTCTGAAACACAAAAATAGCAGAAAGCAGGGAACTAGCACTGTGGCATCTTGTCAATAGGTTAGTTCCAGAAATCGCATAAAAATGCCATGAAGTGTAACAAAACACAAGGCAAATGGTGTAGAAACAAGCATGGAGCATCAAAAATTATAGATACGTTTGAGACGTATCAATGGTGATTGTTTCACCTTGTATGAACCTATTGTCCTAGAAATGTGTGTTCAAGCCTATGGATCAAGTTGATGATCACCTTATTATGGGGTTCAAATACACCAAAATATTGATATTTTCACACATAAGGATGTGGACATCAATTTATTTCAAAAAAATCTCCCTAAGTGTGTTCACCATCTTTAGCACTACACTACTCCTAATGCTTGTAATTGCGAGAAACTTCAAGACACATAATAAAAATCAAATATATTTAAATCACTCCTAACCTTGCAAAATATTGACTCTCCAATGGTATTAGTAAATATGTAACGAAGTTATTTGTCCTATTAGATATGTTTAATATTATAACATCGAGCAAAGCTAATGCCACCTCTATTATTTTGATTCCTAAGGTGTTGCAAATGATCTGGATAACGACCGAATAATCTTTGGAATATTTTTTTAAAGTAGTGTAAAAGTTATTGGTAAATCGATTGAGGCCCCTGCTTGATGATATTATATCCCCGTCTGATAGCACTTTTGTTCTTGGTAGAATAATAACTGATAATGCTTTATTGGCTTTTGAGTGTATTCATCACATCAAGCAGGAAAATGATCATGTTGGTGTAGTGGTTTTTGGGGTACCACGGCCCACCTACTCCTAGGCCTTGGCAACGGGCCATCTCGAACGACAAGGAGTAAATTTGTCATGAGGCCTCTTACAGCTCACGAGGAGAAGACCATAGCGAGAAACCCCTCACGAGGAGATCGACACTTATGTTTTCTGTAGAAGAGAAAAAACCCCTCGCGTGGCCTCCCTCGCGGGGTGCTGGCAAAGAGAACTCTCAAAATTCACCGCTAGAAGAAGAAACAAGACACGCGAAGAGAGAAGAATACTGACGGAGGCTGTGACAAGCACCACGGCTGGCGCAGTGACCACGTCTCCGTCTCCAAGGATAGGAAGGACTCTGGCACATGCCTGCATAAAGCTGCCCTGCTGTTGCTGCTTTCTGCAAAGGGGCCAGTGGACGGTGCATTACCGCATGCGCGGACGTCAGCGGTTAGCCAACAACTCCCATGGACTGGAGCTTTATCACCATGGACCATGTCCATCTGTATGAGTAGGTGGATAGATGTCCCTCTCCTTGGCGGGGCTGTGGCAACCCATCTCCCAACTTTTCTTGGGGAGGAGGACCAGCACCCCTATAAAAGGGAGGGCAGTGATGCGTGGTGAATGACCAGCCCGTTCAGAACCCCAAGAGGAAGGTGTGATGAGTATAGCAGCTAGTTTTCCCTCAGTTAAGAAACCAAGGTTTTGTCGATCAGGAGAAGAACGGACAATACGACTGAAGGTGATGCTTGCTAGTTTGCGACAGCTTCGGACAATTTATATATGGCGCCTCGTCCAAGCTTTGCTTGCTAACTGCAACGTGGAACCTGCACACAACACAACCAAGTACTTTGCTCCCAACTTGTGATGAGGTTGTCAATCTCACCGGTTTGCTTGAAACAAAGGTTATGAGCGTATCGAGTGGAAAACAGTAGAGTATGCGAGTAAAGTAAATAGTGCGAGTAAAGTAAACAGGTGATAGCAATATGATGGAAATAGGACCGGGGTCCACAGTTCACTAGTGGTGTCTCTCCATAAGATAAATTACACATGCTGGGTAAACAAATTACAGTTGGGCAATTGATAGAATAAAGATAAACATGATATGTCAAGAAGATCACTATGAGATTTACTCTGGGTATTACAACAAAATACATAGACCACCATCCAACTGCATCTATGACTAATAATCCACTCGCGGGGATATCATCCGAACACCCCATGAGTATTAAGTTGCGAACAACAGATAATTGCATTAAGCAAAGTGTGTAATGTAAACAAAGCATATGCCCTTGAGCATATGAATGTTGTTTTCTCCCTAGTAGCAACAACACATCTACAACCTTAGAGGTTTCTGTCACTCCCCCAGGTTAAATAGAGGCATGAACCCACTATCAGCATAAATACCCCCTCTTGGAGTCACTAGCAACTACTCGGCCAAGATAGCTACTAACAACGGAGAGCATGCAAGATCATAAACAACATAGAGATAACAAAAGATATATTTCAGTATAGTAACTCAATCATAACACCAATATTCATCGGATCCCAACAAACCAAACATGTAGAATTACATAACGGTGATCTCAATCATGTAGGGCAGCTCATGAGATCTAAACATGAAGCACATGGTGGAGAAGACAACCATCTAGCTACTGCTATGGACCCATAGTCCAAGGTAGACTACTCACTCATCGCTCCGGAGGCAAGCATGGCGATGAAGAAGACCTCCGGTGGCGATTCCCCTCTCCGGCAGGGTACCGGGAAGAGCTTCTGGACCCTCCCGATCTTGGGTGGACGGCGGCGGCGGATTGCGATGTGTTTCTGGAAAATTGATCGGGTACTTAGGTTTTTCCCGTCGGGGGGTCTTTATAGGCGAAGGGGCGATGTCAGGAGTGGCCCCAGGCCTCCTCACACCATGGCGGCGTGGCCAGGGCCTGGGCCGCGCCAGCCAGGTGTGAGCCTGGCCTGTGGCCCCTCTCCTACTTCTCTTCGGATCCCTGGAAGCTCCCGGACAAAATAGGACTTCAGGAACTTGTTTTGTCCAATTCCAAAAATATTTCCTGTGTATCACTTCTGAAACACAAAAACAGCAGAAAACAGGGAACTGGCACTATGGCAACTTGTTAATAGGTTAGTTCCGGAAAATGCATAAAAGTGCCACGAAGTGTAACGAAACAGTAGGCAAATGGTGTATAAACAAGCATGGAGCATCAAAAATTATAGATACATTTGAAACGTATCAGGCAGCTGCTCCGTAGAAGGGGCTTCACCTTTTTCCATGTTGGCATCTAGATCTAGGCTACAACTACCTCAAGCTACCGCCTTGTAAAAACCCTTTTGTACCTCGAGAGCCTTTGCAGTGCAATACATGAAGGCATGAGTAGGGGTGTTACTGCCTCACGAGGGCCCTAAACCTGGGTAGATCATTGTGTCGCTCTCTGCCATGATCACTCATTGTGTTCGCTGCGGATCCATCCTCGCCAAGGTCTCATGAGTCTTAGAAGCGCGTGTTTAGCCCCCGGTGTTTGATACCACTTTGGGTTCCTCACGAGTACTCCTGTTCCTCTGAACATGAATTTCTGACATATCCCACAATTTTTTTGCGTGCTTATATGTTGGATCGCTCTAAAGCGTATGATAGGGTCGATTGGTCATTCTCAAAGCAAATGATGCAAAAGCTAGGTTTCTCTCACCAAGTTGTGAACTAGATAATGATATGTGTTACATCTGTGGGTATTGCATAAAATTCAATGGAGCCCTCTTGGATTCATTTGCACCATCGTGTTAGCTACAATAAGGTGACCCTCATCAGTCCTTGTTTTAATTCCCTTTTGTTGCTCATGGAATTTTTGCTCTATTGCATAAAGGAATGGGTGAATATTTGATATCTCCAATCAAAGTTTGTCATCGGGCACCTGTTGTGTCACATTAATGTTTGTCGATGATACTCTTTTGTTCATCAAAGCAACACATGGTAAAGGTGAATTGTTAAACAAGCATTGGATACATATGCATCTACAATGAGACAAATCGTTAATACTTCTAAGTTCTCCTTACTCTTTGGAGCCTCGTGACATGGGTGATTTTCCTGCTTGATGTGATGACATTTTTGGGGCTGCCAACCCCTGATTGTTGAATGTCGACAGGGATACTTCAAAATCTTCTAGTTCAGTTAACTAAATGTTTGTTAGTGTGGGAAGATCTCATCTAGGTCAAGCTAGAATGGAGGTTTTCATTAAATTAGTAGCAAAATCGCTACCAACATATATTATGGGTGCTTTTAAACTCCCATGCTTGTGTGTGATGATCTAGCAAAGTTGGTGTGGAACTTTTATTGAGGAGCAAAATATGGGAAGAGGAGAACACATAGGCATTTATGGAAAAATTGCAACAACCAAAGAAGCAAGGGGGCTTGGATTCAAGATTTTCATGTATTCAATGAAGCTCTACTTGCTTAATATGCCCATGAGATTGATTGTCAAGCTGAATAGTCTTTGTGCCTGTGTATTAAAAGCTAAATATTGTCCTAATATGAGACTAGGAGACATGATTTGCGCTGGTAATGTCTCCTCCACATAGCAAGTAATATCTCATGGTTTTGACCTTCTGAAAACAGAACTAATATGGAGTGTCAGGAATGGTTAGAGTATCATAATCTAGAGAGATCCTTGGATACCTAGAACTACATCATATAAACCAATATCATCAAAAGGAAGATGCAGACTACGCTTTGTCTCAGAATTGATTGACCAATTTGGTGCATGTAAAGTGGATTTGTGGAATCAATTTTTGTTCCAGCGGATGTTGCTAAAATTTTGAAAATTAATCCATCTCCATGGTTAGGGGCGGACGACCTTGCTTGGGCCCGTGATAAGCATGGACTTTTCACATTATGTAGCACCTATGGTTTTGCTATGGAATCTACATGGCTGGATACCACTGAGTCTACAAGTTTATATCCTCATGGTAGGCAAAGGGAATGGGATCTTATTTGGAAATCAGATGTTCCTCCAAAAGTTCAACATTCCTAGCCGGTATCTACAGACTCTCTTCCAACTTGGAAGACTAAACACAAAAACACAAGGTAACAACCCAATGTCCTATATGTAGAGTAGAGACAGAGAACAACTTTCATCCATTTTTCCATTTTCCGCCAGCAAAACAATTCTGGAATTATATGGACGAGGATTGGTAGCTACCTACGCTTGAGTCCATGCAAGTCATGGATTCAGATAGGATACTTAACTTACTTGGTAATATGCCATCCAATAGTATCGACATGGTACTTATGACACTTTGGTGATCATGGCATGTTTGTGACGAGGTTGTACATGGTAAATCGCCACCTACATTGGAAGCCTTTATGTGTTTCTTAGATGGGTACATGGAGTCATTGATAGTGATCAAGTATCATCTAGGGGAACATATTAGGGAAAATTTGCTACAGGACACCATTATTTTCTGGCATTTGCCAAAACACACCGCCTAGTTGTGGTTTTTTTCCAAGTACCATTACAATGTTGTGTCCTGTTTGCTAGAACACACCATATTTCCCAAAATAGAAAGTTTAACATTTTTCTTATGATGACCATCCTATGACCGGTTTTGAAAAGCTTTTCCATTTTGGGTCATATGGTTTGTTCTGGCAAAGGCATAGTTCGGCAATGTGTTTTGGCAATGCTAGAAAATAACGGTGTCCTATAGCAAATTTTTCTAAGGAATTACTAATGGAGAATCTAATGGATATTGATGAGACATAATTTCCCAATGTCAAGGAAAAGGTTGCCGAGCATGTTGGCTGGTGCAAACTAAACACCGATGGGTCGCTTTGAAATGAAGTTAATGCTGGTGCGAGCATGATTGTCCATGATTATAATGGTGAGGCCATATTATCATCATGTTGCCAGTATTTATTTGCAGAGATCTGCCTTAAGAGAAGAACTGAATGCAGTATTGGAAGGGTTGTCATTAGTCCTACATTTGTGTACTCAACCCCTGATTGGTGAAATGGATTGCTTGGAGATAGTCAAACTTATGACCATTTGAGAGGAGATAAAACCTTTTTGAAGGTTTGTCGGTTTTGTGTTGCTCATTTTAAAAGATGTCAGTATACTAGTAGCCATTTCATGGCAAATTATGCTAGAACTAGTGCTCCTACGGATGTGTGGTTTCCCTCCAGTCTTGAGGGTTTAGCAAACACATGCCAACAAGATTGTAATATCTGATGTTTTGAGTAATGCAATATTCATATGTTGTGTATGATTCTAAACTATGTCATTATTATCCCATCCAAAGTTGTTGAGCTCAACAAGAACCTATTTTTGGATCATAAGGATATAATATTTCATTTTGAGTTTACTAAAAGATATAAAGAAGGTCACTTAAATCAAAGCCCGATTTTAGGAATGAAGACCAAATATCTCAACTTTTAATAACCATGAGGTGGTAGTAATTTTCTACTTGAAACCTCACAAATACTAATAATCATCTTCTACCTAGATGAAGAAATATATAGAAAAGAAACAACTTTCTAACAATTCACCTTTCTGTCGGCATGTTTACTATCAACGGTGGTGTTGAGGTGAGTTCGTCCGTAGGCATTGGTGTTCCAATTATGTATGCCTTATCCATCCCAGACTTTTTTAATAATGTCATATGTGTACTTGGTTAAGGAGATGAGAATCCATTACCTCATTTTGTTTATTTGAAGCCCAATTAAGAATTTCAGTTCACCCATCATGTACATTTCATACTTATCCACAATCAACTTACCAAGTCCTTTACCAAAGGCAAAGTTAGTTGAATAGAAAATAATATCCTCTAGCATAGATGTTTCATACAAAGAGATCAATATCCATAACACTTAGTAAAAATGGTGGATTCAATCTTCTCAATTTTGAAGCCCCTCTCGACTACAAATTTCTTAAGGAACTCATGCAAATTTTGAGGATTTTGTTTGAATTTGTAAAGTGCCTAATTAAGTATAAGGACTTGAATAGCTAGGGAACCTAGGCTTCAAAAATGCGGGGTTTCTCCAAAACACTAACTTGTCGAGTTTACAATTCAGTAAAGGGATTTGTGAACATAATTTAATTTTTTGCACTTACACGGTCACCCAAGAACATCCATGTAGTTCATTATAATGATCATATATTCTCACCGAGAGGGATACGAGAGAATCGATGAAGAACACGGATATGGCGATGACTTCTTATTCCTTAATGTCGATCACTCCGACCTTCATGATGTCTGGTATGTGTACGTAGGCACGATCCTGGTAGTTGATATGAACGAATCTCTCCAAAGCACTTCTTAGATGCAAGCCAGGGAGTGACAAGAGAGCCAATAGGATAATGTACATTGAGAGGAGAGGGGGCTCTCTTTTTATATAGGACGGAGGGGGCACTCGGGCTTGGGTAAGGGTCAGCCGCTGCCCCAACCCTAGCCCCAACCATAATAGGGGTTGGTGGGAGTGGGCTGGTTAGGACCCTTCCCCCTTTAACCACAAGTGCATGGGGCCATACCGTGAGCGCCCTTTCCCCTAGCGGGTAAGGGGAGGACAAACAACAAGGGGAGGTGCATTTGTGTCCTAATCATGATTGGTAGAGGTTTACTACTAGGTCGATGCACCTTTCCTTTGCGGCTTAAAAACAAATGCTTATGTACCTTTCCTGATCATTAAGTACTCTGGCACTCCATCAACCACATGTGATTCCCGCCTTTCTTTTCACCCTTTTACAGTGTGACATCTAACATGGACCAAAACATATCTTCCGGTAATGAAAGCAGCTAATATTCTCATGGTCTAAGAATTTTTTCATAAGACTTACACTAGACATAACTATTAATAGAGAATAATTTCTCATAGCCAATCCAATATTTCCGGGTCGGTTCAATGCTCTTTGTTCTTCTAACAAAACATCTTGCCTATGTTGATAGTATTATTATCAATACACATGATCAGGAAACATGATCATCTTTAACATATGAGTTTTCCTTTTAAATCTCATATCAAAGATACATACACCAAGGCACATAGCAGTTATGGCATAAATATGATACACTTAAATAATTAAACATGATATATCACTTTATTATTGTTGCCTCTAGGACATAAATCTGTCTTTAAGAAAATCACTTTTCATATCCATTTTATACATGCGCTATATTTTGCTTGCGTTGTTTTTACAGAGGGCCTTTATGACTTGCCTCTATCAAATTGTTAACTAATCGTGTAGAGAAACTTCTTTGATGAAGTTGGAACAAGCATAGGTTCCTCAAAATGAGGTGAATCTATTCCTTGAGTCTTTCCCCAATTACATGAACAAAAAGGGATTCTACTTGATGCCTCAACCATATGTCCTTACATTTGAAGAAAAAAGAACACCGAGTGAAGTGGTAAATCATAAACCCCAATACAGAAGAGCAAAACAGAAATAACATCATTTCAAATCGGTATACACAAGTAAAAAATTAAATAACTGTCAGTCAGAGATGTCCTTACTAAATGCCGCAAGGGCACATGAAAATTTATAACTAACATGCAAATTCCCTAGTATGACCGGTCAGCCTAGAAACCCATCATTGGTGATACATATTGTTGGATATAAGAGGGACTGGAGCAAATCCCTATGGTACATGACGTGCACCCCTTTTTTATCTCACCACACCCATGAAGAGCGGGACGTGAAGGTATGCATCTGGAATCTCCAACTGACCTAACCTGACATGATACACCAAGACTTCATCAAGATTCCCTCAAACAGACATAGATCAAAGGAAGGCCAGCAACCAGCCTTATCAACATAATGTACAAGACATCCAAGACCTATCAACATGGAGACACCTACCACCGACAACTATATATATCAAATACCATTCATCTAGAAGACCAAGTTCAACATCTATGCCAAGTCACCATCGTAGTCTCCATAGCCATGCATAAACCCTAGATCATCCAAAACCTTGTCGAATGCATCTATAAGACTCTGGATATCATATTGTAATAGTCTTGTATGATCCTTTGGTCACACCAACAATACGTCTGAGAAAGTTTCACCATCTCCATCGTGTCTTTGGTCCTCACAAATTGACCCCAAGCCCCTTGGCGAACAAATAAGCTCATTGTCGTTCCTTAGAAGTGAGATTGTCGTGGGATCGTGAAAACTACCCTTCGTCACATATCTCTAATAGGTGTAATAGGAGCCGGTCAGAAGTTTTCTATCAGGAGACATGTTGGATTGGCTTTAGTGATGCACTATTCTCTAATGGTTGTTGTAGGAATGGATAAATTCTTTTTGTTCCCTCATCACCAATGTGGCGTTCAGCAAGGTCAGAGCTTTAGGTCATGATCACCAAGTCAAAGATAAAGACTAAAGATCCATAACCACATTAGTATTAGGTATTTGGGAAGTCCACCATGAACCATGCACCATACCCTCTCCCTAATCCATCGTCAAAACTTTTACCATGGTACCCATCCTACCTACCACCTTGAAGGGCATACTTGGTCTTATGGAAAGAAATTATCCCAACTATCGTCCCACTTGAATAAACTCAAGGGGAGAGAGACAGAGCTCCTAGTTAAACACTTATTCTTCCAATGTCGATTCGCTAGATCTATATGGTCAATCATCCAAGTAGCTTCCAGCCTTTATCCTCCAACTAGCGTTGCCAATGTTTTTGGTAATTGGCTTCATGGTATCGATTTAAAGTCTAGAATGCTTATTAGTGTGGTTGCGCTGGCAATTATGTGGACTCTTTGGCTATGTAGAAATGATAAGATTTTTAATGATAAAAATTGTTCTCTCTTACAGGTTATCTACAGATGTACCGGTATTCTCCGTTTGTGGTCACCTCGTCAGTAGATGGAGAATCGCGACCAGTTTACGTAGGTTTCTACACGATTAGAGGTAACGACAAGGAATACTTTTTCCCTACATGGGTGGTCACATAATCGACGGATTGAAGCTCCACCTACTCTATAGGTGATTTACAATTACTAGATGTGGTATGTATTTTGCATGTTTACTAGTTTTTAGATTAAGCCATATGAATGGCTGTGTTCATCCTGGTTATGCAGAGGCTGGATTGCTTTTTAAGTAATAAAGCGCCCATTATCAAAAAAAGTTCTGAAACTAAACACCAAATGCTTCGTCTCACTACAAGAGGACTAGGCATTTTGTGGCGGATTTAGAATGTCGCAAGACAAAAACTGCCATTAATTTTTTTTTTCGACATATCAACTTATTGCGGCGTGTGGGAAGAAGAATGCAGAATATTCGCTATGTCAAATTGTTTCACGGCGCTAAAATGCGCCACGCTAGCTGGGTAGTCCTACTGGCAATTTGGAAAATGCATTGGTACATGAACTGGAGCAAATTATTAAGTTGTGTAAAAAACACAACATTGACCGTGCATCCCATTTTGGAAAATGTGTCTTTCGCGTCATCCCCCAGTCGATGTCGGGAGAACCCTAGCGCTCCGTCGATCAGCACCCCTAGCCATGTGCGGCTTCTACCACATTTCGGGTTTCGTTGTAAAATCCTCTTTGGTGATGAAAGAGTCCTTCTACCACAAAAATTGACTGTGGTAAAACAATAGTTTTCTCGCAGTGAAATGTGAAACCACCATTTTTTTTCGAGTTCTCAATGTTGTAACGGCATAATGAGTCTAATTGATCTTTCCCTATGGGGAGCTAGCAGTATGTTATAGCACAAACAAAAAAAATGAAAACCATGGCAAAGTTTTTGATGTTACTCCCTCCTTCCCAATTTAGGATGCATATTAGGTTTGGTCAAAGTCAAACTTTAGAAAGTTTGATCAATACCCGCAAAAAAATAACTATGTATATAAAATAAATAAATTAATGTTATCAAATGCATATAATATGAAAATATATTTCATGATGGTTCTAATAACATTGAGTTAATGTTGTAGATGTTGATATTATTTGCTATACTTTTGCTGAAAGTTTATAAGGTTTGACTTTGACCAAAACTAATATGTATCCTAATTTAACATGAGGGAGTATTTTAGAAGCTTACTACTTCCTCCATTCCGATAAATAAGTCATATAAACCTAGTGAAGAGTCAACAAAATATATGTTTGACCAAATTTGCAGACAAAAAATATGAGCATTTATAATACAAAATCAAGATCAATAATTCACCATAAAAATATTTTTATATTAATATTGTACAAGTTGATGCTTTACTATATATATTTGTTCAAACTTTGTAAGGTTTCAGTTTTGACTAAACTTATACGTCTTACTCAATAATAAGCTGTAATATGAACTAAATCCTTGAAACTGCCCTATATATTTAGATACCTATCTTCCACTTCGGGTGCTATATGTTAATATTCTTGTGTATTCCTATCTGTTTTTTGGATGCATTATTTCTGAAACTTGAATATATTCAAATCTTTATGTTAAGGTTTTTTTGTATTAAAATAGGTCAATATGGTATTTAAATCATGTCCCTGCAACTTAGCTTATATTTGTGATAGGTGCATCGCCATTGCACGTGCCTCATTACTAGTGCATGAGAAAAATGTTACAATTATTTTATAAGATAATGAAAGAGACACTCTCGGCCGTAGCCTCTGTGCATCGTGAGACAAGCAGGACACTACTCCCTCCGTCTCGGTGTATAAGTCTTGCGCGTATCCCTAGGTTGCAATTTTGACTAATATAATATAAGATATATACTACAAAAATATATATCACTGGAAACTTCAGATTATGTACTTTCTAATGGTATAATTTTTATCTTGTAAAATTTATATTATATTTGTCAAAATACCGACCTAGGGGTATGCGCAGGACTTATACACCGGGACGGAGGGAGTAATGTGTACAATGGAGAATTAACTAGTAGATATTGACATGATCCGACATTCTATCTGCTCCCGGGCTGCATGGACCCTGCATGCCATTCTGATCTGCCAAGACGATCATGAGTTCATCTGATCATTCGTTGTTCTTTTTCCCGTCAAGGCAAAGGGACTGATTACTCACTAGATCTGTAGTGGAACCATGCTGGGTTGAGTTGTTTAAATGTGACGTCTGGGGTATGGCATGCAAAGACAAGTGCCAATAATTGTACATGCATCTGATGCAACTTCCTGCATACGCCTGGACCATGCTGTCCGAATTTATTTATTTTCATGCATGCATGCATGCCCCTCCTATGCTATATGCTTAGTTAGCTCGCTAGGGCAAGCTAGACGATGTTAGCCATGTGGAATTGTGAACTCACCAAACATTTTACTGTTTGCAAAAGACAATGTAAACCTGGTAGGATCCCTAACATGTATTTCCTCGGTTCTATAATTCTTTTCGTGGATTTAATTCAAATGTGTACTACAATCGCCACAAGAATTATTTAAGGGAGGGAGTAGTAGAATAGAGGTTTAATTATATTATAGCAGAACATTATTAGGATAGGTGATCTTGGTATTTTCGTCCAATTTTCTATAACTAACTCGGAAGCCATATTTCTCATGAATGAAAAAACAGAGCTTGTGTTGATTTCTCGAGAATGAATGCTCCAGCACTCTTTGAAGCAACTGAAAGAGTTGTAGCTCCTAGGTAAGTGCAACGAAAGATTGCAATTGATGAATCTTTTTTAACGTGGAAGAAACTTTGTACAAATTCCATCTTAAGTTCATGAAACTAATGAATCTTTGGCATTGCGTAGTTATCGAGGTTGCGGGCGGTATTCGCGTCCCGTCTGGAGGTCGAACCCCATGCCTCACAATTGTGATTTTTTTAATAAAATTGTAGAAGGCATATTTTGAATCTTGATGAACATATCCAATTATTTTCGAAAATTCCTGAAATCACATGAAAACCAACAATTTTAAAAGGGGTGTGTTGAAACTCGTGAATCAAATGTTATTCTCTAGTTTTACCAAATGATTTAGAACATCTTTCTTGCAACTAATATTCTCATGGTTTTTCTGCTGAAAATCTCAAGCTGATCTCTGACTTGTGTTGGTGTTGAGTAAACATTTAAGCTAAACGGTACATAGTTATAACTAGGTCACATAAATTAAGGTACTGCACCACACTGCACACCCCCCTGGCATGAGGCTCCGGGCACAGAGCTGATCAGCAGTTCAGCACTGTAATCTCGCAGGTCGATCACACTTCTGCAAATTGCATGTGTTAACTGGAGCCTAACGGTTTCTGTATAAATTGGCGCTTTTGACGGCGTGTTTGTGTGAGGGGCACGTGAGCCCCGGCCGGCCTCTCACCAACAACTCTCAATGCACGTACTCCATGGGACCATGCCCCTCCTCTCGTCTCCCCCAGTCTAAACAGCGCCCTAAGGATTCGCCATGAAGAGCCCTACTCGTCCTTAGAGTGCACCACCATCCATGACAAGTTTTTCCTCTCTCCTTTTAGTTTTCCTTTTTTTCTCACCTATCATGAGAGCAAGAACATTAAGAGAGAGAGAGAGAGAGAGAGAGAGAGAGAGAGAGAGAGAGAGAGAGAGAGAGAGAGAGAGAGAGAGAGAGAACAGTGGTGAACACTATGGCTTAGGGCAGAAAAGGGGAGATAGTACACTGCTTTTTCATGTGCTATCCTTCCATGTGTTGACAATGATTTTCCATCTTGGAAGAATGTGGTAGCTCTCTGGTGTTACCAAGCTGGAGTAGGTAGCTGTTCTTCACCACCATGTAATGGCTGTGGAGAAAGAAACAAAAGAAGAAACCATTACTAGTTTTGCTTGCTACTGCTATGGGTTATGGCCAAGGGAATTGAAGAAGGTGCGAGAGGGGCTGTACAACTCCGCTTTAGAATCTGTCATGTTTCTCATGTTTTCCCTATGGCCCTGTAGTATAAAACCATGGGCGTAATCATTTGCAAGAATTTCATACTTTTCCTTGAGAGACTAGACCAAATAAAAAGTGCATGCCAGCAGACAGGAAGAACCCTGGCCTTTTGTCTTCTCACACATACTGCTCACTTTGTCCCAGAGCTCACTTTCAGGCCCCTAAGAAGTGCCTGCGGGCATTACCAGCAATCATCAAAATTTGCAGTTTTTTTTGCCTGGTTTGAAGACTCATTATGGATGAAAAAGTATTTCAGAATCAGTAGCATAAACCATCCAAAACTCCTAATAATTAAGAAGACATTCAACCATAGAATAGAAAATTAATTGTCAGTGCATGTTGAACTACACTTTCTATGGGTTTAAACATTTATTTTTGAAACAGAGGGGTCAGGCAATTATACAAAACAAAGAAGCTAGGACCGAAAGAAAATTTTAAGATTGTTTCCCATAGGATAGCTTCATTGCTCCTGGACTATGAATTCCTAAGTTGTGAAAGGCGAATAATAAAGGACAATGCCAGCTTACACATAGAAAATAATGGTTACTACAAACGGTTCCCTAATAATAAACCGTCATACAAGGACAGGGCCAGTGCAAAACATTCAATAAATGGATTCAGTGGTACTGTTGCTTCAGCAACACTTCTTGTATCTGGACTCAGCCCCATCGTATACACCAAGCGCTGATTGCGTGCACATCTCAGTGGCATCTCCCCGCGACCTATTTGTTGCAACCAACACCCTAGCTACAGCGGCTAACCACGGTGGTCCATGGCCATATGATCTAGAGGAAGTTCGGCCATCTATTCCTGAAGTAAAACATCATCAGACGATTGGAACGAGAAGCAAAGTCCGAATCAATTCCCAAAACAAATGTTCGAAAGAGACCGAGGAATGAAGATGAGATGCCCTAGCGGGAAGAGATATCAGGCAGTTAGTTAATTAACCGGGAGATTTGCTCAAAGCAAGATATGGATTACGATAGAAGTATATATTGGATGCCCAATGCCACTACTAGCTAGCTTCCACATTCGGGAAGGATACTAGATCACTGACGTAGTAAAGAAATACTAGTGCTTCGATAGGCAAGCATCTAAGAAATTGCCTGATTGGTACTACTAGCTAGCTTCCACATTCCCATCCAGAGTTCAAGGAAATCATCAGATGTATCTGGTTATTCCCTGATAGGACATTTCTTGGTAATTGGTACTCTAACTACATAACAATCTTTTGTTTACGGTTGAATTTGTAAACCACTAAAGTCGCCACGGCCCTTCAGATGGAAACTGTGTTATGTGGTTAATTGGAAACAGTTGCCCATATCTTTTTCTCCTGTGATTTGGCTAACTTTGTTTGGAGTGGTATTAGAGAAGCTTTCGGGGTTCAGTGGAATCTGCAAAATCTGTCCAAATTCTTGCTAATTTTGAACCAGCTCTTTCCGAATTTGCATCAATCAATTTGGACTTTATTTGCGGCCTAAAGATGGGCACTTTGGCACATCCACAATAAACTTACCATTGAAAAGAAGCTTCCAAAACAGACACTGACTGTTTCTTTAAAACTGCTACGTTTCTACAGCTGTGGCGACCCCTACTGAAGAATAAGCACGTGGACAAACTGGACCTCTTGGTGGAGCTTATTCGCAAGTTTTTGGTGGCAAGTGTTGCCTTGTAACTGTGAACCTTGGTTGTAATATGCTACTTATGTTGTGCGAACCTGTTTTAGGACTTTATTAATATAAAGTCGGGCACCAATGCCTTTAATTTAGAAAAACAGTTATGTATTGAAACTTGGTCCAGTCAGGAATTAACATGCTCCATTGACTTGAATACGTACATGAAATAAATAAAAAGACAAACAAAACAAGCATTTCTAAAATAATGCACATAATTTGATGTTCAATCCAAGAAACTAAATATAAAAAAGACCTTGACACCCAAAGAAAAGGACATGGATATCTAGGCTGCTTATCTTAGGCATCAAGATTATGATGGGGCACATACCAAACATCCACATTTCCAATGATCAGAACAAAATGGCTGCTTATCTTTAGATTCGTTTGAATGTGTATGTTATTAATAGAAAATTATGAAACATTATTCGTAACAAATCTGAAGATAATATTTCTATTTCCCAATCTATTTATTTTTGTACATGTGACTAGTAAAAACTTGGATAATTTTAGTTACACCCTTGTCAAAAGTCATTTATTTACAAATGGAGGTGATACACATCACTAGCAAAGATAAACAAGAAACATCTACACCTCTCATTTCTGTTGGGTCCAGAATACTAGGGTGCTGATTAAGTAGAATACAACTATTACGGTTGGAAATCAGTTTTAATAAAGCTTCAAAATAATAACCATGAAGGAGTACACATAAGTTTGAATGCTCACAGTGCAGTGGCATATTTGTTGACTTAAATATACTATTAGAATCCAGCATGTCTACAAAGAAATTTTGATAGATAGGATTTGGCATAAATCATTATTATGTACAGATACGAAGTAGCTAACAGGTACATAATGCAATAACCAAGTTATATTATCACCATATCACGACAACAAGGGGTTCATAGTTATGGTCCATAACCCAAAATAATGATGAAATGACGAGAAACATAAAACACAGACATCGTCACTTAAGCACACATCCAAATACTAACTCCTCCAAGTCACGACGACATTACTATATTAGCATTTGCATTCTTGAACTTATATTTTATACTACGTGGGAAGTCAAGATAATGTGCACCTGCAAACCCCATTGGGAATATACATAGTCGTATGTACTAGTAATAGTTTAACTAACAAAGGAATGCATCAAACAGAAATTATACAGGTTGCACACTTCAAGATGAACCAAGTAAAAAAAAACAAGAAAATATGAATGAACTGTGAATATCATGATAACACTATTTTCAAACAAAAAATTAGAAACCCCCAAAATAAAAATTAATTGAGGTATTAAATAAAAACTAAGACATATCATGCATGTTACCTTCAAGATTCGCAAAGCCTGTACATTTTTATGGAATTAATACCTCGTTAATCAACTTGGTTCATGCATTTTGTTCTTCATAAGCAAGGACTTACATTGACAGGTAAATCTTAAAATCATATACAAAGGCAGAACTAGCAAAACGGAAGTAAACTTACTGTACTACACACTCCAGCTACCTCATTATGGATGTTGAAAACTAAAAAATGACATCATTTCGTGTGATCTGTTTGTAAAAAAATATAGCTAGTTCATTTTTGTTTCAAAATAGAGAAATTATGCCTGCACAGCGCAATTTGTGCTAGTACAATCAAATTCAAGAGTAACCGACAGAAGCCATAGGCCAGAAAATTAACATATAACACAGATTCTGGATATAGTACTGTCATGGGATCAAGGAGGCAGAGAGGAAGAACACGAGAATGTGCGACCAATCCGTCATCATCTCCTTACTGGGAAACATAAAAGAAACCCAGAAAAATTAAGCAAGGGATCGGCGCATGGCTCAATCGGTCACAGCTCCCGATCAGCTGATCATTTGGCCCCAAACTTTTTCCATTCCTCTCTCTCCCATTAGCATACGATGACTCACACCGATTTCAGGCATAAACAAACACTAAGGCACCAATTACATAAGGCAACGATGCGACCATGTATATCTAGGATCCAAGGCAAGTAAAGGTAACTAGGTTTCTAGGGCGCAGCTTTTGAAGAGCAAAGGTATAACGAGTAGTAAAGCCAAGTGGTCGCACCTTGCGCAAAGACAGTAGTAGAAGCTACGTGGTAAAAGTAAGGTAAATAAACATTGGCATTATATAATCAGTGACAAAAAACAGCAGTACCAAGAAAATCAAGGTCGTTAAGAACACTGTCAATTGAAGATCCAGGAAGAAAAAAACAGGGTTGAGGAATGCAAGAAATCATGCTTAGTTCCCAAGATCGATCCTAACTGTCAGATTTCTAATCATTTGGTCTGACAGGCCGGGTATGTCACAGACTGATCACCTCAGATGCTCCCAAGAAGAGCTAGAAATGTCTAAATTAAGCCGCCTAATTAAGCTAAGCTAACTAGTAGGCTATAGAGAAGGAAGAAGGAGCATCAATTTATGCATCAACTGACAGATCGAAGAGAACGAGGGGATGGATGGAGGCACGGTGTTACAGCGAGATCGAGGCAGCCGGCGTTCGTCTTCACTGTCTCGTGTAGGGGTGGCCGTGGAAGAAGGGCGTGGTGGCGGGGAAAGATCCGTAGAGCCCAGGCGTCGGGTACGGGTCCATCACCACAGCCGATGACACGGCGACGTTGTTGCCACCGCCGCCGCCCGCATCCCCGCCCGTGCTCGGCGGCGACACGTCGCCTGTGAGCCGGAACTGGTAGTCTCCGCCACCGCTGCTGCCAGCAGCGGCGGCGGCGGCTTGAAGCTGGGCGTTGCTAGGGCCGACGTCGTGGAGGATGCCCTTGAAGACGTGGCCGCCGATGCTGACGGTGGTCTGGTAGGCGAGCTCGGCCTCGACCTGATCCACCGGCCCGAGGCGCACGCAGCGGAAGACAGCTTCTGAGCTGACCTCCCGTGGGAACCTCTCCGCTATCGTCACCATCTGATGATCCCCTGCACACAAGAAGAAGAAAAGCACAATTTTTAGCGCCAGATCGTAGAGCTTGGAGTTAGTACTTAGTAGGGGGAAGGTGCAGCACGTAGGGTGTATACAGTGGTATGTACCCGAGGAGGTTGCGGTAGTGGAGATGCGGGCGCGAGATCGCCTGGTGAGATCGCGTGAGGGGCCAGCACCGCCGGCGGTTGCGACGGCGGCGAGCGCGGATAGCTGCTGCTGGCGCTCGCGGCGCTTGGAGGCGGGGACCCAGGTGGACTTGACGTGGGTCGCGCAGTTGAAGCCCCGGGACTTGCAGCAGGTGCGGCAGCGCTGGTGCGTGCAGTCCTTCTTGGCCTGGTTGCCGCAGTCCTGGCAGCTGGCGCCGCCGGCGACGAGGCCTGCGGCAGCGGCACGCGCCCCGCGGGAGGAGGACGGCGATGCGCCCGCGAGCGACTGCGCGGCGCCCGCGGGAAGGTCATCGGGCGCGAAGCGGATGAGGTTGGACGCGTAGAAGGGGTGCGTGAGCTGCTGCTGCTGCTGGTGCTGGTCCTGCGGCTGGCCCCATAGCTGGAATCCGCCGCCGCGGGTGGCGTAGAGAAAGGTGGATGCGTCGGAGGGGTGCACGCCGGGCGGCGACGCCGGGCTGTCGCGGCTGCTTCCTCCGCCACCTAGAGGGAACCCCGCCATGCGCCCAAATCCATAGGCCACGGTGCCGATCCCTATGATATCTATCTCAGGGGTGGAGGGCGGTCTGGACTGGAGCAGTAGGGTGAGGGTGAGGTTGAGGTGGAGGTGGAGGTGGAGATGAAGATGAGGAGTAAAAGTCGGCGTGGCGGAGTGAGGTGGGGTTCGCGTGAGAGTTAAGACGACGAGGCGACAGAGAGGGCCTGCTACGCCGCCATGGAGCCTGCACGCACCTAAACTACCATTTATTGCGCTGCCTGCTCCACCCTCACCTTCTCTCTCTCTATCTCCAAGTTTGGAGCTTGCACACCCGGGAGAGGAAGAGAGTAGGCAGGCACCAACACGGCAACGCGGCGGGCGGCTGATGTTGCGAGGGAAAAGGGCAGGGGAGGGTACAGTCTCGCAATAGAATAAGCATGGCGCAACACAAACAGGCAGGCAGGCAGGCGGCCGGCCCCGGTGCATGGCCGGGATCGATGGAATGTACCAGTAAATGTTTGACTGCTCGCGCCGCGCGCCGTATCATTGGCGTGCTCCGGAATCCAGCTGCCCCATCCCATGCATGCATGCATGTCCGCCCCCTTCTTCTCTCGCTCTAGTCAACGCAATAATTTTTCTTTTTTGAAAACCAGTTTGATCTCTAGTCAATGCAATATCTTTTTTGTAAAGGAGTTTGAGAACCCGGCGCATAGAAACTTTATTCAACAAAGTCTGCCGAGAAGCATATATCAAATAATCTGAAACCATCATGTAACACCTACAAACTTAACAATAGGACAGGATCAAGTCTTGCAAGTCATGAGGGTCTTAGGGCATCTCCAACAGCCCGTTTTTGTGTGTAAAAGTGTGTTTTTGCTAATTAATAATAATCTTTATAAACTAATGTTTTTCCTTGAGTTTTAAATGAAGAAATTATTCATAGAAATTGCTTCAACTCCATGTAATTCAAGATTTGGATGCCATGAAGGTAAAGATATACATTAAGTATTGACATCAATATCTTGAATTGAAGAGATGAATTTAATATGATCAAAAAGAAGAAATAAAGATGGAGTTCATGTATAGAACTCAAGTGATCCATGCTCTAGGTTATGTGCTAAGCCATGGAGTTTCAAGATCTTGAGAAGCATCTAGTCAATGCAATAATTTTTTTGAAAACCAGTTTGAGCTCTAGTCAGTGCAATACTTTTTTAGAAAGGAGTTTGAGAACCCCGCGCATAAAAAACTTTATTCAACAAAGTCTGTCGAGAAGCATCTATTATCATATCATTTGAAACCATGTGTAACACCTACAAACTTAACAATGGGGCAAGATCAAGTCGTGGAGGTCTTAAGCTCTAAACACATGGCCCACCGCCCCACAAAATTTATTACTTATGACATCACTGAATCATACTATGCCAAAACAGGAGCACAAATCCGTTTCAACGGGCTCTCGACGTGCACCTCATATAAACCTTCAAACCTCCAGAAGCCATCATCACCGCCAAGTCGTCGACCCATCTTCCAGATAGCAATCTGCATAGTCCTTGCCAGACCTGTCGTTCACGTCGCCACATCATCAAACAACGTCCCTCCTCTCGATGAGTCCATCAAGTCATGTCCATCGCCGACAAAAAGATACACCAGCCGCCGAGACCTGTCGTCGTGGATGCAAGATAGAACACTACTTCCAGCCTTCTTGCTCATTCCTTAAGTTGTTGCTCCAAAACGATGCCCCATGAGGGAGAGCATCCGGGAGACCTAGATTTACGATTCCCCTCAAAGCAGCCTGAGCAAGTAGATGACATCTGGAATGACGATGCCATCACCAAGATAATTTCACATAGACGCCGCCATTGTCTGCCATAGGCTCGGTTCTCACCAGCAATCGTGCCTCCCAAAACCCGTCGTTGTCTAGACCATCTTCTTGCGACCGCTAGTGCTCGATGTGGGATACCAAGATCCTCCACAACCGACGAACCTCATGTAGAAGGAGATCATCTCCACCATATCTGGAGCCATTGTCCCGGCACCGTCGTGCTAATGGCGTGCGGATGGGCATGGAGCCGCTTCCCTGGTGACTCGCTATGATGCACGACCGGCCCAGTCAGAAGGCCCAGCAAGGCGACTTGGAGTGGAAATAATGGCCCATCCGGCCTTGTAGACTATTCGGTCTCCCTAACTGAATTTGATCATATCTTGTAATAACTGAGGCGTCTATATCAACCTCAATCGGTAGGAAACCCTAGAGGGTCAAACTTTTACGCACACCACCACCACCTAGCTCTAGTTGTCACAGCGCCTCTGCCGACCCCTGTAATCGTACTAGTGCAATCTAATCGCAACAGGAGTAGGTCATTACCTCTATCAAGAGGCCCAATCTTGTTCTATGAATGCCTATGCATCCCTCGTGATCCACCACATGAACTAACCTAGAAGAATCTTCTAGATCTATGCACCGGTAGTTGGCGCCCAAAGAGGGAAATTCAAGGCAGATGCTACATGGGGTAACTTATGAAGAAGAGACAGGCAAGATGACGTAGGAGAATCCAGAAGCAATATTGGCATACGATATACTCGGGGGTTACATCTCCTTGGTGGATGATGGCTACATCCTGCTAGGGAGTTGTCTAGATTGTATATGTTTAATCTAACATACCCTCAAGGGGTGCCCCTGGTTGGCTTTATGTATGCAGCCCGGCCAGGGTTTGTAAGTGGCATAGTCTATAACGAAATGGACTCCTTGTCTTCTATTCCAAGTCAACATGGTGTCTGGGTCTAGCTTGTAGAGTCATCATTGTGGGGCACCTCCATGATGGGCCACGTTCTATCTCCATGAGGATACCCGTGTGCCATATCCACGCCATTAGCCCCCGAGTGCGTCAACGACTTGTTGTCAGCTTTGTTTCTGGCTTGGAGTCGGTCTTTTCCCAGTTTTGCCTCTTGCAAAGCCGTTGGCTGGAGGTCATTGAGGGACTCCTTAAATAAACTTAAGAAAAGGAAATAGCTGATACGTCGCAAACGTATCTATAATTTTTGATGCTCCATGCTTGTTTTACACCAGTTGCTTTGTGTTTTGTTTACACTTCGTGGCATTTTAATGCGTTTTTTGGAACTAACCTATTAACAAGATGCCACAGTGCCAGTTCCTATTTTCTGCTATTTTTGTGTTTCAGAAAAGTTACACAGGAAATACTCTCGGAATTGGATGAAACGAAGCCCAAAGTTCCTATTTTCCCCGGCACGAGACGGATTCCAAAGCAGAGACGGAGGAGGGCCAGGAGGTGGCCACACCACCTGGTGGCGCGGGTCCACCCCTAGCCGCGCCACCACATGGTGTGGGCCCCCCCTGGTGCCCTCTGACATTGCCCCTCCGCCTATATAAAACCTCCGATGCGAAAACCCTAAATCAATCGGTGTTTTTTCAGATAAATTTCTGCAGCGCTGCCGCCGTCGAAGGTCAATTTTGGTGGACAGAAGTCTCTGTTCCCGCACCCTACCGGGGCAGGGAATTGCCTCCGGAGCCATCTCCATCGACTCCACCGCTGTGACGCCCCAAAACCGGCACCTTGCAGATTATAGCGATCACGCCTCAATCTACATGATGTCGCTTCGGAAACGCACCACCAAGTTCATCGTCGTTGCTGTCTCCTATGATGAGGAGGGAGTAGTTCTCCCCCGGGGATGAGGGCTCTACCGGTAGCTATATGGTTCACCTCTCTCTCCCATGATGTGATCTATATGTGATCATGAGCTTTCTATCTAGTTGAATTGGTAGATGTTGTTCTTCATCTATTATGCTATTCAAGTGCTTTATTATTGTAATCTCCAGAGACACCTTGTACCATGATGTGAAGGTGACAGTATGCGCATTATGTGTGTCTCTTTGGCTAGTGTCTCTATGAATTGTTGGTGTTTGTTATGAATTGTTGGTGTTTGTTGGAACCATCTAGTGTGCTCAAGTTGATAGTGTGGGGCAATCTAGTTTGGGGAAATGCAAACTTTGAGGAGTGCTTCGTAGCCCTACACATGATTAGTGTTCGTTATCCATTGGAGGATAGTTTAGAATAGCATAGTGAAGATAGATATTTATGTATTCAATTATGTTATCTTTGTTGAGAGTGTCCACTAGTGAAAGTATGATCCCTAGGCCTTATTTCTAAGCATTAAAACACCGTTTACATTCAGTTCTGTTACATGTTTGCTCATAATGATATTTATTTCAGATTGCATTTAGTACTTATAATCATCCATATTACTTGTATTTCACTATCTCTTCGCCGAACTAGTGCACCTATACATCTGCCAAGTGTATTGGGTTTGTTGGGGACACAAGAGACTTCTTGTATCTTAATTGCAGGGTTGCTTGAGAGGGATACCTTTGACCTCTTCCTCCCTGAGTTCGATAAACCTTGGGTGATCACTTAAGGAAAACTTGCTGTTGTTCTATAAACCTGTGCACTTGGAGGCCCAACACTGTCTACAAGAATAGAAGCGTGCGTAGATATCAAGCTCTTTTCTAGCGCCGTTGCCGGGGAGGTAAGGTAAAAGGTACTCACATCCTCTGGCTACTAAGCTATCTTCTAGTACTGTTGCTGGTGTGTGAGTGCTCGAAGTAATTTTCGTTAGATTCTGCAATTATATCTTTTTGTTTCTTGTTTTTATTTTCACTAGTTAGGCTTAATGGAAAAAAAATAGAGCTTTATAGTATTTATCTTGAGTTAGGACATGAAGTGTTTGAAGAGAAAATTAAAAAACCTATGGAACTTTATTTGCATGCTAATAGCAATGTTATTAGTATGAATTCTTTGAACACCATTGCTAATGCTATGGAAAAGTCTAAGCTTGGGGAAGCTGGTTTTGATGAGCATGATATTTTTAGTCCCCCAAGCACGGAGGAGAAATTTAATTACTTTGATGATACTATGCCTCCAATGTATGATGATTACAATGATGAGTATGATATTTTCAGTGCACTTACTACTAAGGAAGAAATTAGTTATGATTACAATATGCCTCCTATTTTTGATGATTATGGTGATGAGAATAATATTGATAGCTATTTTGTTGAATTTTTTCCCACTACAATTAATAAGAATGACTATGTTCATGTGGGGAGTATTAATTCTTTTATGCATATGGCTCATGATAAGAATGTTTTATGTGATAGTTATATTGTTAATTCTATTCATGATGCTACTAAAAGTTATTATGAGAGAGGAAAACATGGTTTTATGCATCTCAATAATATTAAGTTTCCCCTCTTTATGTTGAAACTCTTGAAGTTGCACTTGTTTTGCTTTCCTATGCTTGTTGCTTTGTGCTTTCATGACTTGATTATTTACAAGACTCTTTTTCATAGGAAGTGGTTTAGATTTCAATTAGTTTAGTATTTGCTTTTTAATGCTCTCTCTTGCTTCAAGTTCTTTCTGGTACTTATGTGAGCATCTTCTCAAATTACTGCGCCTAGCTGAAAGGCGTTAAAGAAAAGCACTCTTGGGAGATAACCCAATGTTTTCTTTTCAGTAATTTTTCTTTTTCTTGAGTCTTGGAAGTTGTTACTACTGTAATGACCTCTCCTTATCTTTTTTATTTCGTTTTTGTGCCAAGAGCAACCTCTAATTGGAAGAAGGTAAGATTTGGGGAAGTTGTTGTCCTGAAACAGATTTTTGCGCTGTACCATAAAAATTCATGAAAATTCCCAGAACGTTATTTTGATCTGCAATTTCTTTTTCACATGCCCCAGGTCATTATATAACTTTCATTCTTTTTGCACTTTTCAATTTGAGCAACAGAAGATTTTCAAAAAAAATGATCTTTACCAGTTGTTCTGTTTTGACAGATTTCTGCCACTATTTGCATTTGCCGCTTGATCTCTTTCTTTTTGAGTTCTTTTGATCACGAAACTTTTTTAGGAAGTTGCTACAGTAGCTTATGTGTTAATATATGTTATACTTGAGTTGAAATTGAACCGAGAGTGGATCCACTATCTTGCATAAACTAATGTTACTAATGAGAATTGTGTGAAGTTTTGTATGAAGGAAGTTTTCAAGTGTAGGGAAAGGAGAATGATGAGATGAGATGAAGTGTGGACAAAATCTCAAGCTTGGGGATGCCCATGTCACCCTAAGAAATATCCAAGAAGTACAAGCTTCAAAGCTTGGGGATGCCCAAGGCACACCTTCTTCATCAACAAAAATATTAGGTCATCTTTCAAGACACTATATTTTTATTGCTTCATATGCTATGTGTTTTTCTTGGAGCGTCTTTATTTTTAATTTCATTTTTATTTTGTTTTGTTTGATTTAATAAATGGTTGGATCACAGCATGTTTGTTTTGGAGAGAGACACACTCCGTTTTCATTGCCTAGAACACTCTAGTTTTCATTCTTATTGTTCTGCGAGTGTTCTCTTTTGCTAGTACTGCGTTTAGCTTTTATTGTTCGCCTTTATTTTTGTTCAGAACTTGTTAGTTCTTTGTAGCTAGGTGTGTTTATACCTCTGGTATTTGTTGCTTTTCATCCTTGAGAGTTGTTTCAAATAGGTTGATTGGTGTTGGAAAAAAATAAACCATTTATGCTTATAGTGATGCAAAAAGGGAGCTTGTTTAGACTGTTGCTTAGACTTTTTCATGTCATGCTTGATATTATTTTGATTATATGCTTAGTTGTTATTGTTGTAGCATGACTTGTCTCAAATGACTGAGAGTGCTTAATGTGCCTTTGAAAGAATCATGCGTTGTTTTTATCTTATAGAAGCACATTTTTGTGGTATATTCTCCTTTGATGCTTTATTTGTTGACTTGGCGCATGCTTACACCATATTTGACTTTAAAACAGTCGCCTCAAGCCTCTATGATCATTTGGTTTTTGACTTGTGATATCACTTTATGCTTTGGTTAATAATGTTTTGTCGCTATGCATGATTATAGCCGTTATTGCTCTCTTAGTTGGTCGCTCCCGGTCTTTTGCTAGCCTTCACCTGTACTGAGAGGGAATACTTCTCGTGCATCCAACTCCCAAAAACCAAAGTTTTCCAATGTGTCCACCATATCTACCTATTAGCAATTTGCTATTCCAAGTATATTCATCTTGCTTTTATCTATCTTCCAAATTAAACTTTTTGTTATGAGAAAATTAGTTAGTAAAGCTCTCACGAACCTGATGGCACATTTACTTTCTTGCACTTAATAAACTTGACCATTGTGGCTCTCTTATGTTGATTATATGCTTGCAAGTTGTAAGTTGGGAGTTAGCTCAACCATGCTGTCATGGGGCACGCTTTCAACATTGCACTTATTTCTTATTTAGTTGATATCATGATCTTTTGTTTATGGATGCCTAGCGGTGTGAAATAAGTTGGAAACTTGTGAGCTCATGGAGTTTGTATATGTGTTAGAGAAAAGCCTGGGCCGCTAATCTAAACCATGCATCATTCATGGTGGAAATTTACAGCATAACCATAGTGGACATTCGACGACGCATCTCAAAATAAAAAGCTATACCCAATGGTAAATAAAAGAGATATCGAGGTGTTCATTGTCTGTTTGTCCTGTCATTTTGATATGGGAAAGCTTCCATATCCTCGGACAGGAGGTACCCCGTTGGCGTTCTCGATGATACATGTATGCTTACAATGACAAGAACTTGCCTGGGACCTAAGTCGAGTAGTGCGGTTTAGGTACTCGTATTCACGGGACATGAGATTTTCAACTCATGACTTGTCAAGCATATATCTCATATTTGTACTTGCATTAACCTTAATCACTCAAGATGCCAATGATGGGGGCAATGAGATATCAAAGCTAATTAGTACCATAATTTTTGGAAGGTTTATAAAACTTGCAATCACTACTTCCCTCTACGAAGGGCCTTTCTTTTACTTTTATGTTGAGTCTTCATCTTCTACCTTTATGCACTGATTAAGAGAGCATAGTTGTCATTCTGAGTATAATGTGCATGGTCCCAAAAATTTATTATTGATTGATTCATGATTATGGTATTGCTTGTTCTCAAATTATTTGTATCTAGTCACCCTCTTGAACTTTGAAGGTGTCCTATGCATTTATGTTTTGCTACTCCATGAGGGACAAGCTGAATACCACTTTGCTATGTTTTCTATATGCTTCAAACAAACATACACCTTTCAATGCATTGTTACTCATGATCTTTTGTTTGTGTTTCTTTTCATTTGTAACATGGTTGCTAAGTTCTATGGTTAGAATTATATCTCTTATGCCCATGTTTAGAGTGCTTTGATCTCAGCACGCAATGCTTTAATTTAAGTTGATCAAGATTGTGTTGGTGCATGTCACCTCAAAAATTATTATTTTGTTATCACTTACCCACTCGAGGACGAGCAGGAGTTAAGCTTGGGGATGCTTGATACGTCTCCAACGTATCTATAATTTTTGATGCTCCATGCTTGTTTTTACACCATTTGCCTACTATTTCGTTACACTTCGTGGCACTTTTATGCATTTTCCGGAACTAACCTACTAACAAGTTGCCACAGTGCCAGTTCCCTGTTTTCTGCTGTTTTTGTGTTTCAGAAGTGATACACAGGAAATATTCACGGAATTGGATGAAACAAGTTCCTGAAGTCTTATTTTGTCCGGGAGCTTCCAGAGATCCGAAGGAGAGTAGGAGGGGAGCCACAGGGGCCCCACACACCAGGCCGGCGCGGCCAGGGCCTGGCCCACGCCGCCCTGGTGTGAGGCCACCTGGCTCCACCTCTGACATCGCCCCTTCGCCTATAAAGACCCCCTGACGGGAAAAACCTAAGTACGCGATCACTTTTCCAGAACACATCGCGATCCGCCACCGCCGTCGACCCGAAGATCGGGAGGGTCCAGAAGCTCTTCCCGGCACCCTGCCGGAGAGGGGAATCGCCACCGGAGGTCTTCTTCATCACCATGCTTGCCTCCGGAGTGATGAGTGAGTAGTCTACCTTGGACTATGGGTCCATAGAAGTAGCTAGATGGTTGTCTTCTCCACCATGTGCTTCATGTTTAGATCTCATGAGCTGTCCTACATGATTGAGATCACCGTTATGTAATTCTACATGTTTGTTTTGTTGGGATCCGATGAATATTGGTGTTATGATTGAGTTGCTATACTGAAATATATCTTATGTTATCTCTATGTTATTTATGATCTTGAATACTCTCTGTTGTTAGTAGCTATCTTGGCCGAGTAGTTGCTAGTGACTCCAAGAGGGGGTATTTATGCTCGATAGTGGGTTCATGCCTCTATTTAACCTGGGGGAGTGACAGAAACCTCTAAGGTTGTAGATGTGCTGTTGCTACTAGGGAGAAAACAACATTCATATGCTCAAGGGCATATGCTTTGTTTACATTACACACTTTGCTTAATGCAATTATCTGTTATTCGCAACTTAATACTTGTGGAGTTCTCGAATTGATTCACCACAAGTGGATTATTAGTCATAGATGCAGTTGGATGGCGGTCTATGTATTTTGTTGTAATGCCCAGAGTAAATCTCATAGTGATCTTCTTGACATATCACGTTTATCTTTATTCTATCAATTACCCAACTGTAATTTGTTTACCCAGCATGTGTTATTTATCTTATGGAGAGACACCACTAGTGAACTGTGGACCCCGGTCCTATTTCCATCATATTGCGATCACCTGTTTACTTTACTCGCACTGTTTACTTTACTCGCATACTTCTACTGTTTTCCACTCGATACGCTCATAACCTTTGTTTCAAGCAAACCGGTGAGATTGACAACCTCATCGCAAGTTGGGAGCAAAGTACTTGGTTGTGTTGTGTGCAGGTTCCGCGTTGCAGCTAGCAAGCAAAGCTTAGACGAGGCGCCATATATAAATTGTCCGAAGCTGTCGCAAACTAGCAAGCATCACCTTCAGTCGTTATTGTCTGCTCTTCTCCTGATTGACATACATTGGTTTCTTAACTGAGGGAAAATCTGCTGCTATATTCATCACACCTTCCTCTTGGGGTTCCCAACGGGCTGGTCATTCACCACGCAACAAGCAACAATTTTCTAGCGCCGTTGCCGGGGAAGAGTGGAAGACTTCTGCGAGGGGAGTTTTCGCACACACAACCTTTACTTTGCTATTATTTTGCTTTACTTTATTTATTTTACCTGCATCGTTTTATATCAAAAACCCAAAAAAATTAGAATCCTTGGTAGTTGATATTTCTTTACTTTAGTTTATTATGTCTAGTTCAGTTGCTACTACTATGTCGCCCGAGGATATGATTTTCACTTTTAAACAAAAGGATGAGGAAAGTTTTAAAGAAGCTTGGTCTAGAATTTATGATTGGCATGGAAAAACTGAACCTAAAATGACTTTGAGTTTGCTTCTTAGTAGTTTTTACTTTGGACTTGCTCTTCGTTATAGATATGCTTTGGATGCTACTGCAGAAGGAGATTTCCTTCATTGTGATGGATATCAAGCCTTCAATATTATAAAAAAGTTGATTACAATTTATAGCATGCCAACCTATTTTTATTCCTCTCTTGTGTGCATTTATAATAATATTGATACTCTTGAGACTCACACTGCTAGTTTGAATACTTGCTATAATACTTTGCGCCAGCATTTTGATTATGTGCCAACAAATTCTGAACCTTTGAGTTGGTATCCTACGGTAAAAATTACTATTGATGGTAAAACTTTTCATGCTCGATGTGATATTATGTCTGAATTTTGTCTTATGCCAAAGGATGTCTATGAATCTTTGAGTCTTTGGAAGCTTTCTGAGGGGGGAGAAGGAATTTCTCTTACTAATAATGCCATTATATTTCCCATTGGAGTTGCTGAAGGAGTCTTTACAAAAGTCCTAGGAAGAATGATATCTACTGATTATCTTGTTATTGAATGTGTAGGAAAAGGACAAATCACACTTGGAAGATCTCTATTAAAGCTCCTAGGCGTCGTCATTGATGTGGGAAAAGGCAACATAAAATTTACCTCTCCACCTTGCAACAGCCATGTCTTTCCTAGAGTTAAGAGCAAAGGTAAGAAAGGAAGACGTAAGGCACCCGCTGATCCTAGTACTTCATCTATTGATATTACTTGATTCGCAATTTTCTGCGCCTAGCTCAAAGGCGTTAAAGAAAAGCACTCTTGGGAGATAACCCAATGTTTTATTTTCAGTACTTTTTCTTTTATTTGAGTCTTGGAAGTCATTACTACTGTAATGACCGCTCCTTATCTTGTTTATTTCGTTTTTGTGCCAAGAGAAGCCTCTAATTCGAGTGAGGTAAAGATTTGGGGATGTTGCTGTCCTGAAACTGTTTTCGGTGCTGCACCGTAAAAATTCGTATAAATTCTCTGTATATCTTTTGGACCTGCGATTTCTTGTGCATATGCCCCAGGTTATATCCAAACTTTCGTTAGTTGAACACTTTTTTATTTGAGCAACAGAAAACCCCTCAAAAATTCGGCCTTTGTCAGCTGTTCTGTTTTGATAGATTTCTGCCAATATTTGTGTTTGCCGCTTTATCGCTTTCTTTTGAGTTCTTTTGATCACGGAACTTTTGGGGAAGTTGCTACAGTAGTATTTGCTATATTTGTGGTGGTTTTGAGTTGAAACCTGAAGCAAAAAAGGGTTGATTATATGTTATGCTTAAACTAATGTTGCTAATAGAATTGTGTTGAGTTTTGTATGAAGGAAGTTTTCAAGTGTAGGGATTGGAGAATGATGAGATGAGTTGAAGAATGGACAAAAGCTCAAGCTTGGGGATGCCCATGCATCACCCCAAGAAATATCCAAGAAGTACAAGCGTCAAAGCTTGGGGATGCCCCCGAGGCACCCCTTCTTCATCGACAAAAATCAGGTCACCTTTCAAAACACTATATTTTTATTGCTTCATGCACTATGTGTTTTTCTTGGAGTGTCAGTTGTTTTAGTTTTCTTAGTTAGTTTAGTTTTGTTTTCTGCAATAAATGGTTGGACCCCAACAAATTTCCTTTGGAGGAGATGTACTCGTTTTCATTTGCCAAGAACACTCCGTTTTTCATTCTTACAATTTCACCGGGTGTTCTTCTTTTTCCGCTACTGCTTTTGGTTTTCGTTTTCGCCTTGATTTGCGTTCAGACCTTGTCATATCTTTTCATCAAGGTGTATTTTTGCCTCTGATCTTTATTGGTTTTCATCAAAAGAGGTGTCTTGAAAATTTTCAAATGGTGTTGGAAAAGAGAAAAAGCTTTATGCAAAATAGTGGCACAAGAAGGAGCTTGTGTAGACTGCGGCTTAGGCTTTTTCATGTCATGCTTGATGTCTTTTTGATGGTATGCTTAGTGGTTTTGCTGTAGCATGACTTGTTTCAAATAACTGAGATTGCTTAATGAGCCTTTGAAAAAATCATGCGTTGTTTTTAATTGTATGGAAGCATTATTTTGGTTTTCTCCTTGATGCTTTATTTGGGTTGACTTGGCGCATGCTCACACATGTTAGACTCTTACAAAGTCGCCAGTAGCCTCTATGATCATTTAGTTTTTGACTTTTGATGCCATCTTATGCTTCTTTTAATGTCGCTTTGTCGTTTTGCATGATTATGGCCATTATTGCTCTCTTAGTTGGTCGCTCCCAGTCTATTGCTAGCCCTCGCCTTGTACTGAGTATGAGCTCTACTCATCCATCCAACTCCTAAAAGCCAAAATTTTCCAAAGTGTCCACCATACATACCTACTAGCAATTTGCTATTCCAAGTAAATTTGACTTGCTTTTATTTTCTCTTCAAATTAAACTCTTACCAGTGTTATGTGAAATTCGGTCAGTAAAGCTCTCACGAACGAGAAGGCACACTTTACTTTTTCCTGTTCTTAAAAATTTGACATTGTGGTCTCTTATGTTGAGTTGTTATGCTTGCAAGTTGTAAGTTGGAGACTAGCCCAGCCATGCAGTCATGGGCAAGCTTTCAATATTGCACTTCTTATTTGAGTTGATATCGTGATCTTTTGTTTATGGATGCCCGCAGTGTGAAATGAATTGGGAATCTTGTGGGGATCATGGAGTTTGTATATGTGTTAGGGAAACGCCGGGCCGCTAATCTAAGCCATGCATAATTCATGGTGGAAATTTGCAGCATACCCATGGTGAACATTCGACGACGCATCTCACAATAAAAAGCTAAACAAATGGCAAATAAAAGAGATGTCGAGGTGTTCATTGTCTACTTGTCTTGTCATTTTGATGTGGGCTTGTTCCATGTCATCGGGCACGGAGGTACCCCATTGGCGGTTCTCAATGATATGCATATATTTACAATGACAAGAGCCTTGCTTGGGACTCTAAGTAAAGTAGCATGAGGTTTGAGTACTCGTATTCACGGGACACGAGGTTTTCAACTTATGATTTGTCAAGCATGTGCATCATAATTGTTCTCGCATTAACTTAACCATTCAAGATGCTTATGATGGGGGCAATGAGAGCTCAAAGCCGATAAGTACCATAATTTTTTAAGGTTATAAAACTTGCAATCACTGCTTCCCTCTGCGAAGGGCCTTTCTTCTACTTTTATGTTGAGTCACCACCTTCTATCTTTATGCACCATTAAGAGAGCATAGTTGTCATTCTTAGTATAATATGCATTGTCTCAAAGTTTTCATTGATTGATTCATATTGTTGGTTTCACTTGTTCTCAAATTATTTGTATCTAGTCGCCCTCTTAAACTTGAAGGTGTCCTATGCATTTATGTTTTGCTCTCTTTCAAGGACAAGCTGAAAACCATTTGTATGTTTTTGCTTATGATTTGAACACACGTTTGACTTTCATTGTTTCATTTTCATGATCTTTTGTTTGTGTTCATTTGCATGTTTACAACATGGTTGCTAAGTTCTTATTGTCAAGATTATATTTTCATGCCCATGTTTTAAGTTCTTATGGTCCCAGCTCACAAATGCTTACATACATGATCAAGATTGTGTAGGTGCATGTCACCTCAAAAATTATTCTTTGTTATCACTTACCTACTCGAGGACGAGCAGGAGTTAAGCTTGGGGATGCTTGATACGTCTCCAACGTATCTATAATTTTTGATGCTCCATGCTTGTTTTTACACCATTTGCCTACTGTTTCGTTACACTTCGTGGCACTTTTATGCTTTTTCCGGAACTAACCTACTAACAAGTTGCCACAGTGCCAGTTCCCTGTTTTCTGCTGTTTTTGTGTTTCAGAAGTGATACACAGGAAATATTCTCAGAATTGGACGACTCCTGACATCGCCCCTTCGCCTATAAAGACCCCCCGACGGGAAAAACCTAAGTACACGATCACTTTTCCAGAACACATCGCGATCCACCGCCGCCGTCGACCCGAAGATCGGGAGGGTCCAGAAGCTCTTACCGGCACCCTGCCGGAGAGGAGAATCGCCACCGGAGGTCTTCTTCATCGCCATGCTTGCCTCCGGAGCGATGAGTGAGTAGTCTACCTTGGACTATGGGTCCATAGCAGTAGCTAGATGGTTGTCTTCTCCACCATGTGCTTCATGTTTACATCTCATGAGCTGCCCTACATGATTGAGATCACCGTTATGTAATTCTACATGTTTGGTTTGTTGGGATCCGATGAATATTGGTGTTATGATTGAGTTGCTATACTGAAATATATCTTATGTTACCTCTATGTTGTTTATGATCTTGCATGCTCTCCGTTGTTAGTAGCTATCTTGGCCGAGTAGTTGCTAGTGACTCCAAGAGGGGGTATTTATGCTCGATAGTGGGTTCATGCCTCTATTTAACCTGGGGGAGTGACAGCAACCTCTAAGGTTGTAGATGTGCTATTGCTACTAGGGAGAAAACAACATTCATATGCTCAAAGGCATATGCTTTGTTTACATTACACACTTTGCTTAATGCAATTATCTGTTGTTCGCAACTTAATACTTGTGGAGTTCTCGGATTGATTCGCCACAAGTGGATTATTAGTCATAGATGCAGTTGGATGGCGGTCTATGTATTTTGTAGTAATGCCCAGAGTAAATCTTATAGTGATCTTCTTGACATATCACGTTTATCTTTATTCTATCAATTGCCCAACTGTAATTTGTTTACCCAGCATGTGTTATTTATCTTATGGAGAGACACCACTAGTGAACTGTGGACCCCGATCCTATTTCCATCATATTGCTATCACCTGTTTACTTTACTCGCACTGTTTACTTTACTTGCATACCTCTACTGTTTTCCACTCGGTACGCTCATAACCTTTGTTTCAAGCAAACCGGTGAGATTGACAACCTCATCGCAAGTTGGGAGCAAAGTACTTGGTTTTGTTGTGTGCAGGTTCCGCGTTGCAGCTAGCAAGCAAAGCTTGGACGAGGCGCCATATATAAATTGTCCGAAGCTGTCGCAAACTAGCAAGCATCACCTTCAGTCATTATTGTCTGCTCTTCTCCTGATCGACATACCTTGGTTTCTTAACTGAGGGAAAATCTGCTGCTATATTCATCACACCTTCCTCTTGGGGTTCCCAACAGGCTGGTCATTCACCACGCAACAAGCAATGCTTGATACGTCGCAAACGTATTTATAATTTTTGATGCTCCATGCTTGTTTTACACCAATTGCTTTGTGTTTTGTTTACACTTTGTGCATTTTTATGCGTTTTCCGGAACTAACCTATTAACAAGATGCCACAGTGCCAGCTCCTGTTTTCTGCTGTTTTTGTGTTCTAGAAAAGTTACACGGGAAATATTCTCGGAATTGGACGAAACGAAGCCCAAAGTTTCTATTTCCCCCGGCACGAGACAAAGTCCAAAGCAGAGACGGAGGAGGGCCAGGAGGTGGCCACACCACCTGGTGGCGCGGGTCCACCCCTGGCTGCGCCACCACATGGTGTGGGCCCCCTGGTGCCCTCTGACATCGCCCCTCCGCCTATATAAATCCTCCGACGCGAAAACCCTAAATTAATTGGTGTTTTTCCAGCTAAAGTACTGCAGCGCCGCCGCCATCGAAGACCAATTTCGGGGGACAGAAGTCTCTGTTCCGGTACCCTGCCGGGGCGGGGAATTGCCCCAGAGCCATCTCCATCGACTCCACCGCCATCTTCATCGTCGTTGCTGTCTCCTATGATGAGGAGGGAGTAGCTCTCCCCCGGGGCCGAGGGCTCTACCGGTGGCTATGTGGTTCACCTCTCTCTCCCATGATGTGATCTATATGTGATCATGAGCTTTTTATCTAGTTGAATTGGCAGATGTTGTTCTTCATCTATTATGCTACTCAAGTACTTTATTATTGTAATCTCTGGAGACACCTTGTACCATGATGTGAAGGTGACAGTGTGCGCATTATGTGTGTATCTTTTGCTAGTGTCTCTATGAATTGTTAGTGTTTGTTGGAACCATCTAGTGCGCTCAAGGTGATAGTGTGGGGGCAATCTAGTTTGGGGAAATGCGAACTTTGAGGAGTGCTTCGTAGCCCTACACATGATTAGTGTTCATTATCCATTGTAGAATAGTTTAGAATAGCATGGTGAAGATAGATATTTATGTGTTCAATTATGTTATCTTTGTTGAGAGTGTCCACTAGTGAAAGTATGATCCCTAGGCCTTGTTTCTAAGCATTGAAACACCATTTACATTCAGTTCTGTTACATGTTTGCTCGCAGCGATATTTATTTCAGATTGCATTTACTACTTATAATCATCCATATTACTTGTATTTCACTATCTCTTTGCCGAATTAGTGCACCTATACATCTGACAAGTGTATTGGGTGTGTTGGGGACACAAGAGACTTCTTGTATCTTAATTGCAGGGTTGCTTGAGAGGTATACCTTTGACCTCTTCCTCCCCGAGTTCGATAAACCTTGGGTGATCCACTTAAGGAAAACTTGCTGCTGTTCTACAAACCTCTGCACTTGGAGGCCCAACATTGTCTACAAGAATAGAAGCATGCGTAGACATGAATAGTATCATAAGGTCAGCATTGAACCACCATCGCTCAAACTTATTTGATTTGTATCATGCCGGATTTTGCTCGGTGGGACACCTCGAGATGCCAACTCCAGTCATTATGATGACGTCTTGTCGCATTAGCAACACCTTCTATCGCTTGTATGTACTGCTTCTCACTCTTACTATCGGGTCAAAGAAACCCTCGATCCTATGTGTGATTCAAAGAGTCTGCGTTGGGCCACGGATGTTGAGGTTGTAGAGTCACATACGAAGAGGTCGTCGAGTAGTTGATACGTGCAAATTGTATCATCATAGTTGGTTCTTTTGACTTGAGATTTCTTTCATAATTGGATAGATCTTGGGTTATTTGGTCACTTTTAGGTGATTTATAGGGTTTTTCCTCTAAAACCCCTTTGTATTGTGATTTAACTCTTCAGGACAGAACCTTTGTTTTGTGTATTTTGGACTTTTAGGGACCTTAATGGAGTCAAATGGACCTAGAACTTTTACTGAAGAGGTTTTTCATCAAAAGAAGACATCTAAGCGCAAGGAAGAGGTTTTTCATCAAAAGAATACATCTAAGCGCAAGAAGACATCTAAGTGCAAGGAGGTGATAGTACTCTTCTTCTCGGGAAGAGGGCTGATCCTGCTGCTCTAAGGCCGCCACCAAGGGGAACTCGACACCGTCATCACCACTAGCACTCCCTTGGCAAAGGGAGAGGTGCCATCTTCATCATCTACAACAACATCACCATCATCATCTGCAAGATCGACGTCACCCCTCACACTACGTGTTGATTGGAACCCTGGATCGTCTTTGTTGTACCCTGTGCATGCTTGTACTTGGGGATTCGAGATTATTTTGTGGTGAAATTATATTTTCAGATTGTGTTCTATTCATTATGCCACTTGTCATGGTCATGTTTCATCGTTATGAGCAGTTCTCTATGTTCCCGAGGGCTTAGGATGACTTACCTATGGTTTCTATATAATATGCATTGAGTAAGAGGTCAAGTGTTATGCTTTGATATGGTTTTGTGATGGTAATATGTGAACATCGACTCTGTATTAGTTCACATTTATGGGCTCATAGGGATGCACCTTATAGCAAGAAATATGAGGATGAACTGTGAGTGTCAACAACATGGTTCTAATCCATAAGCTTGTGTTAAAGGGGTTATTGATGGGGGACCTTAGAGCTAAAAGCAATGGTTGGACTATTTAGTATCAATATTTTTTATGGTATTCGTCATTAGGTGATCTTGAGATCAATCATTAGGGGTTTGTTGAATCTTTTAAGAGGAAGCACCTATTCTTGGCTTCGTCCAATGAGACTAGAAATTGACACTTTATTCATGATATTGTTGTAGAAACTTGTTTGATAAGTTAATCCTGGCTGCCCTTGGGAACATTTGTTTCATATATGTGCACTCAAGCTTGTCCTCTTTGCATAGAGGATTGAGCTTTCTCTGAAAAGAGCAGTTACTTATTATCTTTTATTTCCTTTTACTTACTTGTTTACTCTCTTGCAGTTTACACCTCAAAATACTGAAAAAACACTTTGCAACTATTGTTGTTTCTGCGCCAGCTTGTGAACCAATTTCTCCAGCTCCTCGTGGGTCCGACAAAGTTTTCTTTATTGAAAGGAACTACAATTAAACCCCTACAATTGTGGGTTATCAGTAGTAAACGTAGCGGTCGCCGAGTCAAAGAAGTGATGCCCGCATCTCTGAATATACACGCAATTAAGTTGCACATACTGCCATGGTGGTCGCTGGACGATGTTGTAAAAACCCGAAGAATAGGCATGGGAAAGGGTAGAGATAGAATTTGTGCATTCACATCCAAAACTACGAAAAAATTGTTGGATATATGCCCTACAGGAATATAATAAAGGATTTATTTGCATATATCATTAGTTCATAATAAATTTAATACTATGATATAACTATGTCAATAAGAAACATTGTTACACATGTGGTATTGAACAAACCGGAGTCCCTAGTAAACCTCTAAGGACTAGCTCATTGGTCAACTGATGGTCAAGGTTTCCCGATCATGGAACATTTATGATTAATTGACAATTTGATCATGGCATTCGATGAATGCCATGATGTACATACCCAATATTAGTATTGCAACACCATTGTTCCACGATGTTCATGTTACGATAATAAGAAGCGTTGTAACCTAATCCTTTGACTGTGAGATCATATCTAATCACTACTTCCCGAGGCCGCCTTGACTGCACCAACCGTAACTCTGTGATAAGGTGACTAAAAAAGTGTCTATCAGGTATTCCAATGGAGTATGTTTAGGCATATGCATCAAGAACATGATTAGTTCTTCCGCGTGACGGAAATATACTCTGGCCCACTCGGTGAGATTACATCCAAGGGTGCGCAGCATGTGACTAGGTCACGAGGATGGAATAACACGGGAATGAGTTAAGTAGGACATGCTAGTAACGAGATTGGATAAGGTATAGTGATACCGATGATCAAATCTCAGACATTGCAAGTATCACAGAAATAAAGGAAATAGGATATCAACGTTTATGGTTCAAGGACAAAAGATCTTCATGGATGCACAGGGGTCATTATGGCCATCTAGGTCACGCGAGTGATCATTCACCGGAGAGATGCCTCGGTGATGTCTATAGTATTTCTGAACCGTAGGGTAACACACTTAAGGGGTCAATGATGTTATAACATAGTTTTGGTATATTCAAAAACATCAAAGTGTTGACATGAGAGAGACAGAAAGGTTTGGTGTTGATCCAAAAGATGATCGGAGGGTTCCAGAAGGAGTTTCAGAAGCAACGCGAATTAAATAAATATAATTTTTATTCAATAAAAAAGGTGCATCCCACCTTAATGGGCCCCTCCGAAAGGGAAGCCAATTACGCCCTAGGCGCCCCCTATTGGATAATGAGTGGGTAGGGCACCCTAGGGTTTGGGCCGGCTAGGGTTTTCCCTGGCCGTCGGCCCTACCTCCCCCTTGGCTGCCGCCTCTCCCCTTGACTGCCGCCCTGGTTGCCTTGGTGGAGAGGTAAGGGTGCACCCCTCCCCGTATATAAAGAGGGGGCCTAGGGGAGGAGAGCACACAATCCCACATGCCACGAGGAGCTCTCCTCTCTCCCTGGTGCGACGCCATCCACCTCTCTCTCTCCTCTCTCTCTGGTGCGGCTCCCCGAAGGGCTGCGTAGGAGTGAAGTCAACACCACCACTGCACGCCGTTGTGATGTGGAGTTTCCAGATCCAATCCAGATAGATATACTTCCGGAATCTATGCTGGATCGGAGTCCTGGAGGTCACCTTTGATCACCGTACATGTGTGAGTACTATGAGACGCGACACTTATGGTGCTGAATTCGTTGTCCCAGGATCTTTATAATCTTGAGGTCGGCTACGTCGGCTTCATCATCAACGCTTGTGCGGGAGCGTAATCCCCGCGTTCGGTCTGGTATGTCACCAAAGCCCGAATCATTATAGCATTACTAATAGATAGATCTTGGGTAAATTCAGGGTTGGGTAGTGATATTTGTTTTTGTTTTTAGCATCAAACCCTAACAAAATTTCACGCAATTGTTTTGAGATGTCAAATTAAAGGAACTTATCTTCGAAGGTGATTAGACTTAGCCCAACAACTGAAGGAGTTCCAAATTAGACATGACATTTGATCATTTCAAAATTTAAGGAAATTTAAGTTTGAACTAAAAGAAACCAAAATGTGTCTTTAACTCCATCCATACACACATTTGATAAACGATCATAACTCTGTATAAGCTCACTAGAGGTTTGTAGTTGTCTAACTTGAGTTCAAATCCATAAATTCATAATAAATAAGATAAAATACCATAAATCATAATAAAAATACTACAAGAAAGATAATTTGATTTCCAGTCTTAATACTATTTTTACAAGATTTATTGAGAAAGGATTTGAAAGATAAAAATTACAGAAGTTTAAACCTAACACAAATTACTTCGAAACCTATCTAACACCCTAGACTAAACCTTACAAAATATCCTATTCTAGTCTTCTTATCTTTATCACTTCATCTAAAATAAGTGTTTTTCATTGCCTTGAACCTACAAATCAAAATAAAAACAATACGAGAATAACCCATTAGAATTAAAATGTTGGAACCACCAGGTGGTGATTCCATTTGCTGTAGAATCCAATAATATTGATCCCATGAACATGTCCTGGGACCAAATCATGACCTCGCGGGAAAACCAAGGAAAACAAGAAGCAAACCGTGAACTGAACCATAGTAAAGCCAGTAGACCAGTGCCAAAGATCCAAAGACGACTAAAACCATAGATACACAGTATTAGAACCAAGGTGAGCATCACATAGTGATTATAGAACCAATACCATAACAAGACCATGAACTAAGACCATGTCACCATTTCATTGAACTAGCCAATGAAGCCAAGCTAGAACAAGTCAGTGAACCAAGAAACAAATTGTAATAATATAATGACCTCAAGATCTTGGATTCATAAGAAAATATGACATGTTTTAATTAACATAAGTGAGTTAGCAAGATCAAGACCATCTAAGAGAGAAATCATATTAATAAGATTATAATAATAACTCAGAATAGAATTTAAAGGAACCATAATGAAACTTTAAATAACACAATTAAAACATAAATGAATATCCATTTTTCAATGTCCAAAACTTAGACAAACAAAATATCCAATTTCAAACCGTCATGCCATATTTTGGCATATAACTAAAGTTAAAGTCTTCAATTAGTTAACCACCAAAAAATCGGACACCTAAGCCTATGAAACACACAAGCACACACCTAAGTCACCAAATGCACGTGGTGAGGTTTCAGCACCACATTGCTAGACAAGAACTATAAATAGCCAGCCATCCCAAACTCCACACCTCACAAAGTCATACTTTGAGCTTGGTCCAAAAACTAAAATACACATATTTGGGAAAGATCCGAGAGAGTGGAGGCCAAGAACTAACCAAGAACTAGAGAAAATGAGCTATAACAACCTAGATAGCTCGCTACGAAGGTTGTAAATTAAATCCTAAGAAATAGAAATAGAAATTTGAGGCAAAGTTTGATCCAACTGATCAAGGTCTAAATTGTAGTACCAATAGTTCATGTCTAGCCATGATCCTATTACTGGGAGGCAAGGACTGGCACATTTAAACGTACCGATCATTTATGCACACTCGAATTGACACCACAACATGATTAGCAAGCCAAAAGCACGTAGGGACAACCATGTAATTTCCTGAGAACTACATAAACAACAAAATAAGCCATAATTCAACAATGAACCCAAAAAATCATCCAAGAACAAAATAAAACAACTAATTAATCAACTATTGCTAACATAAAAGGTATATGCAAGTATCTCAAAAAATAAAATTGTTTCTATAAGCTTCTAAGTAAGCAATTGTTTATACTAACATTAAGAGTACATAAATAAACATAACAAGGATGAACTGATAGTGAGAACACTAGTAAAATGAGAGGAAACCTATAATCAACTAGCTAGAGGGAGTAGGTTAGAGGCTAAGTAACTCTAAGAAATTTAACTAAAGAAACTGAGCAACAGAGTAGTGTTTCTCTAACGAAACTGAATCCACAAGGTTTAGTTAGCCAGATATTGATCAACATCAAGCGTGGGAGTAAACTAGTAGTAGCAGTAGATAGAGAAAGCTTAAATAACACCCATGGACACTAGAGCTTAAACAAACAAACCATAATCTAAAGAATAGAGAGCCAGAATATTATGAACCCTAGAACTGACCATAATCTCGAGACCAGAGGGAAGAGAGAGATATTAGAGAGGAAGAGAGACCTGTAGAACATAGTGGTTTGGGAGCATGAGCTCAACCACATAGCGGAGTCGTAGACAATAATGATGTGGCGACGGTGGCATAGGGGGCACCCTAAGGGTTGCTCAACCTGCGCGCCAGACCACGCCAGTGAGAGCGGAGCACTCAAGGCTCACCCCAAGCCAAAAACCAAATTAGGGTTAGGGTTGCGCAAGGTCAACTAAAGTATTTTAGAAGGGATGGTAATAAACGTAAGTCTCCTACCAAAACTTATTACAAAGCAATGACTGCGGGGTCGCGGAGGAGGACTCAGCATGATTCAGCTATACTTCATACCGTGGAAATATGACAGAGAGCAATAGGGCCAAGAAAGTTTATGGGAAAAGGAACACACCTCTGCAGAGTGTATGAATGTGGCTTCCCAATCTGTGTGCGGGACATTGAACTACGATCGTAGTGGGAAAGAGACTCCATGAAGACCTCACAACCCGTGGAGACTAACTAACTTAGTTTTTTTAATAATAAAACTAACATTTTCATGAAATATTTTTCAAAAACATGCATTAGTCCAGGATTCAAATTATCCACGGCTATAGAGAATGCATCGAACAACCAATGTATAGGACTTGCTGAGTACGGCTCATACTTGACCACAAGGACAAAAAGCTAGAGAAAATTGTTAATGGGGTCAACTCCATATTTTCTCTATAACCCCAAGGTTATCCTGCGAAAGTATACCTAAATATGCTCTAATTAGTGAAGGATTTACAACTTTTCATTGGGGTTAGCTGACCCTAATGCTCATGAGAATGCTCCGTCCCTGCTCAACCGTATATTCTTAAACCTTTTCTTAGATTACGAGAAGACATGGGAGGAAGCTTCAGAAAAATCTGACCACGCGAAGGTTTATTATGAGGAACCTGATCTTTGTGGAGGTATAGAAGTACAATACTACGGTAGAGCATAAAACAAAGACGTAGACGGAGAGGCATAGATAACTTAGATTATATAGATGAGCCGAGCAGCGTAGACACTTTAGTAAATAAGTTGTTGAGCTCTAATGGTACCAAATTTAGTGGTTCTAGTGATAATAAAATTTGAGAAACTAAATTTGAATTCCCAAATGAGCACTATTTGGACCGAGAGTGATCTCAAAACCTTTCTACACCCTCGGTGCAGTGCAGCGCGGCACGGTGCCGAGAGGAGAGGTATAGACGATCGTGAAGTTTTGTAGTATGGCGGTCAATGCAATATTCAATTCCACGTTGTAAAGTTGCGCTTGCGCCAGCCGTCGTCGTGTCTTGTTGCCTCGCAGTAAGTACTACAGTTGCGCTTCACCGCACTCCGCCGCCACCGACGGACGGACGGTCAAGCGAGGCCGCCGGAAAACACGGTGGACGCGGTGCCTTTTTTATCGATCGATGAAGCTGCCGTGCCGTGTCGCGGATGCAGACAGCTTTTCGGCGCTCAACTTGGCACGTTTCCGGGGTTTCCATCGTGGTCATGCGCGGCGCCCTCGATTCCCTGCCTCTCTCTCCCACTCACGTCGCCTACAGTGCTCTCCGTATCGGTCAAATCTTCCATGGCGTGGTCGCGCTCGCTCGCGCCAGGACAGGAACGCGCTGAAACTTGAACGTTCGCGCACTCACTGACCGTCAGGCGTCAGAGTCAAAATTCAGAAGACGTCCACGCCGGCGGCGGGTCAGGGCAGGGAAGGTCGGGCTCCACGTACTGGTAGCTGATGGAAGCACAGTCCCTGTCGTCTCCGCCGTACGTACGTGGAGTCGTGGACGCAGTGCGCGCGATTAATTCCATCGGCGTTGGTGGACGGGTGCCATGTCGCCGATCATCTCCATTAGATTCCACGCGCTTCCTTCCCCGTTTATGAGCTCGATCTCCGCGACCACGAGTCGTCTACGCGTAAAAGAAGATCAACGGGACGACGTCGCCGTCGAGCTTGATTAGTTTAGCTTAATTCGTTAGTCGTCCGCTAGCTATCTAGCAAGATTTCGGATATCTGGATTGGTGGAAGGAGATCGGGAGGCCATGTGGTGTGGTCATGGATGGATTTAGTGGGAAGATACGCGTGACGCGACTGGAATCCATGTCTTGTTTGGCTCGATTCGCCCTTCGTCGCCCGCCCACGCCAGTGGAATGGAAGCAACAGCAACCGGGTTGTACCGCGCGCGGTCCCGTTTTGCAGCGCAGGTACTGACTGACTGGCATGGATCGGCGCAGCGACATCACGTAGGCTCTTCTTGATTGTTGGGTTGGGAGGAAATCATACTCCTGCTAGCTGTGTTAGCGCCAGTCCTCACAACGTGCTCCACACCACACTCGACAGTCCTGTTTGGGCAAGTGAAGTCGGATGGGTACACTCGGGCTTGCCCTTCTCGGCCACGCTGAAAAATGTCATATTTTGCTCGTATCATCGTATGAGATGCCGTATGGCGGTATGGGTAGCTCCGGAGATGCTCCAGCTGATCACCGTGATATATACGGCTGGCCAAGATCGGCTGGCACTGAAGTTTCAAAGCTAGCTTTGTACGCGTACTGAAAAGGGGTCGTGGGATCACGGAGAGTTTTCCCGGTTCCCGCGGGAAAGACAGTGGCCACGACGTTCTTCGCTGTACCTAACGAGCGAGATCCTGGGTTTCAGGCCACACTCCTGGTCCCGACCGACGCAGCCAGTGTTGAAGTCCGTGGAGTCCAGAAGCCGGAACAGCGATTTCTAGACCACCGTACCGTATGTGACAGATTACATTACTCGTGTAGTACGTACTATAGGAGTAATACTTACTGTAACCCTAGGCTCTATCTCTACAGACAAACGCATTCCGCATAAGAAGCAGCAGAAGAAAAGGAAGCTAGTGACAAATACGGAATTGAATGTCGGAGTGGTACGTACGTACGTGATCTGCAAAAAGGGCATCCTCGATCAATCGATCGGCCTTAACCAGATCCACTTCATTCTTCTCGAGTCAGACGACGAGCTAGTACGGGGCTAATGCTCTCGTAGCTTCTGCTGGTCTTAGTATAGGATGGAGTAAAAACAAACGCAAGGCAACAAGTGTAGTACGACCTGAGGAAGCTAGCTCATGGCACGTCTAGCCCGTGACGGTGCAGGCTGGGGCTGGCCGAGACCCCAAGCAGTGAAGCAGCGAGAGCATCTTCACCGGCTTCTCCTAATTTTTACCCGTTAGGTGGGCCATTCTGGAAACGCTGGCACACCCTCTTTTGACATTGGGGCTAGGCTCCAACACCCACGTTTCCAAAATACCAGCTCTAGAAACTGACATGACAATTTTTTAGTAAATAGCAATACATATATATATATATATGTTATCAAATAGAAGTTTAATCAATATTATATAGTTTAAACATCAAATAGTTTCATATAACCCTTATTCAAATAACAATTCAAACATAAAATTTTAAATAAAATGTGTGGTAAATCACGCCTTTCCTTTGAGCGACCAAAGGTGCTCTACAAGATCAGTCTGAAGTCGATTGTTCTCCTCGACGTTGCGGCTTTCCATATGCATGGCGAGGAAAGCTGAAAACTCAGCGAGCACCTGATCATCAAGTTGTGTAAGAGGACCTACGTAGTCGTACGCGTGATCATCAATTGTTGTAGCACGCTCACTCTAAATAATCATGTTGTGCAGGATCATACAACAGTTCATCACCTCCCAGATTCTGATCAAGTAAGAGTTGGGTAACTGACAACATCAAAATGCACCTAGAGCACACCAAATGCCTGCTCGACATCCTTTCGAGCTGCCTCTTGACACTTTGGAAACTAAGATTGCTTCTCCGAAGTTCGCCCGAATATTGTCTTCACAGATGTAGCCTAATATGGATAGATACCATCTGCAAGGTAGTACCCTTTGGTGTAGGTGTTGCCATTGATCTCGAAGTTAACTGGAGGAGAATGTCCCTCGGTCAGTCTTGCGAACACAGGAGATCGCTGCATTACGTTGATGTCATTGTGGGTTCCGCCATCCTAAAGAAAGAATGTAAAATCCACAGGTCGTGATCGGCGACAGCTTCAAGGATCACACTGCATTCCCCATTGCGGCCTTTGTATAGTCTTTGCCAAGCAAACTGGCAATTCTTTCAAACCCAATGCATGCAACCGATGCTACCATGCATTCCAGGAAATCCTATCGCTGCATTTTGTGTGAGGATTCGGGTTGTGTCTTCTTCATTTGGTTGTCGCAGGTAAGTTGGAGCAAACACTGCCACAACTGCCTGACAAAACTTGAAGACATTATCTATAGATGTTGACTCACCATGCGTAGATAGTCCACTGTTGTGTCCGGTGGAGCTCCATATGCAATGCACCGTAGGGCAGCCGTGCATTTCTAAACCAACATGAACCCCACTTTTCGGTGCAATCTTTCTTGTACTTGAAGTAGTCTTCCTGCTCTCTCACTCGTTGCAAAATCTTCATGAACAACTGCTTGTTCATCTAGACTCGCTGCCGAAATTCCTTCGGTGTATTTGTTGCATCATCCGCAAAGTAGTCGGAGTGCAGCAGCATGGCGCTGGAGTCCCTATAGCAATTCTTGTTCGCCGACTTGCCAGGCCGCGATCCACCCCGGCGGGGAACAGCATCGCTGAGCTGCTGCCGGAGTTGCATGAGGAAGGCAAACCCTATATGCCAGCGTTGTAGATGGGCGGCGGCTTCCGCTTCATACTCTTGCAACATCTCCATCATAATCTCGCCGTCACTGTCCACAGCCGCTAGCGAGACAAATGGCTGAACACCTTGCGGGCGGAGTGGGGCGTCTCATGTTAGTGCGCGACCGCTATCTGCGGCAGCAGAAACCTTGCTAGACCGCGGCGGGGTTGTGCCGGTGGCTTATAAAGGGACATTTTTTTGGCCGGTGGAGCAAGAGGGGAGCTTGGGAGGAGAGCCTCGTCGGCGGCGGCAGTCGCTCCGGAGGGTGGGAGGCGGGCAAGGGTATGGTTTGTTGATGGATTTGCTATGCCAAGCGGGGCCAGGGACGTTTCGAGGTGCCGACGCTCCCAATAGAATCCTTACGCGCACGGGCAGGCGCGAAAACATGGAATATTTATTTGGGATCCAACGAACACCGGCACGAATTTAAAGTCACCGGTGGATGGTGGTGCACCAATTTCAACTAAAACCTAAAATTAACACCCGGCCCACGATTAAAAGGCGTTTTGGGATGCTCTAACGATGTCTGGCTGCCGGCCCGCATGTTAATGCATGCATGCCGGCGCGGCTTGCCAGCTGCGCGTACGTTACGTACGGTGTACGAGTCGCATGCGCCGCTAGTCGGCTGCAAATATGCAATGTCTGGTTATGGTCGGACATGTGCCAAAGTCTGGCAATTTCAATTTGTACTGTTTTTTTTTTCTATTGCTGCGTGGTTAGTGCTGAAATCGGCAAGCGAGAGTAACCGTAAAACTCTGTTGCTTTCTCCGTAGTGCATAGTGCAGCATTGGTCGTCACCATGGGATCATAAACCTCGCGAGGTCAACAGATGGCTGTAGGTGGGGTGGCTCATAGTCTCACCTAATTATAAATCTCGGCGAGTCGTGAGAATAAGTAGTATAATAAAATTTAGTCAGCTGGCTATATGGATTAAAATATATTATTTGTGTTCAGTTGGAGAAGAGAGAAAAAGTAAGCTCTAATGCAAGAGCTGGCTCTAGCATGAGCTCCTAAATATTTTATTAGAGTGTCAAGTGTGCCATATATTTATAAAATAGTATATTTTTGTAATTAACTATTGTGCATATTAGGTATAGATAATATGACAATGGCTTATAGCCAGCTGCCTCAACTATTGTTCTTTCTCTGATGCATTGCAAGACATCAAGACCCCACCGATATTCCCCGCCAACAACATCCCCGATCCTCTCAAGGTTTGTTGAAATGCTAGCTCAAACGACGATCGATCCGGTATGATTTCAAACTCATTTCTCCATCGATTCGTTCTTTGTAACTGGTATGAAAACATGCAGTTATGCATAGGCCTGTACTATGATGACGATGTTGCCATGACAGCCATGATCAATGGGGCAAAAGAGACCAACAAGAGAGGAACTCCATTGATCAATAATCATTGTTCAAATATGAGCTCACCAGGCAAGTCTCGGCACAACAGAAGCGGCAAAGCAAGAGAAACAGAGCATACACGGACGTAGAGGACAAGCTGCCTTTAGAGGATTAGACGGAAACTACACAAGACTCAATTTGTGGCGCCGAGCAAAAGTAGAGGCATATTGGAAGAGTTTTTGGGCGTACCTCCATGAGGGTAGACGCTTCACCATCTACAACTTTGAGAGTGATCAGATTGACAACTCTCTTCAAAAGAGGTGATCATTTATCTAAACAGAGTGTAACAAGTTTTGTGGTGCATATGACCATGTTTCTTACCGGCCAGCAAGTCCGTCGGTGTGCAGGAAAGGGTAGTACTCCAAGCGTTGGATTACTTCAAGGAGTGCCACGGGGAAAACCTTTCACATTGACTCATTTTTGGGGATTGATAAAAGATTGTCCCAAGTGGCAAACTCTCGGTGCCCTCACTTAATAAAGGTGGAGGGAACGATTCATCTAAATGAAACAAATGTGTCAATGATTCGTTGTTCATCGATCTTGAGAACCCCAAGCACAGGCAACTGGGCCGGTCGGTCAAGGGGTAGGAAGCCTCTAATTAAGAAAGATTTGAAGCGTGAGGCTTCAACACTTGCATTTGGAATTTAAGAGCAAGTACAATAGAGCTGACTTAGCTGGCTATAAGGATTTAAATATAATATTTATGCTTAGTTGGAGGATAGAGAATAGGAGAGAGAACATAAGTGGGCTCTCATGTAAGAGCCAGCTCCAGCACGTGCTCCTAGGCACTATATGAGAATGTCATGTGGGCTATGTTTTCTTAAAGTAGTACAGTATCTTTTTATAGCTAACTATTATATAAGTTGGTTATAGTGCTGGTTATAGATGACATGACATTTGCTTATAGCCAGCAGGTGGCTCTACTATTAAACTTGCTCTGAAGGGGTTGATCGCTGACAATTAGGTTAATTTTGAGTGCCAAATGGGGAGAAAGGAAACACCTAGAGAAAGATGAACAAATAAAAGTTTCATTGAGGTAAAAAAAAGAGGAACTCGAAGTTAGCAATGCCTTGAAATCAAAGAAAATGAAGTTTAGCTGAATACAGTTTCAAGAGCCAAGAATGTTAAGCGCAATGTACTTACAATGTCTAACAATTTGAGCTCAACCAAAAAAAAGTAGGGCTGAAGCTACTCACTGAGGAGATTCGGATCATGATAACCGACATGAGCATCATAAACCGAGAATGGCTTGGATGAACAAAGAATTAAATGATAATCCAAGATCACGATGAGTGATCTCATTTCATATTTATCATATTTTGTCTGTTTATTCCCAAACTGCGCGTCACTGGAGATGGTGAGTGTCGGCGTGGCATATATATTAATCGAACTACGCATCATCCCGTAATTCCGAGTCCGTAAAAATCGTCCCGTAACTGTACAAAGAAGACGACGATGCGTCGGGGGAGACCGGCCTATTGAGTTCACAACCATGCGTCGATCGGGGATGCATGGATCGATGTACGCACGCGTGATTGAGGCATGCAATGGTTCTTTCTTACGAGACGCTGCAAGAAAAGGGAAAGCGAAGGGACCCCGATGGATCGATCGGGAACAGGATCCGAAGGGCGCCGCGCTGCTGCTGCTGCTGCTGCTGCTGCTGCTGCCGCAGTGCAGCGGCAGCGAGTGACTGCCGCGGAAGTCCGGGCCCCCAATAATGAAGCGAAGAGAAGCGCCTCGAGCCGTGCGCCGCTGTACTACCTGCCCGAGTTGACCCCCCTCCTTCCTCCTCCGCTTTCTGCTCTCTCGCGGCATCCCTGCCTGCCTTGTCTTTCTTTACTCACTGTGCGCGCCTCCGGTCGGGTCTCTTTCTGTCTGCGGGCCCCCTCACCGCCGGCCGCGCACAGTGCACGCCGTGCCCTCCGCCGCAGCGAGCGAGAGCGCCGCCCGTGGTTGGGGATCGGAACAGGCAGGCGCTCCGATCCCGACGCGCAACGAACCTGGGGGGACGGACGGGAGCTGCTCGTCGCCAGCCCAACATCAACATGCGCCTGCGCGTAGTATCTCGGTGCGGGCGCCGGCGTGGTTAATGCGCGTGGCAATGGCATGGGGCGGGGGGGACACGGGCGTGCGGCGTGCGGCTGCGTTCGTCTGTTCGTCCCTCCCTCCGTCGGTACCTCGGGAGGCGCGGCCGTGCCGTGGAGGCTAGCTAGCTGTAGCTGGTGAGCGGCAGCCACGCCCAGTCTCGCGGGCTTTGACAGTGACAGTGCCGCGAGAGAGTGTGAATGTGTGGGACATTCCATGGTCTGACTTCGACGTGACAGCCAATTCAACTGCACGTACTGCAACATTTTTTAAAGATACAAGTATAGTGTTACTGCGTGGCCGGGCCGCGTTTGGTTTTGGCCTAAATATTCTTTAGGGCTCATTTGATTTGGAGGAAACATAGGAAATATATAGGGTTAGAAAAATAATCCTCTGATGATACCTTTGATTCACAAGAATGGTAGAAAGGGAAAAGTAGAGAAATTTTTCCTTCATAGATTAGTTTCAACGCAAAGTCAACGGGAAGAGAAAATGAGTTCAGACTCCATCATTTGGTTCCTGTGCACAAAGAATGTGCACAAGGAACGAGGCAAGGGTAACACCCACCATCCTTTTCTCTTCATATCTCTTCCCTATTCCTCTAGTTCCAATCCTCTAAATCAAGGAGGCCCATATAGTTTCTCAGCTACTCTCTGATTGCAACATACTAGTAGTAAAAATCCTAGCCCTAATAATATGTAGACCCAACGAACATCGTGGATTGGGAGTCAATGTTTTTGAATTAAAAAATATATGCTAACTTAGCAAGTGTTTCTATAAGCTTCTCAATGAAAAGGTGTGTGGGAGGTGCACAAGAAGTCAAATATCTACATCCTGAAAATCTATCTCAAGTTTCAGCAAAACCAACTAACTCACCTTTTTTTTTTGGAAAGGATGAATATGAAAGATGATTTATTTGTTATGATCATTTGAAATCGGCAATGAGACAAACACTTGGTTCTAGATATTTTTAGATGACTCATTCATGTTTGGAATTTGTGTATCCATGAGTTATAATGATTTGTAACACATACCCAATAAATTATTAAAGGGATGTATGCTTCGTTTTGATGAAGTTTCCGCTTCCAGTGGAGCCATATGTCCGCTTGATCATTACTCCTTATATACTACTCTATTCGTTTTATTATTCTTGTCATTGTTTTATTTTAGTTCAAAGGGGAGTACTATAACACAATCTAGCTAGCTCTTGTAACCATGATACCCAGAGGAATATACATGGCTAGCTAGCTTACCCCATATAGAAAATTTACGCACTGGTTTACTACTCTACGTTTGCAGACCTTTGCTAGTATTAGACAGTACAGTACAGCCAGCTGCAAGTTCCTTGTAGAAGCTTTGGGTGGTTACACTCGAAGCATGCGACGTCAGCAGAAATGGATCTTACTGTTCAGGAGTACTCAGGAGGAGATGCTGCATAGCATAGGCGCACCACAATATACTAATTCCAGGTCCAGTTATGTACTCCTACCAAGCCTACATAATTAGCCTAGCCGGCTGATCGCCAGAAACTTTGCTAACCGAAACACTTTAGGGCTCGTTTGGCACCCATCATTTCATTTCATTTGGTAGAAATGAAATGAAGTGACATGATGATATCATTTCATTTGGAAAATCCACAGAAATGACAGGGTACCTAATAGGTATTAAGATTAGGCATAAAATGAAAAGCCATGGAATTCGAAATGAATGCCATAACCAATTTCGTGGCAGCCAAACAAGTATTTGCTACAATCATAAATGAATTCTTTGATTCCAGGCCCAAATGATAGGAGCCAAACAAGCCCTTACTGAATTAGCTGACCTATGAAAGCCTCTGAGTAGCAGTTCACACACTGCCCCGTATCCTGCCTACCTCTTTTTCCTAGGACAGAGGATTTGTTAAACATGACGAACAAAGCAAGAGGTCAAGTGCAGCGATCTGATCGTCAGCTAGCTGAGCCCGATCGAGCTAGCTTCAGGGACGAGACTGCCTGTAGCTTAGCTGCATCACGGAAACTGAAACGAACGGGGCCTAAGAATTACGAGCTAGATGCACGAGAGGGACGCGTCGAAAGGGAATCGATATCGCCATGGTTGACACCGAAAGCTTGCAAAAGCGAGATCACAGGCTTGCGAGTGTGCGGTCGCGTCGAGCAGTCCATCGATTTATCACCATGATGATGATTACATACATTATATATAACGTGTAACGTGTTGCGTGGGGCTATACAAACTTTTGGTGATCACGACGGGAACCTGTCGCGCGTATCCTTGTGATGCTGTCTACTTGTCTCCCTGCCTCCCGTCGTTGCATTAGCGAATGTTTTTCTGGATATATTATCTTAGGGTAACCAAGTGGCTATACCCTTTTTGTTCGTAGCACTAGTTGAGCGGCAGGCAGGAGTGCACATTTTTCCAAGAAAAAACTTCTGTGAAGGCAGCGCGTAGCGGTGTAGGGCTAGCATTCCGGTGCTTTCTTTTTGAGGTTTATTCCTGTGCTTTTGTGCATGTATTGTAATATTGTTTGGGCTCTTTTTCCTCGGGCCAGGACGCCAGGTGATGTCTGAAACACTTTGCGTGGACAATCAGAGCTCGGCCTGCATGTAATGTTTATAGATTTGGTAATGGAAAGCCCATAGGCTCAACAATTGGGGAGCTCCTTTATGCAGCTTAAAGCGGCGCTAAGCGCTGAAGCCGCACAGCCCGCATCAGTGTGCTGCTTTGGGCCAGGCCCATATTTCTGGTTCAGGTTTTTTTCAGTCTGGTTTAAAATGGTTTTTCACATTTCTATTGATTTTTTAAATATACTCTAGAAAACCAGAAAGTTCGAAATTTTAATAATTTAAAAAACTGAACAAATTTTCAAATATGAACATTTTTGAAATCTGAACATTTTTTAAAAATTGAACATTTTAAGAAATATGAACATTTTTTTGAAAATGAACATTTTCGAAATATTCAAACTTTAAACTTTTTCACATTTTAAATTTTTTTGACATCTTTGAACTTTTTTGACATTTTGAACTTTTTTTTTCATATTTTGAATTTTTTTCAGATTTCAAACATTTTTTTTTACTTCTGAACATTTTTTATTCGGATTTGCTAAGTAACAGGCGACTGAGAAATTGTTATTTCTCAGTCACCCTAAAAAATATGCATCAATTGCACTTTTCTCGTAGAAAAGTGTAATTGCACTTTTTTAACAGAAAAGTACAACTCGTTGCGGTTGCACTTTTCTTTAAACTACGGTTGCACTTTTCTGAGTGATTGAGAAATAACTATTTCTCAGGCGACTGACACATAGACAAACCCTCTTTTATTTTTAATAAAACCCTAGAAAGTAAAAGTAAAAAAGAAAAGGCAAAAAAAGAAAAATAGAAGAAAAAGAACAACAAAAAGTAGGAACTAAAAACGAAACAAAATAAGAGGAAAAAACACGAATGGGCCGGCCCAATGCGGCGACGGGGTGTGCGGCACAGGCCCCCCGCACCGCATTGAGCGACGCATAGGATTCGCCCAACAATTGCCTATTCGATTTGGAACTGGGGCAGGACACGTGGGCTCCTATTTCCCGCCTCAAATAGGACGTAATCGTCCCTCTGCCCAACCCGGCCTTTTCATGGCCCGCTCTAACGCAGCACAATAAAAGGTTTTTATTTTTTATTTTTTTCCTTTTTAGTTTTTCATTTTATTTTTTCTCTATAAGATATTTTTAAAATCCGAATATTTCTTAAAATCATTTATTTTTAAAAAAATAGTAAACATGCACATGTAACACACGCCTACGTGACCACTCCATAATATTATCTCATCTTTCTTCACCCATTTAGCACGTTAATACTATCCCTTACTAGTTGAATGCCCATTAATATTATTTTTGTATCTTTCGGAGACTCTTGCATGGAAATATTTAGTGTTTTCATAACCTAATTGTGCCCATCTGTAAGTGCGCATCATTTCTTCCAATTCTTGTTTTGATAATCAAGCAAGCGGTTGAGTTGCTTTTTTTAGGGTAATTCTGAAATTCCTTTCTTGAATAAATAGCACCCTCTTATCTTCCATATTGTCTAGTTCAAGCAGGACTCTATTGCAGTTCTCGATTGATAGGCTAAGCTTTGAAATGGATTTACTCCAAACCTTTAGACCCCTCCTTAGGGTTTTCAATTTAGCAGATAATCGAGTAGCACTATTGGATGCCCTCACTGGATTTTCCCAGATTGCCTTTACTGTATCCTTGAAACCAGGATGAAGAGGCCAGAAAAATTCAAACCGAAATAATCTACTTCGAGGAATAGTTGTCCCAGTGGACACCACACATGGCACATGGTCTGTATTTGGAAAAACGGATGTCCATTCGACTAAGGAAAAACACCAATCCAATTGTTCTAAAAGTCGATTCTCCTGCATGTTGCTCTAAGTATACTGACAACCTTTGAGAGGAATCTCAATTGAAGCTTGGGCGCTTATAATTTCATTAAAAATCATTGTGTCATTTACGTCGCTGCCCGACTTATTTCTATTCTCGGTTGATCTCATGAAATTAAAATCGTCTAGAAAAAGCCAGAGGGAATCCTGAGAAATCTCAACATTTTTTAACCAGTCCACAAACCTGTGTTGATCATCCCCGGAACTAGGGCCATATACATTTGTCAAAGTCCATAATCTATTCACATGCAAAGAACAAAACTGAACATAAACTGCATGTGTTTCTCTATAGATGACATTGCCTGAGAATACCAAACTGTTCCAAAGTATGACCAGACCTCCAGAGGTTCCTACTGAGGGAACATAAGCAAATTTATCAAACCGCCATGGGCATACTTTTCTATGAACGAATGATCAAAAAACTCCGTTTTAGTTAGTACATTATAAGAATATATCCCACAATTCATTATTAGTTAACCATGATAAGGATGTTTTCTCTGCATATTACAAAAATTCCCCCAAGCTTGAGATAAATTTCTTTTTTATTTATTTTGAGTGAAGTTACTAATAGCAGCAATAATGTAAAGAGCTTTCTCATAACGATATTTTTGGGTAAAGAACACAGGAAGACATTCTTCTTTACTAGAAATAGATTTGGTAGTCAAAGAGCTGTACCACCTCTCAGCATCACCGCCGAAAGAAAAAGAAAACACTTTCAAAAAGGAGTAATGTTGGTGCATGTTGTCTTTACCAAATATCATCGCTAGTTCCATGAGTCTAGTTAAGTATTCAACATATAATTCTTCTCTTTTCCTGAAAACATACTCTTCTCAACAATCTTAATCATCTCAGTATCAATTAAAAATTATAAGCTGCATCTCTATCATATATAGAGGGCTCATTTTTTCTGAAACAGGGAACATTTCTTCTAGTGGTGTCTTGATAAAAGTATCAAATCCCTCTATATCATTGAAATCAAAATTCATAAAATTTGGAGAATAGGCAGGTTCACTCTCATACAAACTATGAGGACTATCACAAGGGGATGTCCCTATTTCACTTTGTTTATCAGCCATGCTCAATAATTTTTTCTAGAAACTTAGACAAATTACGTGTTTCATCTGTAACAGGTTCAGATACAAATTGTTCATTTTCTAATCACTGCATTTTCTATATGTGCATTCATATTTTCTTGGCAATGTATGAGCATTCAGCTAGTAGCTATAACATTTGGTTGGTGGGAATACGGCAAACCAATTGGACCCTGAGATATAAGAAAGATGCAATAGTATCCTTAGCTCAACAATTTGTCAGTATATTTACAGGTGTAGAAGCCTCTAGCTAAGCGACATGATCGTGAAGCGGTGGAGCTGACGATTGGCAAGGTTCGTGTGTTCCGTGCCGCACCTAGGACCCGGAAGACTAGTCACCGGGCCTCACCTCTCTTCTTCCTCTAGCGTTGTTTGGGTGGACTCCGTTGGGGCGGTGCTTTACTTGGCGTTGGTCTTGGGAGACTATCTATTGGTATTTTTGTGTGTAACCTATGTGTTTGAGTCTTTCAGACTTGACCTTGGGATGAGTTGATCCATGGGTTGTAATCTTGTTTGTGTGTGCTGTTGTTGGCTTCATTAATTTAGAGCCGGGCTCTTCTCGAAACCTTGGCAGAACCCTCTTCTGGGAGGATTCGTGGATCGAGGGGCTAACTGTTGGTGCAATTGCGCCGGACTTGATCAAGCTTGTCCGGCTGGGCATCAGGAGGATACGCACGGTGCAGCATGGTTTGCTTGATGCATCTTGGGTGCGGGACATAGCCGACGAGCTCTCGGTGAATGCCGTCGTCCAGTTCTTCCGGATGTGGGTCGAGCTGAGGAATGTGGCCCTGGGGACCGGCCCGGACATATTCAGGTGGAAGTGGACTTCCAACGGCAGCTTCTCCTCCAAGACTGCATACATAGCGTTTTTCTTTGGCCGGATCGCTCTCCCAGGTGCAGCGCAATTGTGGAACGCCTTTGCCCCATTCAAGGTCAAGTTCCATGCGTGGCTAGCACTGCGGAATCGGTGTTGGACTGCTGATCGATTAGCGCGACGCGGGCTGCCAACACATGCCCTATGCCCTCTGTGCGCTACGGTCGGCGAGACGATGGATCACCTATCATTGCAGTGTCCATTCGCCATCCACGTCTGGTCGACCTCCTGCCAGCGAGCCGGGATCGCTCTAGCCACGCCCACCTCGCAAAGCTCCTTGCAGCTGTGGTGGCCCAGTGCGGTGGCCAACTTGCCGAGGAAGGACGCCAAGACGGTGAACTCGTTCATCATGCTGGTAGCACGTTCACTATGGCTCGAGCGGAACGCACGTGTCTTCGACAATGCGCGCTCCACTGTCGCTTCAGTGGTGTCTCGCATAGTAGAGGAGTGGTCACTTTGGACTAGCGCTAGACGTAGAGGTGGGTTTCTGGGAGATATAGGCTAGTCTTTCATGTTTTGGCTAGCTTCCTTCGTGGCCGGCGTGGACAAGGCCTTCGAGGCTTGTAATTCAAACCAACCTCCTTCTTAATGCAATGACGCACAGATCTTCTGCGTGTTCTCTAAAAAAAGTAAGTTAGTAGTAGTACTTCCCAATAATATCTGCAAAGCCTAGCTCAACTTGTTTGGAATAATGAAAACGAGCCGAGTTTGAAAAATTCAGAGGAGCTTATTTGCGAGAGAAAATTAGGAACATTTCTTTAAATTTTTCTGTGCCGTGTTTGAACGTGACGTGAAAGTTTACCGTTTTTATGGCGATGCCAAACTGCATGTACTGCCGACTGCGCCGTAGGTCGTCCTCTAGATTAGAGTACTCAGAAGAACCGAACTAGGTACGTACACGGAGACGCGTTACTGCCATATATACAACGCCGATCGTGCCTGTAAACCAAGCACGGATCCTACGCTCTCCCTCGCTGCAACGATCCACAGCAAACCAGACCAACGATGGCCGTCTACGGCTGGTCAGACCTCCCCGTCGACCTCCTTGCCGCCGTCTACCTGAGATCTGCTTCCGCCTTTGACCGTGCACGCTTCGCCGCCGTGTGCACATTGTGGCGCGCCGTTGCCGCGTGGCATCCGCGGCTGCCCGCTCTGCCGCTCCTGCTCCCATTGACGGCCGACCTGCAGGCGCGGGCGTACAGCCCCGAGGACGGCAGGGCGCTGCCGCTGCGTGTGCCTCTCCCTGGGGGCAACCGGTTCGTTGGGTCCTATGAGGGTGGCTGGATTAAACTTAAAACCTTTAAGTAATAAAGCGCTCTTTATCGAAAAAATGAGGGTGGCTGGATCGCCACCGCGTCCGACTCCAACGAGCTGCTCGTCGTCAACCTCTTCTCCGGCGATCGGCTACCGCTCTCCGCTAAGCAGAGGTTTATCACATGTGCATGCCCATCATCCTTCTGGGGAACCGCTGCAGCCGTGGTCCGAAAAATCGTCTTCTCGGCCGACCCTTCCTCCGGCAGCTGCATCCTCGCAGCAATAACCGACCAATGCGACATGGCGCTCTGCAGAGTTGGCTGCCCGGATGCTGGGTGGACGACACAACGATGTGGGACCAGCACGTATATGCAGCTCGTAGACGTTGCCTTCTGCAACGGCGAGCTCTATGGTTGCGCGTGGACGGAACTGTTCAGGTTCAACATCGGCGTGGACAGTATTTCAAAAAAAAAAAACATCGGCGTGGACAGAGACGGCGCTCCGGTGGCCAACAAAATCGACTGTCTGGATATCGAAATGAGTGCCTTGTCGGGGTTGAGCACCGAGGCGAGACACATCTTTGAGCTACGTGGCAACCTAGCAATAGCGGTAAAGGTCCTTCCAGAAAGAGGACTCCAGAAACATAAATATAATTTTTTCAAGGTGTTTGAACTCGCCCTAGGAGACACTACGTGGGAAGAGGTGACAAGCCTGGGCGACCATGCCTTGTTCCTAGGGCGAGTGTCCTCCAAGGCGGTGCATGTGTCTTCGATGGCGGGCAAGCGCGGTGCGGTGAAAGGGAACCACATCTACGACTCCTACCACAACTCCTATGGCCACAAAGATGCGGAGTGCTTGGAGATTGGTAGTTGCGTAGTGCATTACTGGGAGAGCAAAGGTAAACACCACTTAGAAAAGATATTGTCACGGGGATATTATTCTCCCAAGGATGGAAATGGCAATACTGGTTATAAGAGTTGTATGTGGCTTTGGCCTCCCGATTTCTAATTCTTTAACCATTGTGTACCACACTTATGTACAAATACTTTCATATTATTTGCACTTATTATTTTAGGAGAATCATTCCAGACATATTATGTTAAAGATAATATGAATGGGTTCGTGCTATACATCATTGTATTTTTTTTTGCAAATACATCATTGTCTTGTCAGCTATATATTATTCATCAAAGAAAAGGAAACATTGTCATTAACGCTAATTGGAGATTTTGAGTGTCTTGTTTCAAGCATGTGATTCTTGTTTGTGAATAAGTTGAATCTTATTAATATATTCTTCTTTATCAAAACAATAAGTTGAATCTGACACTACATAATGTACATCTGCATGATTTTAAGCGTATGTCTTTTAGTGTATTGTGAAGACTTGGATTTTAAAAGGGAAGTTGAAATCTTAGAAGAACATGTGGATGTTTTGTAAAGATGACTAAATTATAACAACAAAGGGAGATTGTTTCACCATTACCACCGGAAAAACAAAGAAGCAACATGTGTTGGAAACAAACAGTAATTTTGCGATGACTGTGTGTCGTTTATGAGAGATCATTGGCTGGTAAATTTCTAATTTTGTTATTGTTTTCTCCTTTTCTGAGCATCAATCCCTCTTTTATTCAAACTTTAAGATCTATAAAATTCATCCCACTAAAAAGCATTTCATGTTTACAAGATGAAACGAGCCACATCACCTCAGGTATTCCTTTTTTTATGAAAGGCAGCGCTGCATTACATTGATCATAGAAGACGAAATAGCTCAGTTTATAAGGAAACCCATGCCTGAAAACCATACAACATCTAGCAAGAAGCTAGGGCACCAAAATCACGCGCCAAAGCATGGCAGAACAACAATGCATACCATATAACATCAACAAATTCAAGAACACAAGCACAAACATCTAGTCAATAGGCATGGACAGCAAGATCTAGTCAAGAGCACTGAGTTTCAACGACCGCGACAAGCTTTGCTCCATCCATGACTCACCACTTCCACATGACCGCCCCGACGATTTCACACCATAGAGCCTAGGACAATACGTAGGCCGAGAGAAGCCCCAACCTCGGTAGGTGGAAGGCGCCGAGTCGAAACTAAGCCAATGGATTGTCACAAGATGTCATGATGCCCAGTACATTGCGCCCTCGAGACTCTCTTGGACGGAGACCGGCATAGTCACATCGTCCCAACACCTCACCTCGCAGCATAGGGCGAATCATAACATCAAAATTTGTATTCATGATGGATTCTAGTTTATGTTGTAACTAATTCATTATTATCTTTTCGACGTGGAGTACCACGAAATTGGTTTTGGTTTCTTGTCCCAAAATATTTGGCATGATAATGACAACCGAGTTTGACCGCCCGCATAGAAATACCATCATTATTTTGCAGCAAAGTACACAATTATTGTATACCTCTCGAGATACATAGGTACAGCCGGCAACAAAGCATAAATAAACCAGGCTGCACGGATATTTTACATGTGCCTTGCCAGCTGACTAACTCACATCATAAAGTAATCCAACAAGAAAAAATAGTTCAAATGCAGTTCCATGCAAACAAACAAAACTTTGCAGGCCAATCGGATACGAAAGATTGACAACTCTGGACGATCACCATCGATCGATCCATCACCAAGGCAGCCACCACCAATTTTACTCGCTAGTTAATCAACAATGCAATCTAAGAATCATGAATTTGCATCTTAATACCAGTGAACGAGAGTACACCTCCGGGCCATCGATGTGGCGATGGCCACGATGCATGCTGACGAATGGATGGATGCATCGAGCGAGAGGCCAGGCCAGGATGGGATCACCTCAGCGTGGTTAGCTTCCAGCTCCCCCTGTCCAGCGGCTCGGTGCTGCCGGTAACGTCGTCGTCACGATCGGTAGTCATGGTGACGTCCTCGCTGGCGGCGTCCGCCACCGGCACGATCTCCCTGTTCCGCCTTTCTCCTCCGCCGCCAAACCTGAGCATCTCGACGACCTCGGCCATCGTCGGTCTGGACTCCCCCTCGCTCTGCGAGCATAACATGGCCGTCTCCACCACAACCCGTAGCTGCCCAGCATCAAACCTCCCCGCGAGCCTAGGATCCGCCAGGCGCTCCCACTTTCGCCGCTCCACGAGCGGTGCCGCCCACTGCACGATCTCGCGCTTGACGCCGCCCGGCAGCTTCTCGAGCGGGCGGCGCGCGCTGACGAGCTCCAGGAGGAGGACCCCGAAGCTGTACACGTCGCAGCTCTCCGAGACCTTGCCCCACATGGCGTACTCCGGCGCCAGGTACCCAAGCGTGCCCTTGACACGCGTGGTGAGGTGGGTGACGCCGTCCGGGATGAGCTTGGCGAAGCCGAAGTCGGCCACCTTTGGCACCAGGTCCGCGTCCAGGAGCACGTTGCTGGCCTTGATGTCGCGGTGGATGATGTGCGGGGTGGCCTCATGGTGCAGGTAGGCCAGGCCTTGGGCTGCGCCGAGGGCGATGGCGACGCGGCGGGGCCAGTCGAGGGGCGGGAGCTGCTGGGAGGTCGGGGTGCCCCGGTGCGGGTGGAGGTGGGTGAGGAGGCTGTGGTTGGGCATGTAGTCGTACACGATGAGCCGCTCGTCGCCGCCGGCGTAGAAGCCGCGGAGGCTGAGCAGGTTGCGGTGGCGGACGCGGCCCAGGATCTCCACCTCGATCGCGAACTCCATCTCCCCCTTTGCCGTCATCGCCTTCAGCCGTTTCACCGCGATCTAAACCACGTCGATCCATGACCCATGTTCAGCTGTGATCGGTAAATGCATGAAAGAAACCGCGCGCCGGTCGATGGTCGGCCGGTTGCGTCAAGGTCTAACGGATCACCTACCTCAACGCCTTTGGAGGTGCGACCCCAGTAGACGGTGCCGAAGCCGCCCTCGCCGAGCTTGTTGCTATCGTTGAAGTTGTTGGTCGCCTGCAGGAGCTCCTTGAGGGTGTACATCTCCCACGGGAACTCCACGCTCCGGTTCCTGTTCCTGGATCCCCTCCTCGACGGCGGATTCCTTTTTCCATCAACGCAACAAACATGAAATCAGAACTCTACTCAATTCAATCGATCTCACAAGATAATTGCATGGTCCAGTACTGCTGCTAACAAGATTGGATTCATGGTTGGTATATGTGTATGTACCTCCGACGACGACTGGCCGCAGCCTCCGGTTCGGAATCGCCGCCGCCGTTGAGGCAGCTGAAGCACTTCATCGTTACTTCGGAGCTCAGACCAGAGAGGTTAGAAGGTCTACCTAGCTACTTGGAGGAATTAATCGATCGATAGGAAATTGGATGTGGATGTGGATGCAGATGAGAAACCAAGGCGGGAGATAGGAATGTTCCAGAGCGAGCAGCTTGCTTCTTGGTTGTTTCTCCCGGTACAAGATTGGCCTCCTCGTGTTTGCCTCTCTCCTTGGAGACTTCACTCTCAGCTACAGGTGATTCACTCTCCCCAGCTGCCAGCTGCCTGCTGGACATGTGCCTCTAGAAGGTACTTTTATAAGTTCAAACTATTGACACGGTGTAAAGGGAATGAGCGCGGTTTGCACTTTGCACAACATTTCAGATTCTAAAAGTGAAGTTAAGTGGCCGCCACCAGTTCAAAAATGGATGTTTGCTTATGGAAATAATCAACAGTTCCAGGCTCTGTACAAAAGAAATTGCAGGATATTTTCTGGGTTCCTAAAAAATACTGCGTACTCTAATTTATTGCGTAGATGCATTATTTTTTGGTTTCCCCCACCCTGTCTCCGCTCCCAGCTCTGGAGTGTCCCGCTCCTCCCCGTTTACAGGCTGCTCTCGTGGCTCCTCCTTGCCCCTGCCACCGCCGGGAACATCGTCGGGCAAAGGCAAGGCAACACGGCGGCGGCAGATCCACTGACAAGTTCAGTAGTTCTCCTTCATAGGAATACAAGGACGGACGCATCTGGCGTTCCTTGGACCTCTGGCTCGGATGGGGACCGGTCGTGTGCGCATGAACAATTGGGCTATCACTACAGGAACAAGCCTTTGTGCCGACGGCCATATGCTACGCCGACGGCCAAATATCGGGGCCGTCGGCGTAGCCCGTCGCCACGGTCGCCTGACAAACGGGCCGTCGGGCCAGGATAGCCGTCGGCGTAGCACACCCAAACCCGACGGCATGCCGTCGGCACAGGGTGGCCGTCGGTTCAGCAACCCGCCGTGGAGCCAGCCGTTCGGGCCCGCCCAACGGCGTTATCATGCAGGCCTGAGCCGACGGCATGCCGTCGGCTCAGCATCTGATTTTTTTTTTCAAAAAACGTTTATTCATATGCATATTTTTAACTGATTATTTTTGTATTATTATAGTATAATTATATTTTTTTGTCATTTTTTGTTTTCTGGGCCCCCGAAGCCCGTTCTGGGGCGAAACCCTAGCCAGCAGCACCCGCGCGGTCTACCACCCCTATATTTCTCCGGAGGGCGGCACTAAGGTGTGGTAGTGTGTTCCTTTAGCTTTGGTTAGGACATATAGACATGGTAAGCATAGGTTTAGCCATTCCTAGGACAAGGTTCCCCTCGGTGGAACCGACGTGGGAGTATACACCTCTATGTCATGAGTCGGGAGCGATATGTAGGTAGGAGGCACGTGAGATCGGCTGGGGAGCTATAGCTATTGAAACCCATCAACCCACCAACACACATGCACACACATGTTAGGTCCGCATGCATGCTCTGGGTTGCATGCGAGCCCCCGAAGCCCGTTCTGGGGCGAAACCCTAGCCAGCAGCACCCGCGCGGTCTACCCCCCTAGATTTCTCCGGAGGGCGGCACTAAGGTGGGGTAGTGTGTTTCTTTAGCTTTGGTTAGGACATATAGACATGGTAAGCATAGGTTTAGCCATTCCTAGGACAAGGTTCCCCTCGGTGGAACCGACGTGGGAGTTTACACCTCTAAGTCATGAGTCGGGAGCGATATGCACGTGGGAGGCACGTGAGAGCGGCTGGGAAGCTATAGCTATTGAATCCCATCAACCCACCAACACACATGCACACACATGTTAGGTCCACATGCATGCTCTGGGTTGCATGCGGGCCCCCGAAGCCCGATCTGGGGCGAAACCCTAGCCAGCAGCACCCGCGCGGTCTACCCCCCTAGATTTCTCCGGAGGACGGCACTAAGGTGTGGTAGTGTGTTCCTTTAGCTTTAGTTAGGACATATGAACATGGTAAGCATAGGTTTGGCCATTCCTATGACAAGGTTCCCCTCGGTGAAACCGACGTGGGAGTTTACACCTCTAAGTCATGAGTCGGGAGCGATATGTACGTGGGAGGCACGTGAGAGCGGCTGGGAAGCTATAGCTATTGAATCCCATCAACCCACCAACACACATGCACCCACCAGCAATGGTTGGGCCCACTTTACCATGAAATAGGCTCCGATAGACCCGTAGCGGGAGTTTCCACGTACAGATCCTAGATTTTACCAAGTGTTAACAGCCCATGTCTCTGAAGAAGGCCATGCCCGGGACCTACCTATATTGCATGTACCAACCTTGGATCACACCTATACACACATGTTAGGGACACATGCATGCATGTTTCCTACGTTAGACGATGCTCCGGTGGTCTTTATCCGGCGAAACCCTAGACAGATGGGGTTCAGAGATCTACCCCTATAGCTTTCTCCGTACGAGGCCTCGCCGATGGATCTTCTGCTTTATTTTGGTTTGTTTAGAACATATATACATGGAAAGCAAAGGTTGGGCCCACTTTACCATGAAATAGGCTCCGGTAGACCCGTAGCGGGAGTTTCCACGTACAGATCCTGGATTTCACCAAGTGTTAACAGCCCATGTCTCTGAAGAAGGCCATGCCCGGGAACTACCTATATTGCATGTACCAACCTTGGGTCACACCTATACACATATGTTAGGGACACATGCATGCAACTTTTCTAGGGTGGACGACGCTCCGGTGGTACTTATCCGGCGAAACCCTAGACCGGGGGGGTCGGAGATCTACCCCCTATAGCTTTCTCCGTATGAGGCCTCACCGATGGATCTTTTGCTTTATTTTGGTTTGTTTAGGACATATATACATGGAAAGCAATGGTTGGGCCCACTTTACCATGAAATAGGCTCCGATAGACCCGTAGCGGGAGTTTCCACGTACAGATCCTGTATTTCAGCTAGTGTTAACACCCCACGTATGTGACGTAGGCCTAGCCCGGGAACTATATATATTGCATGTACCAACCTTGGGTCACACCTATACACATATGTTAGGGACACATGCATGCAAGCTTTCTAGGGTGGACGATGCTCCGGTGGTCTTTATCCGGCGAAACCCTAGACCGGGGGGGTCAGAGATCTACCCCCTATAGCTTTCTCCGTATGAGGCCTCACTGATGGATCTTTTGCTTTATTTTGGTTTGTTTAGGACATATATACATGGAAAGCAATGGTTGGGCCCACTTTACCATGAAATAGGCTCCGATAGACCCATAGCGGGAGTTTCCACGTACAGATCCTGGATTTCAGCTAGTGTTAACACCCCACGTATGTGAAGTAGGCCTAGCCCGGGAACTATATATATTGCATGTACCAACCTTGGGTCACACCTATACACATATGTTAGGGACACATGCATGCAAGCTTTCTAGGGTGGACGATGCTCCGGTGGTCTTTATCCGGCGAAACCCTAGACCGGGGGTCGGAGATCTACCCCCTATAGCTTTCTCCGTATGAGGCCTCACCGATGGATCTTTTGCTTTATTTTGGTTTGTTTAGGACATATATACATGGAAAGCAATGGTTGGGCCCACTTTACCATGAAATAGGCTCCGATAGACCCGCAGCGGGAGTTTCCACGTACAGATCCTGGATTTCAGCTAGTGTTAACACCCCACGTATGTGAAGAAGGCCTTGCCCGGAACCTATATATATTGCATGTACCAACCTTGGGTCACACCTATACACATATGTTAGGGACACATGCATGCAAGTTTTCTAGGGTGGACGATGCTCCGGTGGTCTTTATCCGGTGAAACCCTAGACCGGGGGGGGGGGTCGGAGATCTACCCCCTATAGCTTTCTCCGTATGAGGCCTCACCGATGGATCTTTTGCTTTATTTTGGTTTGTTTAGGACATATATACATGGAAAGCAATGGTTGGGCCCACTTTACCATGAAATAGGCTCCGATAGACCCGTAGCGGGAGTTTCCACGTACAGATCCTGGATTTCAGCTAGTGTTAACACCCCACGTATGTGAAGTAGGCCTAGCCCGGGAACTATATATATTGCATGTACCAACCTTGGGTCACACCTATAGACATATGTTAGGGACACATGCATGCAAGTTTTCTAGGGTGGACGATGCTCCGGTGGTCTTTATCCGGCGAAACCCTAGACCGGGGGGGTCGGAGATCTACCCCCTATAGCTTTCTCCGTATGAGGCCTCACCGTTGGATCTTTTGCTTTATTTTGGTTTGTTTAGGACATATATACATGGAAAGCAATGGTTGGGCCCACTTTACCATGAAATAGGCTCCGGTAGACCCGTAGCGGGAGTTTCCACGTACAGATCCTGGATTTCACCAAGTGTTAACAGCCCATGTCTCTGAAGAAGGCCATGCCCGGGAACTACCTATATTGCATGTACCAACCTTGGGTCACACCTATACACATATGTTAGGGACACATGCATGCAACTTTTCTAGGGTGGACGACGCTCCGGTGGTACTTATCCGGCGAAACCCTAGACCGGGGGGGTCGGAGATCTACCCCCTATAGCTTTCTCCGTATGAGGCCTCACCGATGGATCTTTTGCTTTATTTTGGTTTGTTTAGGACATATATACATGGAAAGCAATGGTTGGGCCCACTTTACCATGAAATAGGCTCCGATAGACCCGTAGCGGGAGTTTCCACGTACAGATCCTGTATTTCAGCTAGTGTTAACACCCCACGTATGTGACGTAGGCCTAGCCCGGGAACTATATATATTGCATGTACCAACCTTGGGTCACACCTATACACATATGTTAGGGACACATGCATGCAAGCTTTCTAGGGTGGACGATGCTCCGGTGGTCTTTATCCGGCGAAACCCTAGACCGGGGGGGTCAGAGATCTACCCCCTATAGCTTTCTCCGTATGAGGCCTCACTGATGGATCTTTTGCTTTATTTTGGTTTGTTTAGGACATATATACATGGAAAGCAATGGTTGGGCCCACTTTACCATGAAATAGGCTCCGATAGACCCATAGCGGGAGTTTCCACGTACAGATCCTGGATTTCAGCTAGTGTTAACACCCCACGTATGTGAAGTAGGCCTAGCCCGGGAACTATATATATTGCATGTACCAACCTTGGGTCACACCTATACACATATGTTAGGGACACATGCATGCAAGCTTTCTAGGGTGGACGATGCTCCGGTGGTCTTTATCCGGCGAAACCCTAGACCGGGGGTCGGAGATCTACCCCCTATAGCTTTCTCCGTATGAGGCCTCACCGATGGATCTTTTGCTTTATTTTGGTTTGTTTAGGACATATATACATGGAAAGCAATGGTTGGGCCCACTTTACCATGAAATAGGCTCCGATAGACCCGCAGCGGGAGTTTCCACGTACAGATCCTGGATTTCAGCTAGTGTTAACACCCCACGTATGTGAAGAAGGCCTTGCCCGGAACCTATATATATTGCATGTACCAACCTTGGGTCACACCTATACACATATGTTAGGGACACATGCATGCAAGTTTTCTAGGGTGGACGATGCTCCGGTGGTCTTTATCCGGTGAAACCCTAGACCGGGGGGGGTCGGAGATCTACCCCCTATAGCTTTCTCCGTATGAGGCCTCACCGATGGATCTTTTGCTTTATTTTGGTTTGTTTAGGACATATATACATGGAAAGCAATGGTTGGGCCCACTTTACCATGAAATAGGCTCCGATAGACCCGTAGCGGGAGTTTCCACGTACAGATCCTGGATTTCAGCTAGTGTTAACACCCCACGTATGTGAAGTAGGCCTAGCCCGGGAACTATATATATTGCATGTACCAACCTTGGGTCACACCTATAGACATATGTTAGGGACACATGCATGCAAGTTTTCTAGGGTGGACGATGCTCCGGTGGTCTTTATCCGGCGAAACCCTAGACCGGGGGGGTCGGAGATCTACCCCCTATAGCTTTCTCCGTATGAGGCCTCACCGTTGGATCTTTTGCTTTATTTTGGTTTGTTTAGGACATATATACATGGAAAGCAATGGTTGGGCCCACTTTACCATGAAATAGGCTCCGGTAGACCCGTAGCGGGAGTTTCCACGTACAGATCCTGGATTTCACCAAGTGTTAACAGCCCATGTCTCTGAAGAAGGCCATGCCCGGGAACTACCTATATTGCATGTACCAACCTTGGGTCACACCTATACACATATGTTAGGGACACATGCATGCAACTTTTCTAGGGTGGACGACGCTCCGGTGGTACTTATCCGGCGAAACCCTAGACCGGGGGGGTCGGAGATCTACCCCCTATAGCTTTCTCCGTATGAGGCCTCACCGATGGATCTTTTGCTTTATTTTGGTTTGTTTAGGACATATATACATGGAAAGCAATGGTTGGGCCCACTTTACCATGAAATAGGCTCCGATAGACCCGTAGCGGGAGTTTCCACGTACAGATCCTGTATTTCAGCTAGTGTTAACACCCCACGTATGTGACGTAGGCCTAGCCCGGGAACTATATATATTGCATGTACCAACCTTGGGTCACACCTATACACATATGTTAGGGACACATGCATGCAAGCTTTCTAGGGTGGACGATGCTCCGGTGGTCTTTATCCGGCGAAACCCTAGACCGGGGGGGTCAGAGATCTACCCCCTATAGCTTTCTCCGTATGAGGCCTCACTGATGGATCTTTTGCTTTATTTTGGTTTGTTTAGGACATATATACATGGAAAGCAATGGTTGGGCCCACTTTACCATGAAATAGGCTCCGATAGACCCATAGCGGGAGTTTCCACGTACAGATCCTGGATTTCAGCTAGTGTTAACACCCCACGTATGTGAAGTAGGCCTAGCCCGGGAACTATATATATTGCATGTACCAACCTTGGGTCACACCTATACACATATGTTAGGGACACATGCATGCAAGCTTTCTAGGGTGGACGATGCTCCGGTGGTCTTTATCCGGCGAAACCCTAGACCGGGGGTCGGAGATCTACCCCCTATAGCTTTCTCCGTATGAGGCCTCACCGATGGATCTTTTGCTTTATTTTGGTTTGTTTAGGACATATATACATGGAAAGCAATGGTTGGGCCCACTTTACCATGAAATAGGCTCCGATAGACCCGCAGCGGGAGTTTCCACGTACAGATCCTGGATTTCAGCTAGTGTTAACACCCCACGTATGTGAAGAAGGCCTTGCCCGGAACCTATATATATTGCATGTACCAACCTTGGGTCACACCTATACACATATGTTAGGGACACATGCATGCAAGTTTTCTAGGGTGGACGATGCTCCGGTGGTCTTTATCCGGTGAAACCCTAGACCGGGGGGGGGGGTCGGAGATCTACCCCCTATAGCTTTCTCCGTATGAGGCCTCACCGATGGATCTTTTGCTTTATTTTGGTTTGTTTAGGACATATATACATGGAAAGCAATGGTTGGGCCCACTTTACCATGAAATAGGCTCCGATAGACCCGTAGCGGGAGTTTCCACGTACAGATCCTGGATTTCAGCTAGTGTTAACACCCCACGTATGTGAAGTAGGCCTAGCCCGGGAACTATATATATTGCATGTACCAACCTTGGGTCACACCTATAGACATATGTTAGGGACACATGCATGCAAGTTTTCTAGGGTGGACGATGCTCCGGTGGTCTTTATCCGGCGAAACCCTAGACCGGGGGGGTCGGAGATCTACCCCCTATAGCTTTCTCCGTATGAGGCCTCACCGTTGGATCTTTTGCTTTATTTTGGTTTGTTTAGGACATATATACATGGAAAGCAATGGTTGGGCCCACTTTACCATGAAATAGGCTCCGGTAGACCCGTAGCGGGAGTTTCCACGTACAGATCCTGGATTTCACCAAGTGTTAACAGCCCATGTCTCTGAAGAAGGCCATGCCCGGGAACTACCTATATTGCATGTACCAACCTTGGGTCACACCTATACACATATGTTAGGGACACATGCATGCAACTTTTCTAGGGTGGACGACGCTCCGGTGGTACTTATCCGGCGAAACCCTAGACCGGGGGGGTCGGAGATCTACCCCCTATAGCTTTCTCCGTATGAGGCCTCACCGATGGATCTTTTGCTTTATTTTGGTTTGTTTAGGACATATATACATGGAAAGCAATGGTTGGGCCCACTTTACCATGAAATAGGCTCCGATAGACCCGTAGCGGGAGTTTCCACGTACAGATCCTGTATTTCAGCTAGTGTTAACACCCCACGTATGTGACGAAGGCCTAGCCCGGGAACTATATATATTGCATGTACCAACCTTGGGTCACACCTATACACATATGTTAGGGACACATGCATGCAAGTTTTCTAGGGTGGACGATGCTCCGGTGGTCTTTATCCGGCGAAACCCTAGACCGGGGGGGTCGGAGATCTACCCCCTATAGCTTTCTCCGTATGAGGCCTCACTGATGGATCTTTTGCTTTATTTTGGTTTGTTTAGGACATATATACATGGAAAGCAATGGTTGGGCCCACTTTACCATGAAATAGGCTCCGATAGACCCGTAGCGGGAGTTTCCACGTACAGATCCTGGATTTCAGCTAGTGTTAACACCCCACGTATGTGAAGTAGGCCTAGCCCGGGAACTATATATATTGCATGTACCAACCTTGGGTCACACCTATACACATATGTTAGGGACACATGTATGCAAGCTTTCTAGGGTGGACGATGCTCCGGTGGTCTTTATCCGGCGAAACCCTAGACCGGGGGTCGGAGATCTACCCCCTATAGCTTTCTCCGTATGAGGCCTCACCGATGGATCTTTTGCTTTATTTTGGTTTGTTTAGGACATATATACATGGAAAGCAATGGTTGGGCCCACTTTACCATGAAATAGGCTCCGATAGACCCGTAGCGGGAGTTTCCACGTACAGATCCTGGATTTCAGCTAGTGTTAACACCCCACGTATGTGAAGAAGGCCTTGCCCGGAACCTATATATATTGCATGTACCAACCTTGGGTCACACCTATACACATATGTTAGGGACACATGCATGCAAGTTTTCTAGGGTGGACGATGCTCCGGTGGTCTTTATCCGGCGAAACCCTAGACCGGGGGGGGTCGGAGATCTACCCCCTATAGCTTTCTCCGTATGAGGCCTCACCGATGGATCTTTTGCTTTATTTTGGTTTGTTTAGGACATATATACATGGAAAGCAATGGTTGGGCCCACTTTACCATGAAATAGGCTCCGATAGACCCGTAGCGGGAGTTTCCACGTACAGATCCTGGATTTCAGCTAGTGTTAACACCCCACGTATGTGAAGTAGGCCTAGCCCGGGAACTATATATATTGCATGTACCAACCTTGGGTCACACCTATAGACATATGTTAGGGACACATGCATGCAAGTTTTCTAGGGTGGACGATGCTCCGGTGGTCTTTATCCGGCGAAACCCTAGACCGGGGGGGTCGGAGATCTACCCCCTATAGCTTTCTCCGTATGAGGCCTCACCGTTGGATCTTTTGCTTTATTTTGGTTTGTTTAGGACATATATACATGGAAAGCAATGGTTGGGCCCACTTTACCATGAAATAGGCTCTGATAGACCCGTAGCGGGAGTTTCCACGTACAGATCCTGGATTTCAGCTAGTGTTAACACCCCACGTATGTGAAGAAGGCCTTGCCCGGGACCTATATATATTGCATGTACCAACCTTGGGTCACACCTATACACATATGTTAGGGACACATGCATGCAAGTTTTCTAGGGTGGACGATGCTCCGGTGGTCTTTATCCGGTGAAACCCTAGACCGGGGGGGTCGGAGATCTACCCCCTATAGCTTTCTCCGTATGAGGCCTCACCGATGGATCTTTTGCTTTATTTTGGTTTGTTTAGGACATATATACATGGAAAGCAATGGTTGGGCCCACTTTACCATGAAATAGGCTCCGATAGACCCGTAGCGGGAGTTTCCACGTACAGATCCTGGATTTCAGCTAGTGTTAACACCCCACGTATGTGAAGAAGGCCTTGCCCGGGACCTATATATATTGCATGTACCAACCTTGGGTCACACCTATACACATATGTTAGGGACACATGCATGCAAGTTTTCTAGGGTGGACGATGCTCCGGTGGTCTTTATCCGGCGAAACCCTAGACCGGGGGGTCGGAGATCTACCCCCTATAGCTTTCTCCGTATGAGGCCTCACCGATGGATCTTTTGCTTTATTTTGGTTTGTTTAGGACATATATACATGGAAAGCAATGGTTGGGCCCACTTTACCATGAAATAGGCTCCGATAGACCCGTAGCGGGAGTTTCCACGTACAGATCCTGGATTTCAGCTAGTGTTAACACCCCACGTATGTGAAGAAGGCCTAGCCCGGGAACTATATATATTGCATGTACCAACCTTGGGTCACACCTATACACATATGTTAGGGACACATGCATGCAAGCTTTCTAGGGTGGACGATGCTCCGGTGGTCTTTATCCGGCGAAACCCTAGACCAGGGGGGTCGGAGATCTACCCCCTATAGCTTTCTCCGTATGAGGCCTCACCGATGGATCTTTTGCTTTATTTTGGTTTGTTTAGGACATATATACATGGAAAGCAATGGTTGGGCCCACTTTACCATGAAATAGGCTCCGATAGACCCGTAGCGGGAGTTTCCACGTACAGATCCTGGATTTCAGCTAGTGTTAACACCCCACGTATGTGAAGAAGGCCTTGCCCGGGACCTATATATATTGCATGTACCAACCTTGGGTCACACCTATACACATATGTTAGGGACACATGCATGCAAGTTTTCTAGGGTGGACGATGCTCCGGTGGTCTTTATCCGGCGAAACCCTAGACCGGGGGGGTCGGAGATCTACCCCCTATAGCTTTCTCCATATGAGGCCTCACCGATGGATCTTTTGCTTTATTTTGGTTTGTTTAGGACATATATACATGGAAAGCAATGGTTGGGCCCACTTTACCATGAAATAGGCTCCGATAGACCCGTAGCGGGAGTTTCCACGTACAGATCCTGGATTTCAGCTAGTGTTAACACCCCACGTATGTGAAGTAGGCCTAGCCCGGGAACTATATATATTGCATGTACCAACCTTGGGTCACACCTATACACATATGTTAGGGACACATGCATGCAAGTTTTCTAGGGTGGACGATGCTCCGGTGGTCTTTATCCGGCGAAACCCTAGACCGGGGGGGTCGGAGATCTACCCCCTATAGCTTTCTCCGTATGAGGCCTCACCGATGGATCTTTTGCTTTATTTTGGTTTGTTTAGGACATATATACATGGAAAGCAATGGTTAGGCCCACTTTACCATGAAATAGGCTCCGATAGACCCGTAGCGGGAGTTTCCACGTACAGATCCTGGATTTCAGCTAGTGTTAACACCCCACGTATGTGAAGAAGGCCTTGCCCGGGACCTATATATATTGCATGTACCAACCTTGGGTCAAACCTATACACATATGTTAGGGACACATGCATGCAAGTTTTCTAGGGTGGACGATGCTCCGGTGGTCTTTATCCGGTGAAACCCTAGACCGGGGGGGTCGGAGATCTACCCCCTATAGCTTTCTCCGTATGAGGCCTCACCGATGGATCTTTTGCTTTATTTTGGTTTGTTTAGGACATATATACATGTAAAGCAATGGTTGGGCCCACTTTACTATGAAATAGGCTCCGATAGACCCGTAGCGGGAGTTTCCACGTACAGATCCTGGATTTCAGCTAGTGTTAACAACCCACGTATGTGAAGAAGGCCTTGCCCGGGACCTATATATATTGCATGTACCAACCTTGGGTCACACCTATACACATATGTTAGGGACACATGCATGCAAGTTTTCTAGGGTGGACGATGCTCCAGTGGTCTTTATCCGGCGAAACCCTAGACCGGGGGGGTCGGAGATCTACCCCCTATAGCTTTCTCCGTATCAGGCCTCACCGATAGATCTTTTGCTTTATTTTGGTTTGTTTAGGACATATACACATATGTTAGGTCCGCATGCATGCTTTGGGTTGCATGCGGCCCCCCGAGCCCGTTCTGGGGCGAAACCCTAGCCAGCAGCACCCGCGCGGTCTACCCCCTAGATTTTTCTGGAGGGCGACACTAAAGTCATATGCACATGGGAATAATAATATTAACCTAATTATCAATTTAAATAAATATAATAAAAAAATAAAAAAAATAAAAAAAATAATTTTTTTTTAAAAGGCTAAGCCGACGGCATGCCGTCGGCATAGCTCTGGCCGTCGGGTTAGGTCGAACCCTAATAAGCCCGCGGCCCACCCTCTCTCCTTTCCTTTTCTCTTTCTTTTCCCCGCCCGACCCCGCCACCGCAGCCGCCCGCCCGACCCCGCCGCCGGCTGCCCGACCCCCGCCGCCGCCCCCCGACCTCCGGCGCCGCCCGCCCGACCCACGCCGCCCGCCGCCCGCCCACCCGCGCCGCCCGCCGCCCGCCCGACCCGCGCCGCCACCCGCCCGACCCGCGCCCCCGCCCCCACCGCCCGGCGCCCGCCCCCGCGCCGGCGGCCGGCCCCGCCCCCGCCCCCCGGCGCCCGGCCTCGCCCCCCGGGCCGGCGCCCGGCCCCGCCCCCGCCCCCCGGTGCCCGCCCCCGCCCCCACTGCCGGATCGAGCTGCAGGTGAGCTCGATTTTCATGTTTTTTTCTTTAATTGTTGTAATTAGTATAGATAGAATAGGTGAATATACTAGGGGAAACCCTAGATCCGGTCTTCCGACGTTTCGTGTGTTCCGTTTACCGACGTCTTGTATGTGTTGTGGTGCTTTAGGTGTGGCATTGCCGAGGTTGGCAAAATGAATATTAATAGAAAAAAAGAAAAAGAAATAGATTGGAAACTAAAATGCATATGTGAATTTGTTTAATAATTTGAATTTGTTTTAATTGAAATGAAAATAGGACCGCCCGTCGTGACCGTCCGTCGCGACCGCCCCGTCGTGACCGCCCCGTCGTGAGCACCCCTCCGTGACGTCTTCGACACTCGGTTGTTCGACTACTTCCTCTACAACCGAGGGTGAGCTACATTGTCAACTCGAACTCCGCATTTTTTATGTCAGTAGATTCCATTTCTCGTCGAGTCGCGTAACCTAGGTGTCACTTCCCGTCCGCAAGCGTTACGCAGATAAATATGCATTAGAGGTCGGCATATTTTGAACCGTAACGCTTGCGGCATTTACGGGACAGTCGGCGGATGCGTAGTTGGGTACATTCTCCGTGCCCTACCCCGGTCCGAGTCAGAGTTTCGGTAGCGCCTCCCCCTTTGTTCTTCGGGTACACATCCTCTCGGCTTTTTGTTGAGACGTGTATCGGGAGAGCAGCGGGGAGGTGTAGCCGAAATTCTGTCTCGGACCGAGGTAGAGCATGGAGAATGTACTCAATCTACGGATCCGGCGGCTGCTAGGAGCCCACCTAGTAGAGATGTTGGTTGATGCATGCGTTCTATCCGGTAGTAAATAAAAATAAGATGCATTTAATTTCAAGCTATTATTTGATATAAATGCTATATTTGTTGTTTGGCTACCTACAAAATAGAGGATGGCTGATAATGGGTGGATGTACAGTGGCCGTATTAGTGCGACTAAAAAAACAGCTGAGTGGGTATCGAAGACAGATTTATTAGTGAAGGAGTTGGCACGTGGTTCAAAGTCAGGTGTTCGTCCAAGTTGTCCTTGCACTCGGTGCAACAGGCGTCATCGTCAGGGAAAGGATGACATGGCCAAGCACCTTTGGTTGCATGGGTATATGCCTAACTATGTTACCTCGGTCGACTTTTCTCAGTACGACCGTGATAGAGGTGAGGTGATGCGACAGCGAATCGATGGCAATGAGGATGATGGGATTAGATACTTGCTAGATGATCTCCATGATGCGTACATGCCAGATTCACCACCTACACAGGAGGAACCGCCAGAACCAGAGGAACCGCCAGAACCGGAGGAACCAGAGCCAACCGCAAAGGCCTTCTATGATATGATGGCCGCGGCTAAGAGGCCTCTGTATGAGGGTGCAAAAATTTCTCAGCTCGATGCCATCTCGCAAGCTCTAGCCAACAAGGTCCAGTATGGCAACACCCGAGCAAGCTATGAAGCGGGTTTGAGAACTACTGGTAACCTGTTGCCCGAAGGACATTGCATGCCTAAAACCATGTATGAAACAAAGAAAATTCTGAAAGCGCTCAGCATGGATTATGAAAAGATAGATTGCTGTCCTAAAGGTTGCCTTCTGTTTCGAAAAGAGTTTGCGGATGACAAGTATTGTAAAAAGTGTGGGGCCTCTAGGTATCATGAGGTGAAGGGACCTGATGGTCAGAAGAAGCAGACAAAAGTCGCCGTGAAGATTCTTCGTTATCTCCCATTCATAAAAAGAATCCAGCGGCTTTACATGTCGGAGGAGTCTGCCACACAAATGATGTGGCATAAGAAGGGGAAGAGATACCCGGACGAGCACGGAAAGATAAAGATGGGTCATCCATCTGATGGTAAGGCATGGAAGAACTTTGATGACAAACACCCCAATGAGGCAGCAGATGCTCGGAATGTCAGGATTGCGATAGCAACCGATGGATTCAATCCATATGGTATGTCGGCTTCATCGTACAGCTGCTGGCCCGTGTTTGTTATTCCGCTCAATCTCCCTCCCGGAGTCCTAATGCAACGGAAGACCATATTCCTGTCGCTGGTCATTCTAGGGCCCGACTACCCGGGGAAGAATCTGAGTGTCTATATGCAGCCGCTTGTTGATGATTTGAACCACTCTTGGCACCACGGGACGTTGACATATGATCGAGCATCAAAGACAAACTTCCTCATGAAAGTTTGGTTCCACTATTCCATGCACGACCTACCCGGGTATGCCATATTCTGCGGTTGGTGTACAGCTGGTAAGTTCCCTTGCCCAGTGTGTAGGCACCGACTTGAGTTCCTTTGGCTAAATGCGGGTCACAAACGTACCTCCTTTGACATGCATCGGCGGTTTCTTAAAAGAGGGCATCGGTTCAGAGAAGACAAAAAGAACTTCACGAAGGGCAAAGTTGTGCTTGAAGAAAAGGAGATACCTACGTTCAATGGTACAGCTGTTGATGCCGAGCTACGGGCTCTCCTGCCTAAAGAGGGAGGTGGCCCGCAATTTGAGGGATATGGTCAAACGCATAACTGGACTCACGTGGCAGGCTTAACTCAGCTTGAGTATTACAAGGACCTCGAACTTCCCCATAACATCGATGTGATGCACACCAAAAAGAATGTCGCAGAGTCCATCTTTCACACAGTCTTGAACATTGCTGGCAAGTCAAAGCATAATGTTAAGGCTAGAGTCGATGTTGAGCAGCTATGTGATAGGACAAAATTACACATGCAGCCTCCTGACCGCAATCGAACAAATTGGTTCAAACCGCATTCCAACTTCTGTCTTGATAACATCCAAAAGAAGGAGGCTTTCAAGTGGCTCAAATACGCCGTGATGTTCCCTGATGGTTATTGTTCGAATATGAGTAAGGGAGTCAATCTTGTAACAGGAAAAGTCACCGGGCTCAAGAGTCACGACTATCATATATGGATTGAGCGGCTGATGCCGGTGATGGTTCGAGGGTATCTCCCCGAGCATGTCTGGCGAGTTCTTGCGGAGTTGAGTCATTTTTTCCGCACGCTCTGTGCTAAGCAGATATGTCCCCTGATGATTGAGAAGCTGCATGATCTAGTGCCGGAGTTGCTATGCAAGTTAGAGACGATCTTTCCGCCAGGCTTCTTTACTCCGATGGCACATCTCGTTGTTCATCTTGCGAACGAGGCACTCTTGGGTGGACCGGTGCAGTTTCGTTGGCAGTTCTGTATTGAGAGAGAGTTCAAGTATATTCGATACAAATGTGGAAACAAAGCTAAGATTGAAGCATGCATAGTTGAGGCAACTCAGCTTGAGGAGATGGCAAACGCCTCGACAACTTACTATGCCGATGATGTTCCCACTCTGCATAACCAGGTCTCTCGGTACAATGTCGATGAGCCCAAGCATAGTCCCAAGCTCCTCCTCTTCCAATGTCCCGGTGGCAAGGCCGGTGGCTCAAAAAGTTATATCATCACCAATGAAGAGAAGGATTGCATAATGCTATATGTGCTTATGAACATGAATGAAGTTGTCGATTTTGCCAGGTAAAATGGTGAACATATTACTTTGCAACTAGTAACTTGGTTTCGGTCTAATACTTATTTTCTCCTTTTAGCCAATTTATTGATGAACACTGGTCGGGAACGACGGGTCCCGATGCCGTGGAGGTGGACACTCTTCTAAAAGAGGGTGCCCCTGGAAAGAAAAAATTCTCGGCTTGGTTCAGGGACAAAGTAATTTCTAACCTGTCCTTCTTACTTTGCAATCCCTGACTTGTCCCTTTTACACGTAAGTAATGCACAAAAACAATTTGAACTGAACTTGTAGGGAGCGGATCCCAACATTGAGATGACGGGTGAGTTGAGATGTGTTTCCCAAGGTTTTAGCCGTAAAGTCAAGAAGTATGAGAAGTATGATGTCAATGGGTATCGCTTTCATACAGAGTTTCACCAGAAGAGTCGACCTAATGCAAAAACTGTTAATACTGGGGTCTTCACCAAAGGGGCCGATGGATTCGATTATTACGGAAGGTTAGAGAACGTATACGAGCTGACGTTCGATCAAACGAACATAGAGCTCAACCTGGTTGTGTTCAAATGCCACTGGTTCGACCCACACAGTGGACAAAGAATTACCCCTTCCATTGGGTTAGTTGAGGTTAGGCCTTCAACCACCTATAGCGGAGCGGATGTGTTTGTTGTGGCTCACCAAGCCAAGCAAGTTTACTATTTGCCCTACCCATGCCAGAAAGTGGAACTCAACGGCTGGGAAGTCGTGTTCCAGGTATCTCCACATGGTAAGCTACCCATGCCCTCCGTCGAAGATTACAACAACATTGACCCTGTAACATATGAGGGAATTTTCTATCAAGAGCAAGAGACCTTTGGGGACTTTGACTTACAAATGGGTGGTCTTGAGGACCTTGAGAATGATGCACAACCTCGTGGCGAGACAGTGGTAGATCTAAAGGACATTGACATGCTCTCCAAGTTACATGCGAACAATGGCATCGTTGATGAGCCTCCACCATGCGATGAGCTTCCAAGATACTCACGTGATAGTGATAGTGACAGTGATAATGATAATGAAAACCCTGATTATGAGAGCGATGATTCGAGGTGAGGGTCTTTTTATGTCTTAGTGTCATTTTATCTTGCATGCTTAGTATTTATCTTCATGTCTTGCCATGCTTAGTATTTATCTTCATATCTTGCCATGCTTAGTATTTATCTTCATATCTTGCCATGCTTTGTATTTATCTTCATATCTTGCCATGCTTTCTATTTATCTTCATATCTTGCCATGCTTTGTACTTATCTTAATTGTTTATTTGTTTTTCAATGCAGGTGATTGATCAATATGAGCAAGCAATCGCCGTCCTCCCTGCTTAATACGATGTAGCAACAGAAGATAACCAGAAGTAGAAGAGAACCTCGTCTGCCGCCGCGTCTTAGAGATGGCGGAGACGCGGGACGAGGGCGAGGCCGAGGCCGAGGCCGAGGAGACGGAGGAGACGGAGGAGGAGGAGGAGGAGGAGACGCGGGAGGAGGAGACGGAGGGGGGGGGGGGACGAGGACAAGGACGAGGTGGTGGAGTGGGAGGACGAGGACGAGGACGAGTTGGTGGAGAGTCACCTCTGTCTGACCTACCCTCCGCTTCTGGCGACGTGGCTTCCCACTCGCGGTCTATGGAGGCGGAGGGGACGGAGGATACACGGGAGGGGATGGAGGGGGAGGGGATGGAGGGGGGGCGGCGGGGGTTCCGCAGCCCAAGAAGCACAAGGTTCGTGGGGAAGCGACGGTTCCACATCCGAGCAAGGAACCTACCACCGAGGAGGGCAAGCTCCTCATTGAGGCTAACGGCGTTGAGTAAGTGTCTATAGTAATTTTGAACATGTAATTTCATTCTTGGCATGTACTAATGTTTGATTATTATGCAGCAATTGGATCGTTCCGCCGGGGGCCCGACTTCCTAATGGCTTGCTTGGAGCTGCCATTAGGATGTATTGGCCGGGCTTGTACACAGTGGTCCCCGGCGGCGTGCCTAAGCTTGCCCTCCATTGGGCGGACTATGAGGCCGCAGATTGTGTTGGCTTTGGGAAAGCTTCTGATGCTGTGATTGCCAAGTTTTGGGTAAGTGCATATACTTTATGAATTCCATTCATAGTTCATGACCTCACCATGCTAGCCCATGACCCTCACAAATTTTTATGCATGATGTGCAGAAGTGGCACAGGGTGCTTCCAGAGCATCAGGAGTTGGCCATAGCGACTTTGCGGAGGGCGTGTCAGAAGCTCACACGCCAGCAGTTCTACAATCAGAAGCACACATCCATGAACCACTTCTTGGCTGAGAAGCTCGGCAGGACAATGATGAAGCATGAGCTTATCAATGATCCGCCTCCGATGACGCTAGATGATTATGTATCGGTAAGTAAATTGGCAATGTGCTTCCAAGTTGCAATGGCATTATCTGCTCCTCAACTGACTCCGTATGTTCATTTTTCAGGTTCGCCCCTTGTGGACCGATGAGAAAGTGGAGGCATGGAAGGAGCTTGCCCTGAGGTGGATGGGGAAGGACGATGCCTTCAACGATGTGAGCTCGCGGAACAAGGCAAACCGGGGCACCGAGGGAACACACAATGCGGGCAACAGGAACCATGATCGCTTCAAGGCAAAGATGGTATTTATTTACCCTCAAACAACTTGTATTTATTTCCTCTCATTTACCTACTTGATAACCGTTACATCTCTTTCGCGATGCAGTTTCGTGAGACCGGCGTGATGCCCACCGACATGCAGGTGTGGCTGGCGATGAGGCTTGCGCCTCCCGACCTCCGTGAGCCTCAGCCTGCGCTCCCTCTGTTCTACGGCAACACCGCGGAGGACTTCTCTTCGTACTCGAGTACTTTGCAGGGTTTCCATCCAGAGGTGGATGACCCCGCGGCGGTCGAGGTTGACGAGACTTCGGTGATCGTCTCGGGGCGTGGCCGGCAGCATGGCCGTTACCGCGTTCTTAATGCGGTGATCCAGCCTACCACGACCCTCACGCGTGTGAAAGCTACCCTCACCGCCGACTGCCCCTCTGTCCCGCCACTGCCACCTCGCAGGACTACTACACGGGTCGATGTAAGTTCTCATTTTCATCATCTTTCCGACATTCATCCCTAAAATGGCTAAGTTGACAAGAATTCATGAATTTTGACATTGTAGCATGAGTTCGAGGCGTCATACGATGCCTACTATGCGGGATATCGGGCCGAACTAGATGCGTGGGAGCAGAAGAGACGTGTCTTCGATACGTACCTCCTAGAGTCCACCGACGTAAGTTTCAAACCTTTGCAAAAGATGAGCCGTCTTGTTCTTATCCTAGCTACTTTGAACCTTTATCTTTGCATTATCTGACATCCAAACTATCTTACAGGCGGTGAAGATGTTCCTTAGAACTGGAGAGCGGAGCGCGGCGCTAGACTCAGAGCGGCCACCTGAGCCGGGGCCTAACCCAGTGTGCCTACACAAGGAAGCCTTCGCTGCCCAGTACTATGCACAGACCCCGGTAAGTTCTTCTCCAACATGCATACTTGCTCCTTCTCTATGCCAACGTGTCGCAAGTTGCTAACTCTTGTTCAAAACATGTAGAGAACGGGCCGTTCTCGGAACGCCGAGTTTGGTGGTGACGGGGCAACGCCGAGTACGTCACGAGAGATCACGCCGATTCATCCAAGTGCTCGTCGTACTCCTTCGGCTTCTCCTGGGTCTTCCGTTGGAGATACGGCGACCGCGGCCGACGAGCGCTTTCCAAATTTCACTAGGTCAGAAATGGGGTCATCGCCGAGTAGGTAGTGCGAGCGTGTGTGGGCGGTACTATGTATGCACGATGTTGGATATGTGATACTATGTATGCATGATACTATGTGTGTGATATGTGATACTATGCACATGAATGTGTGATAACATGATGCATTTATATATTTGTTTTATTATATTGCCTGCATGCTAAATATCCTGCTAAATATCCTGCTGAAAACCTAATTTTCAAAAAAAAAAATTGCCAGGAGCTATGCCGACGGCATTGCCGTTGGGTTAGCCCTGCCAACATGACCAAATGGCAAGGGCTAACCCGACGGCAATGCCGTCGGCATAGCCACTGGCTGGGGGTTTCGGGCCGAATGCGCGCATGATGGGCCGGCCGGCCTGTTAGGCTGAGCCGACGGCACTACCGTCGGCATAGGGTCTGGACGGCGTTAGACGGCGCTGGGACCCACTGAGAGCTGACCCGACGGTAATTTTCGACCGACGGCATCCTCCCGACCGTCGGCGCTACCCTAACCCGACGGTGATGACCTGACCCGACGGCCTCCTTGGCTGGCCCGACGCCGGGTTACGTCGACGGGGCTACACCGACGGCTGCCGTCGGGTCAGCCTAGCACGATGGCCTTAGGTAGCTGACCCGACGGCCGCCGGCCGTCGGCATAGCCATAGCGTGCTGTAGTGTATGCGGCTTCAAGGGTGTGCAACGCGAAGCTCTGATTTCTATTGATACCGTGGGACATGCCTGCGTCTAGATTTCCATGGTGTTGATATAAGCGAAGTATTTCTTGGCTGATGTGGTTGGAGGATCAGAAATGAATGGCAGAAGAGGGTCTTGGGTGCGATGAAGACTTTGCTTCTGTTTTTCAAACATGGCATGTGGGACGATGTTTTTGTCCATGCGCAATGCCAGACTCCGCAAGTACCGAGTGGGGGAGCATGATTTGCAGGTTGAAAACCCAACGACTGGTCCTTATTGGATGTACCTGGCAATGGTCTCTTTGAATACATTGTTTTGAGAACACGGTTTTTCTCTAGGGTGAAAACCTATGATCATCGATCTGGCAATGACAACGCTTGTGTATTGGTCCCTTTCTTGGAGGTGTTACCATTGGAGAAACTATTTGGTGGTGTAGAGTGTTGCTGCTGCGGGTATTTGATCATAGTGGCGGGGTCTTTTTTTTATGTTTTTTTGGTTGTGTGCATCTTTGATGTCTTTGGATATATTGTTGCTGCAGAGGCTGGGTGTAGTTGGTATCTGCATGATATTAATATACCCCCTGTATCGAAAAATATGCACTCTTTTTTCCCTTAGGACCGACTAGCTCTGGGGATGCGGGGGCGGCCAGGGAAAATTGCATTCATACCATTCCAAACCACCTCTCTGTCGTCGGAAGAAGTCGAACAACAAATCCCACCAAGCGGTCATTGCAACGGGGTTTCCTTCGTTTGCTGCAGAAGGCCTTCACGGCTAGCACATTGCGGCGGCCCTAGATGGTTTGAGCATCGCCGGAGTTTAGATGTCGGTCTTTTTCCATCGATGATCAGGGCGATTTGCGTCCTCTAGCGGTGGGCTCTATCTACTCGGATGTGAGTCACCACTGAGATGTTCATGCATGTATGATCCATTTTTCTCTTGGTGGCTTGACTTCAGGCTGCTAACCAACTCAATAGGGTACAAAGTTGATTACTTTCAGTCTCTCTACTGGAAGTCCTAACGACAAAATGTGGCTATTGGTTGTCTCCCTCTCGGTGCATGGGGTTGGAGTGCTTGATATGGACTGCGAAGGCGTATGTGATGATATATCTCATAACTCCACTTCTACTGGATGTGTGTTTTGAACCTTGTCCGAGGTGTAGACGTGACTAGCCAATTGGCTCTGTGTTGGCTGTACGGACTCTCATCGTCGCGGGACCTATATAAGTAGCGTCCATCCCTAAGTTCTACTCAAAACCGCGTGTTCCGGATTATTCAGGACCGTGTTTCGGAGGCTATGAGTTGAACTATCAGCAGGTGGAGGCAGCATAGGGAGACTTTGATTAGGGGACATTCTTCGAGTGTTGGGTGTTCGATTTTAAGGGTGAAATCTTTAGTCCCGACCTTCTTTGGTTGAACTTGATAAATTGCGTCATTCCCTTGTTAGAGGCATTGCTTGGAGTTTTCTTAGACTTCTCTTGAGGTCAAAATGTATGGTCTCAGTAGTTGGATCCACTTACATTGCCATTGTGCAATGTTTCCTTTCCGAATGCATCGTTTGTTAGAGTACATCTTGTGTTACCCATAGTTTGCCACCATTGGTGGTTGAATCTTGTTTGCACTTTTTGTTAATCACCTTTTTGTTTGTAATAATTTGGCTTTGTACATCCTAGACGTTTGGAGTAGATCTTGATATCATGTTGGTGTACATCGAGTGCAATTTGCCATCTGCATTGTTTTTAAAGGAGTACGGGCCTACCAGTCTGCATTTTGTGATGAGCGTACATAATATATAAAAGTATGCCAAAGATCGATGTGGTGCGGAAAACTTGTCTAATAGGATTGAAATAATGAATGAAAAATAAAATTTCAACCTAGGGCTAACATCTTTTAATAGGAAAATGGCATCAAGACACTCTTTCAATACGAACCATTGTGACAACAAGAGAACATTTTGAGGAGATGATAATCAAACATATTAATTACAAAAAGGGTCCTCAATGATATTGCCGAGTCTAGCCATCAAAGGGTAGAACTGAGATTATTAGTTTTGAGGAATAGTTTTGAGCCAAAATCAACAGTAACTAGAAAAAGCTACGTACAACTTACAAAGGTCGATGCTGCCTAATCTGGCCAATGAAGACCATATCATAGATTTTCACCCAAAAGAAAAACGACTACTCATCTCTTATTGATCAACAATCCAATACTAACACCACTATCCATATGGGCTGAAGAATTCGTAGCATAGAAAACAAAATTTTTCCTACGATGGGAACCACAGACTTGCGAATATCAAATCTAGGAGATGGTAGTAACAGGTGAACCCATTGTCTAGAAGGACTCACACTCGTAGACCGAAGTGAAAAACGTTCCCGCACAAACATGGATGATGTAGTCGATCTAAAGATCGTGGAGCCAAGCGCCGCAATGGGCAGCGCCTTTGTACTCGGTCACATGTTCAGCTCGATAACGACCTCCATACCCTTGTTCTAGCGAGGCAGCAGAAGTAGAGGATCCACCGAGAACTCCAACAACACTTCAACTAAGTGATGGTGGTGGAGGAATAATTTCAGCAGGGCTTCGCCTAACCTATTGCCGTTCGGTGGAGCAGCGAGAGAAGTGAGTGAGAGAGTGTCAAGAGAGAAAGCAAGAGAGGAGCTTACATCGACCTTATATAGGAGATGGGGCAACCCCCAAGGGTGGGTGGCCAGCCACATGATGTACCCCCACCTCTCCCCTCATTATTTGGGTGGAGGCTCCACTCACACCACTAAAGTCCCATTTAAGTAAATGGACTCTCTACTAAATTAAATGCAATCTCTCATTAAATAAAAGCAATTTTCATTTCTTTATTTCAATATTTGTTAATTATATTAATTAATATTACACCCAAAAAAAATTCATCGATTTACACCTAACGAGGGTAAACTCGGCAAATGTCCTAGATGAAGGACTTACGATCGGGGGAGGAGGGCGTCGGATGAACTCGAAGGTAAGGATTCAGGCAAATAAGGCGGAACTTGATGTTTATTGAGACAAAGCATGGATTACAGGCTCAATCTCCCTGTGTCCCTGGCCGGCCCCTCCTGGCCCCTATTTATAGGTGGCCAGGTCTCAAGAATCCGGTCGAGTTCAATACAAATTAGTATATACAATATAGATTACAATACGACTTCATATTTCGACTATGACTATGCTTCGATCTCTATCTTGGGCTTAGCTTTCATGGGCTACTACCCGAACAGGCCTTAGGGGTACCAATGTCGCGGGCCTTGGTATTCATACTCTTGTCAACACCGAAACAATTTCAGTACTTCTCGAAACAGTCCCTATGATGTTCAATATTTCCTCCGGTGTTTCATGTCCACTCAAACACGTCAACAAACCTTAAGTGTGTCACCCTACGGTTCGTGAATAACGTGGACATGATCGAGACACTTCTCTGATCAATAATCATCAGCGGGATCTGGAGATCCGTAATGACTCCCACTTACTCAATGATGAATCTTGTTATTGCGTGAACCATAGACATCGTATCCAATTATTTTGTCTCATGATATTTTACTTTTCCGAGATCCGATCATCGGTATCAATCATACCTAATTTGATCCCGTTATCGACAAGTGTATACTTTACTTGTTCCGTGATATGACATTCATGTGACCTAGTCACGTGCTTGCAAGCGGTGTTAATGTGATATCACCAAGAAGGCTGAGAGTATATCTCTCCGTCATATGGATGGCAAAATCCCACTCTTGATCCATGGGCCTCAACTAATACTTTCAGGGTGCCCAAATCCACCTTTATAGTGACCCTATTACGATGTGACATTTGATGTCATCAAAGCACTCCTCCGGTGTTAATGGTTGACATGATCTCATGGTCTAAGGATTAGGGTTACTCTGTATAAGTTCGATACAACAATGTAAACTTAATGCCTTGATCGTATTGCTATATCAACTTTGGGTGTTTGTTTATCACATCATTCTTCTAATGAAGTGACCCTGATATTAACAATAAACAATATTCCTGATCAAGAAATCTTGATCATTAGTTAATCAACAAGCTATTTAAATAAGAGGCTTTACTAGGAACCCTTTGTTTATTTATTAAACACTTAAGTATTAACGTTTCCGGTTAACACAATTCTAGCATGAGAAGTAAACATCTATTATAAACATAAAATAAGATAATAACTATTTTATTATTGCCTCTCAGGCATATTCCCTTCAAGGGCATGCATACTATTTGGAAAATCGACACACCCATGTCCAATTGAAGCCACTTGACTACTCTCACTCAAATTATAAGAGAAGTTCACAGTAGGCAGAATGAAAGTGTGTATTCACCACCAACGATACAAAGTCACTACCAAACTGCGATCTTGCACATTCCATCCTAAATAAACATTTGTTGGAGAAGGGGAACATTCCCCGGCCTTTGCATTTATCGAATGCACAACCATATTTATTGCAAAATGCGCATGAAAACGAATATCGGCACCTCCTTCGACAAACACATGGAACCACAACAAACCATTGCAAGCCCGGCCACATTGGGAGCGGCCAACGGGGGCCCTCTAGAATGACAATTCAAATTAGTCGGCTAACTCAAGGTAAGCCGTTGAAACCCCTCCTAGGTACGGATACTATAGCCACATGCCTTGATCGAGGGGTCCAGATCGAAAGCCAAATGAAAACGAGGGAGAGGTGAACACAAAAGGGGTGTGCTGAGATCCTGTCGTCCTCAGCACCGAGTTGGATACTAGCGCCCGCGCTGGCGTGGAGAGTAGAGGAGGTGGAGGCCAATGTCGACGTTCGTTAGGTGCTAAACAGAAAGATGAGTCTGTATGCGATCATTGCATAATCGTATGTGCTCTAGAGACGGTTCTTCTAGGAATAATCTTGGAAAATTCTTTGCACCCGGAATCACCGGTACAACAATCTCTAAAATAATATCCCACTGGAAATTAGCATAACAGAAGCAAGATTATGGCTAATTACAGGATCTTTGAGTCTATGAGATGCTGCCTACTAACCACATCCACGTTGATGCTCCTCAGGGTATCACATTAGTTAATCGATTAATTGTTAAAAAATGGTTAGTCGATTACTGAATGTCACGCTCGTGTGGGCCGGCGACCGAGCCAAACATGGAGTTAGTTTCAGTTAGTTATCTCCATGCGACGAGATGAGCAGATCAGGCTGCAAGTCCATCTTGTCGTTTATCAATTTGCCTAATGATTGGGATAACGCTCTATTATCTTAAATAGGACGGCCTTTTCTCCTTTACCGTGTCGATCATGTGAAATGCTCCAAGACTTGCAGGCTCCCGGATTAAAAATTCAAACCGATCGAGAACTGCATATGCCTACTTAATCAAGCTAGTGACGTGTGCCGCTTCCATTTGTTTCCATATGCTAATGGTAATGGATCCGTCAAGTCACCTACACTAATTGGTCAATGGAAGCACGAGAGTCTGACTTCAAATAACAATCTAGACATGCAGAGGAAAGTTTGAAAAGAAATAAAAATCATAAATGGCTTGTGATAGGACAACCTACTAGACAACCTACTACTTGCTGCCGTTGCTGTAGTTAAGTAATCTCTTCAAACCAAGCAACAGAGGTTAAGGAGCAAAATACAATTTTTTAGTACTGAATCAGCTTGTCTGCTAGTCAACGTCTAGACTCGAGTGTTTGTGTACAGAACGGACGCACGTATGTGGTCTCCAAAAGAGAAGTCATCATAGCTGTGAAATGTGAAGGACAAGAAGAGACACAGAACAAATACACGAGCAGACCAGCTGTTTAATTTGTAGGGTATCTAAAGAAATAGAATCCGTCAAGAGAACGAATTAACCGGCCGACTGGGTAGTCTGGAAAGATGGTCAATTGAGGATTGAGAATCAATCGTGACAACCGACGTTTTGACTTCGGCTCTTTTTTTTCTTGAGACTGGTCAGAGGGTCAGGTGGTGAAGCTTAGCAGGAGTTTCGCTGGCTGCCCTGCGTCCTGTGTTCGAGGCTCTTTCTCGGCAGGTTTGCGGCTCACACTTCTTCTATAAAAATATGCCCTGGGTGCTAGTGCCCATGGATCTCGTATTTTTTTTTGATTTCGGCTTTTCTTCTCCTACATAATTAAGTTCATGTACGCCCCTTCTATGAACCGCTCCTCAAGGGTTGCTTCTCGCCCGAGCGATCCTAGAGACTCTTCCTCTCCCTACCGCCGGTACCCCATCCCCTCCCCTGCTTCTAGCAGTGGCTGCCGCCGATGTCGGCGGCAGTGACGACGTCCTTCTCGTCTAAGATGGAGGGAAGTTGAGGGCACGGCTGCAGCGCTCCACGGGCGATGGCGGTGCATGGTGGCACGGTCCTAGTGTTCGGGGCCTGATGCCGGATTGGCAAGCCAAAGACGGGCGGCATGCCATTGCTGCCCCTGTGGAGCCTCCGGCAGCGTAGATGGCGGGTTAGATTGTTGGAACTAATCTTGTTGTCTAGACTTAGTCTCATGTTTATTTCGTGAGTTTTCAGAGTCATGCATGTAGAATTAGGAGTGAGTGCATGAAGCTGACCATGCGTGCATGTAGAGAAGTGTTCACGTGCACATCATGGAAGCTAAGTGAGATTAGTTGATTGATTTAGTCTGGTCGAGAATAGATGCATGTGTGGGCATTGATAAGATAAGTACATGCATGTACCTGTACTGCTAGCTGACCGAGTAATCAGCAAAGGCGCCGGCTGAATTGCGTGGCTTGGATACCGGCTAGTGGAGAGCGATTAGCGGATCAGGCAGTAGTGCGTGCGTGTCTATCCTCTCTATATAAGACATGTAATCAGCTGAGTCTATTAAGAGTGAACAAGAGCAAAAGGCATAAGTTGTGTGCGGTGCCAGAAAACCTCTGCGTGTTCTTTCACCTTGTGTATATGTGTGTTGTATCTTGGGCAAATCCAACACACATATGGCGCCTTAGGGCTTGATCTGGGATTGTCGGGCCTGCTTGCGGGGTGCTATGGACGTAGAGGCCCTCCAGCCGGTATCCTCTTTGCAGCTCTGCCCGGTGGCACGGGGGTTGCTGTCTTTGGCCTAATAAAAAGGCCGAATCTATTTTTAGTGAGCTTCTTCTGCCTATCATCTTTTTGCCGGATGTCGACGTGTTCGATCTAGCCATTGATGAGTTCCGGTCTTCCCCATTAGAGATCTCTAACTGGTGTATGTTGCCCCTAGATTTCAAGGTCAGAAAGGCTCTGGTCACACGTGCTCGTATTATCGGCCAAAAGGGCTTCAAGTGGGTGTGGCGCGAAGCTTCTCTTTATTTCTGGTGTCAAGGAGAGTGCACTTTTGGTGGTGCTCCTCGAGTACCGAGTCTCCAATCCCAAGGTGAAAATCCAATATCTAGCTTTTATTGGTTGTATCCGACAATGACCTTGTTTAAGAAATTGCTTTGGGTAAACTCGGACTTTCTACAGGGTGAAACCTAAGATTTTTGATCGGGCAACGACAACGTTTGGGTAAACTCGGACTTTCTTGAAGGCCTTACTTTTGGAGAAACTATTTTGTAGTATGAGCATTATCTTTACTGCGGTTTAAGTGTTATTATTGCCAGTGTTTCATCACCGCGATGGGTCCTTGTTTTCTTTTTCTCTTTTTTTTTCACATCTTGTTATTGCAGATGCTGGGTATAATTGATATATTCACGATACTAATATATTTCCTTTATAAAAAAAACTTGTGCCCCTTCTATCAAGCAATTGTTATAGCTGATGAGGTTTGGAGTAGCTTCGAGCGGTGTTCCTTGTAAGCTGATTTCCTTGGCACCATTTATCCCGACTTCCCATTGTGGCTTTATTAATTAGAAGCCAGGCACTAGCGTCTTCAATTTAAAACGATGCCTTTGGTACAACTCACTGAGGTGTAACCTGTAAAAAGGGGTTATGGGTGTGATACCCTAATCAGGACCGCTAGTTTGTATTTATATTAGTTGGACATATGATTACAATACAAGTCCATCATGGGACTAGGTGGTTATACCAACCGTATAGGAAACGGAGACCCTAGATGTATCCTAGACAAACATGTTACAATACATTGTTTAACACTCCTCAATCATAACTTATCTAAGTTATTAAGATTGCAACGAAATACTTCTAGTTGTCTAGTAGATAGTGACTTTGTGAATCCATCAACCACCTGGTCTTCTGAAGATATAAATCTGATGTCCAATAATCTCTGACAACTCTTTCTCGTACAAAATGATAGTCCACTTCAATATGCTTGGTCCTAGCATGAAACACTGGATTAGCAGAAAGATACGTTGCTCCAATAATATCACACCACAGTACCGCCGCTTTATACTGCGACGCTCCCAACTCATCAATCAGAGTCTGTATCCACATAACTTTTGATGTAGCATTAGCCAATGATACTAGACCTTGACACCGTAGGTTGCTTCTTTGCATTCCATGAGACAAGATTTGATCCCACATAAACAACAAAGCCACGTGTAGACCTCCTATCATCTGGACAGCCTGCCTAGCCTACATCAGAAAAGGCACTGACAACACGAGGAGCCTGCTTCAAACCATAAAGGGCTTTATCAATACGACACACATGACCCAAACAAGTCTCATACCCAGGAGGCTGTCGCATATAAACCTCTTCTTCCAGAACACCATGCAAAAACGCGTTCTTCACATCTAGCTGACGAAGATTCCACCCTCGTGAAACAGCAAGAGACAGAACCACACGTAACAACAGGACTAAAAGTCTCCGAATAGTCAATACCATATTGTTGCTTAAATCCTTCAGCAACCAATCGTGCTTTGTAACGATCAATCGTACCATCAGCCTTGTGCTTCACTTTCTAAACCCATTTGCAGTCAATGATATTCTGTCCATGACTAGATGGAACAAGGTGCCAAGTCTTATTTTTATAAGAGCATCATAATCTTCATCCATTGCAGCTTTCCAACGAGGATCTGTGAAAGCTTCAGCAGTACTAGATGGTTCACCAGTAAAGCAAAAATAAGCATACCTAATGGTACCATCCGTATATTTCTTGGGTTTGGTCACACCACTTTGAAGCCGTGTATGTGGACGCTCCACCAGAGGAACGAGAGCAGCTATAGAATGGGATGGCACAGTAGATCCAGGCATCGATCCCAAAGAAGGTGCCTAACAGAACTGCCAGCTGAATCTGCATCAGGAGCCACAAACGATCGCGTGGTCATCGGTGTGGCCCAAGATTCTACAGGCGATTGCGCAGGAGATCCGTTCGACGAGGATGGAGTGGTCGACAGACCCTAAACCCTAAACCCGTCAGCCGATGCAGCAGGGTCCACAGCGCGAGATCCACAATCTGGTGCGGGCGACTCTTGGGCCACCACATGGTGACACAGACTGCTATCGCGTAAGATAGGTGATGGCCAGCGTGATCCCGAGGAGACTGGTGCTGGTAGAGGCGCAGTAACATGATCCTGAGGCAAAGGTGCTGCAAAAAAACAAACCCAAGACAATTCTACACGATCCTGAGATGATTTTGCATTAATTTCACCACCAGATCTAGAAATAGCACCAGAATCATCATCATCGTACATAAAATGTTGATTTGTGTCTTGCAAAAAATACTCAGCATCACTGTGAGCAGCATTAGCAGGATTAACATCAACTGGCCCTTGTAATTCATTCCCCTCATTATGATGCAAATGAAGTGGATACAAGGACAAAGGAAGGATTTCAATCTCCTGACGTAAGTGAGCGTCGACATTAGAATGCAGTTAAGCAAAAGGAAAAATAGTCTCATCAAAGACAATATCACAAGATATATAAATATGTCTCATGGAAATATCAAGACACCGATATCCCTTATGAAGACTACTATACCCAATAAAAGCACATTGTTTGGATCTGAAATTTAGCTTGTGCTTGTTGTAGGGTCGAAGGTTTGGCCAACATGCACACCCAAAGATGCGCAAAAGGGAGTATTCACCGGAATCACCAAAGAGACGTTCCATGGGAGTTTGATACTGGATGGCCTTGCTTGGGAGACGATTAATCAAATGGACTACTGTAAGAAAAGCTTCATCCCAATATTTAAAAGGCATAGAAGCATATGCAAGAAGTGATAAACCAACTTCTACAATATGTCTATGTTTACGCTTAGCAGGACCATTCTGTTCAAGCACATGAGGGCATGAAACAAGATGTGAGATTGATACCCACAAGTATAGGGGATCGTTTAAATCTTTAATGTGTGAGTATTAGTATCGATCCCACGAGGAGTATAAGGTATAAGTATTTATCCTTTGAAATAAGAGTGTCACTGCCCCTATTATCTATGCACTAGACAAACTAAAATGATTAAAAGATGCAAGTGTTTTTGGGTGTAGAGTTTGCAAGTAAATAAAAGCTGAAAATAAAATGCGACAAGTAGAAGCTCTCAAAGAGAGAAAGCCCAATCCTCTATGTAGCAAGAGGGCAAGCTCAAGTGTGTGTTCCGATAAGTGGAAAACGTTCCCGAGGGCGGCATGGATTTCATGGCATAAGTATTTCTAAAACGACACGGTGCATATCTTGTCAAGTTTTAATCTTAATTGGACGGAGCCTTAATTAGGTGCAGCCATATAAATGAACTATACCCCTTATGATGGATCTCATGGCCATGCAAATGAACAACACGAGAATCATTAAGACATAAAGTCCCACCATAGCTTTACTCTCTAGGGTCCCCAATAAATCCCCCATAATGAAATGTCATGAATTAGACTTTAAGCTTACTATACTCCCAAGTCCTATCCACTCCATAACACCACGGTGCTGCCCTATGAGCTCGTAAAGGTGAAGTGATACGCATTCAACATTTGCATACCACCATCATAGAACAACAAATAAAGATAAAAAATAGACAAAATACTAACACATATTATATGATAATCATTGCCAATTCATCCTTTGCCCCCAGGAACATGGTGACAAGCCACCATGATAATGATCAGAGGTAAATGATATACAACACAATCTAAAAATATGATCTCCCCACAAAACAATGACAAGTTGCTAATCACAAACATGTAGAATAGCACTTAAACAATAGGTAGGGTTCGACCAATCTCAAACTATGAGGGGGATGAAGTGGATCACGGAGATGGAGATGGTGTTGATCTTGACGGTGGTGTTGATGGATACTCCGGAGGGGGGATGGAGGAGCCTTCCGGAGGTGATTCCGGTGGTGTTTCCCCCCCCCCCCTCCAATCTTCTCTAGTGGTACCGGCAGACTCTCTGTTTTGGTGTTTTCGATCTCTCCGCTGCCTCCCTTCGCGACCCCTAGAGGAACCCTTTTTATAGTAGGTTTTAGGTCAAGATGAAGCCACAGGGACGAAGATCGACGGCATCGGAGCCACGAGGAGGGAACGGGCATGCCCCACGTGGCCATGGAATCTGACCATGTGGGGGCTTCCTATTTGCAGCCTGTTGGTCTCCCGGTCTCCATCTTTATCCCATAGCGTTCTTCTCCAAAATTTTGAATCGTGCTCTTTGACCTTGCCCTTTTTGGAGTCCCGAAGCTCCCAAAAAGTACCCAAAACACTAAAAAAGGACATTTTTTCTAAAAAATAGAGTTAGAACCAAAAGATGGGATTGTTTAGAAAATCCCCGAAATCATTATAAAACATGAACATAGCACCTTACAAGTTGCAAATATGTTGGAATATCAAGTAATAAAGTGCAAAGTTCAATTATGCATTTACATGCATCAAGATCCCCCAGCTAAACCTATACTCATCCTCGAGTATGAACGTGATAAAACCAACATGGACTTTGTACTTTACTACTATCTTATATATCAAAGATGATTACTATTGCTACACAAAGTTAAATGATTCATTCTCAAAGTAGTGGGAATATGCAAGATAGATTATCAAATGATATCAAATATTCAATGTAAGGATGTTTGATGGTGTAGTGTTGACGGACCAGTTGGGAACCACAAGAGGAAGGTGTGATGAGCACAGCAGTAAGTTTTCCCTCAGTTATGAAACCAAAGTTTAATAGACCAGTAGGAGAAAGAAACCACTTCTGAAGGTTGATGCTAACTGGCTTTTGGCAGGGTGCACTACCGGCGCCAGCAGCAACATGGAACCTGCACACAACACAACCAAGATACTTTGCCCCAACTTGCAGTGAGGTTGTCAATCTCACTGGTTTGCTAAAAACAAAGGATTAAACGTATCATGTGGAAAAAGATGTTTGTTTGTAGTAAGTAAATAATGCTTTCGGAAAGTAAACAGTGATTGCAGTAGATGTAATATATATGTAAAAGAATGGACCGGGGTCCAAAATTTACTAGAGGTGTCTCTCCATAAAGATAAATAACATGCTGGGTAAACAAATTACAGTTGGGCAATTGACAAAATAAAGAATGCATAACAATGCATGTACATGTCATGAAGATCAGTGTGAGATTCACTTGGGCATTACAACATAATATATGGACCGTAATCCAAGTACATCTATGACTAATAATCCACCCGCGGGATATCATCTGAACAACCCTTGGGTATTAAGTTGCAAGCAACAGATTATCGCCTTAAGCAAAGTGTGTAATGTAAACAATACAAATGTCCTTGAACAAAAGATTGTTGTTTTCTCCCTAGTAGCAATAGCACATCTATAGCCTTAGAAGTTATTGTCACTCTCCCAGATTACTAGAGTCATGAACCCACTATCGATCATAAATACTCCCTCTTGGAGTCACTAGCATCTACTCGGCCAAGATAGCTACTAGCAATGGAGATCATGCAAGATCATAAATAACATAGACATGATAAATCAATAATCAACTTGACATAGTACTCAATATTCATCAGATCCCAACAAACACAACATGTAGAATTACATAACGATGATCTTGATCATGATAGACAGCTCACAAGATCTAGACATGAAGCACATGGAGGAGAAGACAACCATCTAGCTACTACTATGGACCCATAGTCCAAGGTAGACTACTCACTCATCACTCTGGAGGCTGGCATTATGATGAAGAAGACCTCCGGTGATGATTCCCCTCTCCGACAGGGTGCCGGGAAGAGCTTCTGGACCCTCCCGATCTCGGGACGATGACGACGGCGGCTTGCAGTATATTTCATGGAAAAGTGTTCCGTCCTTAGGGTTTTCCCGATGAAGGGAATTTATAGGCGGAAGGAAGATGTCAGGGGGTGAACCAGGGGCCCACACCACCTGGTGCCGTGGCCAGGGGGTGGCCCGCGCCACCCTATGGTGCGGCTGCCTCCTGATCCTCCTCGTCTCTCCTTTGGACTCTGTCTTCGTGTCAGGTAAATAGGAACTTTGGCTTTTGTTTCGTCCAATTCCGAGAATATTTCTAGTGTAACTTTTCTGAAACACAAAAATAGCAGAAAAACAGGAAGTGGCACTATGGCATCTCGTTAATAGGTTAGTTTCGGAAAATGCATAAAAACGCCACGAAGTGTAAACAACACAAATCAATTGGTGTAAAACAAGCATGGAGGATCAAAAATTATAGATACGTTTGCGACGTATCAAGCATCCCCAAGCTTAACTCCTGCTCGTCCTCGAGTAGGTAACTGATAACAAAACAATAATTTTTGAGGTGACATGCACCAACACAATCTTGATCAACCTAAGGTAAAGCATTGCATGCTAAGATCAAAGTACTCTAAACATGGGCATAAGAGATATAATTCTAACCATAGAACTTAGCAACCACGTTACAACATGAAAAGAAACACAAACAAAAGATCATGAGTAATAATGCATTGAAAGTCAATTGTTTGTTTCAAGCATATAGAAAACTTCCATAGCAAAGTGGTATTCAGCTTGTCCCTCATGGAGTAGCAAAACATAAATGCATAGGACACCTTCAAAGTTCAAGAGGGTGACTAGATACAAATAATTTGAGAACAAGCAATACCATAATCATTAATAAATCAATAATAAATTTTGGGACTATGCACATTATACTTAGAATGACAACTATGCTCTCTTAATCGGTGCATAAAGTTAGAAGATGAAGACTCAACATAAAAGTAAAAGAAAGGCCCTTCGCAGAGGGAAGTAGTGATTGCAAGTTTTATAAACCTTCCAAAAATTATGGTACTTATTAGCTTTGACCTCTCATTGCCCCTATCATTGGCATCTTGAGTGGTTAAGGTTAATGCGAGTACAAATATGAGATATATGCTTGACAAGTCATAAGTTGAAAATCTCATGTCCCTTGAATACGAGTACTTAAACCATGCTAATCGACTTAGGTCGCAAGTAAGTTCTTGTCATTGTAAGCATACATGTATCATTGAGAATGCCAATGGGGTACCTCCTGCCCGATGATATGGAAACTGTCCCACATCAAAATGACAAGATAAACATACAATGGACACCCTAGCATCTCTTTTATTTACCATTGGGTATAGCTTTTTATTTTGAGATGCGTCGTCGAATGTCCACTATGGTTATGCTGTAAATTTCCATCATGAATGATGCATGGTTTATATTAGCGGCCCGGGTGTTTCTCTAACACATATACAAACTCCATAAACTCACAAGTTTCCAACTCCTTTCACACAGATAAGCATCCATAAACAAAAGATCATGATATCAACTAAACAGGAATAAGTGCAATGTTGAAAGCGTGCCCCATGATAGCATGGCTGAGCTAACTCCCGACTTACAACTTGCAAGCATATAATCGCCATAAGAGAGCCATAATGGTCAAGTTTATTAAGTGCAAGAAAGTAAATGTGCCATCAAGTTCATGAGAGCTTTACTAACTAATTTTCTCATAACAAAAAATTTAATTTGGAAGATAGATAAAAGCATGATGAATATACTTGGAATAGAAAATTGCTAAGAGGTAGATATGGTGGATACATTGGAAAACTTTGGTTTTTGGGAGTTGGATGCACGAGTAGAGCTCATACTCAGTACAGGTTGATACGTCCCAAACGTATCTATAATTTTTGATGCTCCATGCTTGTTCTTACACCATTTGCTTAGTGTTTTGTTACACTTCGTGGCGTTTTTATGCATTTTCCAGAACTAACCTATTAACAAGATGCCACAGTGTGAGTTCCCTATTTTCTGCTGTTTTTGTGTTTCAGAAAAGTTACATAGGAAATATTCTCAGAATTGGATAAAATAAAAGCCGAACCTCCTATTATTTAACGAAGCTTCCAGAAGACCGAAGAGGATACGGAGGGGGGCCACGGGCCGGCCACACAACAGGGCGGCGCGGCCAGCCCCTGGCCCGCGCCCCCTATGTGTGAGACCGCCCTGGTCCACCTCTGACGCTGCCCCTTCGCCTATAAAGACCCCCCGGCGGGAAAAACCTAAGGACCCGATCAATTTTCTAGAAACACATCGCGATCCGCCGTCGTCGTCGACCCGAGATCGGGAGGGTCCAGAAGCTCTTCCTGACACCCTGCCAGAGAGGGGAATCGCCACCGGAGGTCTTCTTCATCGCCATGCTTGCCTCCGACGCGATGAGTGAGTAGTCTACCTTGGACTATGGGTCCATAGCAGTAGCTAGATGGTTGTCTTCTCCACCATGTGCTTCATGTTTAGATCTCGTGAGCTGCCTTACATGATCGAGATCATCTTTGTGTAATTCTACATGTTGTGTTTGTTGGGATCCGATGAATATTGGTGTTATGTTGAGTTGATGTGCTGAATCATATATCTTATATTATCTCTATGTTGTTTATGATCTTGCATGCTCTCCGTTGTTGGTAGCTATCTTGGCCAAGTAGATACTAGTGACTCCAAGAGGGGGTATTTATGCTCGATAGTTGGGTTCATGCTTCTATTTAATCTGGGGGAGTGACAGAAACCTCTAAGGTTGTAGATGTGTTGTTGCCACTAGGGAGAAAACAACATTCTTGTGTCCAAGGACATTCGTTTTGTTTACATTACACACTTTGCTTAATGCAGTTATCTGTTGTTCGCAACTTAATACTCAAAGGGTCCTCGGATGATTCCCCGTGAGTGGATTATTAGTCATAGATGCAGTTGGATGGCGGTCTATGTATTTTGTTGTAATGCCCAGAGTAAATCTCATAGTGATCCTCGCGACATATGCACGTTATCTTTATTCTATCAATTGCCCAAATGTAATTTGTTTTCCCAGCATGTTGTTATTTATTTTATGGAGAGACACCACTAGTGAACTATGGACCCCGGTCCAATTTCCTTTACATTGCTATCACACATTTACTATTACTCGCATTGTTTACTTTCTCACATACTACTATTGCTTTCCACTCGATATGCTCATACCTTTGTTTACAGCAAACCGGTGAGATTGACAACCTCATTGTAAGTTGGGAGCAAAGTATTTGGTTGTGTTGTGTGCAGGTTCCATGTTGCTACTAGTTGAAGACACGCTAACAAGTGTCGTAAACGGCGCCCTTGCTGGAGTGTCACGAAGCTAGCAAGCATCACCTTCTTAAGTTTGGCTTTCTCCTACTGGACTGACAAACCTTGGTTTCTTACTGATGGAAAACTATTGCTGTGCTCATCATACCTTCCTCTTGGGGTTCCCAACTGGTCGGTGATCTATATATCAACATCGTCTGCATCACAGGTGAAGGCTAGCAAAAGACTGGGAGCGACCAACTAAGAGAGCAATAACGGCCATAATCATGCATAGCGACAAAACATTATTAACCAAAGCATAAAGTGATATCGCAAGTCAAAAACCAAATGATCATAGAGGCTTGAGGCGACTGGTTTAAAGTCATAACATAGTGTAAGCATGCGCCAAGTCAACCCAAATAAAGCATCAAAGGAGAATACCACAATATTATGCTTCTATAAGATAAAAACAACGCATGATTCTTTCAAAGGCACATTAAGCACTCTCAGTTATTTGAGACAAGTCATGCTACAACAATAACTACTAAGCATATAATCAAAATAATATCAAGCATGACATGCTAAATTCTAAGCAACGCTCTAAACAAGTTCCCTTTTGCACCACTATAAGCATGAAACATTTTACTCTTTTCCAATACCAATCAACCTATTTGAAACAACTCTCAAAGATGAAAAGCAACAAAGACCAGAGGTCTAAAAACACCTATCTACAAAGAACTAACAAGCTCTGAACAAAAACGAAGGTGAAAAATAAAAGCTAAACGCAGTACTAGAAAAAGAGAACACTCGTTGAACGATAAAAGTGAAAACTAGAGTGTTCTAGGCAATGAAAATGGAGTGTGTCTTCTCCAAAATAAATATGCTAGGGTCCAACCATTTATTGCAGCAAACAAAACAAAAGAAAATTGAAAGCAAAAATAAAGACGCTCCAAGAAAAACACATAGCATATGAAGTAATAAAAATATAGTGTCTTGAAAGATGAACTGATATTTTTGTTGATGAAGAAGGGGGTGCCATGGGGCATCCCCAAGCTTTGACTCTTGTACTTTTTGGATATTTATTAGGGTGACATGGGCATCCCCAAGCTTAAGCTTTTGTCCATACTTCATCTCATCTCATCATTCTCCTTTCCCTACACTTGAAAACTTCCTTCATACAAAACTTCACACAATTCTCATTAGCAACATTAGTTTATGCAAGATAGTAAATCCACTTTTGGTTCAGTTTCAACTCAAGTACAACACCAATTAATACATTAGATACTGCAGCAACTTCTATCAAAAGTTCTGTGATCAAGAGGCAAATGCAAATAGTGGCAGAAATCTATCAAAACAGAACAGCTGGTAAAGATCAATTTTTTCGAAAATCTTTTGTTGCTCAAATCAAAAATTACAAAACTAATGAAAGTTAGATAATAACCTGGGGCATGTGCACAAGAAATCTCAGATCAAAATGATGTTCTGGGAAATTTCATGAATTTTACGGTGAAGCATAGAAATCTGTTTCAGGACAGCAAATTCCCCAAATCTTATCTTCCTCCAATTAGAGGTTATTCTTGGCAAAAAAAATCAAAAATAATGATAAGGAGAGGTCATTACAGTAGTAACAACTTCCAAGACTCAAAAAAAGAAAAAGTACTTAAAATAAAACATTGGGTTATCTCCCAAGAGTGCTTTTCTTTAACGCCTTTGAGCTAGGCGCAGAAAGTGAGAATCATGTATTTTCAAATAAAGGAGCATTAAGATCAATACCAAAAGTCTTTTTTAACAAGGAATTGTATTTTATCCAAATAATTTTTAGAGGATCCTCTCTCTACACTCTTTGGTTCACTACTTCCATCAAAAGGGTTTTTAGGAACAATCCAATCAAAATTCTTTTCCAGGGCTTCATGCATTCTTACGAGTTAAAAAGGTATTGGTATTTTGATTTCCTCCCTATTTGTACCAATAACATCTACACATGAGCCAAGCATACTAAAATGATCAAAGACTTTCCTAGCTTCTATAACAACATCTCTAAATTCTTTACGCAAAGTCTCCAAAATAAAATATCTCTTTTCAGAGTCTTCGATATCATGAAGCTTAAGAAACATTTTGAAAGATCATGCGCCCCCATGTGTGGTTTTGGTAATTAATGACAATCCCTATGGAATAATGATTGCATTGAGTTATATTTGTAGGACATGTCCATAGATAATGTTTGAGCCATATGTTGGCTTCAAGGTTGTAATTTGAAGAATGAAGTCGTGTTTGATCAACACATCTAGAAGACTATGAAGTGCAAGTTCAATATGATCCATCTCGGAAGATATCATTTGATTGAAGCTTGCAATGGATTAATGAAGATTGAGCTAAGAAAGGCTCTCCCATATTGGTGTATGGGGGAGTATTTTGAGATGTCTTCATGAAGCTCGTGCAAGCAAGCATGATCAAGAAAGGTGTTCAATCTTGAGGGTGTCAAGACCGTCATCATCTAGCTCAAGTGGATTGCACAAGGCAAAGGTTTGTTCTTGATAGGTTTTCTCTTCTACCGGTCTCGGATGTTAGTTTGGAGACCGGGTTAAAGGATTGGTAGCCGTACTATCAAGAGGGGCTCTCGAGTGAGTAACTTAATTGTATCGTTCGGAGAGAGCTCAAAACTTTGCATACTTGGCATTATCTTTCTTGGTTCTTATTTGGCTTTTATCCATGTGAGGTTCTATAGCTTGTGATTATTTCCATGACAAGCTCTAGCTCATCAAAAACAGATTCCGTATGGAACTCTAATTGTGTTTTTGGTGTTTGGAGGTTTTACCAGTTCATCTTTATAGCTAAGTCAAACCTTTTATCATTTGGATTCATCCTCCTTTGTTGGACTATGATGTTTCTATGGATGTTGTTGTAGAGCTCATTTTGGTGATTCCAACGATCCCAAGATCATCAAAAATGAAGTCCGGATGCAAAAGTTATCGCTATTTTTGTATTGCTCGCTCTTCTTGGGCGGATTATCCGGCCAAGAATTGAAATATCCAGCCGAAATATCCGGCCCCAAATCTGGACGACGCGCGCAAAGTCCTTAGCCGTTTTTGGGGGTGGCCGAAATATCCGGCCCCAAATCTGGATGACGCGCACGAAGTTCTTAGCAGTTTTTTGTGGGGGGGGGGACAAAATATCCGGTCCAAACTTGGACCGGAATATCTGGCCCTGCAGTTCAGCAACGGCTACAATCCTAGGAGGGGTATAAATACCCCTCCCCTTCTTCAAGCTTGGGTTAGCTCGTTTTTCCTTCTCTCTCCCTCCATTGTTGACCTTGGAAAGCTTGCCCATCTCTCAATTCCTCCCATGATTCTTGCATATCTTTGAGGGAAAAGAGAGAGGAGATCTAGATCTATATTTCCACCAATCACTTTCTCCTCTTTGTGAGGGGAACCCATTGGATCTAGATCTTGGAGTTCTTTGTGGATTTCTTCCTTTGTTCTTCCTCTCATATCTCTCCATAGCATTAGTTGCTTTGGTAGGATTTGAGTGAGAAGGATTTGAGCACTTGTGTTCTTGCCATTGCATCAGTTGCATCGGTTTGAGTTCTCCTTGGAGATTCGGTGGTGAAAAGTTCGTTGAGCTTTTTACTCTTGGGTTCTTGGAACCCTAGACGGCTTAGTGGCTTAGTGGATTACTTGGGGACCTCCAATTAAGTTCTGGAGATCTTCCCAAGCTTTGTGGTGCCTCCGTGGCAATTACTTGGGGACCTCCAATTAAGTTGTGGAGATCTTCCCAAGCTTTGTGGTGCCTCAGTGGCGATTCTTGGGAGCCTCCAATTGAGTTGTGGAGATTGCCCAATCTTGTACGGGTTTGGCGACCGCCCTCAAGTGTCCTATAGAGGTCGGGTCTTCCATCTTGGTGGGAGGGCTCGAGGAGATTACGGTGAGCCTCCGTGGCGTTTGGGGAGCCTTGTGCCTCCAGACCGCTCCAACGGAGATTAGCACTCGCAAGGGTGTGAACTTCAGGATACATCGTTGTCTCCGTGTGCCACGATTATTTCTATACCCGAGCTCCTTTACTTATGCAATTTACTTTGTGATAGCCTTCGTGCTTGAATTTTATATATCTTGCTATCACATAGTTGCTTATCTTGTCTAGCATAAGTTGTTGGTGCACATAGGTGAACCTAGTTTGTTTAGGTTTTGTATGCTTGGAAAATTAAATGTTAGTTTTATTCCACATTTGTCAAGCCACTCATAGAAGTTTTAAATCACCTATTCACCCCCCCTCTAGGCGACATCCATGTCCTTTCAATTGGTATCAGAGCAAGGTCTCTCATTTTAGGCTTCACCGCCTTGAGAGCAAATATGTCGGCTAGGGGATTAGTGCACAATCACATTTTTATATTTGATTGCACAAACTATGATGTTTGGAAAATTAGCATGCTTAATCATTTTCGAGATATGGACCCAAATATAGAGCAAATTCTAGATATGGGTTTTTCTCCTCCTAAGGATTCCCGAAACCTATCTTTAGAGGAGAAGAAAAATTCTTATGTAGAAGCTCAAGCTTCTAATGTGCTTGTTGATTTTGTGAGCGATGCAGTTATTCTTGCAATCATGCCTTTCTATAACGCTCATGAGTTATGGACAAAGATTCAAGACAAATATGATATGTCCAAAAAGATTGAGGATGATTGTATTCCCTCCACTTCCGGTCGTGATGAACTCTCTTCCACTTCACCAAAGTGTAGCAAGACACAAGGTAACTCTATGGTGAGTGGTGATGGCAATTGCAATGTTGATAGTGAGCTTACTTGTGATGATCATTCATCTCTATATCATTGTCATGCTTCATCTTTGGACTTAAACACTTCTAGCACCATAAATGCTTTACATGCTTGTATTGATAGTCCGTGCATATCATGTGTATGCCCCTTGAACACATCTCATAATGATATGCTTACTTTGTCTTGTTGCCATGATATAAATGCCTCTAGTTCCTCTAGTTGTTGTGTGTCTAACAATGTAGATGAATGATACGTCTCAAACGTATCTATAATTTTTGATGCTCCATGCTTGTTTTTACACCATTTGCCTTGTGTTTCGTTACACTTCGTGGCATTTTTATGCGATTTCCGGAACTAACCTATTGACAAGATGCCACAGTGCCAGTTCCTTGTTTTCTGCTATTTTTGTGTTTCAGAAAAGCTACACAGGAAATATTCTCGGAATTGGACGAAACAAGTTCTAGAACTCCTATTTTTCCCGGATGAAGGACGAGGACCGAAAGAGAGCCGGAGGGGGGCCAGGGGCCAGCCTCACACCAGGGTGGCGCGGCCCAGCCCCTGGCCGCGCCCCCTATGTGTGAGGAGCCCCTGGCAGCCCCCTGACGACGCCCCTTCGCCTATATAAAGCCTCGGGACGGAAAACCCTAGGAGAGTCGGCAAATTTCCAGAAAGAGTTCCGCAGCTCCGCCGTCGCCGTCGACAAATTTCGGGGGACAGAAGTCTCTGTTCCGGCACCCTGCCGGGACGGGGAAGTGCCCCCGGAGCCATCTCCGTCGGTCTCCATCACCGTCTCCGCCGTCTCCATCGACCTCACCGCCATCTCCATCAACCTTGCTGTCTCCTATGATGAGGAGGGAGTAGTTCTCCCCCGGGGCTGAAGGCTCTACCGGTAGCTATGTGGTTCACCTCTCTCTCCCAAGATGTGATCTTTATGTGATCATGAGCTTTGTATGTAGTTGAATTGCTAGATGTTATTATTCAGATATTATGCTACTCCTATGCTTAATTATTATACTCTCCGGAGATACCTCGTATCATGGTGTAAAGGTGACTAGTGTGTGCATCATGTGTATCTTTTTGGTTAATGTCTCTATGAATTGTTGGTGTTTGTTGGAACCATCTAGTGCGTTCACGGTGATAGTGTGGGACAATCTAGTTTGGGTACATACGGACTTTGAGGAGTGTTTCGTAGCCCTACGCATGATTAGTGTATGTTTTCCATTGGAGAATTGTTTTGAGTTGCATATTGATGATAGTATCTATTGGTTCAATTATGTTATATTTGTTGCGAGTGTGTCCACTAGTGAAAGTATGATCCCTAGGCCTTGTTTCCAAGCTTTGCACACCGTTTACTTGCTGTTTTGTTACTTGTTTGCTTGCTGCCATTTTTATTCTAGATTGCATTTACTACTCATAATCATCTATACCACTTGTATTTCACTATCTCTTCGCCGAACTAGTGCACCTATACATCTGACAAGTGTATTGGGTGTGTTGGGGACACAAGAGACTTTCTGTATCGTAATTGCAAGGTTGCTTGAGAGGGATAGCTTTGACCTCTTCCTCCCTGAGTTCGATAAACCTTGGGTGATCCACTTAAGGGAAACTTGCTGCTGCTCTACAAACCTCTGCACTTGGAGGCCCAACACTGTCTACAAGAACAGACGCGTGCGTAGACATCAAGCTCTTTTCTGGCACCGTCGCTGGGGAGGTAAGGTAAAAGGTACTCGCATCCTCCTGTGTGAGTGCTCGAAGTTATTTCCTTTAGATTCTGCAATTATATCTTTTTGTTTCTTGTTTTTATTTTCACCAGTTAGGCTTAATGGAAAACAAAGAGTTCTTTAGTCTTTTTCCTGAGTTTAGATATGAAGTGTTTGAAGAGAAAATTGAAAAACCCTTGGAGCTGAATTTGCATGCTAATAGTGTTGTTAGTATGAATGCTTTGAACACCGTTATTGCTAATGCTATAGAAAAGTCTAAGCTTGGGGAAGCTGGTTTTGTTAAGCATGATATTTTTAGTTCCCCAGCTTTAGTGGAGAAAGTTTGCTCTGATGATATTTTATCTCCCCTATGTGATGTTCCTATGCCTATTACCTATGTTAGTGATCATGATTGGGAAAAGCACTCTACTTTTGATATTGAAAATCTTTTTGGTACCAATTCTAAGGTTAATAATTGTTGTGCCATTAGTACTATCCATGTTCCTTCTTATGATGATATGTTTGATGAGTATGCTTTGCAAAATAGCTGTTCTCTAGCTTGTGATGATACTAAACCTCTAGTTTATGATGGTTATGATGATGAGTATAATATTTTTAGTTCACCTACTTTTGAGGATAAAATTAGTTATGATTACAGTATGCCTCCTGTTTTTGATGATTATGGTGATGAGAATAATTATTCTGTTGAATCTGCTCCTACTCCGATTGTTCATGTGGGGAGTATTAATTCTTTTATGCATGTGGCTCATGATAGGGAAGCTTTATGTGATAGTTATATTGTTAATTCTATTCATGATGCTACTAAAAGTTATTATGAGAGAGGGAAACATGATTTAATGGATCTCAACAATATTGAGTTTCCCCTCTTTATGTCGTAATTCTTGAAGTTGTACTTGTTTTGCCTTCCTAGGCTTTTTGCTTTGCGCTTTTATGACTTGTCTCTTTACAAGACTATTTTTCATAGGAAGTGGTTTAGATTTAAATGTGTTCCATACTTACTTTTTGATGCTCTCTATTGCTTTAAGTTCCTATATGGCGCCTGATACGTCTCCAACGTATCTATAATTTTTGATGCTCCATGCTTGTTTTTACACCATTTGCCTATTGTTTTGTTACACTTCGTGGCACTTTTATGCATTTTACGGAACTAACCTATTAACGAGTTGCCACAGTGCCAGTTCCCTGTTTTCTGCTGTTTTTGTGTTTCAGAAGTGATACACAAAAAATATTCTCGGAATTGGACGAAACAAGTTCCTGAAGTCTTATTTTACCCGGAAGCTTCCAGAGATCCAAAGGAGAGTAGGAGGGGGGCCACCAGGGCCCCACACGCAGGGGTGGCGCGGCCAGGCCCCTGGCCGCGCAAGCCCCGCGTGAGGGCACCTGGCTCCTCCTCTGACATCACCCCTTCGCCTATAAAGACCCCCCGACAGAAAAAACCTAAGTACCCGATCACTTTTCCAGAACACATCGCGATCCGCCGCCACCGTCGACCCGAAGATCGGGAGGGTCCAGAAGCTCTTCCCGGCACCCTGTCGGAGAGGGGAATCGCCACCGAAGGTCTTCTTCATCACCACGCTTGCCTCCGGAGCGATGAGTGAGTAGTCTACCTTGGACTATGGGTCCATAGCAGTAGCTAGATGGTTGTCTTCTCCACCATGTGCTTCATGTTTAGATCTCATGAGCTGCCCTACATGATTGAGATCACCGTTATGTAATTCTACATGTTTGGTTTGTTGGGATCCGATGAATATTGGTGTTTATGATTGAGTTGCTGTACTGAATATTATCTTATGTTATCTCTATGTTGTTTATGATCTTGCATGCTCTCCGTTGTTAGTAGCTATCTTGGCCGAGTAGTTGCTAGTGACTCCAAGAGGGGGTATTTATGCTCGATAGTGGGTTCATGTCTCTGCTTAACCTGGGGGAGTGACAGAAACCTCTAAGGTTGTAGATGTGCTGTTGCTACTAGGGAGAAAACAACATTCATATGCTCAAGGGCATATGCTTTGTTTACATTACACACTTTGCTTAATGCAATTATCTGTTGTTCTCAACTTAATACTCATGGGGTGTTCGGATTGATATCCCCGGGAGTGGATTATTAGTCATAGATGCAGTTGGATGGCGGTCTATGTATTTTGTTGTAATGCCCAGAGTAAATCTCATAGTGATCTTCTTGACATATCACGTTTATCTTTATTCTATCAATTGCCCAACTGTAATTTGTTTACCCAGCATGTGTTATTTATCTATGGAGAGACACCACTAGTGAACTGTGGATCCCGGTCCTATTTCCATCATATTGCTATCACCTGTCTATTTTACTCGCACCATTTACTTTACTCGCATACTCTACTATTTTCCACTCGATACGCTCATAACCTTTGTTTCAAGCAAACCGATGAGATTGACAACCTCATCGCAAGTTGGGAGCAAAGTACTTGGTTGTGTTGTGTGCAGGTTCCGGGTTGCAGCTAGCAAGCAAAGCTTGGACGAGGCGCCACATATAAATTGTCTGAAGCTGTCGCAAACTAGCAAGCATCACCTTCAGTCGTCGTTGTCTACTTTTCTCCTGAACGATATTAAACCTTGGTTTCTTAACTGTGGGAAGACTAGCTGCTATACTGATCATACCTTCCTCTTGGGGTTCCCAACGGGCTGGTCATTCACCACGCACAAGGACTGTCTGCTAGACGCCATCAAACACCAGCAGCTTCTTTTCTGGCGCCGTTGCCGGGGACTAAAGAAGAATACTTCCAAAGATTGAAGAAAACTTCCCACGTCAACTTAGCGCCATCAATTCTTTTCTGGCGCCGTTGCCGGGGAAGAGTAGAAGACTTCTGCGAGGGGATTTTTCGCACACACATCCTTTACTTTGTTTTATTGTTTTGCTTTACTTTATTTATTTTACCTGCATTGTTTTATATCAAAAACCCAAAAAATTTAGAATCCTTGGTAGTTGTTTTTACTTGTTTACTTTCGTTTTGCTGAAATGGCCAATCCTGAAAACACCAAGTTGTGTGACTTTACTAGCACGAACAATAGTGATTTTATCTGCACTCCTATTAAACCACCTGCTCCTGCTGCAAACTTTTATGAGATTAAGCCTGCTTTGTTGAACCTTGTTATGAAAGAGCAATTCTCTGGTGCTAGTACTGAAGATGCTGCAGCTCATCTCAACAATTTTATTGAGCTATGTGAGATGCAGAAATATAAGGATGTTGAAAGTGATATTATTAAGCTCAAGTTGTTTCCTTTTTCTTTGAGAGGAAAAGCTAAAGATTGGTTGCTTTCTTTGACTAAGAATAGTATTGATTCATGGGCTAAGTGTAAGGATGCTTTTATTGGTAGATACTATCCTCCTGCTAAGATTATATCCTTGCGTAGCAATATTATGAAGTTTACTCAGTTTGATAATGAACATGTTGCTCAAGCTTGGGAAAGAATGAACTCTATGATAAAGAATTGCCCCACTCATGGACTGACAACTTGGATGATTATCCAAACTTTTTATGCAGGACTGAATTTTTCCTCGAGGAACCTACTTGATTCAGCTGCTAGAGGCACTTTTATGTCCCTTACCTTGGGCGCCGCAACAAAGTTACTCGACAACATGATGGTAAATTATTCCGAATGGCACACCGAGAGAGCTCCACAAGGTAAGAAGGTAAATTCTGTTGAGGAAACCTCTTCCTTGAGTGATAAGATTGATACCATTATGGCTATGCTTGCTAATGATAGGACTCATGTTGATCCTAATAATGTTCCTTTGGCCTCTTTGGTTGCTCAAGAAGAGCATGTTGATGTGAATTTCATTAGAAACAATAATTTTAACAACAAAGCTTATAGGAACAACTTTGCTAGTAACAATTATAGGCCGTATCCTTTTACCAATGGTAATGGTTATGGTAACTCTTATGGTAATTCCTACAACAACACTAGGGCCGCGCACTCCGAGCTTGAGGTAATGCTCAAGGACTTCATCGGTAAGCAAACTGCTTTTAACAAGTCTGTTGAGTAAAAGTTAGGCAAAATTGATATTCTTGCTTCTAAAGTTGATAGCCTTGCTCATGATGTAGAACTTCTGAAATTAAAAGTGTTGCCTAATGATGTGAAAGAGAACAATGTTTTTGCTACCGCTAATGCTATTCAAGTTGGAATTGATGAAAATATTAGATTGTTAGCGGAATTGCATGCCAGGTGGGAAAGAGAAGATGAGATGGCTAGAGAGATGAAGGTATGTACCATTACTACCTCTAATGATGTTGCTCCTAATGCTAGCAATCCTCTTACTTTGATTGGTGTAGAGAAAACTCCCACTCCTTGTATTAAAAAGCCTAAAACTGCCAAAACTTTTTCTCAAAAGAGTGCTCAAATTTTTCGGAGTGTGGGAGATGATAGCTCTACTTCTTTTAATGATTTTGATATTGATGGCTGCAATATATCTGAAGTTATTTTGTTCTTGCAAAAGCTTTCTTTGACTCCCAATGCTAGTTCCTTAAATATTGCTTTTACTAAGCATATTACCAATGCTCTCATAAAAATTAGGGATGAAAAGTTGAAGCAAAACGCCTCTGTTCCCAAGAAGTTAGAAGATGGTTGGGAACCCATCATTGATATGCATGTTAATGGTTATGATTGCCATGCTTTATGTGATCTAGGTGCTAGTATTTCTATCATGCCTAGAAAGATTTATGACATGCTTGATTTACCACCGCTTGAAAAGTGTTATTTTGATGTTCCTATTGCTGATGTTGCTAAGAAGAAACCTTTGGGAAGGATTAATGATGTTCTTATTGTGGTTAACAATAACCTTGTTCCCGTTGATTTTCTCATTATGGACATTGAATGCCATGCTTCATGTCCTATTATTTTGGGAAGACCCTTTCTTTGAACTGTAGGTGCCATCATTGATATGAGGGAAGGCACTATCAAATATCAATTTCCACTCAAGAAAGGTATGGAACACTTCCCTAGGAAAATAAATAAATTACTTTTTGACTCTATTCTTAGAGCAAATTATGAGCTTGATGCTTCATCACTTGATATTACTTGATTCGCAATTTTCTGCGCCTAGCTCAAAGGCGTTAAAGAAAAGCACTCTTGGGAGATAACCCAATGTTTTATTTTCAGTACTTTTTCTTTTATTTGAGTCTTGGAAGTCATTACTACTGTAATGACCGCTCCTTATCTTGTTTATTTTGTTTTTGTGCCAAGAGAAGCCTCTAATTCGAGTGAGGTAAAGATTTGGGGATGTTGCTGTCCTGAAACTGTTTTCGGTGCTGCACCGTAAAAATTCGTATAAATTCTCTGTATATCTTTTGGACCTGCGATTTCTTGTACATATGCCCCAGGTTATATCCAAACTTTTGTTAGTTGAACACTTTTTGATTTGAGCAACATAAAACCCCTAAAAAATTCGACTTTTGTCAGCTGTTCAGTTTTGACAGATTTCTGCCAATATTTGTGTTTGCCACTTTATCGCTTTCTTTTGAGTTCTTTTGATCACGGAACTTTTGGGGAGGTTGCTACAGTAGTATTTGCTATATATGTGGTGGTTTTGAGTTGAAACCTGAAGCAAAAAGAGGTTGATTATATGTTATGCTTACACTAATGTTGCTAATAGAATTGTGTTTAGTTTTGTATGAAGGAAGTTTTCAAGTGTAGGGATTGGAGAATGATGAGATGAGTTGAGGAATGGACAAAAGCTCAAGCTTGGGGATGCCCATGCATCACCCCAAGAAATATCCAAGAAGTACAAGCGTCAAAGCTTGGGGATGCCCCGAGGCACCCCTTCTTCATCGGCAAAAATCAGGTCACCTTTCAAAACACTATATTTTTATTGCTTCATGCACTATGTGTTTTTCTTGGAGCGTCAGTTGTTTTAGTTTTATTAGTTGGTTTAGTTTGTTTGTTTGCTGCAATAAATGGTTGGACCCCAACAAATTTCCTTTGGAGGAGATGTACTCGTTTTCATTTGCAAAGAACGCTCTAGTTTTCACTCTTATTAAAAATCGAGTGTTCTTCTTTTTCTGCTACTGCTTTTGGTTTTTGTTTTCGCCTTGATTTGCATTCAGACCTTGTCATATCTTTTCATCAAGGTGTATTTTTGCCTCTGATCTTTATTGGTTTTCATCAAAAGAGGTGTTTATAGAAATTTCAAATGGTGTTGGAAAAGAGAAAAAGCTTTATGCAAAATAGTGGTACAAGTAGGAGCTTGTGTAGACTGCGGCTTAGGCTTTTTCATGTCATGCTTGATGTCTTTTTGATAGTATGCTTAGTGGTTTTGCTGTAGCATGACTTGTCTCAAATAACTGAGATTGCTTAATGAGCCTTTGAAAAAATCATGCGTTGTTTTTATTGTATGGAAGCATTATTTTGGTTTTCTCCTTGATGCTTTATTTGGGTTGACTTGGCGCATGCTCACACATGTTAGACTCTTACAAAGTTGCCAATAGCCTTCATGATCATTTAGTTTTTGACTTTTGATGCCATCTTATGCTTCTTTTAATGTCGCTTTGTCGCTTTGCATGATTATGGCCATTATTGCTCTCTTAGTTGGTCGCTCCCAGTCTTTTGCTAGCCCTTGCCTTGTACTGAGTATGAGCTCTACTCGTGCATCCAACTCCTAAAAACCAAGTCTTCCAAAGTGTCCACCATACATACCTACTAGCAATTTGCTATTCCAAGTAAATTTGACTTGCTTTTATTTTCTCTTCAAATTAAACTCTTACCAGTGTTATGCGAAATTCGGTCAGTAAAGCTCTCACGAACCGGAAGGCACACTTTACTTTTTCATGTTCTTAAAAATTTGACATTGTGGTCTCTTATGTTGAGTTGTTATGCTTGCAAGTTGTAAGTTGGATTCTAGCCCAGCCATGCTGTCATGGGGCAAGCTTTCAACATTGCACTTCTTATTTGAGTTGATATCGTGATCTTTTGTTTATGGATGCCCGCGGTGTGAAATGAATTGGGAATCTTGTAGGGATCATGGAGTTTGTATATGTGTTAGGGAAACGCCGGGCCACCAATCTAAGCCATGCATAATTCTTGGTGGAAATTTGCAGCATACCCATGGTGAACATACGACGACGCATCTCACAATAAAAAGCTAAACAAAAGGCAAATAAAAGAGATGTCGAGGTGTTCATTGTCTGCTTGTCCTGTCATTTTGGTGTGGGCTTGTTCCATGTCATCGGGCACGGAGGTACCCCATTGGCGGTTCTCAATGATATGCATATATTTACAATGACAAGAGCCTTGCTTGGGACTCTAAGTAAAGTAGCATGAGGTTTGGGTACTCGTATTCACGGGGCACGAGGTTTTCAACTTATGATTTGTCAAGCATATGCATCATAATTGTTCTCGCATTAACTTTAACCATTCAAGATGCTTATGATGGGGGCAATGAGAGCTCAAAGCCGGTAAGTACCATAATTTTTGAAGGTTATAAAACTTGCAATCACTGCTTCCCTCTGCGAAGGGCCTTTCTTCTACTTTTATGTTGAGTCACCACCTTCTATCTTTATGCACCATTAAGAGAGCATAGTTGTCATTCTTAGTGTGATATGCATTGTCCCAAAGTTCATTGATTGATTCATATTGTTGGTTTCACTTGTTCTTAAATTATTTGTATCTAGTCGCCCTCTTAAACTTGAAGGCGTCCTATGCATTTATGTTTTGCTCTCTTTGAAGGACAAGCTGAAAACCATTTGTATGTTTTTCCTTATGATTTGAACACACGTTTGACTTTCATTGTTTCATTTTCATGATCTTTTGTTTGTGTTCATTTGCATGTTTACAACATGGTTGCTAAGTTTCTTATTGTCAAGATTATATCTTCATGCCCATGTTTTAAGTTCTTATGATCCCAGCTCACAAATGCTTACATATATGATCAAGATTGTGTAGGTGCATGTCACCTCAAAAATTATTCTTTGTCATCACTTACCTACTCGAGGACGAGCAGGAGTTAAGCTTGGGGATGCTTGATACGTCTCCAACGTATCTATAATTTTTGATGCTCCATGCTTGTTTTTACACCATTTGCCTATTGTTTCGTTACACTTCGTGGCACTTTTATGCATTTTCCGGAACTAACCTATTAACGAGTTACCACAGTGCCAGTTCCGGCCCTATTTTCTGCTGTTTTTGTGTTTCAGAAGTGATACACAAAAAATATTCTCGGAATTGGACGAAACAAGTTCCTGAAGTCTTATTTTACCCGGAAGCTTCCAGAGATCCAAAGGAGAGTAGGAGGGGGGCCACCAGGGCCCCACACGCAGGGGTGGCGCGGCCAGGCCCCTGGCCACGCGAGCCCCGCGTGAGGGCACCTGGCTCCTCCTCTGACATCACCCCTTCGCCTATAAAGACCCCCCGACGGAAAAACCTAAGTACCCGATCACTTTTCCAGAACACATCGCGATCCGCCGCCACCGTCGACCCGAAGATCGGGAGGGTCCAGAAGCTCTTCCCGGCACCCTGTCGGAGAGGGGAATCGCCACCGGAGGTCTTCTTCATCGCCATGCTTGCCTCCGGAGCGATGAGTGAGTAGTCTACCTTGGACTATGGGTCCATAGCAGTAGCTAGATGGTTGTCTTCTCCACCATGTGCTTCATGTTTAGATCTCATGAGCTGCCCTACATGATTGAGATCACCGTTATGTAATTCTACATGTTTGGTTTGTTGGGATCCGATGAATATTGGTGTTTATGATTGAGTTGCTGTACTGAATATTATCTTATGTTATCTCTATGTTGTTTATGATCTTGCATGCTCTCCGTTGTTAGTAGCTATCTTGGCCGAGTAGTTGCTAGTGACTCCAAGAGGGGGTATTTATGCTCGATAGTGGGTTCATGTCTCTGCTTAACCTGGGGGAGTGACAGAAACCTCTAAGGTTGTAGATGTGCTGTTGCTACTAGGGAGAAAACAACATTCATATGCTCAAGGGCATATGCTTTGTTTACATTACACACTTTGCTTAATGCAATTATCTGTTGTTCTCAACTTAATACTCATGGGGTGTTCGGATTGATATCCCCGGGAGTGGATTATTAGTCATAGATGCAGTTGGATGGCGGTCTATGTATTTTGTTGTAATGCCCAGAGTAAATCTCATAGTGATCTTCTTGACATATCACGTTTATCTTTATTCTATCAATTGCCCAACTGTAATTTGTTTACCCAGCATGTGTTATTTATCTATGGAGAGACACCACTAGTGAACTGTGGATCCCGGTCCTATTTCCATCATATTGCTATCACCTGTTTATTTTACTCGCACCATTTACTTTACTCGCATACTCTACTATTTTCCACTCGATACGCTCATAACCTTTGTTTCAAGCAAACCGGTGAGATTGACAACCTCATCGCAAGTTGGGAGCAAAGTACTTGGTTGTGTTGTGTGCAGGTTCCGCGTTGCAGCTAGCAAGCAGAGCTTGGACGAGGCGCCACATATAAATTGTCCGAAGCTGTCGCAAACTAGCAAGCATCACCTTCAGTCGTCGCTGTCTGCTTTTCTCCTGAACGATATTAAACCTTGGTTTCTTAACTGAGGGAAAACTAGCTGCTATACTCATCATACCTTCCTCTTGGGGTTCCCAACGGGCTGGTCATTCACCACGCACAAGGTCTGTCTGCTAGACGCCATCAAACGCCAGCAGCGCCTTTGCCTCAAGCTCTTATATGGCGCCCACATGAGCATCTTTGCAAATTATTGCGCCTAGCTCAAAGGCGTTAAAGAAAAGCACTCTTGGGAGATAACCCATTGATTATTTTCAGTACTTTTTCTTTTATTTGAGTCTTGGAAGTTATTAATACTGTAATAACCGCTCCTTATCCTTTTTATTTCGTTGTTGTGCCAAGAGAAGCCTCTAATTTGAGTAAGGTAAGATTTGGGGATGTTGCTGTCCTAAAACAGTTTTCGGTGCTGCACCGTAAAAATTCGTGAAAATTCTCTATATATCTTTTGGACCTGCGATTTCTTGTGCATATGCCCCAGGTTATATCCAAACTTTCATTAGTTTAACACTTTTTGATTTGAGCAACAGAAAACCCCTTAAAAATTCGACCTTTGTCAGCTATTCTGTTTTGACAGATTTCTGCCAATATTTGTGTTTGCCGCTTTATCGCTTTCTTTTTTAGTTCTTTTGATCACGGAACTTTTGGGGAAGTTTATACAGCAGTATATGCTTTATATGTGGTGGTTTGGAGTTGAAAACTGAAGCAAAAAGGGTTGATTCATTATTATACTTACACTAATGTTGCTAATAGAATTGTGTTTAGTTTTGTATGAAGGAAGTTTTCAAGTGTAGGGATTGGTGAATGATGAGATGAGATGGAGAATGGACAAAAGCTCAAGCTTGGGGATGCCAATGCATCACCCCAAGAAATATCCAAGAAGTACAAGCATCAAAGCTTGGGGATGCCCCCGAGGCACCCCTTCTTCATCGGCAAAAATCAGGTCACCTTTCAAGACACTATATTTTTATTGCTTTATGCACTATGCATTTTTCTTGGAGCATCAGTTGTTTTTGTTTTCAGTTTTCTTTTGTTTTGTTTGCTGCAATAAATGGTTAGATCACATCATGTTTCTTTTGGAGGAGATGAACTCGCTTTTCATTTGCCAAGAACACTCTAGTTTTCACTCTGGTCATTCAACGAGTGTTCTCTTTTTCTGCTACTGCATTTAGCTTTTGATTTTCGCCTTGATTTGCGTTCAGATATTGTTATATCTTTTCATCAAGGTGTATTTTGACCTCTGGTCTATGTTAGTTTTCATCAAAAGAGGTGTTTATAAAAAGTCCAAATGGTGTTGGAAAAGAGAAAAAGCTTTATGCAACAAAGTGGTACAAGAAGGAGCTTGTGTAGACTGCGGCCTAGGCTTTTGCATGTCGTGCTTGATGTCTTTTTGATAGTATGCTTAGTGGTTTTGCTGTAGCATGACTTGTCTCAAATAACTGAGATTGCTTAATGAGCCTTTGAAAAAATCATGTGTTGTTTTTATCGTTTGGAAGCATTATTTTGGTTTTCTCCTTAATGCTTTATTTGGGTTGACTTGGCGCATGCTCATACATGTTAAACTCTTACAAAGTCGCCAATAGCCTCTATGATCATTTAGTTTTTGACTTTTGATGCCATCTTATGCTTCTTTTAATGTCGCTTTGCATGATTATGGCCATTATTGCTCTCTTAGTTGGTCGCTCCCAGTCTTTTGCTAGCCCTCGCCTTGTACTGAGTATGAGCTCTACTCGTGCATCCAACTCCTAAAAACCAAGTTTGCCATTGTGTCCACCATACATACCTATTAGCAATTTGCTATTCCAAAGTACATTTGACTTGTTTTTATCTACTCTTCAAATTAAACTCTTACCAGTGTTATGCGAAAATTGGTCAGTAAAGCTCTCACGAACCGGAAGGCACACTTTATTTTTTTCGTTCTTAAAAATTTGACATTGTGGTCTCTTATGTTGAGTTGTTATGCTTGCAAGTTGTAAGTTATAGACTAGCCCAACCATGCCATCATGGGGCAAGCTTTCAACATTGCACTTCTTATTTGAGTTGATATCGTGATCCTTTGTTTATGGGTACTCGTGGTGTGAAATGAATTGGGAATCTTGCAGGATCATGGAGTTTGTATATGTGTTAGGGAAGCGCCTGGGCCGCCAATCTAAGCCATGCATAATTCATGGTGGAAATTTGCAGCATACCCATAGTGGACATTCGACGACGCATCTCAAAATAAAAAGCTAAATAAATGGCAAATAAAAGAGATGTCGAGGTGTTCATTGTCTGCTTGTCCTGTCATTTTGATGTGGGCTTGTTCCATGTCATCGGGCACGGAGGTACCCCGTTGGCGGTTCTCAATGATACATATATACTTACAATGACAAGAGCCTTGCTTGGGACTCTAAGTAAAGTAGCATGAGGTTTGGGTACTCGTATTCACGGGACACGAGGTTTTCAACTTATGATTTGTTAAGCATATGCATCATAATTGTTCTCGCATTAACTTTAACCATTCAAGATGATGAGAACTCAAAGCCGGTAAGGACCATAGTTTTTGAAGGTCTATAAAACTTGCAATCACTGCTTCCCTCCGCGAAGGGCCTTTCTTTTACTTTTATGTTTAGTCACCACCTTCTATCTTTATGCACTATTAAGAGAGCATAGTTGTCATTCTTAGTATAATGTGCATTGTCCCAAAGTTTTCATTGATTGATTCATATTGTTGGTTTCACTTGTTCTCAAATTATTTGTATCTAGTCGCCCTCTTAAACTTGAAGGTGTCCTATGCATTTATGTTTTGCTCTCCATGAAGGACAAGCTAAAAACCATTTGTATGTTTTTCCTTATGATTTGAACACACGTTTGACTTTCATTGTTTCATTTTCATGATCTTTTGTTTGTGTTCATTTTCATGTTATAACATGGTTGCTAAGTTTCTATTATCAAGATTATGTCATTCATGCCCATGTTTTAAGTTCTTTGATCTCAGCACTCAATGTTTTACCTATATGATCAAGATTGTGATGGTGCATGTCACCTAAAAAATTATATCTTCTGTTATCACTTACCTACTTAAGGACGAGCAGGAGTTAAGCAATGTTGATAGTGAGCTTACTTGTGATGATCATTCATCTCTATATCATTGTCATGCTTCATCTTTGGACTTAAACACTTCTAGCACCATAAATGCTTTACATGCTTGTGTTGATAGTCCGTGCATATCATGTGTATGCCCCTTGAACACATCTCATAATGATATGCTTACTTTGACTTGTTGCCATGATATAAATGCCTCTAGTTCCTCTAGTTGTCGTGTGTCTAACAATGTAGATGAATGATACGTCTCAAACGTATCTATAATTTTTGATGCTCCATGCTTGTTTTTACACCATTTGCCTTGTGTTTCGTTACACTTCGTGGCATTTTTATGCGATTTCTGGAACTAACCTATTGACAAGATGCCACAGTGCCAGTTCCCATTTTTCTGCTATTTTTGTGTTTCAGAAAAGCTACACAGGAAATATTCTCGGAATTGGACGAAACAAGTTCCAGAACTCCTATTTTTCCCGGACGAAGGACGAGGACCGAAAGAGAGCCGGAGAGGGGCCAGGGGCTAGCCTCACACCAGGGCGGCGTGGCCCAGCCCCTGGCCGCGCCCCCTATGTGTGAGGAGCCCCTGGCAGCCCCCTAACGACGCCTATTCGCCTATATAAAGCCTCGGGATGGAAAACCCTAAGGGAGTCGGCAAATTTCCAGAAAGAGTTCCGCAGCTCCGCTGCCATCGTCGACAAATTTCGGGGGATAGAAGTCTCTGTTCCGACACCCTGCCGGGACGGGGAAGTGCCCCCGGAGCCATCTCCATCGGTCTCCATCGCCGTCTCCGCCGTCTCCATCGACCTCACCACCATCTCCATCAACCTTGCTGTCTCCTATGATGAGGAGGGAGTAGTTCTCCCCCGGGGCTGAGGGCTCTACCGGTAGCTATGTGGTTCACCTCTCTCTCCCATGATGTGATCTTTATGTGATCGTGAGCTTTGTATCTAGTTGAATTGGTAGATGTTATTATTCAGATATTATGCTACTCCTATGCTTAATTATTATACTCTCCTGAGATACCTCGTATCATGGTGTAAAGGTGACTAGTGTGTGCATCATGTGTATCTTTTTGGTTAATGTCTCTATGAATTGTTGGTGTTTGTTGGAACCATCTAGTGCGTTCACGGTGATAGTGTGGGACAATCTAGTTTGGGTACATACGGACTTTGAGGAGTGCTTCGTAGCCCTACGCATAATTAGTGTATGTTTTCCATTGGAGAATTGTTTTGAGTTGCATATTGATGATAGTATCTATTGGTTCAATTATGTTATATTTGTTGGGAGTGTGTCCACTAGTGAAAGTATGATCCCTAGGCCTTGTTTTCAAGCTTTGCACACCGTTTACTTGCTGTTTTGTTACTTGTTTGCTTGCTGCCATTTTTATTCTAGATTGCATTTACTACTCATAATCATCTATACCACTTGTATTTCACTATCTCTTCGCCGAACTAGTGCACCTATACATCTGACAAGTGTATTGGGTGTGTTGGGGACACAAGAGACTTTCTGTATTGTAATTGTAGGGTTGCTTGAGAGGGATAGCTTTGACCTCTTCCTCCCTGAGTTCGATAAACCTTGGGTGATCCACTTAAGGGAAACTTGCTGCTGCTCTACAAACCTCTGCACTTGGAGGCCTAACACTGTCTACAAGAACAGACGCGTGCATAGACATCAATGAAATCGGAAATTCTATTGTCCAAGACATGGTCTCGCTTGGAGCTTCAAGTATTTATTCATCATCATCTATTGCTTCCCACATTTGCCTTATGGCTAGGGCTTCAAAGGTAACTCCTACTTTGGAACCCAATATATCTAGTGATGAATGAGGATAATAAAGAAGAAGATGATGATCTTGCATCTTTATTAGAGAAGAGTGAAATGTTTTTCATGCTATTCGTAAGAATAAAATTGCTTGCTCTTACTTCTATAAGATTTTGGCTATTGCCACCGAGAGCAATAAAATTATTGAGGAGCATGAGAATACCATTTTTAAAATGCAAGGTCATGCCCGTGATTATGCGGATGAGATCGCGGATCTAAAAGAAGCTCTAGAAGAAGAACAAGCCACCAAGGAATCTCTTGAGGAGACCTTTACTTTAGAGTTATCTAAAATAAAGAAATCCTATGATAGAACTCTTGTTGCGGCAAATGATTTTAAAACTAAATATGAAGAGCTTGTAGTTACTTATGCTAAACTCCTTAAGAATGTTGTGCTTCTTAAAAATGACTCTAGGGTCATTTCATGTGAGCCCATCATTCTCACCAAGTCGCACGAGCAACTTAAATCTTTCAATTCAAATGAGCTTACTAAATTGCCTTCTCTGCTTTCCGTTAGTGATGATGCTTGTGCTACTAACTATACTTCTTGTAAAGCATCCATCTTGAAGGAGAATGTTGAGCTAAGGGCTCAACTTGACTTGCTAACTAGCAATTATGGGAAATTGGAAGAAAATCATGGAAATCTCTCTAGCTCCCATGAGGATCTTCTAGCTTCCCATGATAGGCTAAAATTAGCTCATGAGGCTATTATGTCAAAGGTAACATCTAGTGAGCCTCATGTGGACATTTGCACTTCTTCTAAAAATGCCATATTGCCATGTGCTAGTCCTAGTAATTCATCCACTCATAATATTGCTACATCTTGTGATGAATTACTTTCCTTGCCTTTTGATCTAACAATGAAGATTCTATTTCCTCTAGTACTTGTGTTGTTACTAACCATGTAGAGGAAATCGAAGAGCTCAAGACCCAAGTCTCTTCTTTGAAGAAAGACTTGGTAAAGAGTCATGAAGGGAAATCCAAACTCGACAATATGTTGAGTGTGCAAAAATCCTCCAATGACAAGAGTGGACTTGGGTTTATCTCCAACAACAACAAGAAGTCCACAGTTAACAAGAAGAAGAAGGGCCAAGGACAAGTCAAAGATCTGGACAAGATTGTTTGCTTCAAGTGCAAAATTGAAGGGCACCATGTTAGATCTTGCCCTTTGAAGAAGAAGGCACTAGTTGAGAAGCAACAAGGGAAGCAGCCTCAAGGTCAAGGTCATGCTCAACCTCGGGTTGAAGAAAGGCCACTTCCCAAGAAGAATCAAGCTAATGCTCCCATTGTGGAGAAATCAAGTGAGAAGAAGGAGAATAAAAGAACATGCTACACATGCCGTGAGAAGGGCCACCTATCTTCTTCATGCACTATGGGTAACTCATCCAACCCTATCATAATTGATGATGTTTATTCACTTTGCAAGGATATGGTTGGCAATGTGTTTGCCAAATATGTTGGTGCTCAAAGTGGTGTCAAGAAAAGAACCATTTGGGTTGCCAAGCCTATTGTGACTAACCTCTTAGGACCCAACTTGATTGGGGACCAACAAGCCAAAACTTGATCAATAGGTGTTTGTTGGAGGGCATTGGAGATTTGGCTATATCATGAAGAATTAAGGTTTCTTCATCATTTATATTGTATCAAGTCAATTGGATTATAATGTTTACATCCTATATCCATTGTTCCTCCTTGCGGTAACATATTCTCAACCTCTATACATTGAAAGTTACTCGCCCCTTTGCATGTGTCGGTTTTGTTCCGTTGCATGAGTTTGTATATGTTGTCCTTCCTACTTGCTTTATTTTGAGTAATCAAGTATATGCTTGTTAGTTGCACACCATGTACGGGTGTTCTTGTTGAGCCTTTTGCATATTGTTTGTATCTTGTTGGCTCTTGTGAGAGATTAATGGATCATCCCATCTTGGGGGAGTGATATGCTTTGGCATTTCACAACCCTAAAATGCTTAGTGTTTATATTTTAAATTATCTAGTCTCTATGTGGTATGTCATGCTCATGAGAAATTCAAATTCTATAATGTCCATTAATCATCTCATGTTGGATTTTATTTGCCTCTTGTGAAAATAAATGATTTATCACATTATGGGGGAGTAATATGCTTTATGCATACTACAAACCAATAAAATGTGTATATTTGAGGTTGTGTCACATAGTGTTGATATTGCAAATTATATTTCTTCTATGTGACATGTTTGCTCAAACAAGTTTCAATTTGCCAAATTGTTTTATTGCTCTTGTTTTGGATCTTGTTTGTGAGATACATTCTTGATAGGGTTTTCCTAAAATGTGGAATTCTACATGAAAGTTGGAAAACTATTTGCTTCAAGTTATCCTAATCATTGCTTTGCGTGATTGTTTAACTATTTGAGTCTATCAAGAATATCTTCTTTAGCATGGTGTTTAATTCTTATCCTTTTCATATGCTTCTTGTTGTGAAGATGATCTTGGATTTATGTGTAAAATACCACCGGGAAATTAATAACTCCAAATACCTCTTGTCCTTGGACAATTGGTACTTTATCATGTGTTATATATATATTGGTCATCTTTACATTGGCTATCGCTTTTAATCACCTTATCTCTTGCCAAGAAATGTATTTGTTTTATTTCCCATTGTCTTCCTTGACTCTTGTTATTCCATTTGATTTTGTTGAACTTGTTTTGTGTTATTCTTTATGTAGGTAGAGATGATGATCCCATTTGTGTGCATTTTGTATTCAAATGCAAAATAATAAATAATGCACTAATCTTGGGGAAGCTCTCCTATATTTTCTATAACATACTCTTGGGGCTTATTTCAATTGGTATTGGTTATTGTTGGAAGACAAATCTTTTCTCTTTGGTACTTAGTGTGCCATCATAAAAGAGTGGAGAGTTTGGTTTGTTTGTTGGAACCTTGCTCTCTTTGGGAGAATGGCTATCTCTTTTCTTGATTTTGCTCTATATTCTTAAAATGAGATAAGTCATTGGGCATGTGTGTTTTAGTGATCCTTTATGCTCATTGGTGTTTGCTTTGTTCACTTGGTGGACTTTGGAGTCAATCTTGTGTTGAGTTGATTCTTTGATATAATTTGGACAACCTTTAGTTCTTCACACCTTTGTGTGACTTCTTGGTCTTCTTGGTGTTTTGTCCAAATTGTATATCTTTTGGCTCTTGAAAGTTTTGTGGATGCATATTTACTAAATATATACTCTATGGCATGCTTTGCTTTCTTTGATCCAATATATAGGGTAAACTCCAATAAATCCTAAATCGGCTAAGATGTGCATTAAATTCAAGTTCATATCTATATGCACATATTCATGTGGAGCTTGTCCTATATATTGTAGTGTCTCTAACTACTTCAGACCCAATGAGTTTGGGGACCATATTGTACTTGAATTTGTTTTAGGTACATGGGAGATATATTGGTGCTTGTCTCAATATTAGTTTGAAGCGGTGACTAGTTGATAATTTGTGGCAAGCTAGGATTAGTGAAGAACTCCTATCTACTACATCATTCCAATGATATCTCGGTAACAGGTATCTTATTCATGCATACTTTTCTAGCATATAACCTTGTGTGGGTTGTTCCATGGCATGAAAATCTTTATTTGCAAAGATCTTAATGAAACCTCTTTACTGAAAATGTGAGTAATTTGAGATGAGTGCATATTTTGGGGAATATATAAAATCATGCTCATGATTCACCCTTCCCAAATATGTCTATCTAGCAATTTTATTGCATATGAATTCCTCAAGTTCCTCACATGTACAATATTGATGAGAGTGCAAATTTAGTTCTTTCTTTTGGTATACTTATTCATGATACTTGTTACTTTTCTCAAAACATCTCAACTATCTTCTTTCCCTTGTTGATATTTGTGATGTCTTTGACATGTTTGTGGTTGAAGTTCTTCAATATGCAATAAGATAAATTGAGCCTTTGGCCATACTTTAAAAGTAAAAATCTCATTGGTATATTGCATGAACTTGTTTAGATATCATGTTCTTCTCTTTGTATCTATTTTATGTGTACATGTTTCTTTGTGATAATTATCTTTGTGATGTTGTCTACTTAGAAACTTATACACATGAGAAATGATATCTTCTTAATTGATATCTTATTTATTCCTTGTGTGTTGGGATGGAATGCTAAGCAATATCATTCATTGAGGACTATGTGGATACTCTATGTTCATCTTTGTACTAGTCTTATAATATGCTTTGTCATTCCTATCACACATTCCTTTGGTTGAGACGTTTAATATGTCGGTTCCTTATTTGTTGCTCAACCATTTCCTTGATGCAAGTGTTAAGCTTGATTTATTTTTTGTGGTCTCTTGCTAATGGTTCTTTTTAAATGGTATTAAGGGAGTGAGGACTCCATGTTGTGCAAATTGTATTCAAATGCAAACATTCTATCTTGTGCACGTACCTTGGGGAGCTTCCTTGTTTCATTTTAAAGCACCATTTTGTGGTTATCATAGTATTTGATGTCACTTGGTATCATTTTGTTTTGAATAATATCGAGGGAGTGATGATTCCATGTTTGTGCACCTTATACTTTAATCAAATAGAATATTTTGTGCACAAACCTTGGGGAGCCTCCTCATATTATTTAGAGCATTGTTTTGGTCTTATCATAATATCTTTATTTGATTCGCTATTTGGATATTTTGATTGCTATCTTCATTTGTTGGAAGTTTAACCATCATGTCATCCTATTTTGTTTGCAATCTTTGATCCTCAATATAGTTTGATTTCCTCCAAATTTTTGTCCTTGGATTTGTGCATGTGTTTTCACTCTTTTTGGGCCATGCACACCTTGAGGAGGAACTCTCACTATATTGGCCGTCTAAGCCTTTCCGCCCATTTTGGCAATGTATGCCAATGGATGAGAAGTTTCGAGAGTTTGAAGGGAATTGGGCTTCATGCTTTGGTTTTGTTCTTAAGCATTTGCCTTGCATGCTTTGCATGGTTGAGTATATATAGTGGAAACTCCACCAACAACATTGGTTGGCAATATATGCAATGAAATTCAAGTTCATTCACATGTGCATAGATTGTGGGGGGAGTTTGCTCTATATATGATGGTTCTACTAGCATCACTTACTTTTGTAGTAATTGATGTTAGTGTAACCATCTTAGTTCTTTAAATTCATTATATAAATCCTCTCAAAGAGATTGTCATCAATTACCAAAATGGGGGAGATTGAAAGAGCATGTGCCCCATGTGTGGTTTTGGTAATTAATGACAATCCCTATGGACTAATGATTGCATTGAGTTATATTTGTAGGACATGTCCATAGATAATGTTTGAGCCATATGTTGGCTTCAAGGTTGTAATTTGAAGAATGAAGTCGTGTTTGATCAACACATCTAGAAGACTATGAAGTGCAAGTTCAATATGATCAATCTCGGAAGATATCATTTGATTGAAGCTTGCAATGGATTAATAAAGATTGAGCTAAGCAAGGCTCTCCCATATTGGTGTATGGGGGAGTATTTCGAGATGTCTTCATGAAGCTCGTGCAAGCAAGCATGATCAAGAAAGGTGTTCAATCTTGAGGGTGTCAAGACCATCATCATCTAGCTCAAGTGGATTGCACAAGGCAAAGGTTTGTTCTTGATAGGTTTTCTCTTCTACCGGTCTCGGATGTTAGTTTGGAGACCGGGTTATAAGATTGGTAGCTGTACTATCAAGAGGGGCTCTCGAGTGAGTAACTTAATTGTATCGTTCAGAGAGAGCTCAAACCTTTGCATACTTGGCATTATCTTTCTTGGTTCTTATTTGGCTTTTATCCATGTGAGGTTCTAGAGCTTGTGGTTATTTCCATGACAAGCTCTAGCTCATCAAAAACGGATTCCGTATGGAACTCTAATTGCATTTTTAGTGTTTGGAGGTTTTACCGGTTCATCTTTATAGCTAAGTCAAACCTTTTATCATTTGGCTTCATCCTCCTTTGTTGGACTATGATGTTTCTATGGATGTTGTTGTAGAGCTCATTGTGGTGATTCCAACGAGCCTAAGATCATTGAAAACGGAGTCCGGGTGCAAAAGTTATCGCTATTTTTGTATTGCTCGCTCTTCCTGGGCGGATTATCCGGCCAAGAATTGAAATATCCGGCCGAAATATCCAGCCACAAATCTGGACGACGCGCGCAAAGTCCTTAGAAGATTTCGGGGGTGGCCGAAATATCCGGCCAGAATTGAAATATCCTGCCGAAATATCCGGCCCCAAATCTGGACGACGCGCGCGAAGTCCTTAGCAGTTTTTCGTGGGGGGGGGGTGCAAAATATCCGGTCCAAACTTGGACCGGAATATCCGGCCCTGCAGTTCAGCAATGGCTACAATCTCGGGCCTTCTTCAAGCTTGGGTTAGCTTGTTTTTCCTTCTCTCTCCCTCCATTGTTGACCTTGGAAAGCTTGCCCATCTCTCAATTCCTCCCATGATTCTTGCATATCTTTGAGGGAAAAGAGAGAGGAGATCTAGATCTATATTTCCACCAATCACTTTCTCCTCTTTGTGAGAGGAACCCATTGGATCTAGATCTTGGAGTTCTTTGTGGATTTCTTCCTTTGTTCTTCCTCTCATATCTCTCCATAGCATTAGTTGCTTTGGTAGGATTTGAGTGAGAAGGATTTTAGCACTTGTGTTCTTGCCATTGCATCGGTTGCATCGGTTTGAGCTCTCCTCGGAGATTCAGTGGTGAAAAGTTCATTGACCTTTTTACTCTTGGGTTCTTGGAACCCTAGATGGCTTAGTGGATTACTTGGGGACCTCCAATTAAGTTGTGGAGATCTTCCCAAGCTTTGTGGTGCCTCAGTGGCAATTCTTGGGAGCCTCCAATTGAGTTGTGGAGATTGCCCCAAGCTTGTACGGGTTTGGTGACCGCCCTCAAGTGTCCCATAGAGGTCGAGTCTTCCATCTTGGTGGGAGGGCTCGAGGAGATTACGGTGAGCCTCCGTGGCGTTTGGGGAGCCTTGTGCCTCCACACCGCTCCAACGGAGATTAGCACTCGCAAGGGTGTGAACTCCGGGATACATCGTTGTCTCCGTGTGCCTCGGTTATTGATGCTACCGATTCGATGAAGTAAATAACCGGCCAGTTGGGAACCCCAAGAGGAAGGTGTGATGAGTATAGCAGCTTGTTTTCCCTCAGTGAAGAAACCAAGGTTTAATCGTTCAGGAGAAGAGCAGACAATTACGACTGAAGGTGATGCTTGCTAGTTTGCGACAGCTTCGGACAATTTATATATGGCGCCTCGTCCAAGCTTTGCTTGCTAGATGCAACGCGGAACCTGCACACAACACAACCAAGTACTTTGCTCCCAACTTGCGATGAGGTTGTCATTCTCACCGGTTTGCTTGAAACAAAGGTTATGAGCGTATCGAGTGGAAAACAGTAGAGTATGCGAGTAAAGTAAACAGTGCGAGTAAAGTAAACAGGTGATAGCAATATGATGGAAATAGGACCGGGGTCCACAGTTCACTAGTGGTGTCTCTCCATAAGATAAAATAACACATGCTGGGTAAACAAATTACAGTTGGGCAATTGATAGAATAAAGATAAACGTGATATGTCAAGAAGATCACTATGAGATTTACTCTGGGCATTACAACAAAATACATAGACCGCCATCCAACTGCATCTATGACTAATAATCCACTTGTGGCGAATCAATCCGAGAACTCCACAAGTATTAAGTTGCGAACAACAGATAATTGCATTAAGCAAAGTGTGTAATGTAAACAAAGCATATGCCCTTGAGCATATGAATGTTGTTTTCTCCCTAGTAGCAACAGCACATCTACAACCTTAGAGGTTTCTGTCACTCCCCCAGGTTAAATAGAGGCATGAACCCACTATCGAGCATAAATACCCCCTCTTGGAGTCACTAGCAACTACTCGGCCAAGATAGCTACTAACAACAGAGAGCATGCAAGATGATAAACAACATAGAGATAACATAAGATATATTTCAGTATAGCAACTCAATCATAACACCAATATTCATCGGATCCCAACAAACCAAACATGTAGAATTACATAACGGTGATCTCAATCATGTAGGGCAGCTCATGAGATCTAAACATGAAGCACATGGTGGAGAAGACAACCATCTAGCTACTGCTATGGACCCATAGTCCAAGGTAGACTACTCACTCATCGCTCCGGAGGCAAGCATGGCGCTGAAGAAGACCTCCGGTGGCGATTTCCCTCTCCGGCAGGGTGCCGGGAAGAGCTTCTGGACCCTCCCGATCTTCGGGTCGACGGCGGCGGCGGATCGCGATGTGTTCTGGAAAACTGATCGGGTACTTAGGTTTTTCCTGTCGGGGGGTCTTTATAGGCGAAGGGGCGATGTCAGGAGTGGCCCCAGGCCTCCTCACACCATGGTAGCGTGGCCAGGGCCTGGGCCGCGCCAGCCTGGTGTGAGGGCGGCCTGTGGCCCCTCTCCTACTTCTCTTCGGATCCCTGGAAGCTCCCGGGAAAAATAAGACTTCAGGAACTTGTTTCGTCCAATTCCGAGAGTATTTCCTGCGTATCACTTCTGAAACACAAAAACAGCAGAAAACAGGGAACTGGCACTGTGGCAACTTGTTAATAGGTTAATTCCAGAAAATGCATAAAAGTGCCACTAAGTGTAACAAAACATTAGGCAAATGGTGTAAAAACAAGCATGGAGCATCAAAAATTATAGATACGTTGGAGACGTATCAAGCATCCCCAAGCTTAACTCCTGCTCGTCCTCGAGTAGGTAAGTGATAACAAAAGAATAATTTTTGAGGTGACATGCACCTACACAATCTTGATCATATATGTAAGCATTTGTGAGCTGGGATCATAAGAACTTAAAACATGGGCATGAAAGATATAATCTTGAAAATAACAACTTAGCAACCATGTTGTAAACATGCAAATGAACACAAACAAAAGATCATGAAAATGAAACAATGAAAGTCAAACGTGTGTTCAAATCATAAGGAAAAACATACAAATAGTTTTCAGCTTGTCCTTCAAAGAGAGCAAAACATAAATGCATAGGACACCTTCAAGTTTAAGAGGGCGACTAGATACAAATAATTTGAGAACAAGTGAAACCAACAATATGAATCAATCAATGAAAACTTTGGGACAATGCACATTATACTAAGAATGACAACTATGCTCTCTTAATGGTGCATAAAGATAGAAGGTGGTGACTCAACATAAAAGTAGAAGAAAGGCCCTTCGCAGAGGGAAGCAGTGATTGCAAGTTTTATAACCTTCAAAAATTATGGTACTTACCGGCTTTGAGCTCTCATTGCCCCCATCATAAGCATCTTGAATGGTTAAAGTTAATGCGAGAACAATTATGATGCATATGCTTGACAAATCATAAGTTGAAAACCTCGTGTCCCGTGAATATGAGTACCCAAACCTCATGCTACTTTACTTAGAGTCCCAAGCAAGGCTCTTGTCATTGTAAATATATGCATATCATTGGGAACCGCCAACGGGGTACCTCCGTGCCCGTTGAAATGGAACAAGCCCACATCAAAATGATAGGACAAGCAGACAATGAACACCTTGACATCTCTTTTATTTGCCATTTGTTTAGCTTTTTATTGTGAGATGCGTCGTCGAATGTTCACCATGGGTATGCTGCAAATTTCCACCATGAATTATGCATGGCTTAGATTAGCGGCCCGGCGTTTCCCTATCACATATACAAACTCCATGATCCCCACAAGATTTCCAATTCATTTCACACCGCAGGCATCCATAAACAAAAGATCACGATATCAACTCAAATAAGAAGTGCAATGTTGAAAGCTTGCCCATGACCGCATGGCTGGGCTAGTCTCCAACTTACAACTTGCAAGCATAACAACTCAACATAAGAGACCACAATGTCAAATTTTTAAGAACATGAAAAAGTAAAGTGTGCCTTCCGGTTCGTGAGAGCTTTACTGACCGAATTTTGCATAACACTGGTAAGAGTTTAATTTGAAGAGAAAATAAAAGCAAGTCAAATTTACTTGGAATAGCAAATTGCTAGTAGGTATGTATGGTGGACACTTTGGAAGACTTGGTTTTTAGGAGTTGGATGCACGAGTAGAGCTCATACTCAGTACAAGGCGAGGGCTAGCAAAAGACTGGGAGCGACCAACTAAGAGAGCAATAATGGCCATAATCATGCAAAGCGACAAAGCGACATTAAAAGAAGCATAAGATGGCATCAAAAGTCAAAAACTAAATGATCATGAAGGCTATTGGCGACATTGTAAGAGTCTAACATGTGTGAGCATGCGCCAAGTCAACCCAAATAAAGCATCAAGGAGAAAACCAAAATAATGCTTCCAAATAATTAAAAACAACGCATGATTTTTTCAAAGGCTCATTAAGCAATCTCAGTTATTTGAGACAAGTCATGCTACAGCAAAACCACTAAGCATACTATCAAAAAGACATCAGGCATGACATGAAAAAGCCTAAGCCGCAGTCTACACAAGCTCCTTCTTGTACCACTATTTTGCATAAAGCTTTTTCTCTTTTCCAACACCATTTGAAATTTTTATAAACACCTCTTTTGATGAAAACCAATAAAGATCAGAGGCAAAAATACACCTTGATGAAAAGATATGACAAGGTCTGAACGCAAATCAAGGCGAAAATGAAAACCAAAAGCAGTAGCGGAAAAAGAAGAACACCCGGTGAAATTGTAAGAATGAAAAACAGAGTGTTCTTGGCAAATGAAAACGAGTACATCTCCTCCAAAGGAAATTTGTTGGGGTCCAACCATTTATTGCAGAAAACAAAACTAAACTAACTAAGAAAACTAAAACAACTGACGCTCCAAGAAAAACACATAGTGCATGATGCAATAAAAATAGTGTCTTGAAAGGTGACCTGATTTTTGCCGATGAAGAAGGGGTGCCTCGGGGGCATCCCCAAGCTTTGACGCTTGTACTTCTTGGATATTTCTTGGGGTGATGCATGGGCATCCCCAAGCTTGAGCTTTTGTCCATTCTTCAACTCATCTCATCATTCTCCAATCCCTACACTTGAAAACTTCCTTCATACAAAACTAAACACAAATCTATTAGCAACATTAGTGTAGCATAACATATAATCAACCTCTTTTTGCTTCAGGTTTCAACTCAAAACCACCACATATATAGCAAATACTACTGTAGCAACTTCCCCAAAAGTTCCGTGATCAAAAGAACTCAAAATAAAGCGATAAAGCGGCAAACACAAATATTGGCAGAAATCTGTCAAAACAGAACAGCTGACAAAGGCCGAATTTTTTAGGGGTTTTCTGTTGCTCAAATAAAAAAGTTTTCAACTAACGAAAGTTTGGATATAACCTGGGGCATATGCACAAGAAATCTCAGGTCCAAAAGATATACAGAGAATTTATAAGAATTTTTAAGGTGCAGCACCAAAAACAGTTTCAGGACAGCAACATCCCCAAATCTTTACCTCACTCGAATTAGAGGCTTCTCTTGGCACAACAATAAAATAAAAAGGATAAGGAGTGGTCATTACAGTAGTAATGAATTCCAAGACTCAAATAAAATAAAAAATACTGAAAATAAAACATTGGGTTATCTCCCAAGAGTGCTTTTCTTTAACGCCTTTGAGCTAGGCGCAGAAAATTGCGAATCAAGTAACATCAAGTGATGAAGCATCAAGCTCCACTGTAGGGATCTTTTCAACAAAGAAGGAAAATGTGTCCAAATGAGTTTTTGAAGATCCTTTATGGTCACGCTTTGGTTCACTCAAATCACTAAAAAGATTTTGGGGACAGATCCAGTCAAAATTATTTTCGAAAGCTTCACACAATCCCAAGAGCTTGCTAGGTATAGGTATTTCGGCTCCTTCATCGTTTGTACTAATAACCTTTATAGGTGAACCAAGTTTATTAAAACGTTTAAGAACTTTTCTAGCTTCAATAACGACATCCTTAAATTCTAGGCGCAAAGCTTCCAAAATAAAAGCTTTCTTTTTGGGATCCTCAATTTCGTGAAGCTTAAGGAACATGTATTACATGAAAGGATTAAGGCTAGCAAACCTAGATTCTAACATGTGAACTAAATAAGCAGAAGCAACTTCATAACTAGGAGCTAGCTCAACCAAAGACTTTTCCTCAACTTCCTTATGCATACTAATGTGATTAAAGAACTCCTCAATGTTACTTTTTCCAATAATTGAACCACTACCTACTGAGGGGTCCTCCAGAATGTACTTAGGGAATAACATAATGAACTAAAAGTAAAGAAATAACAACTACCAAGGATTCTAATTTTTTTGGGTTTTTGATATAAAACGATGCAGGTAAAATAAATAAAGTAAAGCAAAACAATAACAAAGTAAAGGATGTGTGTGCAAAAAACTCCCCTCACAGAAGTCTTCCACTCTTCCCCGGCAACGACGCCAGAAAAGAAGCTTGATGCTACCGATTTGATGAAGTAAATAACCGGCCAGTTGGGAAGCCCAAGAGGAAGGTGTGATGAGTATAGCAGCTTGTTTTCCCTCAGTTAAGAAACCAAGGTTTAATCGTTCAGGAGAAGAGCAGACAATTACGACTAAAGGTGATGCTTGCTAGTTTGCGACAGCTTCGGACAATTTATATATGGCGCCTCGTCCAAGCTTTGCTTGCTAGCTGCAACGCGGAACCTGCACACAACACAACCAAGTACTTTGCTCCCAACTTGCGATGAGGTTGTCAATCTCACTGGTTTGCTTGAAACAAAGGTTATGAGCGTATCGAGTGGAAAACAGTAGAGTATGCGAGTAAAGTAAACAGTGCGAGTAAAGTAAACAGGTGATAGCAATATGATGGAAATAGGACCGGGGTCCACATTTCACTAGTGGTGTCTCTCTATAAGATAAAATAACACATGCTGGGTAAACAAATTACAGTTGGGCAATTGATAGAATAAAGATAAACGTGATATGTCAAGAAGATCACTATGAGATTTACTCTGGGCATTACAACAAAATACATAGACCGCCATCCAACTGCATCTATGACTAATAATCCACTTGTGGCGAATCAATCTGAGAACTCCACAAGTATTAAGTTGCGAACAACAGATAATTGCATTAAGCAAAGTGTGTAATGTAAACAAAGCATATGCCCTTGAGCATATGAATGTTGTTTTCTCCCTAGTAGCAACAGCACATCTACAACCTTAGAGGTTTCTGTCACTCCCCCGGGTTAAATAGAGGCATGAACCCACTATCGAGCATAAATACCCCCTCTTGGAGTCACTAGCAACTACTCGGCCAAGATAGCTACTAACAACGGAGAGCATGCAAGATCATAAACAACATAGAGATAACATAAGATATATTTCAGTATAGCAACTCAATCATAGCACCAATATTCATCGGATCCCAACAAACCAAACATGTAGAATTACATAACAGTGATCTCAATCATGTAGGGCAGCTCATGAGATCTAAACATGAAGCACATGGTGGAGAAGACAACCATCTAGCTACTGCTATGGACCCATAGTCCAAGGTAGACTACTCACTCATCGCTCCGGAGGCAAGCATGGCGATGAAGAAGACCTCCGGTGGCGATTCTCCTCTCCGGCAGGGTGCCGGGAAGAGCTTTTGGACCCTCCCGATCTTTGCGTCGATGGCGGCGGCGGATCACGATGTGTTCTGGAAAATTGATCGGGTACTTAGGTTTTTCCCGTCGGGGGGTCTTTATAGGCGAAGGGGCGATGTCAGGAGTGGCCCCAGGCCTCCTCACACCATGGCGGCGCGGCGAGGGCCTAGGCCGCGCCAGCCTGGTGTGAGGGCGGCCTGTGGCCCCTCTCCCACTTCTCTTCGGATCCCTGGAAGCTCCCGGGAAAAATAAGACTTCAGTTACTTGTTTCGTCCAATTCCGAGAGTATTTCCTGTGTATCACTTCTGAAACACAAAAACAGCAGAAAACAGGGAACTGGCACTGTGGCAACTTGTTAATAGGTTAGTTCCGGAAAATGCATAAAAGTGCCACTAAGTGTAATAAAACATTAGGCAAATGGTGTAAAAACAAGCATGGAGCATCAAAAATTATATATACGTTGGAGACATATCAGTTATTTCTATACCCGAGCTCCTTTACTTATGCAATTTACTTTGTGGTAGCCTTCGTGCTTGAATTTTATATATCTTGCTATCACATAGTTGCTTATCTTGTCTAGCATAAGTTGTTGGTGTACATAGGTGAACCTAGTTTGTTTAGGTTTTGTATGCTTGGAAAATTAAACGTTAGTTTTATTCCGCATTTGTCAAGCCACTCGTAAAAGTTTTAAATCGCCTATTCACCCCCCTCTAGGCGACATCCTTGTCCTTTCACATTTGCTGCATTATGGGGTTAAGGTTAACAAACCTAGCCTTCAACATGTAAACTAAATGAGCAACAACAATTTCATAACTAGGAGCAAGTTCTGCTAAGGATCTATCCTCAATATCTTTGTGCTTACTGACATGATTAAAGAACTCTTCAATATTATCTTTCCCAATTATAGAACCGCTACCTACTGATAAGTCTTTCAGAACATACTTAGGGATCAACATAATGAACTAAAAATAAAGTAACAAAGTACCAACTATAAAAGGAACTAATTTTTTTGTATTTTTGTAAAAACATGCAAACAAAAATAAAGTAAAGAAACTGAGCAAAACAATAACAAAGTAAAAAAGATTGGAAGTGAGAGACTGCCCTTGCAGAAATCCTCTTTCTCCCCGGCAATGGTGCCAGAAAACTTGTTGATGGTGCGGTGTTGATGGACCAGTTGGGAACCCCAAGAGGAAGGTGTGATGAGCACAACAGTAAGTTTTTCCTCAGTTATGAAACCAAAGTTTAATCGACCAGTAGGAGAAAGAAACCACTTCTGAAGGTTGATGCTAATTGGCTTTTGGCAGGGCGCACTACCGGCGCCAGCACGAACATGGAACCTGCACACAACACAACCAAGATACTTTTCCCCAACTTGTAGTGAGGTTGTCAATCTCACTGGTTTGCTAAAAATAAAGGATTAAACGTATCGTATGGAAAAAGATGTTTGTTTACAGTAAGTAAATAATGCTTGCGGAAAGTAAACGGTGCTTGTAGTAGATGGTAATATATATGTACAAGAATGGACCAAGGTCCACAGTTCACTAGACGTGTCTCTCCATCAAGATAAATAACATGTTGGGTAAACAAATTATAGTTGGGCAATTGACAAAATAAAGAATGTATAACAATGCATTTACATGTCATGAAGATCACTACGAGATTCACTTGGGCATTACAACATAGGAATTTCTATTTTCGTGCCCTCGGGTCCTTAGTTGTGCTCAGTTTTCCCCAGCCGCTTAGTTTTTCCTCAGTTTTGCCCAAGCCCTTGTCTGAAACCCTCACAAGGAGCTCGGACGGGAGGAATCCCATTTAGTTGACCATTGGTTGGTGCTGGCAAGTGGGGCCGCTATTGGTGCCCCGCAGTGCACACGTCTCCACTTATCCAGATCATCGTGGGACCCATAACTTGTCCACGTTAGCGCGTTGGACCCACAGTTTACCCAGGTGACCGTTGCAAAATGGGAGCCCGAGCCAGCCCCGCGCTCGTGCCCGTGCCATTGCTTCCCCTTTCTTTCCCCGTGCCCCATTGTTCTTCTTCTCCGCCAGCGGCAGCCCTTCTCCGGCAGGCGGGTGATGTCTAGTTTCTCTTCGACCTCCCGTTCTTCATGGCCGCAGTATGGACTCGTGCCTTTGATAAGATGCCCTGACTGCCCATGCCAGGAGCCTCTGAAGCGGTTGATCTGTAAGACGGACGACAACGGCAACCGTGGACGTGAGTTCCTTGCATGCGAGAGCTTACCATATAGAGAGGGGGATAAGGTTAGATCTCGCTCCAATTGCTCTATTTTCTCTCGATTTTCTTGTTATTCCCTCAAATTTGGGATTTAGGGTTCACGTTGTTGTTTTCAGATCCTGAAGAAATGCAGGTATTTCGAGTGGATCGATGTGTACGTTCAGAGGCTTCAATTGCAGGAATCAATTGGCGCTATTGGGGAGCGCAATTTGGGAGGGGGGACTTGCTGTAGAGAATGCAGCGGAGAGAGGAGCCGTTCTGATTATGCCTAATGCTCCTAATGCAGAACTGGTGGAAGTGATGGGAGAACTGAAGAAAATGAACAAGCAGTTAAGGCAGCTGATCGAGTTGAAGAAGCAAGCTAATCTGATGGCTAGTTTTTTTTGTTGTATAATTGCGATCGGATTCTTATCATTGCTCATCAGGCGCTAGAAGTTGTTACAAGGGATCCCTTGTTACAAATCCATTATTCAGTTACATGTACTTGTAGTTGTTTTCAAAGTTAGTGTATGCATTCACCGAAATTACCAAAAAAATAAGTGTTAGGGAATATAGGAATGCTAAAGATAGTTGATAATTGTTAGAGGGGTGACAAATAATGCATTCACCGAAATCCCACAAATATGTATGTCTCATGTTTCTACCAAAATTATACCAGTTTTGGGATGTGATACGTCTCCAACGTATCTATAATTTTTGATGCTCCATGCTTGTTTTTACACCATTTGCCTACTGTTTCGTTACACTTAGTGGCACTTTTATGCATTTTGTGGAACTAACCTACTAACAAGTTGCCACAGTGTCAGTTCCCTGTTTTCTGCTGTTTCTGTATTTCAGAAGTGATACACAGGAAATATTCTCGGAATTGGACAAAATAAGTTCCTGAAGTCTTATTTTGTCCGGGAGCTTCCAGAGATCCGAAGAGAAGTAGGAGAGGGGCCACAGGCTGTAACGACCCGCCTTTTACTAAAGGCAAATCTCCTGTGTATCTGTGCCATTCCCTGGATCAGTAGATAGCACCACAGTACAAAATAAGTAATCATTGCAATAGCATCAATATTACAAAGTAAATCTAGTTACATAGGTCTTCAACCTTACGAGTACACAGCATAAAGCATAGTTGCAGTGAGCCTCCATTCTTCATCACGTGCCACAGGCAGACATGTTGGAATGTAGTCTCGAGATCCTACTCCTGGTTCCTTACTCGACAGTAAAAACCTGCACGTTTGAATATGCAGCCCCAGAGGGGTCAGTACAATGATGTACTGGCAAATGACACATAATTGGTGGCATTTTGTGGAAAGACTATACTACATGATATTTGGCTGGTGGATCTCATAGGCTGATTTGCATAAAGCCAATTTTATCCTATAAATCCATTTCAATACTTTCTTTCAACAAATTTTATTTTTCAAGGGTCAAGACAACCCCCATACACTACATACTGGCCGGTATGTAGTTCTGGGCGCAACTCAACAAAGTTTGGAACCTCAGGCACCACCACCCCTCGGAGTGTATGGTCCTTAGTTCCTACCTAGGGGTTTCTAGACAAATTTTAATAATTCAGAATCGGTGATGAGATTATTCCGTACATTCCATGTCTAGAGACTCAATTGTCCATAACCGAGGACACGGCTAATCGATTAGATTTAAACACCTTGCAAGGGTTGTGCACTTTCACCTTACGATTCATTTTATGCCCATACATAAAATGAAACGAGACCTTTTAGAAGGAGAGGGCAACTAACTGGCAAGATCCGTTCCCAACCTATAATTTTTCTACCACCGTCTTCTTGCACCTAGTTGCACTCCCACATCAAATCAGTCAAGACAGAGCCCATAATGTCATAAGGCTGCACTGGAAGTACGCTAAGCATGGAAGACATAGCCATCTCTTTATTCCTGGGTGGCCATCCACAAGTGTACGCCCAGGCAGCAACTACACGTAGTGTAGCCCCAGGTCGCCACTCAACTCCACCTCCATCAACATACCAATCCACCCAGGTGTTTCATTTTAGTTGAAGTTATTAACTTTTCACAAAACACTTTTCAAGTGATCTTAGCATGGCATCAAAGTTAACAAAGTAATTAGCATCCTATCAGGTGGGGCTTGAGGGATAGCTACACACTACTAGGATCTAAGCATTTGATAAAACAGTTGAGTAAAACACCTATCATGCATACTACAAGAGGTGAATTTACTAATGCATAAGTAAAATGGGTAGGGAACATGTGTGTCACTTGCCTTTTTGAAGATCGCGACGTTTTGCTTCTCTCAACTAAGCACGTAGCTCTTCGCACAACTATAGCACAGAAATAGCATACCATAAACAATCCATACAAACACAATCAAACAAATCAAACAAACGAAAAGTGTTTGTTTAACAATTTAGATTTATTGAGATGTTATGACAAGAAGATATGGTAAAAGGTCATGATTTGTGAGATATGAATCAGAGAGCTTAGTTGGGGGAGATTAATATGATTTGAGAGAGAATTGGGCTAGGCATAATATAATTGATGAAGTTTGTATGCTTTATCAATGCATGAATGAGTTTTAGATTAGCTCATGTGAAATGAACCACACAAGAGTCAAATAGTGTAACAACAATACTATTGAGTAATTGTGACAACGATTACCCTTATATAGCATCTGTTGCACTTAGGAGCTAGGTTAGGTTTTAAGAACGCTTGAACTACTCAAGTAGCACATTTGCAAGTTGAATAGTTCAATGCATGTGAACAAAACTAAGTAGGCATTGGATTGGGTATGAATGATTGATCCTCCAAGATTACAATGTAATGGTAATAATCCTTGGGCTTGTCGTAGGCATGAATAGAGTTTAGAATAACTCATGTGAATATATTCACATAGGTATAGAATAGTGCAACAGAACACTACTGAATAAAGTGTGACAACACTTATTCATAATAGTATAAGTTACACATAGGATTGGGTGTGAATGATTGATATTTGAGGACATGGCTCAAATGGTTCATTGATCAACATGGTGTATAACACATACTATGGTACGGGTTATAACAACTCCACATTAATATGATCTAGGTTTGGGATGAATTCATATTCTACTCAAGTAGCACAATTGCAATTTGAGTACATATGGATTAGACAAAGTATAATGAGTGAAATCTTTATGCTTTATCAAAGCATATTGAATTTTATCAAAGCATATTGAATCTTAGAATATCTCATGTGGGTAAATCACATAAGAGGCAAAATAGTGCAATAGCAATACTATTGAATAAGTGTGATGACAATTATTCTTAAATAGTATATATTACACTTAGGCTTAGGCTAGGACTCTTATAACATTGAAGTACTCAATTAACTCAAATGCAAATTGAATAGTTCAATGCAAGGCTAAGATGGAGTAGGCATGAGTAAATGGCTATAGGAAATGGATATGTATAGATGATGTTTGAAAACATGGTTTAGGGTTCCTAATGAGTAAATGGGATTGGGTTAAGTACTATGATGTTGATTTGATCAATACCATAGTAGCATAGGTAGAAACTAAGATTGATAGTGTCACACTTTACTCAAATGACACATTTGTAATTTGAATAAGTGGGTACTATACAAGATAGGTCTAAGTAAATATGATCTTGATCAAGATGTTGTTTAGATAACATCGATGATTAGGTATGATCATGAGATTTGCTATGGTAGAAGGAAATATTAATTGAAGTAGAAATAGGATCAATCTATATAGGAATACTCAAATTCTCATATTAGAATTTGAATAATTGTGATATGGTTCAAGAAATTATGGAAGTGATGCTACTGGATAGCTTGCAGTAAAACAAAGCTACTGCAATTGGAATCACTCTAAAATAAGTTATGGAATTCAAACTATGATCAAATTGGTGATTTGGATAGATTTGAATGCACAAAGTGTGTGCACGTATCAACTTTGGATTTTCTTGATCCTATGATGTTCTACAAGTTGAGAGGATTCCAAGGACTACAAATTTGTAATTTTTGGATTAACAGAACTAAAGATATGGATTTAACCAGCTAACAGAAGGTTTGATTCCAATTTGAAAATAGTTTCAAATTGAACCCATAAAATATAAGATTTTATGGTACTTCTGGATTCTATACTTCCTAAGGATTCCAACGGTATATTATTTGTAATTTTTGGCCAAGTAGATTAATTTCTAGAGATTTTACAAGATCAGTATAGAAACAGGAATTTGAAATCGAGTTTGAATTTGAGTTTTGACCGAATCTGATCGGGGCTGACTGGGGCAGGTGACGTGGCGTCATGGCACTGGTTGATACCGATTCGGTCGGATTGCGATTGAGGACCGTCGGATTAAACTTAGATTGGACGCTCCAGATCTAACTGTACCGATTCGTTAAGTGTTTTATTTCTAGCCACGGGATCTGGATCCGAGGGACGAGGTGAGATGGGAGAGATCCTCACCGGGTTAGGGTTCCGGTGAACTTCTCCGGCGAGGTCTGCGCACTGGAAGTGGTCTTCGGCGGCGCTCCGGTGATCCTGGTGATCAACGGCGAGGTGCACGGGGGGCGGCGAGACTCGGAGAACTCGCGTGCATGGTCGGAGTGCCTCGGCGGGGTCTTCTGCGGCGTCTGCACGTGGACGGAGGTCTCCAAGCGACGGCGGCTCTGCTGTCGACGTAATCCGTCGATTTGCTGCAGGAAAAGTTGCGGGGATGGTCTGAGAGGATGCGCAAGAGAGAGGGAAGTCGAAGAGAGGGCACGGGAGGGCTCTACCACGTCGGAATCGGCGAGGCGCTCCGTCGTTACCTGCGGACGTCGACGAGCAATCGTCGTTGATTGGCGGCAGCTCTTGGGGGAGGACGAAAGGGATATGGAGGAGGGGAGTACGGGCTTCTTATAGCCGTGGCTTGATGGCCAATTACTTGCGCGAAATCAAGGGGGGGCATTACTCCGGCGAGGTTCCGTTACCAGTGAGAGGAAACGGCTAGAGAAGATGGTGCTGACTAGTGGGTCCCGGTGGCAGGGAGTGAGGGGAGAGAGAGCGGGGTGGGCTGGTTTCCCGGGCTGACTCGGCTGGAGTTGGGCCCCGGGCACGGCCCAGGTTGGGCTGGCCACTTCTTCTCCTTTTTTTTTTGTTCTGGTTCATTTTCTATTTTCTGTTTTCTTAATTCTTTTCTAGATTTTGCATATTGAATCCAAAAGGCTTCAAACCAACTTTGTAAAGTTTCTAAAATTGAAAACAACAATCCATAACAGTAACAAACATGTTTTTATAATTAAAACAAATTTCCTAATAAAGCTCTATAATTCAGACAAAGGGTTTATTTGCATAAACCAAAGTAGAAATAGGATTTTAAAGTAATTCTTTTAAAATCAGAGAATAAACTCTATAAAAATAGTTTTTGAAATATATTTGTAAAACATTCCTTTGGCATAGAAAACTTTATAAACCATTTTGTAAATATCCATTTGCAAGATAGCTTGCATAGGTTTGAATAAACGCAAAGTAGTATTTTGAAACTTGATCTTTCTCAAAGAAGTTCTTCAAGAAATAAATAGAGGATTTTAAATAGTTTTCAAACAAAGCTTTCAAATAAACTCAAAAAGTTTTAAATCCCTGTGAAATTTCCAATCATCTCAAGCAAAACAAAAACAAAAAATTTCCCCCAAAATTTGATAAAATCTTGGGTCGTTACAGACTACCACCCTTAAAAGAAATCTCGTCCTCGAGATTGGAGGAAGGCTAAAAGAAAGTAGGTATTAGGTTATCCGGGTTTAGGTATCTGGGTGGCTACCACCCTTAAAAGAAAATTCCTCTTGGTGGTATCTTGATGCTTCCTCAGGTACTTGCATTTTGTTCCCAGTTTGCAATCACTGTTGTGCGATTTTCTCTGAATTGCCCTTCTCAGAAGTTTTAATATCCACAACTATGTTCAAAAGTGGTCACACCAAGGGTTCCATCCAATTCTGGTGATAAGCAGTTATCATCCATTGCGTTGTCTTCAATAAGGTAGTCTACATCTTCATTTACAATAGGTGGGTGTCTATTCACAAATCCGGGCACCAACCTTCCTTATGGGGTTGCTTGAGGTAACCTTACTCTATTGTAGAGCTTTCTATCCAACGGGATAGTTGTTGAACTACTTTGGACACTGAGGAGTCACTCTTTGGTTCAATCAGAGGACCAAGTTGAGTTGTCTCCTCTTTGGGTCATTCAGAAGACCAAGCTGAGAGGGTATCCTCTCATCATCTGAACTTCCTAATCATCATCCTTAGAGGTTCTTCATCTATGATTGCTTCATTACATCATTTTGATCTTCAATTTTCCACGATACCATTCTGTTCTGGTAACCTTCCTGGTTGTTGCACATCTTCCAAGAATGTGTATCTAGCCTTTTCTTGGTCGGTCCTCACCAAGGCCAAGACAGCATACAGGCTATCACCATACTCCTTGTTGCTTTTTAGCTGATTTTCATTCCAAGAGTCTCAAAAGATAACTCAGTGCCAAGTACTGCATGCTTGCCCCACGAACATGATGAGACCACACATCCCAATGAATCAGGATGGCATTTCTCTGTAGTCCTCTCAAGCATTTCATAGGGGTAAACAAGGTGGACTCTGTAAGAGGTACTTGCACCTTTAAGGGACGAAAGGTCGCCTTATAACCAGCATTGTTGAACCCATTCAAGTACCGGAGCAAGTCGTGCTACTTGCCACAGGTACCAGATGGTCCTTAAGAATTCCTTTAGCAACCGTCTTCATAGTTGTAGAAAGGCGCTGAGCAACTTGATCATATCTTGAAGATGGATTCCTTTTCAAGGAAAAGGGATCTGAGGACGCTCTCATGGGCAGGAAAATAATTCCATTGATTTGGAGAGTTGTCTTATAACATCGCTTGTCGGGATGGGGTAGACTCCGGTGGCGTAAAGCTTTGGAATCAGGAGGCAATCGCATAGGTAGTGGTGGTTGTCTCTGTTGTGAACTTCTGGAGAGGAGTGACCTCTCTTTTATAGGCTCAGGGAGGTAGTCGAACAGGCCGCGTGGGGAGTCGAAATGAAGGGTCGGGAAAGGTGAACTGAACAGGCAGCAGTCGAAACTGAACAGTCTTTGTATTCAAAGCCCACTGAGCAAAACGTTTCTGATTCGTGTAGTCATTCAAAAACCAAATTCTCACCGTATTCCTACGTTTTGGCCACTGGCTCACTATAAGGGATGTAATAATTTATCTTCCTAAGGTTATGGTTTAACGACATCGTCTCTCAGGTAGGCATGTCTCTCTAGATTTGCCATTCCTCATACAAGAGCGAACAATATGAGTAGTCGTCATGGGCGCGAATCCATGTCGCACTCAATCATTACCTCGTATTTGGTTTGGTGCATCTCGCATTCTAACTCTTGGTCAACCTCACTAGCTTTTAAACAAGGTTTTGTTGAGATTGGAACCAAGTTCCCAAATCTTATTTTGAAAACAAAATCTATCGTTCCTAGCTAGAGGTTTTCGACAAAGCTCACGGCAATAATCCTTAAGTTGTAGATCCTTTGGTTTGCCATTCAAGAGGGAATAAAATCGTTTCCATAGCTCTGTTTGCTCTTTCCATTGCTCTGTTTGCTCTTTTCCACCTTTCTTGCATGAGGTGGTTGAATAGTATTACTTCCACATTAGTTACACCTTTGGGTGTCTTCTTATTGTTTGCGAGGTATCCTTCAGTCATCTTAGCTTACTGGAGTCTTGGGGCATCATCCTTTGTGCAACCTCTTGCGTAATGTTCCAGTCTCCTGTACTTGAAACACTACCTCTTATTGTTGTACTCTGTATCCTTATCACCAACCGAGGGTCATTGTAGTTGTTCTGTCGTTGAGAAAAACTTTGGTTTGGGTTTTGGGACAAGTTTAGGTATTAGCATAGATGAGAATTAGATAGAAGAGATCTAAAGAAGATTCCTACCCAAACACAACAGATCAAAACAATTTATCCTACAAGCAATGTCTAACAAACATTCATCATAACAAGCAAACTAGTTTTCAAACAAACGGGGAGGTACGATCATCCACGAGTCGGTATGATCATAACGTTTATTACACGTCGTTGCTTATTAAAATTTCCTAAATGGAGGTCCAGCTAAAGCTTCTTGGTACTCTTCTAAGCAGATCCATTGTTCTGGTCTAGCTGCTTCTGTAGATTGGCAATCTGTTCATCCTTGATTTTGATGAGGTCTCCTTGATTACTAAGTTCAGATTCCAACCTTTCCATGTCACCTTGAAGTTGACTTATGGTTGTCTTCAATGCAGTAGTGTCTTCCTTTTCTTCTTTGAGGTCTTGCTGAGTATTATGAAGTCTCCACTTGAGTCTTTCTCCAAGTTCCTTTATATTGAGTCAAGGAAATATCTGGAGTATCAGTCTCACACTTTTGGCACATTGTGACCTTCTATCCTTTGTTGATGATTTCAGGGTAGGGTCAGCTAAATTAGAGAGATGAGTAGTGTAAAACAAATGAATGGGGTAAGTTCTTACAAGAAAATTTCAAGCTAAAAGTATATAGATTGATCTCATTTAGAAACTCGAATTGATTTTCCTTTTAAAGAGAGAGGAAAGAATCCTAGGGCTTCCTAGCCTATTCCAAACCTAGGGTCTCGATCCTACAGGCAACACTATGCTCTGATACCATTTTGTAACGACCCGCCTTTTACTAAAGGCAAATCTCCTGTGTATCTGTGCCATTCCCTGGATCAGTAGATAGCACCACAGTACAAAATAAGTAATCATTGCAATAGCATCAATATTACAAAGTAAATCTAGTTACATATGTCTTCAACCTTACGAGTACACAGCATAAAGCATAGTTGCAGTGAGCCTCCATTCTTCATCACGTGCCACAGGCAGACATGTTGGAATGTAGTCTCGAGATCCTACTCCTGGTTCCTTACTCGACAGTAAAAACCTGCACGTTTGAATATGCAGCCCCAGAGGGGTCAGTACAATGATGTACTGGCAAATGACACATAATTGGTGGCATTTTGTGGAAAGACTATACTACATGATATTTGGCTGGTGGATCTCATAGGCTGATTTGCATAAAGCCAATTTTATCCTATAAATCCATTTCAATACTTTCTTTCAACAAATTTTATTTTTCAAGGGTCAAGACAACCCCCATACACTACATACTGGCCGGTATGTAGTTCTGGGCGCAACTCAACAAAGTTTGGAACCTCAGGCACCACCACCCCTCGGAGTGTATGGTCCTTAGTTCCTACCTAGGGGTTTCTAGACAAATTTTAATAATTCAGAATTGGTGATGAGATTATTCCGTACATTCCATGTCTAGAGACTCAATTGTCCATAACCGAGGACACGGCTAATCGATTAGATTTAAACACCTTGCAAGGGTTGTGCACTTTCACCTTACGATTCATTTTATGCCCATACATAAAATGAAACGAGACCTTTTAGAAGGAGAGGGCAACTAACTGGCAAGATCCGTTCCCAACCTATAATTTTTCTACCACCGTCTTCTTGCACCTAGTTGCACTCCCACATCAAATCAGTCAAGACAGAGCCCATAATGTCATAAGGCTGCACTGGAAGTACGCTAAGCATGGAAGACATAGCCATCTCTTTATTCCTGGGTGGCCATCCACAAGTGTACGCCCAGGCAGCAACTACACGTAGTGTAGCCCCAGGTCGCCACTCAACTCCACCTCCATCAACATACCAATCCACCCAGGTGTTTCATTTTAGTTGAAGTTATTAACTTTTCACAAAACACTTTTCAAGTGATCTTAGCATGGCATCAATAGTTAACAAAGTAATTAGCATCCTATCAGGTGGGGCTTGAGGGATAGCTACACACTACTAGGATCTAAGCATTTGATAAAACAGTTGAGTAAAACACCTATCATGCATACTACAAGAGGTGAATTTACTAATGCATAAGTAAAATGGGTAGGGAACATGTGTGTCACTTGCCTTTTTGAAGATCGCGACGTTTTGCTTCTCTCAACTAAGCACGTAGCTCTTCGCACAACTATAGCACAGAAATAGCATACCATAAACAATCCATACAAACACAATCAAACAAATCAAACAAACGAAAAGTGTTTGTTTAACAATTTAGATTTATTGAGATGTTATGACAAGAAGATATGGTAAAAGGTCATGATTTGTGAGATATGAATCAGAGAGCTTAGTTGGGGGAGATTAATATGATTTGAGAGAGAATTGGGCTAGGCATAATATAATTGATGAAGTTTGTATGCTTTATCAATGCATGAATGAGTTTTAGATTAGCTCATGTGAAATGAACCACACAAGAGTCAAATAGTGTAACAACAATACTATTGAGTAATTGTGACAACGATTACCCTTATATAGCATCTGTTGCACTTAGGACCTAGGTTAGGTTTTAAGAACGCTTGAACTACTCAAGTAGCACATTTGCAAGTTGAATAGTTCAATGCATGTGAACAAAACTAAGTAGGCATTGGATTGGGTATGAATGATTGATCCTCCAAGATTACAATGTAATGGTAATAATCCTTGGGCTTGTCGTAGGCATGAATAGAGTTTAGAATAACTCATGTGAATATATTCACATAGGTATAGAATAGTGCAACAGAACACTACTGAATAAAGTGTGACAACACTTATTCATAATAGTATAAGTTACACATAGGATTGGGTGTGAATGATTGATATTTGAGGACATGGCTCAGATGGTTCATTGATCAACATGGTGTATAACACATACTATGGTACGGGTTATAACAACTCCACATTAATATGATCAAGGTTTGGGATGAATTCATATTCTACTCAAGTAGCACAATTGCAATTTGAGTACATATGGATTAGACAAAGTATAATGAGTGAAATCTTTATGCTTTATCAAAGCATATTGAATTTTATCAAAGCATATTGAATCTTAGAATATCTCATGTGGGTAAATCACATAAGAGGCAAAATAGTGCAATAGCAATACTATTGAATAAGTGTGATGACAATTATTCTTAAATAGTATATATTACACTTAGGCTTAGGCTAGGACTCTTATAACATTGAAGTACTCAATTAACTCAAATGCAAATTGAATAGTTCAATGCAAGGCTAAGATGGAGTAGGCATGAGTAAATGGCTATAGGAAATGGATATGTATAGATGATGTTTGAAAACATGGTTTAGGGTTCCTAATGAGTAAATGGGATTGGGTTAAGTACTATGATGTTGATTTGATCAATACCATAGTAGCATAGGTAGAAACTAAGATTGATAGTATCACACTTTACTCAAATGACACATTTGTAATTTGAATAAGTGGATACTATACAAGATAGGTCTAAGTAAATATGATCTTGATCAAGATGTTGTTTAGATAACATCGATGATTAGGTATGATCATGAGATTTGCTATGGTAGAAGGAAATATTAATTGAAGTAGAAATAGGATCAATCTATATTGGAATACTCAAATTCTCATATTAGAATTTGAATAATTGTGATATGGTTCAAGAAATTATGGAAGTGATGCTACTGGATAGCTTGCAGTAAAACAAAGCTACTGCAATTGGAATCACTCTAAAATAAGTTATGGAATTCAAACTATGATCAAATTGGTGATTTGGATAGATTTGAATGCACAAAGTGTGTGCACGTATCAACTTTGGATTTTCTTGATCCTATGATGTTCTACAAGTTGAGAGGATTCCAAGGACTACAAATTTGTAATTTTTGGATTAACAGAACTAAAGATATGGATTTAACCAGCTAACAGAAGGTTTGATTCCAATTTGAAAATAGTTTCAAATTGAACCCATAAAATATAAGATTTTATGGTACTTCTGGATTCTATACTTCCTAAGGATTCCAACGGTATATTATTTGTAATTTTTGGCCAAGTAGATTAATTTCTAGAGATTTTACAAGATCAGTACAGAAACAGGAATTTGAAATCGAGTTTGAATTTGAGTTTTGACCGAATCTGATCGGGGCTGACTGGGGCAGGTGACGTGGCGTCACGGCACTGGTTGATACCGATTCGGTCGGATTGCGATTGAGGACCGTCGGATTAAACTTAGATTGGACGCTCCAGATCTAACTGTACCGATTCGTTAAGTGTTTTATTTCTAGCCACGGGATCTGGATCTGAGGGACGAGGTGAGATGGGAGAGATCCTCACCGGGTTAGGGTTCCGGTGAACTTCTCCGGCGAGGTCTGCGCACTGGAAGTGGTCTTCGGCGGCGCTCCGGTGATCCTGGTGATCAACGGCGAGGTGCACGGGGGGCGGCGAGACTCGGAGAACTCGCGTGCATGGTCGGAGTGCCTCGGCGGGGTCTTCTGCGGCGTCTGCACGTGGACGGAGGTCTCCAAGCGACGGCGGCTCTGCTGTCGACGTAATCCGTCGATTTGCTGCAGGAAAAGTTGCGGGGATGGTCTGAGAGGATGCGCAAGAGAGAGGGAAGTCGAAGAGAGGGCACGGGAGGGCTCTACCACGTCGGAATCGGCGAGGCGCTCCGTCGTTACCTGCGGACGTCGACGAGCAATCGTCGTTGATTGGCGGCAGCTCTTGGGGGAGGACGAAAGGGATATGGAGGAGGGGAGTACGGGCTTCTTATAGCCGTGGCTTGATGGCCAATTACTTGCGCGAAATCAAGGGGGGGCATTACTCCGGCGAGGTTCCGTTACCAGTGAGAGGAAACGGCTGGAGAAGATGGTGCTGACTAGTGGGTCCCGGTGGCAGGGAGTGAGGGGAGAGAGAGCGGGGTGGGCTGGTTTCCCGGGCTGACTCGGCTGGAGTTGGGCCCCGGGCACGGCCCAGGTTGGGCTGGCCACTTCTTCTCCTTTTTTTTTGTTCTGGTTCATTTTCTATTTTCTGTTTTCTTAATTCTTTTCTAGATTTTGCATATTGAATCCAAAAGGCTTCAAACCAACTTTGTAAAGTTTCTAAAATTGAAAACAACAATCCATAACAGTAACAAACATGTTTTTATAATTAAAACAAATTTCCTAATAAAGCTCTATAATTCAGACAAAGGGTTTATTTGCATAAACCAAAGTAGAAATAGGATTTTAAAGTAATTCTTTTAAAATCAGAGAATAAACTCTATAAAAATAGTTTTTGAAATATATTTGTAAAACATTCCTTTGGCATAGAAAACTTTATAAACCATTTTGTAAATATCCCTTTGCAAGATAGCTTGCATAGGTTTGAATAAACGCAAAGTAGTATTTTGAAACTTGATCTTTCTCAAAGAAGTTCTTCAAGAAATAAATAGAGGATTTTAAATAGTTTTCAAACAAAGCTTTCAAATAAACTCAAAAAGTTTTAAATCCCTGTGAAATTTCCAATCATCTCAAGCAAAACAAAAACAAAAAATTTCCCCCAAAATTTGATAAAATCTTGGGTCGTTACAGCATGCATCACAATTAGGACATGATTAATTAGGACATGATTAATTAGGACATGATTCATTAGAACATGCTTAATTAGGACATGATTGATTAGAACATGATTAATTAGGACATGATTGATTAGGATATGATTAATTAGGACATGATTAATTAGAACACAATTAATTAGAACACAATCAGTACCGTGCTGTCACGGTGGTACGCCGATGACAAGATTTCTGGTCCACGCACTTGCTCGTCATATGTAAGCTCTGTAGGTGGAGGACCCGACAGCAGGATACGTGTGTTATGGATGTACCACTAATTGTATATCGCAGTTGTATTTAAATTGTATGGTCTGCAAAATGGGAAATATATTAGACATAGTGAAGGGTCATATTTACTCACAAATAAAATATTAAAAAATATATATTACCTTTCTTATTGTACACAATCAGTCAATGCGTTATCGTTCCACGTTTCAATCCAACACTGATTATGTGTGCGCCAGTCATAACAATTCTTTCCTTTATTGTCTTGCCTAAATGACAAAAATCTAGGGGCGCCAGTCCCCTGGTTGCTTACACATACGCCGATTATGTGTGCGCCAGTCCCCTGGTTGCTTACATATATCTGATTAAGCAATCTAAGAGCGTAGTTATATGCATCCTCATATGTGCCATACAACCTCTCAAAAATGTCCTCCTTGGCACGCCGAGCCTTGCCGTAGCTGACGTTGTAGCCAATTTGGTCTTCTGCTGCTTTTTGCAGCTTCTTAATACCCATATTAATATCTTCTTCCACTGCCGTTGATATTATATATGACACGTACTTCGCGGTCACATTGCAATGATCTACAAGAGTTCCAACCTGCTCGCAGCTATGGGGTACAATTTTTCTGATCACCCATGGCTGACATACACCACGCCTCTGACGAGCGATCACTCTACCCTGGCAACCCTCGGGCAATTTGAGGCAGACGACTTTCAGCTCAGTCTTATCAGACTGTTTAGCTCTATGCTGTCGAGATATGGACAATGCATATCTTTTTATTGCCTGGTCAGCAGAGTCCATGTCTGGAAAACTATGCCCAACCTCTACACTAGCCTCACCGAGGCCCGCAACAGAGTGATATTCGTTGCGGATGGTCATAGTCTGCAAGAAGTCTTTGGGCATCGGTCCCGCAACCGCCCTCTGAGATGGACCAACACCTTCCTCCTCTGACGATGACGACCCAGAAGAATGATCGTCATCGTCATCATCTAGGGCCTCCGGTAATCCCTCCATACGTTCACTTATGTCAACGACCGCAGACCAATAGCCTGGGTCGGGCACAAGCTCAAGTTCCATCGGCTCCGATCGGCCGCTGCTAGGGCCACCGGTGATGGCTAGCTGCGCATCTGGAGCGCCGCTACTGCATCCTAGCTCATCACTCGGAGAGACAAACTGCACATACACCACCGGCCTTTGAAACATAGCGGTGTCAGGCGTGGTTGCAAACATCATGTATGTCCTCCATGAGTTATTTCCTTTCACCTCCCGCAGACCCCAACGGGGAGCTGTCCCATCATCCCCTCCCACACATATGACGGCCTCAACGGTCATCTTCTTCCCCGCATCTTAGGACCAAACTGCACCCGGATGCATTTCCTCACTTCCGCAAAATTTAGGTTCTCCATGTCTCTCACTACAACATTTATAGACTCGCACTGAGACACATCTAGCCCAGAAATTCCGTCGCGTACCACATCCCCATAAAACACTAATAAATTTTCCATCGTACCTACCCCACAAATTTAAAATGGACATTAGTAACACGGAAGCTACATTTTATATTTATGTACAAATTTAAATATTCTACTAAATGAGCTGACGTAATTTATATTTTGCATATAATTAATTATTCTTTCAGCATGCAATCACTAACGGAATTAAATTTACTGTTCTACCAACATAATTACATGGGATACAGTACAACAAAATAAATACTTAACACTTTTTACTAGATAAATTTTATACCTTCACGTTAAGTATGCGATCGAATATTATTCATAGAATTAATTATTCTTTCATGTATGCAATCACTAACGGAATTATCTTACTTCAGTTTATTGTTCTACCAATGTAAGTACATGACATACACTACAACAAAATAAATACTTAACATTTCTTAAGAGATAAATTTTAGGGATTTCTATTTTCGTGCCCTCGGGTCCTTAGTTGTGCTCAGTTTTCCCCAGCCGCTTAGTTTTTCCTCAGTTTTGCCCAAGCCCTTGTCTGAAACCCTCACAAGGAGCTCGGACGGGAGGATTTCCGTTTAGTTGACCGTTGGTTGGTGCTGGCAAGTGGGGCCGCTGTTGGTGCCCCGCAGTGGACACGCCTCCACTTATCCAGATCATCGTGGGACCTACAACTTATCCACGTTAGCGCGCCAGACCCACAGCTTACCCAGGTGCCCGTTGCAAAATGGGAGCCCGAGCCAGCCCCGCGCCCATGCCATTGCTTTCCCTTTCTTTCCCCGCGGCCCATTGTTCTTCTTCTCCGCCAGCGGCAGCCCTTCTCCGACAGGCGGGTGATGTCTAGTTTCCCTTTGACCTCCCGTTCTTCATGGCCGTAGTATGGACCCGTGCCTTTGATAAGATGCCCTAACTGCCCACGCCAGGAGCCTCTCAAGCGGTCGATCTGTAAGACGACGACAACGGCAACCGTGGACGTGAGTTCCTTGCATGCGAGAGCTTGCCATATAGAGAGGGGGATAAGGTTAGATCTCGGTCCAATTGCTCTGTTTTCTCTCGATTTTCTTGTTATTCCCTCGAATTTGGGATTTAGGGTTCACGTTGTTGTTTTCAGATCCTGAAGAAATACAGGTATTTCGAGTGGATCGATGTGTACGTTCAGAGGCTTCAATTGCAGGAATCAATTGGCGATATTAGGGAGCGCAATTTGGGAGGGGGGACTTGCTGTAGAGAATGCGTCGGAGAGAGGAGCCATTCCGATTGTGCCTAATGCTCCCAATGCAGAACTGGTGGAAGTGAAGGGAGAACTGAAGAAAAATGAACAAGCAGTTAAGGCAGCTGATTGAGTTGAAGAAGCAAGCTAATCTGATGGCTGGTTGTTTTATTTGTTGTATAATTGCGATCGGATTCTTATCATTACTCATCAGGCGCTAGAAGTTGTTACAAGGGATCCCTTGTTGCTAATCCATTATTCAGTTACATGTATTTGTAGTTGTTTTCAAGTTAGTGTGTGCATTTACCAAAATTACCAAAAAAAATTAGTGTTAGCGAATATAGGAATGCTAAAGATAGTTGATAATTGTTAGAGGGGTGACAATAATGCATTCACCGAAATCCCACAAATATGCCAAATATGTATGTCTCATGTTTCTACCAAAATTATACCACTTTTGGGACGTTTCAAATAACCAAAACTATATCCCAAACTATATTCCCTAAAAGAAAAGGAATGCTAAAGAAAGTTGATAATTGTTAGAAAGGTGATAAATAATCCATTCACCGAAATCCCCCAAATATGCCAAATATGTATGTCTCATGTTTCTACCAAAATTATACCACTTTTGGGACTCAAATAACCAAAACTATATCCCAAACTATATTCCCTAAAAGAAAAGGAATGCTAAAGAAAGTTGATAATTGTTAGAGGGGTGATAAATAATCCATTCACCGAAATCCCCCAAATATGCCAAATATGTATGTCTCATGTTTCTACCAAAATTATACCACTTTTGGGACTCAAATAACCAAAACTATATCCCAAACTATATTCCCTAAAAGAAAAGGAATGCTAAAGAAAGTTGATAATTGTTAGAGGGGTGATAAATAATCCATTCACCGAAATCCCCAAATATGCCAAATATGTATGTCTCATGTTTCTACCAAAATTATACCACTTTTGGGCCGTTTCAAATTACCAAAACTATATTCCCTAAAAGAAATGGAATGCTAAAGATAGTTGATAATTGTTAGAGGGGTGATAAAAAATCCATTCACCGAAATCCCTCAAATATGTATGCCTCATGTTTATACCAAAATTATACCACTTTTGGGCCGTTTCAAATTACCAAAACTATATTCCACCGACAGAGAGAGAGGGGTGGCCATGAAGAGAGAGAGAGAGAGAGGGGTGGCACGAAGAGACGGAGAGGGGTATACTGGCCCGTTAGATCAGTGGATCAACGGTTGGTGGAGTCGATCCGTGTGACAACGGCTCAACCAATCAGGATAAGTTTGGGCTTCTGTGAGCATTTGTGACAGTACTTAAGGGCAAAACTAAGTAGTACTAAGAAACCAAGGGCACGTAAATAGTAAATAGACTAAGGGATTCAAACAAAAGAATTACAAAATGAAAAATGCGTGTTTTGTACAATATAATTCATATTGGGCTACATCAAATTATTTGCAATTCAAATATACATGAGTGTGACAATTATAGCCTCATTTAGACAAACTATGTTTTGGGGAAGATGTTTTGCAAAGGGGTTGAGTGGAAAACCATGCATCTTCATAGCTATTAGTGATTCTGAGAAGTGGCAATTTGTGGTACAACTTGATTTATCTATGTTTGTTAAGGTGGAAGGTTGCGTAGGAAGACTCCATGAGTAGGTGCCACTATGTTTTTATTTTTTTGGATTTTTTGTGTGCATGAAATGACTCAATTAGCTATGTTTATCTCATTTGTTGACTCTCTGTTGACCAGCTACTTGAGGGTAGAACTGAGTATATTGCACTTACCAGTCTAAGTACTCAAGGGGAAAACTGAGTACATATAAAATTTCTTATAAGGGCCCGAGGGTAGAACTGAGTACACCAACGTCAACGGGTTAGCCTCGTGTCGCGGTGCACGCTGCAGCCGTGCATAGTTGACGCGTGTTGCGGTACACCAAACGCCACCTTCTTTAGAGCCCCTCTTTCTCTCTCTCGACGCTCGCCCATTCTCTCATTCTCACTGCAACCGCCTCTCCTGTCCCATCATCTTCTCCCTTCGCGTCGAAAAACCCCGAAGAAAAAACCCCGGCGATGGAGAAGAATGAGATGCCCATTGCCGACGTAGCCGCCGGCGCATCGGCCGCCGGCGCATCGGCCGCCGGCGCATCGGCCGCCGGCGCATCGTCCGCCGGCGCATTGGCCGCCGCCCCCGTCCAGGCCCCCGTCGATTGGGACCTGTACGAAGACCCGTACGAACCAGTGCCGTACGTCACGCCGGTGAACCCCTACGACACCAGCATCGTCGACGACTACCCGGAGGTAACCCTTTGTTCCCTTGTTCTTATACCATTTCAATCCTTTTGTGTTAGATCTAGCGTTATTAGGGTTCGTCTGTTCCTAGTTCAATCCTTTTATGATAGATCTAGTGTTATTAGGGTTAGTCTGTTCCTAGTTCAATCCTTTATGATAGATCTATCTAGCGTTATTAATTGGGTATGAATGATTGATCCTCCAAGATTACAATGTAATGGTAATAATCCTTGGGCTTGTCGTAGGCATGAATAGAGTTTAGAATAACTCATGTGAATATATTCACATAGGTATAGAATAGTGCAACAGAACACTACTGAATAAAGTGTGACAACACTTATTCATAATAGTATAAGTTACACATAGGATTGGGTGTGAATGATTGATATTTGAGGACATGGCTCAGATGGTTCATTGATCAACATGGTGTATAACACATACTATGGTACGGGTTATAACAACTCCACATTAATATGATCTAGGTTTGGGATGAATTCATATTCTACTCAAGTAGCACAATTGCAATTTGAGTACATATGGATTAGACAAAGTATAATGAGTGAAATCTTTATGCTTTATCAAAGCATATTGAATTTTATCAAAGCATATTGAATCTTAGAATATCTCATGTGGGTAAATCACATAAGAGGCAAAATAGTGCAATAGCAATACTATTGAATAAGTGTGATGACAATTATTCTTAAATAGTATATATTACACTTAGGCTTAGGCTAGGACTCTTATAACATTGAAGTACTCAATTAACTCAAATGCAAATTGAATAGTTCAATGCAAGGCTAAGATGGAGTAGGCATGAGTAAATGGCTATAGGAAATGGATATGTATAGATGATGTTTGAAAACATGGTTTAGGGTTCCTAATGAGTAAATGGGATTGGGTTAAGTACTATGATGTTGATTTGATCAATACCATAGTAGCATAGGTAGAAACTAAGATTGATAGTATCACACTTTACTCAAATGACACATTTGTAATTTGAATAAGTGGGTACTATACAAGATAGGTCTAAGTAAATATGATCTTGATCAAATGTTGTTTAGATAACATCGATGATTAGGTATGATCATGAGATTTGATATGGTAGAAGGAAATATTAATTGAAGTAGAAATAGGATCAATCTATATAGGAATACTCAAATTCTCATATTAGAATTTGAATAATTGTGATATGGTTCAAGAAATTATGGAAGTGATGCTACTGGATAGCTTGCAGTAAAACAAAGCTACTGCAATTGGAATCACTCTAAAATAAGTTATGGAATTCAAACTATGATCAAATTGGTGATTTGGATAGATTTGAATGCACAAAGTGTGTGCACGTATCAACTTTGGATTTTCTTGATCCTATGATGTTCTACAAGTTGAGAGGATTCCAAGGACTACAAATTTGTAATTTTTGGATTAACAGAACTAAAGATATGGATTTAACCAGCTAACAGAAGGTTTGATTCCAATTTGAAAATAGTTTCAAATTGAACCCATAAAATATAAGATTTTATGGTACTTCTGGATTCTATACTTCCTAAGGATTCCAACGGTATATTATTTGTAATTTTTGGCCAAGTAGATTAATTTCTAGAGATTTTACAAGATCAGTACAGAAACAGGAATTTGAAATCGAGTTTGAATTTGAGTTTTGACCGAATCTGATCGGGGCTGACTGGGGCAGGTGACGTGGCGTCATGGCACTGGTTGATACCGATTCGGTCGGATTGCGATTGAGGACCGTCGGATTAAACTTAGATTGGACGCTCCAGATCTAACTGTACCGATTCGTTAAGTGTTTTATTTCTAGCCACGGGATCTGGATCCGAGGGATGAGGTGAGATGGGAGAGATCCTCACCGGGTTAGGGTTCCGGTGAACTTCTCCGGCGAGGTCTGCGCACTGGAAGTGGTCTTCGGCGGCGCTCCGGTGATCCTGGTGATCAACGGCGAGGTGCACGGGGGGCGGCGAGACTCGGAGAACTCGCGTGCATGGTCGGAGTGCCTCGGCGGGGTCTTCTGCGGCGTCTGCACGTGGACGGAGGTCTCCAAGCGACGGCGGCTCTGCTGTCGACGTAATCCGTCGATTTGCTGCAGGAAAAGTTGCGGGGATGGTCTGAGAGGATGCGCAAGAGAGAGGGAAGTCGAAGAGAGGGCACGGGAGGGCTCTACCACGTCGGAATCGGCGAGGCGCTCCGTCGTTACCTGCGGACGTCGACGAGCAATCGTCGTTGATTGGCGGCAGCTCTTGGGGGAGGACGAAAGGGATATGGAGGAGGGGAGTACGGGCTTCTTATAGCCGTGGCTTGATGGCCAATTACTTGCACGAAATCAAGGGGGGGCATTACTCCGGCGAGGTTCCGTTACCAGTGAGAGGAAACGGCTGGAGAAGATGGTGCTGACTAGTGGGTCCCGGTGGCAGGGAGTGAGGGGAGAGAGAGCGGGGTGGGCTGGTTTCCCGGGCTGACTCGGCTGGAGTTGGGCCCCGGGCACGGCCCAGGTTGGGCTGGCCACTTCTTCTCCTTTTTTTTTGTTCTGGTTCATTTTCTATTTTCTGTTTTCTTAATTCTTTTCTAGATTTTGCATATTGAATCCAAAAGGCTTCAAACCAACTTGTAAAGTTTCTAAAATTGAAAACAACAATCCATAACAGTAACAAACATGTTTTTATAATTAAAACAAATTTCCTAATAAAGCTCTATAATTCAGACAAAGGGTTTATTTGCATAAACCAAAGTAGAAATAGGATTTTAAAGTAATTCTTTTAAAATCAGAGAATAAACTCTATAAAAATAGTTTTTGAAATATATTTGTAAAACATTCCTTTGGCATAGAAAACTTTATAAACCATTTTGTAAATATCCCTTTGCAAGATAGCTTGCATAGGTTTGAATAAACGCAAAGTAGTATTTTGAAACTTGATCTTTCTCAAAGAAGTTCTTCAAGAAATAAATAGAGGATTTTAAATAGTTTTCAAACAAAGCTTTCAAATAAACTCAAAAAGTTTTAAATCCCTGTGAAATTTCCAATCATCTCAAGCAAAACAAAAACAAAAAATTTCCCCCAAAATTTGATAAAATCTTGGGTCGTTACACAGGCCGCCCTCACACCAGGCTGGCACGGCCCAGGCCCTGGCCGCGCCGCCATGGTGTGAGGAGGCCTGGGGCCACTCCTGACATCGCCCCTTCGCCTATAAAGACCCCCCGACGGGAAAAACGTAAGTACCTGATCACTTTTCTAGAACACATCGTGATCCACCGCCGCCGTCGACCCGAAGATCGGGAGGGTCCAGAAGCTCTTCCCAGCACCCTGCCGGAGAGGGGAATCTCCATGGGAGGTCTTCTTCATCGCCATGGTTGCCTCCGGAGCGATGAGTGAGTAGTCGACCTTGGACTATGGGTCCATAGCAGTAGCTAGATGGTTGTCTTCTCCACCATGTGCTTCATGTTTAGATCTCATGAGCTGCCCTACATGATTGAGATCACTGTTATGTAATTCTACATGTTTTGTTTGTTGGGATCCGATTAATATTGGTGTTATGATTGAGTTGCTATACTGAAATATATCTTATGTTATCTCTATGTTGTTTATGATCTTGCATGCTCTCCGTTGTTAGTAGCTATCTTGGCCGAGTAGTTGCTAGTGACTCCAAGAGGGGGTATTTATGCTCGATAGTGGGTTCATGCCTCTATTTAACCTGGGGGAGTGACAGAAACCTCTAAGGTTGTAGATGTGCTGTTGCTACTAGGGAGAAAACAACATTCATATGCTCAAGGGCATATGCTTTGTTTACATTACACACTTTGTTTAATGCAATTATCTATTGTTCGCAACTTAATACTTGTGGAGTTCTCGGATTGATTTGCCACAAGTGGATTATTAGTCATAGATGCAGTTGGATGGCGGTCTATGTATTTTGTTGTAATGCCCAGAGTAAATCTCATAGTGATCTTCTTGACATATCACGTTTATCTTTATTCTATCAATTGCCCAACTGTAATTTATTTACCCAGCATGTGTTATTTATCTTATGGAGAGACACCACTAGTGAACTGTGGACCCCGGTCCTATTTCCATCATATTGCTATCACCTGTTTACTTTACTCGCAGTGTTTACTTTACTCGCATACTCTACTGTTTTCCACTCGATACGCTCATAACCTTTGTTTCAAGCAAACCGGTGAGATTGACAACCTCATCGCAAGTTGGGAACAAAGTACTTGGTTGTGTTGTGTGCAGGTTCTGCTTTGCAGCTAGCAAGCAAAGCTTGGACGAGGCGCCATATATAAATTGTCCGAAGCTGTCGCAAACTAGCAAGCATCACCTTCAGTCGTAATTGTCTGCTCTTCTCCTGAACGATTAAACCTTGGTTTCATAACTGAGGGAAAACAAGCTGCTATACTCATCACACCTTCCTCTTGGGGTTCCCAACTGGCCGGTTATTTACTTCATCAACTTGGCACCATCAAGCTTCTTTTCTGGCGCCGTTGCCGGGGAAGAGTGGAAGACTTCTGCGAGGGGAGTTTTTCGCACACACATCCTTTACTTTGTTATTGTTTTGCTTTACTTTATTTATTTTACCTGCATCGTTTTATATCAAAAACCCAAAAAAATTTAGAATCCTTGGTAGTTGTTTTTACTTGTTTACTTTCGTTTTGCTGAAATGGCCAATCCTGAAAACACCAAGTTGTGTGACTTTACTAGCACGAACAATAGTGATTTTATCTGCACTCCTATTGCACCACCTGCTCCTGCTGCAAACTTTTATGAGATTAAGCCTGCTTTGTTGAACCTTGTTATGAAAGAGCAATTCTCTGGTGCTAGTACTGAAGATGCTGCAGCTCATCTCAACAATTTTGTTGAGCTATGTGAGATGCAGAAATATAAGGATGTAGACAGTGATATTATTAAGCTCAAGTTGTTTCCTTTTTCTTTGAGAGGAAAAGCTAAAGATTGGTTGTTGTCTTTGACTAAGAATAGTATTGATTCATGGGCTAAGTGTAAGGATGCTTTTATTGGTAGATACTATCCTACTGCTAAGATTATATCCTTGCGTAGCAATATTATGAAGTTTACTCAATTTGATAATGAACATGTTGCTCAAGCTTGGGAAAGAATGAAATCTATGATAAATAATTGCCCCACTCATGGACTGACTACTTGGATGATTGTCCAAACTTTTTATGCAGGACTGAATTTTTCTTTGAGGAACCTATTGGATTCAGTTGCTGGAGGCACTTTTATGTCCCTTACCTTGGGAGCCGCAACAAAACTACTCGACAACATGATGGTAAATTATTCTGAATGGCACACCGAGAGAGCTCCACAAGGTAAGAAGCTAAATTCTGTTGAGGAAACCTATTCCTTGAATGATAAGATTGATATCATTATGGCTATGCTTGCTAACGATAGGACTCATGTTGATCCTAATAATGTTCCTTTAGCCTCTTTGGTTGCTCAAGAAGAGCAAGTTGATGTGAATTTCATTAGAAATAATAATTTTAACAACAATGCTTATAGGAACAATTTTGCTAGTAACAATTAAAGGCCGTATCCTTCTACCAATGGTAATGGTTATGGTAATTCTTATGGTAATTCCTATAACAACACTAGGGCCGCGCCCTCCGAGCTTGAGGTAATGCTCAAGGACTTCATCGGTAAGCAAACTGCTTTTAACAAGTCTGTTGAGGAAAAGTTAGGCAAAATTGATATTCTTGCTTCTAAAGTTGATAGCCTTGCTCATGATGTTGAAATTCTGAAATTAAAAGTGCTGCCTAATGATGTGAAAGATAACAATGTTTTTGCTACTGCTAATGCTATTCAAGTTGGAATTGATGAAAATATTAGATTGTTAGCGGAATTGCATGCCAAGTGGGAAAGAGAAGATGATATGGCTAGAGAGATGAAGGTATGTACCATTACTACCTCTAATGATGTTGCTCATAATGCTAGCAATCCTCTTACTTTGATTGGGGTAGAGAAAACTCCCACTCCTTGTGTTAAAAAGCCTAAAACTGCCAAAACTTTTTCTCAAAAGAGTGCTGAAATTTTTTGGAGTGTAGGAGATGATAGCTCTATTTCCTTTAATGATTTTGATGTTGATGGCTGCAATATATCTGAAGTTATTTTGTTCTTACAAAAGCTTGCTTTGACTCCCAATGCTAGTTCTTTAAATGTTGCTTTTACTAAGCATATTACCAATGCTCTCATAAAAATTAGGGATGAAAAGTTGAAGCAAAAAGCCTCTGTTCCCAAGAAGCTAGAAGATGGTTGGGAACCCATCATTGATATGCATGTTAATGGTTTTGATTGCCATGCTTTATGTGATCTAGGTGCTAGTATTTCTATCATGCCTAGAAAGATTTATGACATGCTTTCTTTACCACCGCTTGAAAAGTGTTATTTTGATGTTCCTATTGCTGATGTTGCTAAGAAGAAACCTTTGGGAAGGATTAATGATGTTCTTATTGTGGTTAACAATAACCTTGTTCCCATTTATTTTCTTGTTATGGACGTTGAATGCCATGCTTCATGTCCTATTATTTTGGGAAGACCCTTTCTTCGAACTGTAGGTGCCATTATTGATATGAGAGAAGGCACCATCAAATATCAATTTCCACTCAAGAAAGGTATGGAACACTTCCCTAGGAAAAGGAAGAAATTACTTTTTGACTCTATTCTTAGATCAAATTATGAGCTTGATGCTTCATCACTTGATATTACTTGAATCGCAATTTTCTGCGCCTAGCTCAAAGGCGTTAAAGAAAAGCACTCTTGGGAGATAACCCAATGTTTTATTTTCAGTATTTTTCTTTTATTTGAGTCTTGGAAGTCATTGCTGCTGTAATGACTGCTCCTTATCTTTTTTATTTCGTTTTTGTGCCAAGAGAAGCCTCTAATTTGAGTGAGGTAAAGATTTGGGGATGTTGCTGTCCTGAAACTGTTTTCGTTGCTGCACCGTAAAAATTCGTATACATTCTATGTATATCTTTTGGACCTGCGATTTCTTGTTCATATGCCCAGGTTATATCCAAACTTTCGTTAGTTGAACACTTTTTTATTTGAGCAACAGAAAACCCCTCAAAAATTCGGCCTTTGTCAGCTGTTCTGTTTTGACAGATTTCTGCCAATATTTGTGTTTGCCGCTTTATCGCTTTCTTTTGAGTTCTTTTGATCACGGAACTTTTGGGGAAGTTGCTACAGTAGTATTTGCTATATATGTGGTGGTTTTGGGTTGAAACCTGAAGCAAAAGAGGTTGATTATATGTTATGCTACACTAATGTTGCTAATAGATTTGTGTTTAGTTTTGTATGAAGGAAGTTTTCAAGTGTAGGGATTGGAGAATGATGAGATGAGTTGAAGAATGGACAAAAGCTCAAGCTTGGGGATGCCCATGCATCACCCCAAGAAATATCCAAGAAGTACAAGCGTCAAAGCTTGGGGATGCCCCCGAGGCACCCCTTCTTCATCGGCAAAAATCAGGTCACCTTCAAGACACTATATTTTATTGCTTCATGCACTATGTGTTTTTCTTGGAGCATCAGTTGTTTTAGTTTTCTTAGTTAGCTTAGTTTTGTTTGCTGCAATAAATGGTTGGACCCCAACAAATTTCCTTTGGAGGAGATGTACTCGTTTTCATTTGCAAAGAACACTCCGTTTTTCATTCTTATAATTTCACCGGGTGTTCTTCTTTTTCCGCTACTGCTTTTGGTTTTTATTTTTGCCTTGATTTGCGTTCAGACCTTGTCATATCTTTTCATCAAGGTGTATTTTTTCCTCTGATCTTTATTGGTTTTCATCAAAAGAGGTGTCTTTAAAATTTTCAAATGGTGTTGGAAAAGAGAAAAAGCTTTGTGCAAAAAAGTGGTACAAGAAGGAGCTTGTGTAGACTGCGGCTTAGGTTTTTTCATGTCATGCTTGATGTCTTTTTGATGGTATGCTTAGTGGTTTTGCTGTAGCATGACTTGCCTCAAATAACTGAGATTGCTTAATGAGCCTTTGAAAAAAATCGTGCGTTGTTTTTAATTATTTGGAAGCATTATTTTGGTTTTCTCCTTGATGCTTTATTTGGGTTGACTTGGCGCATGCTCACACATGTTAGACTCTTACAAAGTCGCCAATAGCCTCTATGATCATTTAGTTTTTGACTTTTGATGCCATCTTATGCTTCTTTTAATGTCGCTTTGTCGCTTTGCATGATTATGGCCATTATTGCTCTCTTTAGTTGGTCGCTCCCAGTCTTTTGCTAGCCCTCGCCTTGTACTGAGTATGAGCTCTACTCGTGCATCCAACTCCTAAAAGCCAAAGTTTTCCAAAGTGTCCACCATACATACCTACTAGCAATTTGCTATTCCAAGTAAATTTGACTTGCTTTTATTTTCTCTTCAAATTAAACTCTTACCAGTGTTATGCGAAATTCGGTCAGTAAAGCTCTCACGAACCGGAAGGCACACTTTACTTTTTCCTGTTCTTAAAATTTGACATTGTGGTCTCTTATGTTGAGTTGTTATGCTTGCAAGTTGTAAGTTGGAGACTAGCCCAGCCATGCAGTCATGGGCAAGCTTTCGACATTGCACTTCTTATTTGAGTTGATATCGTGATCTTTTTTTTATAGATGCCCGCGGTGTGAAATGAATTGGGAATCTTGTGGGGATCATGGAGTTTGTATATGTGTTAGGGAAATGCCGGGCCGCTAATCTAAGCCATGCATAATTCATGGTGGAAATTTGCAGCATACCCATGGTGAACATTCGACGACGCATCTCACAATAAAAAGCTAAACAAATGGCAAATAAAAGAGATATCGATGTGTTCATTGTCTGCTTGTCCTGTCATTTTGATGTGGGATTGTTCCATGTCATCGGGCATGGAGGTACCCCGTTGGCGGTTCTGAATGATATGCATATATTTACAATGACAAGAGCCTTGCTTGGGACTCTAAGTAAAGTAGCATGAGGTTTGGGTACTTGTATTCACGGGACACGAGGTTTTCAACTTATGATTTGTCAAGCATATGCATCATAATTGTTCTCGCATTAACTTTAACCATTCAAGATGCTTCTGATGGGGGCAATGAGAGCTCAAAGCCGGTAAGTACCATAATGTTTGAAGGTTATAAAACTTGCAATCACTGCTTCCCTCTGCGAAGGGCCTTTCTTCTACTTTTATGTTGAGTCACCACCTTCTATCTTTATGCACCATTAAGAGAGCATAGTTGTCATTCTTAGTATAATGTGCATTGTCCCAAAGTTTTCATTGATTGATTCATATTGTTGGTTTCACTTGTTCTCAAATTATTTGTATCTAGTCGCCCTCTTAAACTTGAAGGTGTCCTACGCATTTATGTTTTGCTCTCTTTGAAGGACAAGCTGAAAACCATTTGTATGTTTTTCCTTATGATTTGAACACACGTTTGACTTTCATTGTTTCATTTTCATGATCTTTTGTTTGTGTTCATTTGCATGTTTACAACATGGTTGCTAAGTTTCTATTGTTAAGATTATATCTTTCATGCCCAAGTTTTAAGTTCTTATGATCCCAGCTCACAAATGCTTACATACATGATCAAGATTGTGTAGGTGCATGTCACCTCAAAAATTATTCTTTTGTTATCACTTACCTACTCGAGGACGAGCAGGAGTTAAGGTTGGGGATGCTTGATACGTCTCCAACGTATCTATAATTTTTGATGCTCCATGCTTGTTTTTACACCATTTGCCTACTGTTTCGTTACACTTAGTGGCACTTTTATGCATTTTCCGGAACTAACCTACTAACAAGTTGCCACAGTGCCAGTTCCCTGTTTTCTGCTGTTTTTGTGTTTTAGAAGTGATACACAGGAAATATTCTCGGAATTGGACGAAACAAGTTCCTGAAGTCTTATTTTGTCCGGGACCTTCCAGAGATCCGAAGAGAAGTAGGAGAGGGGCCACATGCCGCCCTCACACCAGGCTGGCGCGGCCCAGGCCCTGGCCGCACCGCCATGGTGTGAGGAGGCCTGGGGCCACTCCTGACATCGCCCCTTCGCCTATAAAGACCCCCCGACGGGAAAAACCTAAGTACCCGATCACTTTTCCAGAACACATCGTGATCCGCCGCCGCCGTCGACCCGAAGATCGGGAGGGTCCAGAATCTCTTCCCGGCACCCTGCCGGAGAGGGGAATCGCCACCGGAGGTCTTCTTCATCGCCATGCTTGCCTCTGGAGCGATGAGTGAGTAGTCTACCTTGGACTATGGGTCCATAGCAGTAGCTAGATGGTTGTCTTCTCCACCATGTGCTTCATGTTTAGATCTCATGAGCTGCCCTACATGATTGAGATCACCGTTATGTAATTCTACATGTTTGGTTTGTTGGGATCCAATGAATATTGGTGTTATGATTGAGTTGCTATACTGAAATATATCTTATGTTATCTCAATGTTGTTTATGATCTTGCATGCTCTCCGTTGTTAGTAGCTATCTTGGCCGAGTAGTTGCTAGTGACTCCAAGAGGGGGTATTTATGCTCGATAGTGGGTTCATGCCTCTATTTAACCTGGGGGAGTGACAGAAACCTCTAAGGTTGTAGATGTGTTGTTGCTACTAGGGAGAAAACAACATTCATATGCTCAAGGGCATATGCTTTGTTTACATTACACACTTTGCTTAATGCAATTATCTGTTGTTCGCAACTTAATACTTGTGGATTCTCGGATTGATTTGCCACAAGTGGATTATTAGTCATAGATGCAGTTGGATGGCGGTCTATGTATTTTGTTGTAATGCCCAGAGTAAATCTCATAGTGATCTTCTTGACATATCACGTTTATCTTTATTCTATCAATTGCCCAACTGTAATTTGTTTACCCAGCATGTGTTATTTATCTTATGGAGAGACACCACTAGTGAACTGTGGACCCCGGTCCTATTTCCATCATATTGCTATCACCTGTTTACTTTACTCGCACTGTTTACTTTACTCGCATACTCTACTGTTTCCACTCGATACGCTCATAACCTTTGTTTCAAGCAATCCGGTGAGATTGACAACCTCATCGCAAGTTAGGAACAAAGTACTTGGTTGTGTTGTGTGCAGGTTCCGCGTTGCAGCTAGCAAGCAAAGCTTGGACGAGGTGCCATATATAAATTGTCCGAAGCTATCGCAAACTAGCAAGCATCACCTTCAGTCGTAATTGTCTGCTCTTCTCCTGAACGATTAAACCTTGGTTTCTTAACTGAGGGAAAACAAGCTGCTATACTCATCACACCTTCCTCTTGGGGTTCCCAACTGGCCGGTTATTTACTTCATCAACTTGGCACCATCAGGATGTTTCAAATAACCAAAACTATATCCCAAACTATATTCCCTAAAAGAAAAGGAATGCTAAAGAAAGTTGATAATTGTTAGAGGGGTGATAAATAATACATTCATCGAAATCCCCCAAATATGCCAAATATGTATGTCTCATGTTTCTACCAAAATTATACCACTTTTGGGCCGTGATACGTCTCAAACGTATCTATAATTTTTGATGCTCTATGCTTGTTTTTACACCATTTGCCTTGTGTTTCGTTACACTTCGTGGAGCTTTTATGCATTTTCCGGAACTAACCTATTAACAAGTCGCCACAGTGCCAGTTCCCTGTTTTCTGCTGTTTTTGTATTTCAGAAGTGATACATAGGAAATATTCTCGGAATTGGACGAAACAAGTTCCTGAAGTCTTATTTTGCCCGGAAGCTTCTAGAGATCCGAAGAGGCGAAGGAGAGGGGCCACAGGCTAGCCTCACACTAGGCCAGCGTGGCCTAGGCCCTGGCCGTGCCGCCTAGGTGTGAGGAGGCCTGGGGCCACTCCTGACGACGCCCCTTCGCCTATATAAAGCCTCGGGACGGAAAACCCTAAGGGAGTCGGCGAAATTTCCAGAACAGTTCCGCAGCACCGCCGCCGTCGAAGCCAAATTTTGGGGGACAGAAGTCTCTGTTCCGGCACTCTGCTGGGACGGGGAAGTGCCCCCGGAGCCATCTCCATCGTTCTCCATTGCCGTCTCCGCCGTCTCCATCGACCTCACCGCCATCTCCATCAACCTTGTTGTCTCCTATGATGAGGAGGGAGTAGTTCATCCCCGGGGCTGAGGGCTCTACCGGTAGCTATGTGGTTCACCTCTCTCTCCCATGATGTGATCTTTATGTGATCGTGAGCTTTGTATCATGTTGAATAAGTAGATGTTACTCTTCTTCATTATGTGTACTCTAGTGTGTTATTAAAGTAATCTATTCCTCCTGCCATGGTGTAACGGTGATAGTGCGTGCATCGTGGTGGTACATGGTCTAGGCTACGATTGTGATCTTTTATGGATTATGAGAATAATTATCACTATGATAGTATTGAAGTGATATATTCCTCCTTTCATGGTGTAATGTTGACAGTGTGTGCACCGTGTTAGTACTTGGTCTAAGTTGCAATAATATCTATCTTGAGTTGTGATTTGATTTGGATATCTCTATGAGTGGTGTTTGTCAAGTACTTGATGAACTTTGAGGAGTGCTTTGTAGCCCTAAGCAATGATTAGTGTTATTCAATAGGAGAGTAATTCAGAGTACCATATTGAAGAGAAGTTATCTATTGGTTCAATTATGTTATATTTATTGGGAGTGTGTCCACTAGTGAAAGTATGATCCCTAGGCCTTGTTTCCAAGCTTTGCACACCATTTACTTGCTGTTTTGTTACATGTTTGCTCACAGCGATACTTATTTCATATCATAGTTACTACTTATAATCATCACTACCGCTTGTATTTCACTATCTCTTTGCCGAACTAGTGCACCTATACATCTGACAAGTGTATTGGGTGTGTTGGGGACACAAGAGACTTTCTGTATCGTAATTGCAGGGTTGCTTGAGAGAGATAGCTTTGACCTCTTCCTCCCTGAGTTCGATAAACCTTGGGTGATCCACTTAAGGGAAACTTGCTGCTGCTCTACAAACCTCTGCACTTGGAGGCCCAACACTGTCTACAAGAACAGAAGCGTGTGTAGACATCAAGCTCTTTTCTGGCGCCGTTGCCGGGGAGGTAAGGTAAAAGGTACTCACATCCTCCTGTGTGAGTGCTCGAAGTTATTTCCTTTAGATTCTGCAATTACATCTTTTTGTTTCTTGTTTTTATTTTCACTAGTTAGGCTTAATGGAAAATAAAGAGTTCTTTAGTCTTTTTCCTGAGTTTAGATTTGAAGAGAAATTTGAAAAACCTTTGGAGCTTATTTCGCATAGCAATGTTATTAGTACGAATGCTTTGAATCCCGTTATTGCTAATGCTATAGAAAAGTCTAAGCTTGGGGAAGCTGGTTTTGTTAAGTATGATATTTTTAGTCCCCCAGCTTTAGTGGAGAAGGTTTGTTCTGATAATATTTTACCTCCCATATGTGATGTTTCTAGTGATGCTTGTGCTCCTCATCCTTTTAAAATACCTACGAAGATTGTTGAATGTGTTAAGAATAACTGCTATTTAGGAGATGGAACTGTCCATCCTGGTGATCATTTGCTCTTTATACATGAATTATGCGAGTTGTTCCAGTGTGCAGGTATTTCGATGAACCAAGTTAAGAAGAAGCTATTTTCTTTATCACTGAAAGGCAGAGCTGAGGAATGGTATTGGCTGCTTAAGGATGGCCCATCTATTGGCTGGGAGGAAATTGTACCTCTCTTTTATTCTAAATTCTATCCTCCAAGTGAGATTCATAAAGATCGTAATCAGATATACAATTTTTGGCCTCATGATGGAGAAAGCATTGCCCAAGCGTGGGGAAGATTGAAGTCACTAATGCTCAAATGTCCTATTCATGATCTTCCCCGTAATATTGTTACTAATAATTTTTATGCAAGGCTTTCAGGATATTACAAGGACTATCTAGATGCATGCTTTGATGGGTCTTTCACAAGCAAGGATGCTGACACCAAGTGGGATCTGCTTGAAACAATTCAAAACAATATTGAAGGTTGGGATAGCGACAAAGGTAAAGGATCAGGTATGAATTACGAGTTTGATTGCATTAAGTCTTTTGCTGAAACTGCTGATTTTCAAGAGCTTAGTGCTAAATATGGTCTTGATCCTCAAATTATGGTTGATTACTTTAAAGCCTTTGCTTCCCATATGAGTGTTCCTAAAGGAAATGGGGACGTGTATCATGAACCTTTTAAGGACACTTGCATAGAAAGTGATATTGTTATTGATGATTGCAATAAACATGCTCAAACTTCTAAAAGTACTATTTCTTATAAGCATGTTAATTTTTGTGGAATACATAGACCTTGTGAACAGAGTTACAACAAGGAAGATTATTGCATCACCCATGCAAATGAAGAAACCAGTATGTGGCTCAAGGATCTAGATGTGCTTGGTGAAAGGGTTTGTGAGCTTTATCCTTTTCTTTGTGAATTTTGCGATGAAAAGGGTCACTTTAATTTTCAATGCCCAATTAATTGAACGAGTACTGCAGATTTGTATTGTGATGATAAGATTACTTCCAATCAGTATGATGAGCTTACTTTGTTTTTGAATTGTGAAGAGATATCTAGAAAGATTTATTTGGTTGATATGAGAGATGTTGACATTAATAGCACCCTTCGTGGTTGTCGTCTCTATTGTGCCAAAGATTGCCTTGCAAATACTTACTTACAAGATCTTATAAAACATGATGTTTTGCCAAGCTATGTCAGGACTAATAGATATTTTGATCTTATTAATAGAGAGGAGGAATCCTCCAAAGTTTCTTCTGTTGTTCCTGTCAGCAAATCAGATTATGTGGAGAAGATGCCCTTCCCTCCTAAAGATTATGTGGAGAAGATGCCCTTCAAGTCTCTCCCTCCTAAAGGAGAGAGTAAGAAGAGTATGAAGAAGAAGAAGAAGAGGAGGAGTAAAAGGCGAGAGGACACGGTATCTTCCCCTAAGCGTTATGATCCTGCTATAGATTATGATAATTCTGATTGGGATGATGTTCCTATGCCTATTACTTATGTTAGTGATCATGATTGGGAAAAGCACTCTACTTTTGATATTGAAAATCTTTTTGGTACCAATTCTAAGGTTAATAATTGTTGTACCATTAGTGCTATCCATGTTCCTTCTTATGATGATATGTTCGATGAATATGCTTTGCGCCATAGTAGTTCTCTAGCTTGTGATGATACTAAACCTCTAGTTTATGATGGTTATGATGTTGGGTATAATATTTTCAGTTCACCTACTTTTGAGGAGAAAATTAGTTATGATTACAATATGCCTCCTGTTTTTGATGATTATGGTGAGAATAATTATTCTGTTGAATCTGCTCCTACTACGATTGTTCATGTGGGGAGTATTAATTCTTTTACGCATGTGGCTCATGATAGGGAAGCTTTATGTGATAGTTATATTGTTAATTCTATTCATGATGCTACTGAAAGTTATTATGAGAGAGGGAAACATGGTTTGATGGATCTCAACAATATTGAGTTTCCCCTCTTTATGTTGCAATTCTTGAAGTTGTACTTGTTTTTCCTTCCTATGCTTTTTGCTTTGCGCTTTCATGACTTGTCTCTCTACAAGACTATTTTTCATAGGAAGTGGTTTATATTTAAATGTGTTCCATACTTGCTTTTGATGCTCTCTATTGCTTTAAGTTCCTATATAGTGCCTTTGCCTCAAGTTCTTATATAGCGCCCACATGAGCATCTTTGCAAATTACTGCGCCTAGCTCAAAGACGTTAAAGAAAAGCACTCTTGGGAGATAACCCAATGTTTTATTTTCAGTACTTTTTCTTTTATTTGAGTCTTGGAAGTTATTACTACTGTAATGACCGCTCCTTATTCTTTTTATTTCGTTTTTGTGCCAAGAGAAGCCTCTAATTTGAGTGAGGTAAGATTTGGGGATGTTGCTGTCCTGAAACTGTTTTCGGTGCTGCACCGTAAAAATTCGTGAAAATTCTCTGTATATATTTTGGACCTGCGATTTCTTGTGCATATGCCCCAGGTTATATCCAAACTTTCATTAGTTGAACACTTTTTGATTTGAGCAACAGAAAACCCTCTAAAAATTCGACCTTTGTCAGCTGTTCTGTTTTGACAGATTTCTGCCAATATTTGTGTTTGCCGCTTTATCGCTTTCTTTTTTAGTTCTTTTGATCACGGAACTTTTGGGGAAGTTGCTACAGTAGTATATACTTTATATGTGGTGGTTTTGAGTTTAAACCTGAAGCAAAAGGGTTGATTCATTACTATGCTTACACTAATGTTGCTAATAAATTTGTGTTTAGTTTTGTATGAAGGAAGTTTTCAAGTGTAGGGATTGGAGAATGATGAGATGAGTTGAAGAACGGACAAAAGCTCAAGCTTGGGGATGCCCATGCATCACCCCAAGAAATATCCAAGAAGTACAAGCGTCAAAGCTTGGGGATGCCCCCGAGGCACCCCTTCTTCATCGGCAAAATCAGGTCACATTTCAATACACTATATTTTTATTGCTTCATGCACTATGCGTTTTTCTTGGAGCATCAGTTGTTTTTGTTTTTAGTATTAGTTTAGTTTAGTTTGCTGCAATAAATGGTTAGATCACATCATGTTGTTTTGGAGAGAGACTTATTCCGCTTTTTATTTGCCAAGAACACTCCGTTTTTCACTCTTATTGTTTCAACGAGTGTTCTCTTTTTCTGCTACTGCGTTTAGCCTTTGTTTTTTCACCTTGATTTTTGTTCAGATCTTGTTTTATCCTTGCATCAAGGTGTATTTGGGTCTCTGTTGGTTTTCCTCAAAAGAGTTTCCTCAAAAAGGTTTTAATGGTGTTGGAAAAGAGAAAAAGCTTTATGCAAAAAAGTGGTACAAGTAGAGCTTGTGTAGACTGCGGCCTAGGCTTTTGCATGGCATGCTTGATGTCTTTTTGATAGTATGCTTAGTGGTTTTGCTGTAGCATGACTTGTCTCAAATAACTGAGATTGCTTAATGAGCCTTTGAAAAAATCATGCGTTGTTTTTATTGTTTGGAAGCATTATTTTGGTTTTCTCCTTGATGCTTTATTTGGGTTGACTTGGCGCATGCTCACACATGTTAGACTCATACAAAGTCGCCAATAGCCTCTATGATCATTTAGTTTTTGACTTTTGATGCCATCTTATGCTTCTTTTAATGTCGCTTTGTCGCTTTGCATGATTATGGCCATTGTTGCTCTCTTAGTTGGTCGCTCCCAGTCTTTTGCTAGCCCTCGCCTTGTACTGAGTATGAGCTCTACTTGTGCATCCAACTCCCAAAAACCAAGTTTGCCATTGTGTCCACTATAAACTCCTATGCATGGTATTTGTAAGCCATTCCAAGTAAATTTTCCTATGCTACCTTTCAAAAAACCTTCAAAATACTTCTCATTTTGTGACACTGTTTTTAGCTCATGGGGACATAGTGGTCGGATTTTCTATCTTCCATATTGCTTATTCCAAAAAGAAAAAAGGGGAAAAAGAAAAGAAAAAAGGCACTCCTCCATGGTATGTGAATGTTGGTGGGCACCCGATGGAATCGGTTAGCCATGGTTTGAGAAAGGAAAAAAGGTGGGGAGGAGTGCCAAGCTTTATAAAAAGAGCACAAAAGTGCCAATCTCTCTCTCAAAAACTTGCTTCGTTTTTGTATGGAAGATAGTAAGAACCCCATTGCCAGTCGTTGACAAAAGCAACCACCTCTCAAAACTCAAGTTTTATCTCTCTGTTTTACAAATGAAAAGCTCTAGCACATGTTTAATCACTGCTTCCCTCTGCGAAGGGCTTTTCTTTTACTTTTATGTTGAGTCACCACCTTCTATCTTTATGCACCATTAAGAGAGCATAGTTGTCATTCTTAGTATAATGTGCATTGTCCCAAAGTTTTCATTGATTGATTCATATTGTTGGTTTCACTTGTTCTTAAATTATTTGTATCTAGTCGCCCTCTTAAACTTGAAGGTTTCCTATGCATTTATGTTTTGCTATTCCATGAGGGACAAGCTGAAAACCACTTGTATGTTTTTCCTTATGATTTGAACACACATTTGACTTTCATTGTTTCATTTTCATGATCTTTTGTTTGTGTTTCTTTTCATGTTATAACATGGTTGCTAAGTTTCTATTGTCAAGATTATGTCTTTCATGCCCATGTTTTAAGTTCTTTGATCTCGGCACTCAATGCTTTACCTATATGATCAAGATTGTGATGGTGCATGTCACCTCAAAAATTATTTCTTTTGTTATCACTTACCTACTCGAGGACGAGCAGGAGTTAAGCTTGGGGATGCTGATACGTCTCAAACGTATCTATATTTTTGATGCTCCATGCTTGTTTTTACACCATTTGCCTTGTGTTTCGTTACACTTCGTGGCGCTTTTATGCATTTTCCGGAACTAACCTATTAACAAGTCGCCACAGTGCCAGTTCCCTGTTTTCTGCTATTTTTGTGTTTCAGAAGTGATACACAGGAAATATTCTCGGAATTGGACGAAACAAGTTCCTGAAGTCTTATTTTGCCCGGAAGCTTCCAGAGATCCGAAGAGGCGAAGGAGAGGGGCCACAGGCCAGCCTCACACTAGGCCGGTGCGGCCCAGGCCCTGGCCGCGCCGCCTAGGTGTGAGGAGGCCTGGGGCCACTCCGACGACGCCCCTTCGCCTATATAAAGCCTCGGGACGGAAAACCCTAAGGGAGTCGGCGAAATTTCTAGAACAGTTCCGCAGCGCTGCCGCCGTCAAAGCCAAATTTCGGGGAACAGAAGTCTCTGTTCCGGCACCCTGCCGGGACGGGGAAGTGCCCCCGGAGCCATCTCCATCGGTCTCCATCGCCGTCTCCGCCGTCTCCATCGACCTCACCGCCATCTCCATCAACCTTGATGTCTCCTATGATGAGGAGGGAGTAGTTCATCCCCGGGGCTGAGGGCTCTACCGGTAGCTATGTGGTTCACCTCTCTCTCCCATGATGTGATCTTTATGTGATCGTGAGCTTTGTATCATGTTGAATAAGTAGATGTTAATCTTCTTCATTATGTGTACTCTAGTGTGTTATTAAAGTAATCTATTCCTCCTGCCATGGTGTAACGGTGACAGTGCGTGCATCGTGGTGGTACTTGGTCTAGGCTATGATTGTGATCTTTTATGGATTATGAGAATAATTATCACTATGATAGTATTGAAGTGATCTATTCCTCCTTTCATGGTGTAATGTTGACAGTGTGTGCACCGTGTTAGTACTTGGTCTAAGTTGCAATATATCTATCTTGAGTTGTGATTTGATTTGGATATCTCTATGAGTGGTGTTTGTCAAGTACTTGATGAACTTTGAGGAGTGCTTTGTAGCCCTACGCAATGATTAGTGTTATTCAATAGGAGAGTAATTCAGAGTACCATAGTGAAGAGAAGTTATCTATTGGTTCAATTATGTTATATTTGTTGGGAGTGTGTCCACTAGTGAAAGTATGATCCCTAGGCCTTGTTTCCAAGCTTTGCACACTGTTTACTTGCTGTTTTGTTACATGTTTGCTCGCAGCGATACTTATTCATATCACAGTTACTACTATAATCATCACTACCGCTTGTATTTCACTATCTCTTCGCCAAACTAGTGCACCTATACATCTGACAAGTGTACTGGGTGTGTTGGGGACACAAGAGACTTTATGTATCGTAATTGTAGGGTTGCTTGAGAGGGATAGCTTTGACCTCTTCCTCCCTGAGTTCGATAAACCTTGGGTGATCCACTTAAGGAAAACTTGCTGCTGCTCTACAAACCTCTGCACTTGGAGGCCCAACACTGTCTACAAGAACAGAAGCGTGTGTAGACATCAGGCATGTCTAACAAACATTCATCATAACAAGCAAACTAGTTTTCAAACAAACGGGGAGGTACGATCATCCACGAGTCGGTATGATCATAACGTTTATTACACGTCGTTGCTTATTAAAATTTCCTAAATGGAGGTCCAGCTAAAGCTTCTTGGTACTCTTCTAAGCAGATCCATTGTTCTGGTCTAGCTGCTTCTGTAGATTGGCAATCTGTTCATCCTTGATTTTGATGAGGTCTCCTTGATTACTAAGTTCAGATTCCAACCTTTCCATGTCACCTTGAAGTTGACTTATGGTTGTCTTCAATGCAGTAGTGTCTTCCTTTTCTTCTTTGAGGTCTTGCTGAGTATTATGAAGTCTCCACTTGAGTCTTTCTCCAAGTTCCTTTATATTGAGTCAAGGAAATATCTGGAGTATCAGTCTCACACTTTTGGCACATTGTGACCTTCTATCCTTTGTTGATGATTTCAGGGTAGGGTCAGCTAAATTAGAGAGATGAGTAGTGTAAAACAAATGAATGGGGTAAGTTCTTACAAGAAAATTTCAAGCTAAAAGTATATAGATTGATCTCATTTAGAAACTCGAATTGATTTTCCTTTTAAAGAGAGAGGAAAGAATCCTAGGGCTTCCTAGCCTATTCCAAACCTAGGGTCTCGATCCTACAGGCAACACTATGCTCTGATACCATTTTGTAACGACCCGCCTTTTACTAAAGGCAAATCTCCTGTGTATCTGTGCCATTCCCTGGATCAGTAGATAGCACCACAGTACAAAATAAGTAATCATTGCAATAGCATCAATATTACAAAGTAAATCTAGTTACATATGTCTTCAACCTTACGAGTACACAGCATAAAGCATAGTTGCAGTGAGCCTCCATTCTTCATCACGTGCCACAGGCAGACATGTTGGAATGTAGTCTCGAGATCCTACTCCTGGTTCCTTACTCGACAGTAAAAACCTGCACGTTTGAATATGCAGCCCCAGAGGGGTCAGTACAATGATGTACTGGCAAATGACACATAATTGGTGGCATTTTGTGGAAAGACTATACTACATGATATTTGGCTGGTGGATCTCATAGGCTGATTTGCATAAAGCCAATTTTATCCTATAAATCCATTTCAATACTTTCTTTCAACAAATTTTATTTTTCAAGGGTCAAGACAACCCCCATACACTACATACTGGCCGGTATGTAGTTCTGGGCGCAACTCAACAAAGTTTGGAACCTCAGGCACCACCACCCCTCGGAGTGTATGGTCCTTAGTTCCTACCTAGGGGTTTCTAGACAAATTTTAATAATTCAGAATTGGTGATGAGATTATTCCGTACATTCCATGTCTAGAGACTCAATTGTCCATAACCGAGGACACGGCTAATCGATTAGATTTAAACACCTTGCAAGGGTTGTGCACTTTCACCTTACGATTCATTTTATGCCCATACATAAAATGAAACGAGACCTTTTAGAAGGAGAGGGCAACTAACTGGCAAGATCCGTTCCCAACCTATAATTTTTCTACCACCGTCTTCTTGCACCTAGTTGCACTCCCACATCAAATCAGTCAAGACAGAGCCCATAATGTCATAAGGCTGCACTGGAAGTACGCTAAGCATGGAAGACATAGCCATCTCTTTATTCCTGGGTGGCCATCCACAAGTGTACGCCCAGGCAGCAACTACACGTAGTGTAGCCCCAGGTCGCCACTCAACTCCACCTCCATCAACATACCAATCCACCCAGGTGTTTCATTTTAGTTGAAGTTATTAACTTTTCACAAAACACTTTTCAAGTGATCTTAGCATGGCATCAAAGTTAACAAAGTAATTAGCATCCTATCAGGTGGGGCTTGAGGGATAGCTACACACTACTAGGATCTAAGCATTTGATAAAACAGTTGAGTAAAACACCTATCATGCATACTACAAGAGGTGAATTTACTAATGCATAAGTAAAATGGGTAGGGAACATGTGTGTCACTTGCCTTTTGAAGATCGCGACGTTTTGCTTCTCTCAACTAAGCACGTAGCTCTTCGCACAACTATAGCACAGAAATAGCATACCATAAACAATCCATACAAACACAATCAAACAAATCAAACAAACGAAAAGTGTTTGTTTAACAATTTAGATTTATTGAGATGTTATGACAAGAAGATATGGTAAAAGGTCATGATTTGTGAGATATGAATCAGAGAGCTTAGTTGGGGGAGATTAATATGATTTGAGAGAGAATTGGGCTAGGCATAATATAATTGATGAAGTTTGTATGCTTTATCAATGCATGAATGAGTTTTAGATTAGCTCATGTGAAATGAACCACACAAGAGTCAAATAGTGTAACAACAATACTATTGAGTAATTGTGACAACGATTACCCTTATATAGCATCTGTTGCACTTAGGACCTAGGTTAGGTTTTAAGAACGCTTGAACTACTCAAGTAGCACATTTGCAAGTTGAATAGTTCAATGCATGTGAACAAAACTAAGTAGGCATTGGATTGGGTATGAATGATTGATCCTCCAAGATTACAATGTAATGGTAATAATCCTTGGGCTTGTCGTAGGCATGAATAGAGTTTAGAATAACTCATGTGAATATATTCACATAGGTATAGAATAGTGCAACAGAACACTACTGAATAAAGTGTGACAACACTTATTCATAATAGTATAAGTTACACATAGGATTGGGTGTGAATGATTGATATTTGAGGACATGGCTCAGATGGTTCATTGATCAACATGGTGTATAACACATACTATGGTACGGGTTATAACAACTCCACATTAATATGATCTAGGTTTGGGATGAATTCATATTCTACTCAAGTAGCACAATTGCAATTTGAGTACATATGGATTAGACAAAGTATAATGAGTGAAATCTTTATGCTTTATCAAAGCATATTGAATTTTATCAAAGCATATTGAATCTTAGAATATCTCATGTGGGTAAATCACATAAGAGGCAAAATAGTGCAATAGCAATACTATTGAATAAGTGTGATGACAATTATTCTTAAATAGTATATATTACACTTAGGCTTAGGCTAGGACTCTTATAACATTGAAGTACTCAATTAACTCAAATGCAAATTGAATAGTTCAATGCAAGGCTAAGATGGAGTAGGCATGAGTAAATGGCTATAGGAAATGGATATGTATAGATGATGTTTGAAAACATGGTTTAGGGTTCCTAATGAGTAAATGGGATTGGGTTAAGTACTATGATGTTGATTTGATCAATACCATAGTAGCATAGGTAGAAACTAAGATTGATAGTATCACACTTTACTCAAATGACACATTTGTAATTTGAATAAGTGGGTACTATACAAGATAGGTCTAAGTAAATATGATCTTGATCAAAATGTTGTTTAGATAACATCGATGATTAGGTATGATCATGAGATTTGATATGGTAGAAGGAAATATTAATTGAAGTAGAAATAGGATCAATCTATATAGGAATACTCAAATTCTCATATTAGAATTTGAATAATTGTGATATGGTTCAAGAAATTATGGAAGTGATGCTACTGGATAGCTTGCAGTAAAACAAAGCTACTGCAATTGGAATCACTCTAAAATAAGTTATGGAATTCAAACTATGATCAAATTGGTGATTTGGATAGATTTGAATGCACAAAGTGTGTGCACGTATCAACTTTGGATTTTCTTGATCCTATGATGTTCTACAAGTTGAGAGGATTCCAAGGACTACAAATTTGTAATTTTTGGATTAACAGAACTAAAGATATGGATTTAACCAGCTAACAGAAGGTTTGATTCCAATTTGAAAATAGTTTCAAATTGAACCCATAAAATATAAGATTTTATGGTACTTCTGGATTCTATACTTCCTAAGGATTCCAACGGTATATTATTTGTAATTTTTGGCCAAGTAGATTAATTTCTAGAGATTTTACAAGATCAGTACAGAAACAGGAATTTGAAATCGAGTTTGAATTTGAGTTTTGACCGAATCTGATCGGGGCTGACTGGGGCAGGTGACGTGGCGTCATGGCACTGGTTGATACCGATTCGGTCGGATTGCGATTGAGGACCGTCGGATTAAACTTAGATTGGACGCTCCAGATCTAACTGTACCGATTCGTTAAGTGTTTTATTTCTAGCCACGGGATCTGGATCCGAGGGATGAGGTGAGATGGGAGAGATCCTCACCGGGTTAGGGTTCCGGTGAACTTCTCCGGCGAGGTCTGCGCACTGGAAGTGGTCTTCGGCGGCGCTCCGGTGATCCTGGTGATCAACGGCGAGGTGCACGGGGGGCGGCGAGACTCGGAGAACTCGCGTGCATGGTCGGAGTGCCTCGGCGGGGTCTTCTGCGGCGTCTGCACGTGGACGGAGGTCTCCAAGCGACGGCGGCTCTGCTGTCGACGTAATCCGTCGATTTGCTGCAGGAAAAGTTGCGGGGATGGTCTGAGAGGATGCGCAAGAGAGAGGGAAGTCGAAGAGAGGGCACGGGAGGGCTCTACCACGTCGGAATCGGCGAGGCGCTCCGTCGTTACCTGCGGACGTCGACGAGCAATCGTCGTTGATTGGCGGCAGCTCTTGGGGGAGGACGAAAGGGATATGGAGGAGGGGAGTACGGGCTTCTTATAGCCGTGGCTTGATGGCCAATTACTTGCACGAAATCAAGGGGGGGCATTACTCCGGCGAGGTTCCGTTACCAGTGAGAGGAAACGGCTGGAGAAGATGGTGCTGACTAGTGGGTCCCGGTGGCAGGGAGTGAGGGGAGAGAGAGCGGGGTGGGCTGGTTTCCCGGGCTGACTCGGCTGGAGTTGGGCCCCGGGCACGGCCCAGGTTGGGCTGGCCACTTCTTCTCCTTTTTTTTTTGTTCTGGTTCATTTTCTATTTTCTGTTTTCTTAATTCTTTTCTAGATTTTGCATATTGAATCCAAAAGGCTTCAAACCAACTATGTAAAGTTTCTAAAATTGAAAACAACAATCCATAACAGTAACAAACATGTTTTTATAATTAAAACAAATTTCCTAATAAAGCTCTATAATTCAGACAAAGGGTTTATTTGCATAAACCAAAGTAGAAATAGGATTTTAAAGTAATTCTTTTAAAATCAGAGAATAAACTCTATAAAAATAGTTTTTGAAATATATTTGTAAAACATTCCTTTGGCATAGAAAACTTTATAAACCATTTTGTAAATATCCCTTTGCAAGATAGCTTGCATAGGTTTGAATAAACGCAAAGTAGTATTTTGAAACTTGATCTTTCTCAAAGAAGTTCTTCAAGAAATAAATAGAGGATTTTAAATAGTTTTCAAACAAAGCTTTCAAATAAACTCAAAAAGTTTTAAATCCCTGTGAAATTTCCAATCATCTCAAGCAAAACAAAAACAAAAAATTTCCCCCAAAATTTGATAAAATCTTGGGTCGTTACACAGGCCGCCCTCACACCAGGCTGGCACGGCCCAGGCCCTGGCCGCGCCGCCATGGTGTGAGGAGGCCTGGGGCCACTCCTGACATCGCCCCTTCGCCTATAAAGACCCCCCGACGGGAAAAACGTAAGTACCTGATCACTTTTCTAGAACACATCGTGATCCACCGCCGCCGTCGACCCGAAGATCGGGAGGGTCCAGAAGCTCTTCCCAGCACCCTGCCGGAGAGGGGAATCTCCATGGGAGGTCTTCTTCATCGCCATGGTTGCCTCCGGAGCGATGAGTGAGTAGTCGACCTTGGACTATGGGTCCATAGCAGTAGCTAGATGGTTGTCTTCTCCACCATGTGCTTCATGTTTAGATCTCATGAGCTGCCCTACATGATTGAGATCACTGTTATGTAATTCTACATGTTTTGTTTGTTGGGATCCGATTAATATTGGTGTTATGATTGAGTTGCTATACTGAAATATATCTTATGTTATCTCTATGTTGTTTATGATCTTGCATGCTCTCCGTTGTTAGTAGCTATCTTGGCCGAGTAGTTGCTAGTGACTCCAAGAGGGGGTATTTATGCTCGATAGTGGGTTCATGCCTCTATTTAACCTGGGGGAGTGACAGAAACCTCTAAGGTTGTAGATGTGCTGTTGCTACTAGGGAGAAAACAACATTCATATGCTCAAGGGCATATGCTTTGTTTACATTACACACTTTGTTTAATGCAATTATCTATTGTTCGCAACTTAATACTTGTGGAGTTCTCGGATTGATTTGCCACAAGTGGATTATTAGTCATAGATGCAGTTGGATGGCGGTCTATGTATTTTGTTGTAATGCCCAGAGTAAATCTCATAGTGATCTTCTTGACATATCACGTTTATCTTTATTCTATCAATTGCCCAACTGTAATTTATTTACCCAGCATGTGTTATTTATCTTATGGAGAGACACCACTAGTGAACTGTGGACCCCGGTCCTATTTCCATCATATTGCTATCACCTGTTTACTTTACTCGCAGTGTTTACTTTACTCGCATACTCTACTGTTTTCCACTCGATACGCTCATAACCTTTGTTTCAAGCAAACCGGTGAGATTGACAACCTCATCGCAAGTTGGGAACAAAGTACTTGGTTGTGTTGTGTGCAGGTTCTGCTTTGCAGCTAGCAAGCAAAGCTTGGACGAGGCGCCATATATAAATTGTCCGAAGCTGTCGCAAACTAGCAAGCATCACCTTCAGTCGTAATTGTCTGCTCTTCTCCTGAACGATTAAACCTTGGTTTCATAACTGAGGGAAAACAAGCTGCTATACTCATCACACCTTCCTCTTGGGGTTCCCAACTGGCCGGTTATTTACTTCATCAACTTGGCACCATCAAGCTTCTTTTCTGGCGCCGTTGCCGGGGAAGAGTGGAAGACTTCTGCGAGGGGAGTTTTTCGCACACACATCCTTTACTTTGTTATTGTTTTGCTTTACTTTATTTATTTTACCTGCATCGTTTTATATCAAAAACCCAAAAAAATTTAGAATCCTTGGTAGTTGTTTTTACTTGTTTACTTTCGTTTTGCTGAAATGGCCAATCCTGAAAACACCAAGTTGTGTGACTTTACTAGCACGAACAATAGTGATTTTATCTGCACTCCTATTGCACCACCTGCTCCTGCTGCAAACTTTTATGAGATTAAGCCTGCTTTGTTGAACCTTGTTATGAAAGAGCAATTCTCTGGTGCTAGTACTGAAGATGCTGCAGCTCATCTCAACAATTTTGTTGAGCTATGTGAGATGCAGAAATATAAGGATGTAGACAGTGATATTATTAAGCTCAAGTTGTTTCCTTTTTCTTTGAGAGGAAAAGCTAAAGATTGGTTGTTGTCTTTGACTAAGAATAGTATTGATTCATGGGCTAAGTGTAAGGATGCTTTTATTGGTAGATACTATCCTACTGCTAAGATTATATCCTTGCGTAGCAATATTATGAAGTTTACTCAATTTGATAATGAACATGTTGCTCAAGCTTGGGAAAGAATGAAATCTATGATAAATAATTGCCCCACTCATGGACTGACTACTTGGATGATTGTCCAAACTTTTTATGCAGGACTGAATTTTTCTTTGAGGAACCTATTGGATTCAGTTGCTGGAGGCACTTTTATGTCCCTTACCTTGGGAGCCGCAACAAAACTACTCGACAACATGATGGTAAATTATTCTGAATGGCACACCGAGAGAGCTCCACAAGGTAAGAAGCTAAATTCTGTTGAGGAAACCTATTCCTTGAATGATAAGATTGATATCATTATGGCTATGCTTGCTAACGATAGGACTCATGTTGATCCTAATAATGTTCCTTTAGCCTCTTTGGTTGCTCAAGAAGAGCAAGTTGATGTGAATTTCATTAGAAATAATAATTTTAACAACAATGCTTATAGGAACAATTTTGCTAGTAACAATTAAAGGCCGTATCCTTCTACCAATGGTAATGGTTATGGTAATTCTTATGGTAATTCCTATAACAACACTAGGGCCGCGCCCTCCGAGCTTGAGGTAATGCTCAAGGACTTCATCGGTAAGCAAACTGCTTTTAACAAGTCTGTTGAGGAAAAGTTAGGCAAAATTGATATTCTTGCTTCTAAAGTTGATAGCCTTGCTCATGATGTTGAAATTCTGAAATTAAAAGTGCTGCCTAATGATGTGAAAGATAACAATGTTTTTGCTACTGCTAATGCTATTCAAGTTGGAATTGATGAAAATATTAGATTGTTAGCGGAATTGCATGCCAAGTGGGAAAGAGAAGATGATATGGCTAGAGAGATGAAGGTATGTACCATTACTACCTCTAATGATGTTGCTCATAATGCTAGCAATCCTCTTACTTTGATTGGGGTAGAGAAAACTCCCACTCCTTGTGTTAAAAAGCCTAAAACTGCCAAAACTTTTTCTCAAAAGAGTGCTGAAATTTTTTGGAGTGTAGGAGATGATAGCTCTATTTCCTTTAATGATTTTGATGTTGATGGCTGCAATATATCTGAAGTTATTTTGTTCTTACAAAAGCTTGCTTTGACTCCCAATGCTAGTTCTTTAAATGTTGCTTTTACTAAGCATATTACCAATGCTCTCATAAAAATTAGGGATGAAAAGTTGAAGCAAAAAGCCTCTGTTCCCAAGAAGCTAGAAGATGGTTGGGAACCCATCATTGATATGCATGTTAATGGTTTTGATTGCCATGCTTTATGTGATCTAGGTGCTAGTATTTCTATCATGCCTAGAAAGATTTATGACATGCTTTCTTTACCACCGCTTGAAAAGTGTTATTTTGATGTTCCTATTGCTGATGTTGCTAAGAAGAAACCTTTGGGAAGGATTAATGATGTTCTTATTGTGGTTAACAATAACCTTGTTCCCATTTATTTTCTTGTTATGGACGTTGAATGCCATGCTTCATGTCCTATTATTTTGGGAAGACCCTTTCTTCGAACTGTAGGTGCCATTATTGATATGAGAGAAGGCACCATCAAATATCAATTTCCACTCAAGAAAGGTATGGAACACTTCCCTAGGAAAAGGAAGAAATTACTTTTTGACTCTATTCTTAGATCAAATTATGAGCTTGATGCTTCATCACTTGATATTACTTGAATCGCAATTTTCTGCGCCTAGCTCAAAGGCGTTAAAGAAAAGCACTCTTGGGAGATAACCCAATGTTTTATTTTCAGTATTTTTCTTTTATTTGAGTCTTGGAAGTCATTGCTGCTGTAATGACTGCTCCTTATCTTTTTTATTTCGTTTTTGTGCCAAGAGAAGCCTCTAATTTGAGTGAGGTAAAGATTTGGGGATGTTGCTGTCCTGAAACTGTTTTCGTTGCTGCACCGTAAAAATTCGTATACATTCTATGTATATCTTTTGGACCTGCGATTTCTTGTTCATATGCCCCAGGTTATATCCAAACTTTCGTTAGTTGAACACTTTTTTATTTGAGCAACAGAAAACCCCTCAAAAATTCGGCCTTTGTCAGCTGTTCTGTTTTGACAGATTTCTGCCAATATTTGTGTTTGCCGCTTTATCGCTTTCTTTTGAGTTCTTTTGATCACGGAACTTTTGGGGAAGTTGCTACAGTAGTATTTGCTATATATGTGGTGGTTTTGGGTTGAAACCTGAAGCAAAAAGAGGTTGATTATATGTTATGCTACACTAATGTTGCTAATAGATTTGTGTTTAGTTTTGTATGAAGGAAGTTTTCAAGTGTAGGGATTGGAGAATGATGAGATGAGTTGAAGAATGGACAAAAGCTCAAGCTTGGGGATGCCCATGCATCACCCCAAGAAATATCCAAGAAGTACAAGCGTCAAAGCTTGGGGATGCCCCCGAGGCACCCCTTCTTCATCGGCAAAAATCAGGTCACCTTTCAAGACACTATATTTTTATTGCTTCATGCACTATGTGTTTTTCTTGGAGCATCAGTTGTTTTAGTTTTCTTAGTTAGCTTAGTTTTGTTTGCTGCAATAAATGGTTGGACCCCAACAAATTTCCTTTGGAGGAGATGTACTCGTTTTCATTTGCAAAGAACACTCCGTTTTTCATTCTTATAATTTCACCGGGTGTTCTTCTTTTTCCGCTACTGCTTTTGGTTTTTATTTTTGCCTTGATTTGCGTTCAGACCTTGTCATATCTTTTCATCAAGGTGTATTTTTTCCTCTGATCTTTATTGGTTTTCATCAAAAGAGGTGTCTTTAAAATTTTCAAATGGTGTTGGAAAAGAGAAAAAGCTTTGTGCAAAAAAGTGGTACAAGAAGGAGCTTGTGTAGACTGCGGCTTAGGTTTTTTCATGTCATGCTTGATGTCTTTTTGATGGTATGCTTAGTGGTTTTGCTGTAGCATGACTTGCCTCAAATAACTGAGATTGCTTAATGAGCCTTTGAAAAAAATCGTGCGTTGTTTTTAATTATTTGGAAGCATTATTTTGGTTTTCTCCTTGATGCTTTATTTGGGTTGACTTGGCGCATGCTCACACATGTTAGACTCTTACAAAGTCGCCAATAGCCTCTATGATCATTTAGTTTTTGACTTTTGATGCCATCTTATGCTTCTTTTAATGTCGCTTTGTCGCTTTGCATGATTATGGCCATTATTGCTCTCTTTAGTTGGTCGCTCCCAGTCTTTTGCTAGCCCTCGCCTTGTACTGAGTATGAGCTCTACTCGTGCATCCAACTCCTAAAAGCCAAAGTTTTCCAAAGTGTCCACCATACATACCTACTAGCAATTTGCTATTCCAAGTAAATTTGACTTGCTTTTATTTTCTCTTCAAATTAAACTCTTACCAGTGTTATGCGAAATTCGGTCAGTAAAGCTCTCACGAACCGGAAGGCACACTTTACTTTTTCCTGTTCTTAAAAATTTGACATTGTGGTCTCTTATGTTGAGTTGTTATGCTTGCAAGTTGTAAGTTGGAGACTAGCCCAGCCATGCAGTCATGGGCAAGCTTTCGACATTGCACTTCTTATTTGAGTTGATATCGTGATCTTTTTTTTATAGATGCCCGCGGTGTGAAATGAATTGGGAATCTTGTGGGGATCATGGAGTTTGTATATGTGTTAGGGAAATGCCGGGCCGCTAATCTAAGCCATGCATAATTCATGGTGGAAATTTGCAGCATACCCATGGTGAACATTCGACGACGCATCTCACAATAAAAAGCTAAACAAATGGCAAATAAAAGAGATATCGATGTGTTCATTGTCTGCTTGTCCTGTCATTTTGATGTGGGATTGTTCCATGTCATCGGGCATGGAGGTACCCCGTTGGCGGTTCTGAATGATATGCATATATTTACAATGACAAGAGCCTTGCTTGGGACTCTAAGTAAAGTAGCATGAGGTTTGGGTACTTGTATTCACGGGACACGAGGTTTTCAACTTATGATTTGTCAAGCATATGCATCATAATTGTTCTCGCATTAACTTTAACCATTCAAGATGCTTCTGATGGGGGCAATGAGAGCTCAAAGCCGGTAAGTACCATAATGTTTGAAGGTTATAAAACTTGCAATCACTGCTTCCCTCTGCGAAGGGCCTTTCTTCTACTTTTATGTTGAGTCACCACCTTCTATCTTTATGCACCATTAAGAGAGCATAGTTGTCATTCTTAGTATAATGTGCATTGTCCCAAAGTTTTCATTGATTGATTCATATTGTTGGTTTCACTTGTTCTCAAATTATTTGTATCTAGTCGCCCTCTTAAACTTGAAGGTGTCCTACGCATTTATGTTTTGCTCTCTTTGAAGGACAAGCTGAAAACCATTTGTATGTTTTTCCTTATGATTTGAACACACGTTTGACTTTCATTGTTTCATTTTCATGATCTTTTGTTTGTGTTCATTTGCATGTTTACAACATGGTTGCTAAGTTTCTATTGTTAAGATTATATCTTTCATGCCCAAGTTTTAAGTTCTTATGATCCCAGCTCACAAATGCTTACATACATGATCAAGATTGTGTAGGTGCATGTCACCTCAAAAATTATTCTTTTGTTATCACTTACCTACTCGAGGACGAGCAGGAGTTAAGGTTGGGGATGCTTGATACGTCTCCAACGTATCTATAATTTTTGATGCTCCATGCTTGTTTTTACACCATTTGCCTACTGTTTCGTTACACTTAGTGGCACTTTTATGCATTTTCCGGAACTAACCTACTAACAAGTTGCCACAGTGCCAGTTCCCTGTTTTCTGCTGTTTTTGTGTTTTAGAAGTGATACACAGGAAATATTCTCGGAATTGGACGAAACAAGTTCCTGAAGTCTTATTTTGTCCGGGACCTTCCAGAGATCCGAAGAGAAGTAGGAGAGGGGCCACATGCCGCCCTCACACCAGGCTGGCGCGGCCCAGGCCCTGGCCGCACCGCCATGGTGTGAGGAGGCCTGGGGCCACTCCTGACATCGCCCCTTCGCCTATAAAGACCCCCCGACGGGAAAAACCTAAGTACCCGATCACTTTTCCAGAACACATCGTGATCCGCCGCCGCCGTCGACCCGAAGATCGGGAGGGTCCAGAATCTCTTCCCGGCACCCTGCCGGAGAGGGGAATCGCCACCGGAGGTCTTCTTCATCGCCATGCTTGCCTCTGGAGCGATGAGTGAGTAGTCTACCTTGGACTATGGGTCCATAGCAGTAGCTAGATGGTTGTCTTCTCCACCATGTGCTTCATGTTTAGATCTCATGAGCTGCCCTACATGATTGAGATCACCGTTATGTAATTCTACATGTTTGGTTTGTTGGGATCCAATGAATATTGGTGTTATGATTGAGTTGCTATACTGAAATATATCTTATGTTATCTCAATGTTGTTTATGATCTTGCATGCTCTCCGTTGTTAGTAGCTATCTTGGCCGAGTAGTTGCTAGTGACTCCAAGAGGGGGTATTTATGCTCGATAGTGGGTTCATGCCTCTATTTAACCTGGGGGAGTGACAGAAACCTCTAAGGTTGTAGATGTGTTGTTGCTACTAGGGAGAAAACAACATTCATATGCTCAAGGGCATATGCTTTGTTTACATTACACACTTTGCTTAATGCAATTATCTGTTGTTCGCAACTTAATACTTGTGGATTCTCGGATTGATTTGCCACAAGTGGATTATTAGTCATAGATGCAGTTGGATGGCGGTCTATGTATTTTGTTGTAATGCCCAGAGTAAATCTCATAGTGATCTTCTTGACATATCACGTTTATCTTTATTCTATCAATTGCCCAACTGTAATTTGTTTACCCAGCATGTGTTATTTATCTTATGGAGAGACACCACTAGTGAACTGTGGACCCCGGTCCTATTTCCATCATATTGCTATCACCTGTTTACTTTACTCGCACTGTTTACTTTACTCGCATACTCTACTGTTTCCACTCGATACGCTCATAACCTTTGTTTCAAGCAATCCGGTGAGATTGACAACCTCATCGCAAGTTAGGAACAAAGTACTTGGTTGTGTTGTGTGCAGGTTCCGCGTTGCAGCTAGCAAGCAAAGCTTGGACGAGGTGCCATATATAAATTGTCCGAAGCTATCGCAAACTAGCAAGCATCACCTTCAGTCGTAATTGTCTGCTCTTCTCCTGAACGATTAAACCTTGGTTTCTTAACTGAGGGAAAACAAGCTGCTATACTCATCACACCTTCCTCTTGGGGTTCCCAACTGGCCGGTTATTTACTTCATCAACTTGGCACCATCAGGATGTTTCAAATAACCAAAACTATATCCCAAACTATATTCCCTAAAAGAAAAGGAATGCTAAAGAAAGTTGATAATTGTTAGAGGGGTGATAAATAATACATTCATCGAAATCCCCCAAATATGCCAAATATGTATGTCTCATGTTTCTACCAAAATTATACCACTTTTGGGCCGTGATACGTCTCAAACGTATCTATAATTTTTGATGCTCTATGCTTGTTTTTACACCATTTGCCTTGTGTTTCGTTACACTTCGTGGAGCTTTTATGCATTTTCCGGAACTAACCTATTAACAAGTCGCCACAGTGCCAGTTCCCTGTTTTCTGCTGTTTTTGTATTTCAGAAGTGATACATAGGAAATATTCTCGGAATTGGACGAAACAAGTTCCTGAAGTCTTATTTTGCCCGGAAGCTTCTAGAGATCCGAAGAGGCGAAGGAGAGGGGCCACAGGCTAGCCTCACACTAGGCCAGCGTGGCCTAGGCCCTGGCCGTGCCGCCTAGGTGTGAGGAGGCCTGGGGCCACTCCTGACGACGCCCCTTCGCCTATATAAAGCCTCGGGACGGAAAACCCTAAGGGAGTCGGCGAAATTTCCAGAACAGTTCCGCAGCACCGCCGCCGTCGAAGCCAAATTTTGGGGGACAGAAGTCTCTGTTCCGGCACTCTGCTGGGACGGGGAAGTGCCCCCGGAGCCATCTCCATCGTTCTCCATTGCCGTCTCCGCCGTCTCCATCGACCTCACCGCCATCTCCATCAACCTTGTTGTCTCCTATGATGAGGAGGGAGTAGTTCATCCCCGGGGCTGAGGGCTCTACCGGTAGCTATGTGGTTCACCTCTCTCTCCCATGATGTGATCTTTATGTGATCGTGAGCTTTGTATCATGTTGAATAAGTAGATGTTACTCTTCTTCATTATGTGTACTCTAGTGTGTTATTAAAGTAATCTATTCCTCCTGCCATGGTGTAACGGTGATAGTGCGTGCATCGTGGTGGTACATGGTCTAGGCTACGATTGTGATCTTTTATGGATTATGAGAATAATTATCACTATGATAGTATTGAAGTGATATATTCCTCCTTTCATGGTGTAATGTTGACAGTGTGTGCACCGTGTTAGTACTTGGTCTAAGTTGCAATAATATCTATCTTGAGTTGTGATTTGATTTGGATATCTCTATGAGTGGTGTTTGTCAAGTACTTGATGAACTTTGAGGAGTGCTTTGTAGCCCTAAGCAATGATTAGTGTTATTCAATAGGAGAGTAATTCAGAGTACCATATTGAAGAGAAGTTATCTATTGGTTCAATTATGTTATATTTATTGGGAGTGTGTCCACTAGTGAAAGTATGATCCCTAGGCCTTGTTTCCAAGCTTTGCACACCATTTACTTGCTGTTTTGTTACATGTTTGCTCACAGCGATACTTATTTCATATCATAGTTACTACTTATAATCATCACTACCGCTTGTATTTCACTATCTCTTTGCCGAACTAGTGCACCTATACATCTGACAAGTGTATTGGGTGTGTTGGGGACACAAGAGACTTTCTGTATCGTAATTGCAGGGTTGCTTGAGAGAGATAGCTTTGACCTCTTCCTCCCTGAGTTCGATAAACCTTGGGTGATCCACTTAAGGGAAACTTGCTGCTGCTCTACAAACCTCTGCACTTGGAGGCCCAACACTGTCTACAAGAACAGAAGCGTGTGTAGACATCAAGCTCTTTTCTGGCGCCGTTGCCGGGGAGGTAAGGTAAAAGGTACTCACATCCTCCTGTGTGAGTGCTCGAAGTTATTTCCTTTAGATTCTGCAATTACATCTTTTTGTTTCTTGTTTTTATTTTCACTAGTTAGGCTTAATGGAAAATAAAGAGTTCTTTAGTCTTTTTCCTGAGTTTAGATTTGAAGAGAAATTTGAAAAACCTTTGGAGCTTATTTCGCATAGCAATGTTATTAGTACGAATGCTTTGAATCCCGTTATTGCTAATGCTATAGAAAAGTCTAAGCTTGGGGAAGCTGGTTTTGTTAAGTATGATATTTTTAGTCCCCCAGCTTTAGTGGAGAAGGTTTGTTCTGATAATATTTTACCTCCCATATGTGATGTTTCTAGTGATGCTTGTGCTCCTCATCCTTTTAAAATACCTACGAAGATTGTTGAATGTGTTAAGAATAACTGCTATTTAGGAGATGGAACTGTCCATCCTGGTGATCATTTGCTCTTTATACATGAATTATGCGAGTTGTTCCAGTGTGCAGGTATTTCGATGAACCAAGTTAAGAAGAAGCTATTTTCTTTATCACTGAAAGGCAGAGCTGAGGAATGGTATTGGCTGCTTAAGGATGGCCCATCTATTGGCTGGGAGGAAATTGTACCTCTCTTTTATTCTAAATTCTATCCTCCAAGTGAGATTCATAAAGATCGTAATCAGATATACAATTTTTGGCCTCATGATGGAGAAAGCATTGCCCAAGCGTGGGGAAGATTGAAGTCACTAATGCTCAAATGTCCTATTCATGATCTTCCCCGTAATATTGTTACTAATAATTTTTATGCAAGGCTTTCAGGATATTACAAGGACTATCTAGATGCATGCTTTGATGGGTCTTTCACAAGCAAGGATGCTGACACCAAGTGGGATCTGCTTGAAACAATTCAAAACAATATTGAAGGTTGGGATAGCGACAAAGGTAAAGGATCAGGTATGAATTACGAGTTTGATTGCATTAAGTCTTTTGCTGAAACTGCTGATTTTCAAGAGCTTAGTGCTAAATATGGTCTTGATCCTCAAATTATGGTTGATTACTTTAAAGCCTTTGCTTCCCATATGAGTGTTCCTAAAGGAAATGGGGACGTGTATCATGAACCTTTTAAGGACACTTGCATAGAAAGTGATATTGTTATTGATGATTGCAATAAACATGCTCAAACTTCTAAAAGTACTATTTCTTATAAGCATGTTAATTTTTGTGGAATACATAGACCTTGTGAACAGAGTTACAACAAGGAAGATTATTGCATCACCCATGCAAATGAAGAAACCAGTATGTGGCTCAAGGATCTAGATGTGCTTGGTGAAAGGGTTTGTGAGCTTTATCCTTTTCTTTGTGAATTTTGCGATGAAAAGGGTCACTTTAATTTTCAATGCCCAATTAATTGAACGAGTACTGCAGATTTGTATTGTGATGATAAGATTACTTCCAATCAGTATGATGAGCTTACTTTGTTTTTGAATTGTGAAGAGATATCTAGAAAGATTTATTTGGTTGATATGAGAGATGTTGACATTAATAGCACCCTTCGTGGTTGTCGTCTCTATTGTGCCAAAGATTGCCTTGCAAATACTTACTTACAAGATCTTATAAAACATGATGTTTTGCCAAGCTATGTCAGGACTAATAGATATTTTGATCTTATTAATAGAGAGGAGGAATCCTCCAAAGTTTCTTCTGTTGTTCCTGTCAGCAAATCAGATTATGTGGAGAAGATGCCCTTCCCTCCTAAAGATTATGTGGAGAAGATGCCCTTCAAGTCTCTCCCTCCTAAAGGAGAGAGTAAGAAGAGTATGAAGAAGAAGAAGAAGAGGAGGAGTAAAAGGCGAGAGGACACGGTATCTTCCCCTAAGCGTTATGATCCTGCTATAGATTATGATAATTCTGATTGGGATGATGTTCCTATGCCTATTACTTATGTTAGTGATCATGATTGGGAAAAGCACTCTACTTTTGATATTGAAAATCTTTTTGGTACCAATTCTAAGGTTAATAATTGTTGTACCATTAGTGCTATCCATGTTCCTTCTTATGATGATATGTTCGATGAATATGCTTTGCGCCATAGTAGTTCTCTAGCTTGTGATGATACTAAACCTCTAGTTTATGATGGTTATGATGTTGGGTATAATATTTTCAGTTCACCTACTTTTGAGGAGAAAATTAGTTATGATTACAATATGCCTCCTGTTTTTGATGATTATGGTGATGAGAATAATTATTCTGTTGAATCTGCTCCTACTACGATTGTTCATGTGGGGAGTATTAATTCTTTTACGCATGTGGCTCATGATAGGGAAGCTTTATGTGATAGTTATATTGTTAATTCTATTCATGATGCTACTGAAAGTTATTATGAGAGAGGGAAACATGGTTTGATGGATCTCAACAATATTGAGTTTCCCCTCTTTATGTTGCAATTCTTGAAGTTGTACTTGTTTTTCCTTCCTATGCTTTTTGCTTTGCGCTTTCATGACTTGTCTCTCTACAAGACTATTTTTCATAGGAAGTGGTTTATATTTAAATGTGTTCCATACTTGCTTTTGATGCTCTCTATTGCTTTAAGTTCCTATATAGTGCCTTTGCCTCAAGTTCTTATATAGCGCCCACATGAGCATCTTTGCAAATTACTGCGCCTAGCTCAAAGACGTTAAAGAAAAGCACTCTTGGGAGATAACCCAATGTTTTATTTTCAGTACTTTTTCTTTTATTTGAGTCTTGGAAGTTATTACTACTGTAATGACCGCTCCTTATTCTTTTTATTTCGTTTTTGTGCCAAGAGAAGCCTCTAATTTGAGTGAGGTAAGATTTGGGGATGTTGCTGTCCTGAAACTGTTTTCGGTGCTGCACCGTAAAAATTCGTGAAAATTCTCTGTATATATTTTGGACCTGCGATTTCTTGTGCATATGCCCCAGGTTATATCCAAACTTTCATTAGTTGAACACTTTTTGATTTGAGCAACAGAAAACCCTCTAAAAATTCGACCTTTGTCAGCTGTTCTGTTTTGACAGATTTCTGCCAATATTTGTGTTTGCCGCTTTATCGCTTTCTTTTTTAGTTCTTTTGATCACGGAACTTTTGGGGAAGTTGCTACAGTAGTATATACTTTATATGTGGTGGTTTTGAGTTTAAACCTGAAGCAAAAAGGGTTGATTCATTACTATGCTTACACTAATGTTGCTAATAAATTTGTGTTTAGTTTTGTATGAAGGAAGTTTTCAAGTGTAGGGATTGGAGAATGATGAGATGAGTTGAAGAACGGACAAAAGCTCAAGCTTGGGGATGCCCATGCATCACCCCAAGAAATATCCAAGAAGTACAAGCGTCAAAGCTTGGGGATGCCCCCGAGGCACCCCTTCTTCATCGGCAAAAATCAGGTCACATTTCAATACACTATATTTTTATTGCTTCATGCACTATGCGTTTTTCTTGGAGCATCAGTTGTTTTTGTTTTTAGTATTAGTTTAGTTTAGTTTGCTGCAATAAATGGTTAGATCACATCATGTTGTTTTGGAGAGAGACTTATTCCGCTTTTTATTTGCCAAGAACACTCCGTTTTTCACTCTTATTGTTTCAACGAGTGTTCTCTTTTTCTGCTACTGCGTTTAGCCTTTGTTTTTTCACCTTGATTTTTGTTCAGATCTTGTTTTATCCTTGCATCAAGGTGTATTTGGGTCTCTGTTGGTTTTCCTCAAAAGAGTTTCCTCAAAAAGGTTTTAATGGTGTTGGAAAAGAGAAAAAGCTTTATGCAAAAAAGTGGTACAAGTAGAGCTTGTGTAGACTGCGGCCTAGGCTTTTGCATGGCATGCTTGATGTCTTTTTGATAGTATGCTTAGTGGTTTTGCTGTAGCATGACTTGTCTCAAATAACTGAGATTGCTTAATGAGCCTTTGAAAAAATCATGCGTTGTTTTTATTGTTTGGAAGCATTATTTTGGTTTTCTCCTTGATGCTTTATTTGGGTTGACTTGGCGCATGCTCACACATGTTAGACTCATACAAAGTCGCCAATAGCCTCTATGATCATTTAGTTTTTGACTTTTGATGCCATCTTATGCTTCTTTTAATGTCGCTTTGTCGCTTTGCATGATTATGGCCATTGTTGCTCTCTTAGTTGGTCGCTCCCAGTCTTTTGCTAGCCCTCGCCTTGTACTGAGTATGAGCTCTACTTGTGCATCCAACTCCCAAAAACCAAGTTTGCCATTGTGTCCACTATAAACTCCTATGCATGGTATTTGTAAGCCATTCCAAGTAAATTTTCCTATGCTACCTTTCAAAAAACCTTCAAAATACTTCTCATTTTGTGACACTGTTTTTAGCTCATGGGGACATAGTGGTCGGATTTTCTATCTTCCATATTGCTTATTCCAAAAAGAAAAAAGGGGAAAAAGAAAAGAAAAAAGGCACTCCTCCATGGTATGTGAATGTTGGTGGGCACCCGATGGAATCGGTTAGCCATGGTTTGAGAAAGGAAAAAAGGTGGGGAGGAGTGCCAAGCTTTATAAAAAGAGCACAAAAGTGCCAATCTCTCTCTCAAAAACTTGCTTCGTTTTTGTATGGAAGATAGTAAGAACCCCATTGCCAGTCGTTGACAAAAGCAACCACCTCTCAAAACTCAAGTTTTATCTCTCTGTTTTACAAATGAAAAGCTCTAGCACATGTTTAATCACTGCTTCCCTCTGCGAAGGGCTTTTCTTTTACTTTTATGTTGAGTCACCACCTTCTATCTTTATGCACCATTAAGAGAGCATAGTTGTCATTCTTAGTATAATGTGCATTGTCCCAAAGTTTTCATTGATTGATTCATATTGTTGGTTTCACTTGTTCTTAAATTATTTGTATCTAGTCGCCCTCTTAAACTTGAAGGTTTCCTATGCATTTATGTTTTGCTATTCCATGAGGGACAAGCTGAAAACCACTTGTATGTTTTTCCTTATGATTTGAACACACATTTGACTTTCATTGTTTCATTTTCATGATCTTTTGTTTGTGTTTCTTTTCATGTTATAACATGGTTGCTAAGTTTCTATTGTCAAGATTATGTCTTTCATGCCCATGTTTTAAGTTCTTTGATCTCGGCACTCAATGCTTTACCTATATGATCAAGATTGTGATGGTGCATGTCACCTCAAAAATTATTTCTTTTGTTATCACTTACCTACTCGAGGACGAGCAGGAGTTAAGCTTGGGGATGCTGATACGTCTCAAACGTATCTATAATTTTTGATGCTCCATGCTTGTTTTTACACCATTTGCCTTGTGTTTCGTTACACTTCGTGGCGCTTTTATGCATTTTCCGGAACTAACCTATTAACAAGTCGCCACAGTGCCAGTTCCCTGTTTTCTGCTATTTTTGTGTTTCAGAAGTGATACACAGGAAATATTCTCGGAATTGGACGAAACAAGTTCCTGAAGTCTTATTTTGCCCGGAAGCTTCCAGAGATCCGAAGAGGCGAAGGAGAGGGGCCACAGGCCAGCCTCACACTAGGCCGGTGCGGCCCAGGCCCTGGCCGCGCCGCCTAGGTGTGAGGAGGCCTGGGGCCACTCCTGACGACGCCCCTTCGCCTATATAAAGCCTCGGGACGGAAAACCCTAAGGGAGTCGGCGAAATTTCTAGAACAGTTCCGCAGCGCTGCCGCCGTCAAAGCCAAATTTCGGGGAACAGAAGTCTCTGTTCCGGCACCCTGCCGGGACGGGGAAGTGCCCCCGGAGCCATCTCCATCGGTCTCCATCGCCGTCTCCGCCGTCTCCATCGACCTCACCGCCATCTCCATCAACCTTGATGTCTCCTATGATGAGGAGGGAGTAGTTCATCCCCGGGGCTGAGGGCTCTACCGGTAGCTATGTGGTTCACCTCTCTCTCCCATGATGTGATCTTTATGTGATCGTGAGCTTTGTATCATGTTGAATAAGTAGATGTTAATCTTCTTCATTATGTGTACTCTAGTGTGTTATTAAAGTAATCTATTCCTCCTGCCATGGTGTAACGGTGACAGTGCGTGCATCGTGGTGGTACTTGGTCTAGGCTATGATTGTGATCTTTTATGGATTATGAGAATAATTATCACTATGATAGTATTGAAGTGATCTATTCCTCCTTTCATGGTGTAATGTTGACAGTGTGTGCACCGTGTTAGTACTTGGTCTAAGTTGCAATAATATCTATCTTGAGTTGTGATTTGATTTGGATATCTCTATGAGTGGTGTTTGTCAAGTACTTGATGAACTTTGAGGAGTGCTTTGTAGCCCTACGCAATGATTAGTGTTATTCAATAGGAGAGTAATTCAGAGTACCATAGTGAAGAGAAGTTATCTATTGGTTCAATTATGTTATATTTGTTGGGAGTGTGTCCACTAGTGAAAGTATGATCCCTAGGCCTTGTTTCCAAGCTTTGCACACTGTTTACTTGCTGTTTTGTTACATGTTTGCTCGCAGCGATACTTATTTCATATCACAGTTACTACTTATAATCATCACTACCGCTTGTATTTCACTATCTCTTCGCCAAACTAGTGCACCTATACATCTGACAAGTGTACTGGGTGTGTTGGGGACACAAGAGACTTTATGTATCGTAATTGTAGGGTTGCTTGAGAGGGATAGCTTTGACCTCTTCCTCCCTGAGTTCGATAAACCTTGGGTGATCCACTTAAGGAAAACTTGCTGCTGCTCTACAAACCTCTGCACTTGGAGGCCCAACACTGTCTACAAGAACAGAAGCGTGTGTAGACATCAGGCCGTTTCAAATTACCAAAACTATATTCCCTAAAATAAAAGGAATGCTAAAGAAAGTTGATAATTGTTAGAGGGGTGATAAATAATCCATTCACCGAAATCCCCCAAATATGCCAAATATGTATGTCTCATGTTTCTACCAAAATTATACCACTTTTGGGCCATTTCAAATTACCAAAACTATATTCCCTAAAAGAAAAGGAATGCTAAAGAAAGTTGATAATTGTTAGAGGGGTGATAAATAATCCATTCACCGAAATCCCCCAAATATGCCAAATATGTATGTCTCATGTTTCTACCAAAATTATAACACTTTTGGGCCATTTCAAATTACCAAAACTATATTCCCTAAAAGAAAAGGAATGCTAAAGATAGTTGATAATTGTTAGAGGGGTGATAAATAATCCATTCACCGAAATCCCTCAAATATGTATGCCTCATGTTTATACCAAAATTATACCACTTTTGGGCCGTTTCAAATTACCAAAACTATATTCCAAACTATATTCCCAAAAAGAAAAGGAATGCTAAAGAGAGTTGATAATTGTTAGAGGGGTGACAAATAATGCATTCACCAAAATCTGCAAATATGTATGTCTCTTGTTTACGCCAAAATTATACCACTTTTTAGTTTAACTTTTTAGATCATGGAAAATAATGCATAAATAGAGGGAATATAGTTACGTGGCAAACTCATTATTGCACATAAATAGAGGGGTGGCACTGTCCACCGACAGAGAGAGAGAGGGGTGGCCACGAAGAGAGAGAGAGAGAGAGGGGTGTCCACGAACAGACGGAGAGGGGTATACTGCCCGTTAGATCAGTGGATCAACGGTTGGTGGAGTCGATCCGTGTGACAACGGCTCAACCAATCAGGATAAGTTTAGGCTTCTATGAGCATTTGTGACAGTACTTGAGGGCAAAACTGAGTAGTACTAAGAAACCAAGGGCACGTTAATAGTAAATAGACTAAGGGATTCAAACAAAAGAATTACAAAATGAAAAATGCGTGTTTTGTACAATATAATTCATATTGGGCTACATCAAATTATTTGCAATTCAAATATACATGAGTGTGACAATTATGGCCTCATTTAGACAAACTATGTTTTGGGGAAGATGTTTTGCAAAGGGGTTTGAGTGGAAAACCATGCATCTTCATAGCTACTAGTGATTCTGAGAAGTGGCAATTTGTGGTAAACCCTTGATTTATCTATGTTTGTTAAGGTTTCCTAGGTGGCAGGTTGCGTAGGAAGACTACATGAGTAGGTGCCACTATATTTTTATTTTTATTTTGGATTTTTTTGCGCATGAAATGACTCTTTTAGCTATGTTAATCTCATTTGTTGACTCTTTTTTGACTAGCTACTTGAGGGTAGAACTGAGTATATTGCACTTTCCAGTCTAAGTACTCGAGGGGAAAACTGAGTACAGATAAAAATTTTGTATAAGGCCCGAGGTTAGAACTGAGTACACCAAACGTCCCAGGGTTAGCCTCGTGTCGCGGTGCACGCTGCAGCCGTGCATAGCGGACGCGTGTTGCGGTACACGCCACCTTCGTCTTTATAGAGCCCCTCTTTCTCTCCCTCGATGCTCGCCCACTCTCTCATTCTCACTGCAACCGCCTCTCCTGTCCCATCATCTTCTCCACAACCGAAGAAAAAACCCCGAAGAAAAAACCCCGGCGATGGAGAAGAATGAGATGCCCATTGTCGGCGCTTCCGACGTAGCCGCCGGCGCATCGGCCGCCGCCCCTGTCCAGGCCCCCGTCGCTGCTTCCAACGTAGCCGCCGGCGCATGAGCCGCCGGCGCATCGGCCGCCGCCCCCGTCCAGGCCCCCGTCGATTGGGACCCGTACGAACCAGTGCCGTACGTCGCACCGGAGAACCCCTATGACACCAGCATCGTCGACGACGAGCCGGAGGTAACCCTTTATTCCCTTGTTCTTATCCCATTTCAATCCTTTTGTGTTAGATCTAGCATTATTAGGGTTCGTCTGTTCCTAGTTCAATCCTTTTATGTTAGATCTTGCGTTATTAGGGTTCGTCTGTTCCTAGTTCAATCCTTTTGTGTTAGATCTTGCGTTATTAGGGTTCGTCTGTTCCTAGTTCAATCCTTTTGTGTTAGATCTTGCGTTATTAGGGCTCGTCTGTTCCTAGTTCTAGATCTTGCTTTATTAGTGTTTGTGTTTTGCTTTTGTTTAAGATTCGGTTAACTTATGTGAGTAATCAATCCCATCCGGTTAATTTGTGCCGATGATGATGAATATTTGGGCACAAATTGATTCAGGGTTTGGTCAGTGAACAATTGGTGTGTACAAATTTGTTGTGCATGATCTTTGGTTCACTGACTCAAATCCTGGATATAAGTGTGTCCAATGTAACCGAGGCTACCTCTTTTTTTCGTGCCCATATTATCATGCATGATCTTTTGTTCACTCTCTGTTCCATCATCGCTGTAATTGACTCCGTGTTTTTTGATCTTTGGTGCTACGTGACAGGTGCAGAGCAGTGACGTCGACAGCGACGACGAGGCCTTCCACACCAAGACTCGTCACGTCCTCAGGAGGCTACAGTCTGGCCATTACGATGGCCACTTTGCTCGAGGCGTTTACAGGTGCCCCTTCTACAACAGGAGGCTCCGCGCCACCGACTTCAACTGTCTGGTGAACCATGCTGAATCTATCGGCAGAGCCATTGGCGGCGCTAGAGTTGGAACGATCGTGAACGTGCATGCGTTCATGGCCAAACACAAAGCACTTGGGATTCACCTGCGCAGCCTCCAAGCTTAATCCCATGTAAAATGTAGCTTATGTTGGATCTATCGGTAGTACTGTTGGATCTGTCATGAATATATATATGCTATGTTGGCTGCTGTATGCAGCTTATCCAATATTTTCTCGATTTATTATGCTGCTGTGAATTTATCCTATACTAGCTTCTAGATTTGCTATTAGATTTGTTACCATATTGGGCAAAAAACGAGGGCCAAAAGGCAACAATCATTGAAGAAAGACAGAAATAGAAGCTTCTCTAGATTTGATACTAATTTGGTGAAAAGAGAGAGAACTGTTACTGAGAGAGAGGGGAAAAAGGCGCTCTGAAAAATGCCAATTTGTGCCAAGAGAGACAGAACCGAGCTCTCACATACAACCAAACGCGGCCTCGTCCTGTCCCACGCGGTCCCTTTCTACCAGCCCCACGCGACGCGGTCTCGTCCTGTCCCACACGGTCCCTTTCTACCAGCCCCACGCGACGCGGCCCCACACAACGTGGCCCCACACGTCAGCACGGAATGGTCAACTAAACGGGAATCCTTCCGTCTGAGCTCCTTCTGAGGGTTTCAGACAAGGGATTGGGAAAAACTGAGGAAAAACTAAGGAGCTGGGGAAAACTGAGTACAACTAAGGACCCGAGGGCACGAAAATAGAAATCCCTACAACATAATACATAGACAGTAATCCAACTACATCTATGACTAATAATCCACCCGCAGGATATCATCCCAACAACCCTTGGGTATTAAGTTGCAAGCAACAGATTATCGCCTTAAGCAAAGTGTGTAATGTAAACAATACAAATATCCTTGAACAAAAGATTGTTGTTTTATCCATAGTAGCAACAGCATATCTACAACCTTAGAAGTTATTGTCACTCTCCCAGATTACTAGAGGCATGAACCCACTATCGAGCATAAATACTCCCTCTTGGAGTCACTAGCATCTACTCAGCCAAGATATATACTAGCAATGGAGAGCGTGCAAGATCATAAATAGCATAGACATGATAAATCAACAATCTACTTGACATAGTACTCAATATTCATCGGATCCCAACAAATACAACATGTAGAATTACATAACAATGATCTTGATCATGATGGGCAGCTCACAAGATCTAGACATGAAGCACATGGAGGAGAAGACAACCATCTAGCTACTGCTATGGACCCATAGTCCAAGGTAGACTACTCACGCATCACTCCGGAGGCTGGCATGGTGATGAAGAAGGCCTCCGATGATGATTCTCCTCTCCGGTAGGGTGCCGGGAAGAGCTTCTGGACCCTCCCGATCTCGGGACGACGACGGCGGCGGCTTCCAATATATTTCGTGAAAAAGTGTTCTGTCCTTAGGGTTTTCCCGACGAAGGGAATTTATAGGTGGAAGGGCGATGTCAGGGGGTGGACCAGGGGCCCACACCACCTAGTGGCGCTGTCAGGGGGTGGCCCACGCCACCCTATGGTGCAGCCGCCTCCTGGTCCTCCTCCATCTCTCCTTTGGACTCCGTCTTCGTGTCAGGTAAATAGGAACTTTGGCTTTCGTTTCGTCCAATTCCGAGAATATTTCCTGTGTAACTTTTCTAAAACACAAAAACAGCAGAAAACAAGAACTGGCACTATGGCATCTCGTTAATAGGTTAGTTCCGGAAAATACATAAAAACACCGCAAAGTGTAAACAAAACACAAATCAATTGGTGTAAAACAAGCATGGAGCATCAAAAATTATAGATACGTTTGCGACGTATCAATGTTCAATAATATTTCACGAAGTAAAACATAGAAGAAAGTACTATGGACCAAATGTATGCAAAATGAAACAAAGTAAAGACAACCTATAATGGTCATAGATTATTCTTCTAAAATCCATATGAAAGTGGACACATTGGAAAGATAGATAACAAGCAGAGATTAAACATGATTAAGTTCTATCTAGCTTCCAAATTCTTTCTCTTAAGATTATGTTTGAGGCATGATATTCATTGGTGTTGGGCTCCCATTGCCCCTATCATTAGCATCTTGAAATGGTTAATGGTTAAAGTGAAAGCAAATATGAGTAGTGTTCTTGACAAAATATAAGTTGAATGTCTCATGCCCCTTGAAAATGAGTGCCTACACCAGATGTTACTAAACTCGGGCTACAAAGTAAATTCTTGTCATCGTAAGTATAATAGTATCATAGAGAATCTCAACCGGGGTACCTCTTGCCCGATGATATAGGAGCTTTCCCATACCAAAATGATAAGACAAACAGACAATGAACACCTCGACATCTCTTTTATTTTACCACTAGGTATTTTTATGATGAGATGCGTCGTTGAATGCTCACTATGGGATGCTGTAAATTTCCACCATGAATGATGCATGTCTTAGATTAGCAGCCCGAGAGTTTTCTCTAACCATTTATACAAACTCCATGAACAAACAATGTTTCCACACTCTATTCACAAATAATAAGCATCCAAAATAAAAGAATCATAACATCAACTAGATATAAACAAGTGCAATGTTGAAAGCGTTCCCTATGACAGCATAGATGAGCTAACTCCCAACTCAGACTTTGTCAAGCTCATAACTTCATAATTTAAATCACAATGGTTCAGATTTATTAAGTGCAAGAAAAATAAAGTGTGCATTCAAGTTTGTGGGAGCCTTTAGACCACTTTTCTCATAACAAACATACTCATAAGCATTTTAATATTTGGAAGCTAAGTAAAACAATGAAACATGAAAAACATACTTGGAATAGCTTCAAAGCTAATAGGTAGATATCGTGGACTCACTGGAATAACTTGGTTTGAAGGTGTTGGAAAAACAAGCTTTTTGACTTGTTGGATTTTTATTTTTGGGCTAGCAAGAGGGAGAAAGTTGACCATCTACATGCATGCATAAGTGTCCACAGAGATAAACAATCCATGTTAAACAATGTAAACAAGTATTAAGCATCAAAACATGAATACAAGATAGCTCCTAATAAACCACTTGCAGATCAAAACTCATTCAAAGCATATGAAGCATGCAACCATATGTATCTTAATAATCAACTCCTATATCTCAATCCCAAATCTTTTAATGCATCCAATTTAAATCAACCCAAACCTCCAGTACCTCTCTCATAATGTAAATGAACATGGTGGTCTCACCCAAAGATAAATAAAACTAAATAAAAATAAACTATAACAATACTATAAAGACGCTCCAAGTTTATGCGATAAAAATGTGTTGATAGAAAAACAAAAAGTAGACGTGTGCAAACCGAGAGTGTTTAGTCCAGTGGGGTCTTGACATCCCCAAGATTACAGTTTCACCATTCTTGAATGACTCTTGGCGCAGGTCCTCTATTTCCTGTGAAAAAACTTTAACACAAAGATATCTTCCATCTCTTTTTCTGTGGGGTGACATTACTAGGTATGAAAAACATGATCCTTGCTGCTTGTAATTCCCAAAACAAATTTCATGAAGAGTGTCCAGTAAGTATATAATGTTGTACTCTTCCTCAAAAAGTCAATTCAATTAAAAAGATTTAGCTTGATAGCTCAAAGAAGGTTAATAGTCTGCTACCAAGGAGGATAGCTGCCCCCCCCCCTCCGGATGTCGTTCATTATGCATTGTTGAGATACGTGCAAAACTTGCTTAAGAGAGCCCTTCCGTTGCTATCCCCTAATTGTATGGATAATAAAGTTGACGCATGACAGAACCGCGGCAAGGTTGAAACAGCACGGGTAAGCCGATGACTGCCACCATGAGGTCGCCTCTATATGTGTGTTTTGATATCTTACACTTCTAAACACCCACCCCGGTGGTGCTATAAATAAGAGCTTATGTGGTACATTATTAACAAGCTCCATAGCTGTAGGCGTGTTTAGAAGTGTAAGATATCATCAGTGGACACCAACGTAAAGCATAAGCAGTCATCTGCGTCACAAATCGACAACAAGGTTAAGAATGAGCAGCCATTTACGACACAAATCTCCCCTCCAAGCTTGGACATTTTACTAGCCGATGATCCTCATAGGCAAGCTTGTGTTATTAGAGTAGATGGCGAGCCCGCAAGCTTAGGCAAAGTGGATAAGACCATACTCCAAGCATCCTGACTAGAGCGAGCAGAAGTAGTAATAAGCATGTATTGGCCACAAGATCTCATTGTCTATTTTCCAGATGTCTCAAACATGAGTCGGACGGCTGCTCCACTTCTCAATCTTGAAGCCCCTCTTTCCCATCTATCTACCAAGCCCTGGTCAATATTGGATGGTGGCGGTCAAATGCCATTTCCATACAACGTCCACCTGGAGGTAGAGTGTACCACGTTGGTTGCAAGCCGACGGCTCAAACTTGAGTTGGTGCTCACATGCTTGGGATTTATCGATGATGTTGAACAATCAGAAGAGGGCGGAAGAAGCAAGCAAGAAAGCATACTCGGTATGCAAGCATATGGACCTTTGGCCAGAAAGACTACATTGCGCCGCAGGATGGTATAGGTTGTACAACATTATACTAGCAGAAAAAAAACAAGCATGTCAGTTAAACAGGGAACTAGGGGAAAGCACCAAGGGCCACTACCGATGCATGCATGTGGTACGGTGTAACTAGGTACCACACATATGCGATCGTAAGTACATCAAGTGGGTCTATCTTTTTTGTCTACAAGCTCCCCCAAGTACAAACAGTGTAAAAATCAACGTGCGGAGTTGACTACAAAATTGCCATGTCTTGTCCGCCGTCGCTCGACGAAATGCACTTTTCTCGTGGCTAAAAAAAGGACCCTGTGGCATGAACATCGTCGGTAAGAAGAAAGTGCTTGCGTACGTGCTAAGCACGAATTAAAGTGATTCCATTTTAAAAAACGCATATAATATGGCAGGTCACACTACAATTATCTCGGGTGCTCTTCAGTTGAGTAACGTACTCCAGCACACGTACTTACAACAACAACGAACATTGCACAATCTCGCTGCGGAATCGTGGTACAAACAAATGTGTTGCGCTGCATCGCATGCAGCAGCGAACCACGACCAGAAATTGAGGCAAAATTCTGAACGTACGGCACTCATGACAACATTGATCGCTATAGGCCAAAAAAGGAAAGCTGTCGCGCGTGTTTCTGCTTGTCAAGTCAACCTCACTCCAAAAAAACACGGGTTCCATATAAATAGGCACCAGCTTGAATTAAGGAGTTATGCATTCTGCTCGCACAGCAGTCGATACACCCCTTAAATACCGATTAAGAGAGAGAGGTTGCTAGTAATTATCAACTTGATGTGAGGAATCCGTACAGATCTCAAAGTGCATTGTACAGTTGCCATGAGGGGGCAGCTATCCCCCTTGGCAGCGAATCCACACTCCTCAAAGAATGCATAAAACAAGATAAGACAGAATCTGTCCAGAAATATAGCAGCAGCAAAACGTAATTAATTATCCTTCTTAAACATATCCAAAAATTATGCAAAATTATGAGCATTCAGAGGATGAAAATTTGCAACTTTAGTTAAAAGAGGAGCTCAATCGAAGCTACAGAAAAAAATTTAGAGAATTTTACGGTGAACAGAACTGTGCAGTAATTTCCTGCTCCATATATTTTGGCAACTTTAACAATCTAAAATAAGTAAAACTTCGCACTTTATTAAAACTCCAGTAGCAAAACAAAAAGATAAAGTATCTTGTTACAGCAAGAGGACATAAATAAAAACAAAACAAAAACAACCGGGTTGCCTCCTGTAAAGCGTTTTCTTTATGGCCATATAGCTAGGCTTACTTACTTGGTAATCAAGATGGTTGGAGTGAGGTGGCTTGGGCATCCCAAAGCTTGAATTCTTTTACTTATTTGATATATGTGGGGTTAGACCAGGGGTAACATCCCTAAGCTTGAGTGTTTGTCCCTCTTGATCTTTGTTTATCACCTTAAACTCTTCCACTTGAAATCTCTCTTCACACATAACTCATCATAAAACTTCATTAGAGGGGTTAGTGTCTCTATAAATTAAATCCTTGTAGGTACAGAAAGGACATATCATGAGTTGATTCTAAACATTATATACTGTTACTTTGGTTGTGTATTGCTCTTTGATACAAAAAAACCCCACAAAACACAAGTAATGAGACTAACGCAAAATAAAGACATAATCTGTAAAAAACTGAACAGTCCGTAAAGAGCGAATTTTTAGAGGCACTTACGTTGCTCAAATCATAAAACTTTGAACTAATGAAATGTGTGATAATACATGAATATTTCTGTCGTAAAATCTCAAGTAAAAATTCAACTTCTGTGATTTTGTACATTTTTTGCAGTGAAATTTAGGAATCTGTTTTCTGGACAGCAAATCACTATAGTTTGATCTTACCTCTCAAAAGAGTTATTCTTGGCACAACGATGAGAAAATAAGATATAAAAGTGATGTTACAGTAGTAAAACACACTCTATTTTATTTTATTGAATAATGGGAGAAGTTTTAATGATAGATACTTTGCAAAGGTTCCATTGGCATGAACAACACATGTTCAAGGTCGACCCCAACATTACTCATCTTTCTCATTTACTTTCCCAAAAAAAATTATATTTAGTTATAATCTTAAACTAATTGCTAGAAAACAGTAGGTAAAGTTATTTTTCATGTTTTAAAAATATAAAGGTGTGCCAAAACCGAATAGGAAATAAAAGCATAAATAGCACACCACAAAACATTAAACTACTAACTTTTAAGTCTAACTCATTTCCTATACATTGGCATTTTATATATGAATAAATAGCAGAAATTTTGTGGTAACCAATGCATGTAATGATCAGTAGGTTGTATTTTAAATAACAAAGAAACATAAAGATAAGGCCTTCTTCCTCTCTCATAATAGTTACAAGTAGTGGAAACAAATTTGACAGAACAACTATTAGATTGGTGCAACTTTGCAAACTTGGGAACATAAAGAGGATTATTAATACTATCATGTGAGCTATTAGCATATTTTCCCCTCTCAAAATAATTGCAAGAAACATCATAAACATGATGGTTGTGGGTGAAATGGTTATTAGTACAAGATAATTTCAGCCCACATAAGTACTTTTTAACATATAAAAACTTCTCCTCTATGGTGTAAATAGGAGAGTTCAAAAATAAAGTAGAACTCTCATGAGTGAGAGTATTATCACAAACAGCAAGCATATCATCTTTATCATCCCATAAATTAGTAACAAGTTCTAAACATGGGGGATCTTCAAGCAAAATAGGACCCTCATCTAGAGTACTATCATAGAACATATATAAACCATAATCCTCATCATCTTTAAAATTGTTATCAATATTGTTCTTATTAGGCATAGGTTGATATTCCTCCTCATCATCAGAATCATAAAAGCAAAGTCCATCATCAACGTAACTAGTTTCATGAGCAAGAATAGCTTGAGTTTGAGTGTTACCCTCATCCATGGGTGGTGAAGGTGGAAGTTCCTTCTCTTCATTCTCTGGTTGTTCATCATTTTCAATTTCTTGGGATTGCACGGGCATCCCCAAGCTTAGGTCCTTATCCTCCTCTACCTGCAAAACATCAGTGCTCTCCTAGGCAAGCTTGCCCCTCAGCTTCTCATTATAGTCAACAATATAAATATTTTGAGAGAAGTTCATTTTGCAATATTCAAGAGTAAAAGTGATCTCTCTTTCAAATCTATTAGCTATAGGGCAAGTTCTATTTTCATCAATGAAGGCTTGCAATTCAATAGATGCCAAAAAAGTAACAAATTCCTCTACTTGTTCCATCCCTAAATGAGCATAATCACCAGTATGGTAAGATGCAATAACACATTCTTCATGGAACCAACATTGAAATTCAAAGTGTTTATATTTTTGTTCAGAGCAACAAGTTGTATCATGATGTAAAAGCAACTCCTTAGCAATATAATTTATTTTTGTCTTGAAACCTTCTAGTATTATCCACTCCTTTGATTCTCTAAATTCCTTAGCAATCATAAAAGCATTCATGTACCTAAACAAAGCATCATTTATATCCATATTCATGCTCATAACACGAGTATTTGTGGTATTTTCCATTTTCCAAATTTTTTGTGTTTTGATATATAAAACTGAAAGTAAAACTAAACTAAATACAAAACTGAAAATAAACTAGAAACAAACTCACAACCAAACAAGTCAAAGAAGTAAACCTCCCCAAGCTTAGATGATTGCAGGATATAAAACAAACTGAAAGTAAAGCAAATGCAAGATGCAAAACTAAAAGTAAATAAATATCTAGTACAAACAAGAATAAAAGCTTAAGCGCTACACCCCCCGGCAACGGCGCCAGGAAAAAGTCTTGATACCCACAAGTATAGGGGATCATTGAAATCTTCAATGTGTAAGTATTAGAGGAGTAGAAGGTATAAGTATTTATCCTTTCAAATAAGTGTGTCACTGCCCCTATTATCTATGCACTAGACAAACTAAAATGATTAAAATATGCAAGTGTTTTTGGGTTTTTGGGTGTAGAGTTTGCAAGTAAATAAAAGCTGAAAATAAAATGCGACAAGTAGAAGCTCTCAAAGAGAGAAAGCCCAATCCTCTATGCAGCAAAAGGACAAGCTCAAGTGTGTGTTCTGATAAGTGGAAAACGTTCCCGAGGGCAGCATGGATTTCATGGCATAAGTATTTCTAAAACGACATGGTGCATATCTTGTCAAGTTTTAATCTTAATTAGACAGAGCCTTAATTAGGTGCAGCCATATAAATAAACTATACCCCTTATGATGGATCTCATGGCCATGCAAATGAACAACACGAGAATTATTAAGACATAAAGTCCCACCATAGCTTTACTCTCTAGGGTCCCCAATATAAATCACCCATAATGAAACGTCATGAATTAGACTTTAGGCTTACTGTACTCCCAAGTCCTACCCACTCCATAACACCATGGTGCTGCCCTATGAGCCCATAAAGGTGAAGTGATACGCAGTCGACGTTCGCATACCACCATCATAGAACAACAAACAAAGATAAAAACTAGACAAAATACCAACACATATTATATGATAATCATTGCCAATTCATCCTATGCCCTCAGGAATATGGTGAACTACTCACAACAAGCCACCATGATAATGATCATAGGTAAATGATATACAACACAATCTGAAAATATGCTCCCCACAAAACAATGACAAGTTGCTAATCACAAACATGTAGAATAGCACTTAAACAATAGCTAGGGTTCGAACAATCTCAAACCATGATAATGATCATGTTGCAAATTTCAGTGAAGGTGTTTAAGCGTGAACCTGCATCCTTAGAAGTTGAGCCTCTAAATTGGTTCTGCCAAACAAGGCTCAAACAGTTAGGCTTAAGTTTATAGTTTTCCGCTTCAACAGCGGGTTGAGTAATAGGTGCACGAATATAATCTTCACTGGGGGTTGCATATTCCCCAAGCTTCTTTTGTGCCATGGTGATATTTTTTGGTATTTTCAAAATTACAAAGTAAAGGATAAATAATAAGATTAAGTAAAAATATTTTTGGATTTTCAATTGATATAAAAAATAAACTAAAATAATAAGTAAAACTAAAAAACTAATAAAAACTAACTAACAAGGTCTCTAGTAACCCCACCTGGATAGCAATAATTTGCTTCCCCTCGCAACGATGCCAGAAAAAGGGTTGATACCTTCGATCCGGTTTTGGGATGTAGGATAGCGATACTTTTTCCATAGTAGACTTAGGTTTATCGAACTTGGGGAAGCTATTTCTTGGTGCTAAAGGTTATGTTATTTGACAAGCACTTACTAGTTGGTTGTCTATTTGTTCCCGAATCATTACTATATTGTTTTGTGTGTATGTGTCGATGGATGGAGAATAGGCCATGGGCATAGGATCCACCTGCAGCTGTGCATGCAATAGGAGCAAAGATAATAATAACCATAACATGTATTAAGACTATGAATAGTGTTAAATATTTTGGACGGCATGTCCATAATCTACTAGTTTTAGTGAGCTACATCTGCCAGTAGACTACTAGTGCTACTACTATCCCGTCGCAGACCTTTCTAGGAAAGCAGTAATTAAGTAAAAGAAACTAGAGCATTAGGATTTGTGACATTGCTATGATCTCAAGTGGATCTCAGATCTCTAATCTATTACCTCTTCTGTCACTGGGATTTGATCTAGAGGGTGAAGCACCACTCATACCCCTTCATTACCTTGATCAATCCTCGGATCTTGGGTACCTGTCAAGACTTTGGATCGAGGCAACGAGATGATAAAAAAGTGAAATAGCACACTCATATTCAACATAATATCCCCATATAGATTAGATCATGCACATAATTACTGCGAGGCTTCACCGAGCCCGCAGCCCATGAGGACTACTAACTCATAACGAGATCAAAGATAGAAAACATTGTATAGATTGATTCAATAACAATATAAAATATCCTTACAATATTGCCAATCATGGAGATCGAGATTACAAGTAGATGCTTATGGCTATGAGATGGAGAAATGGATGACAATGGTGGCGGAGGCTTGACTCCTTCTCCTTGGTGTGGTGTGGTGATCTCTGTATCTCCTTTGCCGCTCATTTCTCTGTTTGTGGCACCTGGGGGTCGATTTATATAAAGGGTTCTTCATGAAAGTCACTAGGTTTGAAGTGGCCAAGACGGTGGCCATCGATATGGGTGGGTTCTGCCGCATGGCTGCCCGTTAAACTCTCAACGCGAGCCCTTTGACTTGGGAGTATTGCAAACTCATAATTCTTCATTAATTCACCCAGATTTCGTCTATAAAGTGTGTATTCCTGAAAGGAAACATTTAAAGAGAAGATTTCCACCCTTTATGATAATTAGACGTTAATGGCAAAGGATTGAGAGATATTTTATCATTTTAATGATAAATATGAGATTTAAACTTAGGGTATAGATGCTAGATTATACAACTATCACGTGCACTATCCTTGTGTGAACTATTATTTTTATTTTCTCTTTCCTTAATTAAGTGATGTAGATTTATCTAAATTTGCATGTGTGTAGATATGTTTTAGTATATACATACATACAAATCTAGACAAATTCACATAATTTATTTTTGGATGGAGGGAATTGTAAAAATAATTCTACGCATTGAGAGCTATACAATTTTGCTAAAAATTATAGAGAGACGTCCCTGTATACGGCCACTGGCGCCGGCGGCTGTGGAAGCTCTTAGCATAGAAAACCATCGATCGTTAAGTTCCCGGGTTAGAAGGGATATAAGCACAACGGTGGCAAGCTGTGACGAGCTGTGAAAGCATAAGGTAAGTTGGCATCTACTCCTACCTTCGATCTAGATACATAAACCGCTAACAGTCAGCTGTTTTCTAATTTATGCACAATCACTTTTTTGGGCCAGTAAGGAGATGCCACGTCGTGTTCCTCATTTGAATGATGCTGGTGTGGGAAAGGTGATTTCCGTCGAGCCCGTACCCGTTGATTTTTTTCTCTGTCACGATCACAAAATAGACTGGACCGTCAGCCCACACTAGTATGTCAGTTTTATCCCTGAAACATAGAGAGGCAACTGAGAAAAGAAACTCAATAAGAAGAAAATGACAAAAGAAACGGCTAAGACTGAAGAAAGAAGAAACATAGAGAGACGAGTGAGAATAGAGCAACTAACTGAAACATCTTGAGAAATAATTCAAAAAAATAAGAACAAGAAAATCAAGACTAATATTGGATGGATTAAACACTGAGAATAAAAGAATGGCTGAGTAAATATGACTTAAAATATGAGATAATATGAAGAAATACGACTGAAAGAAGGATGACTGAACACATAATAAAGAATGTAGAATAATTAAAGACTAGGCAAATAAGACTGATGATAAAAGAATTACTGAGCAAATAAGACTTAATATATGAGATAATCTGAAAAAAATAAGACTACAAGAAGGATGACTGAACACATAATAAAGAATGATAAAACAATTAAAGACTAAGCAAATAAGACTGAAAGAAGGATAACTGAGCACATAATAAAGAATGATCGAATAATTAAAGACGAAGAAAGATAAATCAAATAAAATTCACTGAGCAAATAAAAACTAGGCAAATATAAACTAAGAGAAGAATAGCCGAAAGCTGAGACTAAAAAAAGATTACTGAAGAATAATGGACACATCAAATATAACTGAATAAAGATGACAGAAAACTAAGCAAAACTGAGAGAAGAATGCGAATAGAAATGGCTAAGACTAAAGAAAGAAGATACGTAGAGAGACGACTGAGAAAAGAAACTCAATAAGAAGAGAATGACAAAAGAAACGGGTAAGATTGAAGAAAGAAGAAACATAGAGAGACAATTGAGAAAAGGAACTCAATAAGAAGAGAATGACAAAAGGAGGAAATAAGAGACTGAAGAATGTTAAAACTGAAATCAGAGAATGAACACTAATGACAAACACATTTGATTTTTAAGATGATCAAAAATAAAAAAGAGACATGGTGCACAAAGTCCCTTTTGCATTGGATGAAACCTGCTCCATACATTTTTACTTGTTGACACATCCCTGAAAAAATCTGAGAAATTCCTCTTCAATGATTTAATAGCTGTGCAAAAAATAAAGATGTATCCAAAACTATAATAATTCGCAGAACACACATGAACCCCTCGCGCCCAAACAAAACACATCAGGAAAAGAAAAGGTATACATGTTTACTGAAGAACCCAAATAATGCATCATCTAAAACCATATCTCTTGTTTTGCATTCTGAAGACTGCAACACATAAAAACACATAACTAAGCTCGCCATTTGTGGTATAATAGAAAAACAAACTAAAAAGGCATAAAAATAATCATGGGCGCATGAAAGTAAACGCTCACATCGTCGCTGGCAACACTGTCTCCTTCACTATTCCCAACATCTGACGGATCGTTGACACCATCAACTCTTGTGTGTATAGAGCTGCATATATATTAAGCGTGTTACAAAAATATAAAGGACACAATAATTATAGATTGTTCATGATCACAAACCTATAAAAATTTGCAACAACAGAACACTGCACAATTAAATCCTTTGGTTCTGATGCATAAAAAACTCTCAAAGACAAAAACACCACCACCACCGCTACACCATAAGCTGATACATGTAGTTCCCTCAAAACACCAGCACCACCGCTGCACCATCAGCTGAATAAAAACACATAGAACTCACAACCTAGTTACTATACTCCTGAAACTGCGCACTCACAACCTAGTTGCTTGGCTATCCGGTGTCAAGAAAATCAAAATTGAACAATTACTAACGAAACCCATTCCATACATGCAGTCCTGGGACGCATCAGCACCTGCGCACACACACACCTGCAGCGATGGAGCACAGAAAATCAAAGAAAACACCTGCGCACCGACACAGAGGGGAGCTACCAGTGTGGATGAAAAATCGAGCTCTGATTGCCTTGATCTCGCATCCGGCTACCCCTATCTAAACACCAAGGGCACCTGTCTATCCTACCCCCTCCACATACCACACACAAAAAATATGAACAAAATCATGACCTCGCCTACAGGAACCAGCACGATCTCGCCTACAGGAACTCGGTGCTATCGCCGATTCGACTCCTCCGCAACAAAATCACCACCGGGGGTTAGGGCTACGTCATTTGTCTCCTGCCGTCCCTGGTTGAAGCCATGCGCCAGAGACCAAGGGGACGGGATGTGCCTTCTCTCTTCCACCGCTAACCATATCCCCCGCAAAGATAAACGAAAAAAGAGAAGTACTACTTGGGAGCATACCGTCGCCGGCGAGCCCGCCTGCTTCCGCCGTCCCTGGTTCTAGCCATCCGCCGGAGACAGGAGGGGACGGGATGCGCCTCTCCTCTCTTCCACCGCCCTGTTCCCCTCTGTCTCTGACGGCCACAAAACAAATGATAATTCAAAAATAATAAGCGGCCTACAAAACTAAACGGGCCCAACCACGACAGAACCCGGTAAAAGAATGCACGCATGGACCGATCACGCTCGAATCTCAAAGACAGCTCGACGGACAGAAAAACGAGCGTGCACCAATTACAAAACAGTCAGCTGTTTTGTTAGCAGAAAAATCAACCGGCTAACCCCCGCGCAGATTCCGATCGTAATTCCGATTGGAAACCGTCTCTCCAACGGAGTCGTTAATTTCGGCCACGCATACATATTCCCTACAAGTAACCAAGAGTACGTACCAGGCAAGCACTCTATCGGTTCAGGTTGGCCCGACGTGATGCCTCGAGGTTCCAACAAGCGGAAAACGATCGACGATGCCGACGCCGCCAGCGTCGCGCAGCTTCCGTCAGACCTCCTCGCCGTCATCCTCCTCCGCCTCCCCGCCAGCGACCTCCGCCGCTTCAGCCGTGTCTGCAAGGAGTGGCGCGACGTCATCTCCGATCTGAGCTTCATCGGCGAGCACATGGTCTATGGGCCCCGCGCTCCGACACACACCATCGTGTTCTATACCGGACGCGCGCAGGCCGGCGGTGTCGCCGAGTCGCTCAGCGGCGGCGGGTTCCTCTTCGACGAGCAATGGAAGCTCACTGCGAGGTTCGCCGTCAACGCGTCCTCGGAGATGATCGGCACGTGCAGGGGCCTTCTCTGCCTCCGCGACTCGGTGGACGGCGTCATCAAGGTCGTGGAACCATTTACCGGCGAATCGATCGCCTTGGCGCTGCCGCCGACGGCCAACGCGAAAACGTGCAGCGCCGCGGCGTACTGCTTTGGTTTCGACGCCACTGCGAGGCGATTCAAAATCGTTCACGGTGTTTTCGAAGGGAAGGTTGACTACGATGGGTACTTCTTTGATCCCACGAGGATAAGCATCGTGAAGCAAGAGCTGCGCGTGTTCACGGTCGGGACAGACACGGATTGGAGGACGGTGCGCGTACATGGTGCAAGGCACGGCATGCTCTACGGCGACCCGGCGTGCGACGTCGACGGAGCGGTCGTCTGCTGGTACAGCATAGGGTACAGTGACGGGTTTTACAGGACCGTGCGCTTCGATCTGGCGACGGAGAGCATCACGTCGGAGCGGCGCCGGCTTGTCCTCGGCGTCATATCCTGCCGGTATAATTCGCCGGTGTCATTGTACCCAATACATTACATTGGAATCAGGTGGTTTGGCGAGTTCGACTTGGAGGACGGCTGCTGGTCGAAACATATAGACGCCGTTCCACACGAGATCTACGACGCCACGCAGACCGGTGGGCGTTTCCTCCCAGGGCCACACGGCCTGCAGCGAGGGCACCTCCTGCTGATGCGTCGCGAAGAAGGAGATCTTCGTGCTCACGCTATTCTAAACAGCGGTATTCAAAGACGTTGATGGACATAGACGCCTGCTTGGAAGAGGAGCCGGCAAAAAAGTACCGGTTCTTTCCAGTTAACCGTCGCCGCCAGGAGTCCGGCGAGGTTGATGCTCCCATAATAAGACGGCACCCGTCCCAACAGCCATCTATTAGCACGTTTGCCTATGTCCCGACGGTGTCTCCAGCTCCTTTGGCGCTATACATGGGCACGCGCACGACCTCGTAAGGATATGCACATACTCTAAAGGAAGAATCAATGCAACGGTCGATCAATTTCGCTAAATGCACTGCATTTCGTTTGAATACTACCCCTCATAGATTTAATGTATATATGTTAAGGTGCTAGGATAGATCAAGTCAATATGGTACTGTCTATGCGTCATTAGACTCGTGATCTGAGAGAGAGGGGGGGGGGGGGAGAGAGAGAGAGAGTATTTCCTGTGTAACTTTTCTAAAACATGAAAACAGCAGAAAACAGAGAACTGGCATTATGGCATCTCGTTAATAGGTTAGTTCTGAAAAATATATAAAAATGCCACGAAGTGTAAACAAAACATAAAGCAATTTGTGTAAAGTTTGACTTTGAACAAAACTAATATGTATTTTAATTTGAAAAGACCATAATGATTTATAATCTTCAAAACTCCCGGAGCCACCACCCTCTCAGTTTCTCGTGCCCGATGCACTCCTCTCTCCTCGACGCCTCCCTTCTCCCCTATCTAATCGTCAGCCATCTTGGTTGTTCTCCCCATCCATCGGCCACCACTGTCCTCCCCTCTCTATCTCCTACATCCCCCTCTCCCCCTAACGCTTCCCCAATACCGTGCGTCGCCACTCCCGATTTGGCCTCCTCCCCACCGCCGCCATCACCATGGCGGTCCACCTGACATTCGGCAAAGGTTGATCCCTTCAAAGCGCCGCAGCTTTCCCTCGCAGCTGCCGACGATAGTGCTGTCTTGGCATGCGTCGAAGATCCCCGACTTTTGCTTCGCCGCCGCCATGGAGGGCTACCACTAAGCGACTTGTAATCACCTACTTCCTTCCACAATATAAGCCTTTTTCAGACTTATATTTTGACACATAGGGAGTAATGTTTAGCTAATTATCAACCCATGCCGATAAAGTAAAACCACATACGGATGTGGGTCTTGGTCTTATCTTGTACCATATAAGCTTGCTTTGAGATCTGTACTCTGGATTCTAGACATTCTAGAAAGCCCCCTCGGTTACTACAATTCTTAATCTATCAACCCCTACTTTTTCTGAAAAAGCCCTCTCAATTACTATAGTATTCAGTTTCATCAGAATATGTTCTCTTAGATATTTTCTTCAAGAATGCAATTCAGTAACATTAATATTTAGCTTAGTGCCCAGAACAGCCATTGCTTGATTTCTTTCCAGGAAAATAAACTGATCTGGAACACTAAATCGCACATAGATTCATACATGAACAAATGCCCATCGTATGATTTCTTTCTAGAAAAAATATATTACAAATCAGTAATCAAGATAATTGATTCTGTTATTTTGCATATTCACTCTTCACTAGTCACTAATCATTTGGATATGAGAGCAAAATTCTGTAAATGACCATCCAAAACTTGATGAAATTCAACGCAGTTTAGATCGGCATTTCTGTTGAGCTAGTAAAAAAACCACTTAATGAAATCAATACTACTGTATGAGATTAGAAGAAGCTTGTCACACACCAACGCCTCGTACGCACATGGAATCGTTCACAATATCTTACCATCAATCCACAACAGTGGGCATACATGGATGCAAGTCAGAGGAGCCACACCCAGATCTAATTGACAAATGTCCACTGATGAATAAAATGAAGCATAAAATCGAGGAAACCAGTGGATCCAAAAAAAATATGCTAGAGAAAGAGAACTTCCACCATGTTCGTTCTTGGCCATGACCAAGAGGATTGCTAGGTAAATCGAACAAGTTCAAAAGCTAATCTGTGAAGAAGCGGGTCCAACAGACTAAAAGGGGAAATAGAGTAGCAAATCCATATAGGTAAGAAACCAAATCAATATTAGATCGGGAAAATTCCAGCTGCCTCGCTGTGTGAGAGGCTTGGAAGTCTTGGATCCATTGCCACCGGCCACCACAAAATACGGCGCCGGCGATGGCGTCCTTCGGGGCCAGGTTCGTGTGCACGTGCTGCAGCTCGTGGCGTAGAATCGTCGGTGGCCTGGGATGAGCATTAATTGCAGACGTGTATGAACAAATTCAAAAGATCTGGACGACGAGAGACAGTAAAATAGATCTGGACACAATAGGTCTAGGATATGATTTAGAACATGAGCAACTAAATTGAGGTTGAGAAAAAATAGAAACAAACTCATGGAACAGGGAAGCAATCTCCAAAAAAAAGAGAAAAAAGGAACAAACAGATCCCGATCGGAACGGAAGGGGAAGGGGATAGAGTTAGCATGTGCTTCACACAGACGGCCATGGATTCAGCTCAGGAACAAATCTAAGAGATAGGAGGACCTAGGTGGTGGATGGACGCTGGTCGCCGCGTCCCTGCAGAGGCGGAGCACGAAGAAACTCTAGAGAAAGAAGAGAGAGATGAATGCTGATTGCGTTGTGTACTTGTACACTTTGGCTCCTATAGAAGTGTGAAGATGTACTTTATAAAGGATGTAAGTGTAAAAGAGGATAGCACGCATCTTGGAACAATGTACACCGCTGGATAAGACAGGCACCCACATAAAAACTGCGTTGCAACCCATGCATCAAGACATGCATGCATGCGTGCGTGAGCGCGACATGTTTTAATTGATTCCTGGGCGGACAGTCCAAGCGCCTACGTTGGAGCGAGGTGTGGTTCGGTCAAGAAAAAAAAAAGAACGGACCTGTTACATGACACTATGGCAGCTGCCTCGGGCCTCGCTCGTTATTCCTCGATCGGAGCAAAATCGAGGTGAAGCAGGCAAGCAGCGCGACTCACTCCGCCGTCCTATACCTGCCACAACCGCAGACAGTTCCCTCAAAAAGAAACTCCAGACCGTATTGGAATCGTACACAACTTCGACTCGAATCCAAAAACCGTCTCTCTCACTGCCTGCTCACGGCCACGCCTACATAATTCCATGGAGTCTGGTTCGAAAAAAACACGATATTATCCCCCAAAGAAGCAACAATGCATCATCCAAGCACTCCATCGCCTCCGGCTGGCCCGATGCCTTGTCTGTTTTCCAAGAAGCAGAAAACAGCCGCCGATAGTGCGGATGATGGCCCCAGCCTCGCGTCGTCCCTACCGCGAGACGTCCTTGGCACCATCCTGCTCGCCCTCCCGGCGAGCGACGTCCGCAGCTTCCGCCGCGTCTGTAGGGAGTGACACGACGCCATCTCCGACCCGGTCTTCATCGCGGCGCACATGATCCACGGGCCGCGCGCCCCCACCCACACCGTCGTCTTCTACCCTGGACGCAGCGGAGACTCTGGTGGCAAAGGGCCGCTGAACGGCGGCGGGTTCCTCTTCGACGAGCAGTGGAGGCTCGCGGCCAGGTTCGTCGTCGACGAGTCGGTGGACATGATCGGCACGTGCAAGGGCCTGCTCTGCCTCCGCGACAGGCTCCAAGGCGAAGGCGTCATCCGCGTCGTCGAGCCCTTCGCCGGTGACTCCATCGTCCTGCCGCTGCCGCCTCGGGGAGCCGCCGCAGCGACGTGGAACGCCCGCGCGTACTGCTTCGGCCTCGATGCTGCTACGAGGCGATTTAAGATTGTTTACGCCAGCTTCGACGGCTACGTTGACACGACCGCCCATGACGACCTGGAGCAAGAGCTGCTAGTGTTCACGGTCGGAGCCGACAAGGAGTGGAGGACCGTGCGCTTCTCCTGCGCGGCGCACGGCCTACCCTACGGCTTCCCGGCGTGCGGCCACGGAGGCGTGTACTGGCACAGCGAGGCGGCAGACGGGGCCATCAGGAACGTGAGGTTCGATCTCGCAACCGAGAACATCACATCGATCCAGGGTCAGGTCGATAGAAGGAGGCCCGAGGGACCGATATACTGCCGCCCTGAGCACTGGTTGTTGCAGCAATGCGAAATCGGAATCAAGTGGTTTGGTGAGTGGGAAGACGGCTGCTGGCCGCACAATGTCACTGGCGTGGCGCACGCTGTCTACGTCCCGGCACCACCACTATCTCACGGGCGGCGTCTCCCGGGGCCGCACGCCCTGCAACGGGGCCACCTGCTGCTGCAGGAGAAGGATGGAGCTCTGCGCGCGCAAAAGATTCAAGGGAACTGCGAGAATAGTCTCTACGTGTGGTTGAACCTTGGACCGAAGCAACTGACTGAAATAGGCAGCGAGGTCGACGAAGATCCTAGCGAGATGAGAAACCAGTTTGTTCCGGTTCGCGGCCGGCACCGGCCGAGGAAGGAGACGGCAGCCATTGGCTCCAGCAAGTTTGAGGTGCCCATAGTAGGACGACTCCCGCACGAGCAGTGCGATATAAGCACGTTTGTCTACACTCCGACAGTGTCGCCTACTCCCTTTGCAATGTACCTGCAAGAGATATAAATGATGGACCGTTGTTTTGTGCACCTAAGTTTGCACAGATCTTGGGGACGCGTGCTCAGTCGAAAGAGAAGAAACTGTCCTTTTGTCCACTCCTATGCTCTTTTTTTCTGAGTGTTTTGTGTTCGTATGTGGGCAAAATGACTTTCTAGATTTAGTGCCTTCAACTTCGTGATCAAGCCTTTGTTTTCTGGGCTTCCCAACTGAAATCAATGGTTGTATAAAAAAAAACCCTTGTCAACCTAATGCCACCATGAGATATTGTTCCTAGAGGTTGTAATAAGGCTAGTCATACTTTGTTTTATAGACCCATTTATAGCCTACTGTTTTGGCTCTTTTGGGAATTTCCTCTACGTCCCAAACATCGTTGGAACTCATCGACATCATTTCATCTTCCATGGCCTCCAGCCACTTCGATGAGTTGGGGCTCCCCATGGCTTCTTCATATGAAGTGGGATCACCTTCCATATGAACTGTTTATGTGTTATAAACTTTATAATCAGTAGAATAGCTGATTTCTTAACTCTTTTGGACCTTCTAAGGACCTCATTCTCTGTCTCATTATGTACCTCAACTTCTGGTACATCTATTAAAGGTGGCTGTTGCAGCTCCCTTTCATGCTCAACAAAGGGTTCAGTCGGCTCCTGACGGACAGGTTCCGAATCTTCACACCTTGTTGTCATGGGTGGAGTTACAACAGGTGCTTGCACCGCAACCTCAGGGATTGTCGGTGCAGATATAATAGGTAGCGAGAAAAATGGCTCCTGAATCATCGGATTAGGTGCATGCACCCTCTTCTCCTCAAGATCAATTTTCCGAGCTACCATGCTCTCCCTCATCAATTCGTCCTCCAAGAAGACTGCATGTCTCATTTCTACAAACTTTGTGTATTTGTCTGGACAGTAGAAACGATAACTTTTTGATCTATCAGGATAGCCAATGAAGTGGCAAGTTACTGTTTTGGGGTCTAACTTTGCAATATTTGGATTAAATACTTTTGCCTCAGCTGGGCTCCCCTAGACCCTCAAGTGGCGCAGGGAGGGATTAAATACTTTTGCCTCAGCGTGTGCGTGTGTGTGTGTGTGTGTATGTGTATGTATATGTGTATGGCACCGGGTTCCTCTTCGACGACCAATGGTGACTCACGGCCACGTTCTCGACCGCCCGGTTTGATGAGATGATCGGCCAGTGCAATGGCTTCCTTTGCTTCCTCGATGGCTGCTACTGCCGACGTGTCATCTACATCGTGGAGCCCTACCCAGGTGAGTCGCTCACCCACGCCGCCGCTCTGTCTTTCGGCCCAGCCCAAAACGGCCCAACGGCCTGCCACACGCGCGCCGCCAGCTGCCGGCCGTCGGATGAAATCTGACGGTCCAGCGCGTGCCTCACTAGGACAAAGCAGCCCCGAGCGGCTCTCCCGAAACCCTAACGGACCCCTCCCCGCCCTTCTGTCTCTGTTTGGCTCGCTGTCGTGGCAGCGGCTGCGAGGAGACGGAGTCGACCGGCGTGCCGCCGGCGACGGAGTCGACCGGCGTGCCGCCGGCGACGGCCGACGCGCACCACGGTGAGGCGGCCCTCCTCTTCTCTCCCTTTCTTGCCTCCTCCCTCTACCACACCTGCGCAAGAGCAGACGGCAGCTGCGAGCGGACGGAGATGGCGCCGTCGTCGGTCCATTCGCTGGTGCGTGCGTTCCCCTTGCGGGTGAGCACGTCATCGTCGAACGGTCTGGCCGCGGTGCCCTTTTCCGGTGGTCCGGTGAGTGGAGGTTGGCTGGGTAGCCGCCTGCCTTTTCTTCTTCTTTCTCTGTATTTGAATCTTTTTGGATTGTATCTGTACTATCTGGGGTAGGGTTGGGGTTTCTTTTCTTTCCTTTCGATCTAAAAGATCTGGTTCTTCTTCCAGATGCCTCACTTGGATGCTCATCTGGATAGAGAGGAACAGACGCGGCCGTGAACGGCGGTGTTCTTTGCCAGCGAGCCCAAGGCCCTGCCGGTGAGTAACTTTGGGGAAAACTTTCTACCGAAAAATCTAGAACCTAGCACATGCTCTGATACTATTGTTAAGGTGCTAGGCTAGATCAATTCAATATCGTACTGTCTATGCGTCATTAGACTCATGATCTGAGAGAGAGAGAGGGAGAGAAGACAGAGATAGAAATACCTGCGTCGTAGTTCGACGAGCTCGAACCGGAGGCCATGGCGATGGGTGTGTATGTGTGGTGGCGGTGGCGGCCGTGGTGTTTCCCGTCGCCCACGCTAACCCTAGATCGGTAGGGGATGTTGGTGGGGGCGGCTACGCACGATAAACCTCGTGAGGCGTGCAGGCCGGCCCCTCCACCCTTTATATAGCGCGGCAACAGGGGCCCACCGTTCATGAACAAATGAACGCCCCCGATCAGGGCGCGAGGCAAGGGGTGGATCGAGTCGTTGGACTCGGTCCGGTGAGACCATTCTAACAATATATACTCCTACAATGATAATATAACGGTACTTGAGAATCTTATCCCCTAGTGCTGTTGCATTTTGATATTTGAGTCTTAGGTTCACAAGATGTACTCCTTTTTTATTATGCCCATATTCTGTTACATGGGATGTAAAGCTTCTGGATAGTATTTTTTATTCAGAGAGGATGTTGGCCGGATTCTTCAAATTTCAATTAATACTTAGGGCTTTAACGATGGACCGTGATACACCGAGGTCGCCCCAACCAGGTGATCCCTGCTGGATTTGGCTCCACGTGGGGTTTTTTCCAAAAAAAGGTAACTTTCTAACCAAATCTAGGGGTGGAAGGCAGCACCACCGTGGCACTGTTCAACGAAGTGGAAGGCATGAGCTACAGAACAAGTTTCGGCCCTTAAATCCACTACTAAATTGACTATGATGCATAAATCGACTAAGATACTATCTAATCCAAGCATGTGCGAACTAGATCTAAGACATCTTCGGATAGATCTATAAATTTTCACCCTGATTACACATCTATCACAGCCACCAGAAGAGGATCCACCAGAACAGAAATTGGCAAAGAGGGAGAAGGGACACCGGCAAAAGCCGCCGCCGAGCTCCTTGTCTGCAACCATTGATGAAGCCTCACATACTGTCACTAATAATTCTTCCAAGAATGAAAGGTATGTGGTACCGGCTAGATGTCAAAAATATATTGAACATGCTAAAGTGAATGATATTACTGGCGATGGCGACGACGCAACAAGTATTTGTATCGGAGATATTGTTGCACCAGAAGAAATCAAGCCAACATTCAGAACTCCATACAGGATTTTAATGGTCGGCACAATTGCCATTAAAATCTGAGCAAAGTTCAGATTTACTTTGGAATTTGCTTGTCTCAAATCCATGCGCTATAGAATTTCCTAGCTAGCTAGTTCTATTTCCTCCAGGTCACGTATATGGTAGTTGGTCTGAGTCCACTGGTGAAAAAAAAAGGTCATTGGTCCCGGTTTGTAAGGCCCATTTGTCTTGGTTGGAGCAACCAGGACTAACAAAGCGGGACTAAAGGCTGGAGCCTTTAGTCCTGATTGTTTACGAACCGGGACTAATAGGCCTCCACGTGGCCTGGGTCATGTGCTACGGCTGGAGGACCTTTGGTCCCGGTTCGTAACACAAACCGGGACTAAAGGTCCGTTCGGGAAAAATTTGTATTTGCTTTTTCGGAATTTCTCTGTTTTCAGAATTTCTCTATTTTCTTTATTTCTCTAATATCTAATCACCTCTATTCTCATGTCAAATTACATACTTATGGCTCTCACTCTATTCTCATATCAAATTACATACTTGTGGTCCTCACTTCCCGGTCGGTCACCCATCTTCACACTGCTCCATCCTTAGCACGCTTAACTTCTCCATTCCTTCAATAATAGCTTCCAAGACTGCGCTCGCGACTTCTTAATAATGGTATGCTACTAATTCTATTAACCTATACACTTTGGTAACATATAATATTACCTTTTTAAATTCCAAATAAATTCACAAAATTAGCAATAATAATTAAGTAATAATAAGCATGAATGAATTCCAAATAATTTTTATACATAATTTAATTATTAATTTTTAATAATTAAAATATTCAAAAAAGGCCAAAAAACTTGAAAATTCCAAAATTTGAAAATTAATAGACTTGTTAACCGAAATAGAGGGAGTACATTTTTCAAACATTATACTCATCCAATAGAATAACAATAAGAGACACGAGAAATCTCGAAGACTCACACAACCACACACCTACGATCATCCACCTAATAAATGTTGAGACGATCAATATCGAGTATTGTAGTCTTGTAGCTTCCAGTAGCTCCTAGCAATCTCGAAGCCTAGGCGAGCGTCTAGAGCGGCATACAACACTTGCTCGAAGCTTAATGAAACATTGGCCCAACCAAATATTAGCGCTTCTTCTTCTTCTTCCTTCTTCTTGTCCATCTTCTTGTCCTTCTTGATCCTCTTCTTCTTCTCAAGACTTGTCCCAATAGTAGCATTGACCAGATCATAGAGACTCGGAATTGGTTTATTGGTGGGGTTCGGGACAATCTTTTGGAGATCACACGCAGACGGAATTTCAATTCCGTATGAACTCAGCATGCGCACATCATTGGCGATAGCCGCACCGCGGAATTTGATAGTGGTGTCCTTCAAGAATTCCTTGAGCAGCTGCGGCACGCGATTGGCCCAACATATCTAGAAGATCAAAACCTCGGACGCCACTGAGAGTTGAAGGACGGCGGCACGCTGCCTATCCTTGCGAGGGCTGGTGAACTCACAGTCCAAGCCCACACACTTGATCAGTGCGGCGTCGAGGAATCGTTGCTTGACGGCGCGGATCCACTTCTCCACCCTTGATGCACGGAGAGTTTCCGGGACAGTGAAGTTCATCTGTTGGACGGTAATATAGTACAGCCGAGATCGAGGTAGCATTGGCTCCATTGGAGAGAGAGAGCGAGCTTCTAGGCCAACGCCGCGATGTGAAGATGCTATGGAGATGTTTGTGTTTTGGGGAGGATTAGAGGATGAAGAAGATGCTTAAGATGAGTGCATCTTATATAGTAGAAAGAGAGAGGTGAAGCAGCAGCCGCCGGCGGTGTGATTAAGGCCGACCGGCAGCGTCTGAAGCGTCGATGGTGATTTCCGACGCGATCGCCATAATGGGCAGCGAATTCCGAAGCGATCGCGTCGTAACTAGCGCGGGAAGTGGGCGGGTCATTTGAACGGGCCGTTAGTCCCAGTTGGTTACAGGAACCGGGACTAAAGGGTGCCCGTTCGTCCCGATTTGTGCCACCAACCGGGACTGAAGGCCCCTAGCCATTAGTCCTGGTTGGTGGCACAAACCGGGACGAAAGGGCACATTTGAACCGAGACTAATGATCCCTGGCCCATATTTTCGATTGAACCGGGACTAATGCGACCATTAGTCGTGGGTCGAATTATTTGGGGACTAAAGGCTCGTATGGAAGGCCTTTTTTCTACTAGTGATTGATGGCTTGTAAGTAACAGCCCGTTGGAAACCCCAAGCGGAAGGTATGATGAGCACAATAGCAGGTCTTCCCTTAGTGATGAAACCAAGGTTTAATCGAACCAGTAGGAGAAAGCTAAACTTCAGAAGGTGATGCTTGCTAGCTTCGTGACACTCCGGACAAGGGCGCCAGATTAACTGCTTGTCGGCGTGTCTTCCCCCAGCAGCAACGTGAAACCTGCACAACACAAACAAATACTTTGCTCCCAACTTACGATGAGGTTGTCAATCTCACCGGTTTGCTGTAAACAAAGGAATGAGAGTATCGAGTGGTGATAGGATAATAGTACGCAAGAGAGTAAATAGAGCGAGTAAAGTAAAATGGTAAAGCTATGTAAAGGAAATTAGACCGGGGTCCACAGTTCACTAGTGGTGTCTCTCCATAAGATAAATAAAGCATGATGGGTAAACAAATTACAGTTGGGCAATTGATAGAGTAAAGATAACGTACATACATCACGAGGATCACTATGAGGTTTACTCTGGGCATTACAACAAAATACATAGACCGCCATCCAACTGCATCTATGACTAATAATCCACTCGCGGGGAATCGTCCAAGGACCCCTTGAGTATTAAGTTGCGAACAACAGATAATCGCATTAAGCAAAGTGCATAATGTAAATAAAGCAAATGTCCTTGCACACAAGAATGTTGTTTTCTCCCTAGTGGCAACAGCACATCTACAACCTTAGAGGTTTCTGTCACTCTCCCAGATTACATAGAGGCATGAACCCAACTATCGAGCATAAATACTCCCTCTTGGAGTTACTAGCATCTACTCGGTCAAGATAGCTACTAGCAATGGAAAGCATGCAAGATCATAAACAACATAGAGATAACATAAGATATAATTCAGCACATCAACTTGACATAGTACCAATACTCATCGGATCCCAACAAACACAACATGTATTATTACATAAAGATGATCTTGATCATGTAGGGCAGCTCGCAAGATCTAAACATGAAGCATATGGTGGAGAAGACAACCATCTAGCTACTGCTATGGACCCATAGTCCAAGGTAGACTACTCACACATCACTCCGGAGGCGACCATAGTGGTGTAGAAGGCCTCCGGCAGGGATTCCCCTCTCCGGCAGGGTGCCGGGAAGAGCTCTTGGATCCTCCCGATCTTGATTCGATGACGGTGGCGGCTTGCAGTATGTTTCTAGGAAAAGCGATCCGTCCCTTAGGTTTTTCCCATCGAGGAGACTTTATAGGCGAAGGGGCATCATCAGGAGGTGGGCCAGGCGGCCTCACCATGGGTGGGCGCAGCCAGGGGCTGGGCCGCGCCCCCCTGTGGTGTGGCCAGCCTCTGGCCCCCCTCCGTCTCATCTTCGGTCTTCGCGAAGCTTCGGTAAAAATAGGAGGTTCGGCTTTTGTTTCGTCCAATTCTGAGAATATTTCCTATGTAACTTTTCTGAAACACAAAAATAGCAGAAAATAGGGAACTGGCACCATGGCATCATGTTAATAGGTTAGTTCCGGAAAATGCATAAAAATGCCACGAAGTATAACAAAACACTAAGCAAATAATGTAAGAATAAGCATGGAGCATCAAAAATTATAGATACGTTTGAGACGTATTAAGCATCCCCAAGCTTAACTCCTGCTCATCCTCGAGTAGGTAAGTGATAACAAAAGAATAATTTTGAGGGGACATGCACCATCACAATCTTGATCATCTAAGTAAGCATTGAGTGCTGGGATCAAAAGAACTTAAAACATGGGCATAAAAGACATAATCTTGACAATAGAACTTAGCAACCATGTTATATCATGAAAAGAAACACAAACAAAAGATCATGAATAATGAAACAATGAAAGTCAAACGTGTGTTCAAATCATATGGAAAACATAGCAAATGGTTTTCAGCTTGTCCTTCATGGAATAGCAAAACATAAATGCATAGGACACCTTCAAGTTTAAGAGGGCGACTAGATACAAATAATATAAGAACAAGTGAAACCATAGTCATGAATCAATCAATGATAACTTTGGGACAATGCACATTAAACTCAGAATGGCAACTATGCTCTCTTAGATGGTGCATAAAGGTAGAAGGTGGTGACTCAACATAAAAGTAAAAGAAAGGCCCTTCACAGAGGGAAGTGATGCTACCGAGTTGATGAAGTAAATAACCGGCCAGTTGGAAAACCCCAAGAGAAGGTTTGATGAAGATAGCAGCAAGTTTTCCCTCAATTAAGAAACCAAGGTATGTCGATCAGGAGAAAAGCAGACAATATGACTGAAGGTGATGCGGACTAGCTTAGCGACAGCTTTGGACAATTTATATATGGCGCTGATGCTCCTAGTTGATGTGGAGCTTGGCAGTCCTTGTGCGTGGTGAATAACCAGCCCGTTGGGAACCCCAAGAGGAAGGTGTGATGAGTATAGCAGCTGGTTTTCCCTCAGTTAAGAAACCAAGGTTTATCGTTCTTGGAGAGGAGAGACAAACGACTGAAGGTGATGCTTGCTAGCTTGCGACAGCTTCAGACAATTTATATATGGCGCCTCGTCCAAGCTTTGCTTGCTAGCTGCAACGCGGAACCTGCACACAACACAACCAAGTACTTCGTTCCCAACTTGCGATGAGGTTGTCAATCTCACCGGTTTGCTTGAAACAAAGGTTATGAGCGTATCGAGTGGAAAACAATAGAGTATGCGAATAAAGTAAACAGTGCGAGTAAAGTAAATAGGTGATAGCAATATGATGGAAATAGGACCGGGGTCCACAGTTCACTAGTGGTGTCTCTCCATAAGATAAATAACACATGCTGGGTAAACAAATTACAGTTGGGCAATTGATAGAATAAAGATAAACGTGATATGTCAAGAAGATCACTATGAGATTTACTCTGGGCATTACAACAAAATACATAGACCGCCATCCAACTGCATCTATGACTAATAATCCACTTGGGGTGAATCAATCCGAGAAGTCCACAAGTATTAAGTTGCGAACAACAGATAATTGCATTAAGCAAAGTGTGTAATGTAAACAAAGCATATGCCCTTGAGCATATGAATGTTGTTTTCTCCCTAGTAGCAACAGCACATCTACAACCTTAGAGGTTTCTGTCACTCCCCCAGGTTAAATAGAGGCATGAACCCACTATCGAGCATAAATACCCCCTCTTGGAATCGCTAGCAACTACTCGGCCAAGATAGCTACTAACAACGGAGAGCATGCAAGATCATAAACAATATAGAGATAACAAAAGATAATATTCAGTACAGCAACTCAATCATAAACACCAATATTCATCGGATCCCAACAAACCAAACATGTAGAATTACATAACGGTGATCTCAATCATGTAGGGCAGCTCATGAGATCTAAACATGAAGCACATGGTGGAGAAGACAACCATCTAGCTACTGCTATGGACCCATAGTCCAAGGTAGACTACTCACTCATCGCTCCGGAGGCAAGCATGGCGATGAAGAAGACCTCCGGTGGCGAATCCCCTCTCTGGCAGGGTGCCGGGAAGAGCTTCTAGACCCTCCCGATCTTCGGGTCGACAGCGGCGGCGGATCGCGATGTGTTCTGGAAAAGTGATCGGGTACTTAGGTTTTTTTTGTCAGGGGGTCTTTATAGACGAAGGGGCGATGTCAGAGGAGGAGCCAGGCTCCCTCATGCCAGGGTGGCGCGGCCCAGGGCCTGGCCGCGCCAGCCCTGTGTGTGGGGCCCTGGTGGCCCCCCTCCTACTCTCCTTCGGATCTCTGGAAGCTTCCGGGTAAAATAAGACTTTAGGAACTTGTTTCGTCCAATTCCGAGAATATTTCCTATGTATCACTTCTGAAACACAAAAACAGCAGAAAACAGGGAACTGGCACTGTGGCAACTCGTTAATAGGTTAGTTCGGAAAATGCATAAAAGTGCCACTAAGTGTAACGAAACAGTAGGCAAATGTGTAAAAACAAGCATGGAGCATCAAAAATTATAGATACGTTGGAGACGTATCAGGCGCCTCGTCCAAGCTTTGCTTTGCTAGCTGCAACGTGGAACCTGCACACACACAACCAAGTACTTTGTTCTCAACTTATGATGAGGTTGTCAATCTCACCGGTTTGCTTGAAACAAAGGTTATGAGCGTATCGAGTGGAAAACAGTAGAAGTATGCAAGTAAAGTAACCAGTGCGAGTATAGTAAACAGGTGATAGCAATATGATGGAAATAGGACCGGGGTCCACAGTTCACTAGTGGTGTCTCTCCATAAGATAAATAGCACATGCTGGGTAAACAAATTACAGTTGGGCAATTGATAGAATAAAGATAAACGTGATATGTCAAGAAGATCACTATGCGATTTACTCTGGGCATTACAACAAAATACATAGACCGCCATCCAACTGCATCTATGACTAATAATCCACTTGTGGCGAATCAATCCGAGAACTCCACAAGTATTAAGTTGCGAACAATAGATAATTGCATTAAGCAAAGTGTGTAATGTAAACAAAGCATATGCCCTTGAGCATATGAATGTTGTTTTCTCCCTAGTAGCAACAGCACATCTACAACCTTAGAGGTTTCTGTCACTGACTAAGGTTAACTCGACAAATGTCCTAGATGAAGGACTTAGGATCGGGGAGATAGGGCGTCGGATGAACTCAAAGGTAAGGTTAGTCGAAATAGGTGTATATCAAAAGTAAAATTGGGTGCTGAACCTGGCATGCTTTCAATCTGGCCTACACCGTGCCCTCCTGGCTCCTATATATAGGTGGCCAGGTCTTGAGGATCGGGTAGGGTCCGAAACAGATTACAATATTGACATACGGTAAGAACTCGTATCTCGACTATCATTACAATTGGGCCTAGCTTAACGGGCCTCAGGGGTACTCAACTAACGGGCTCTATTAGCTATACCCTTGTCAGTAGCCCCTGAGATTCTACCAGAATTGTAGATTTAGGTTGAATCTCTAATCTCTAAATCTTCACCTTGATCAACTCTTCGACTTCTTCATATCTTCAAATCTTTGTCTTGGTCTTTCGACTTATTTTCATGATAATATTCGCAAGGGGTTTTGATGAACAAGCCTGACAACTCTAATGGATCAAGAGGGCAGTTAACTGCTGGAACAGATACTTGTCACCTACTTCAAATTCAATCCCCTTGGACTTGAATTCGGGATACCGATCAAACTCACTCTTTTGCCGCATTTAGGACTTTCAAAGAATGAATCCCAATGATTCTCAGGGTACCCAGTGCATCCACTAGGATTTTCTTCACGTCGTAGACACGGATACATACCAGCAGAGTGCATCCATGTGCGTATACCAGGCTACACAGGACGGATCCCGGGGTCTTACCTTCGTGATAAATCATGGCATTCGAGTTTCGTTGCAATAACGTAACTCGAGAATCTCATGTCGCAGTTATATTTTGACTGAAAATATTTGGGTTATACAACCATAAAAACTTGCTCCCGATGGGAGTAACAATGTTCCACCGCGTACTCCGTCACTTCCCATGCCATAATGCTTGCCAATAATCATCGTCGGGTGCGCGCTCAGCGCTCCCGATGGGAGTAGCCCCCGAGGCTATAGTTGAACAAATCTTTTTTCGAGTATAGGCTCAAATATCTTGTATTCCATCATCATACTTCAACTCGAAATAATTTAACAATAACTGTTGTCGGGTGCGCGTTCAGCGCTTCCGATGGTAGTAGCCCCTAGGGCTATAGTCGAATATTTTTTGGGTATAGTCTCATCAATTGATTTTTGTATTGTCGGCGCCAACCTTGTTTGCTCTTGTCTATCATCTTCATATTTGATAGTCGCCATATTTGATACTCGCCAATTATATGCATCTGTTGAATTGATCTCTAACCTCTTCGTGACGTCAGCAGCCGAATTTAGCTATACGTCATCTTTACTGAGCGCGTACCATTTCATGGGTAGCGCGGTAATTTTTATTTCTTTGTCCGTTAGTGGGCTGCCGCTTCCGCTCCTTGCGCCACGTCTCAGCCCATGTTCCTTCTCTAAGAAGGTATATAAGGGTATAGTGGGGGATTTTTACTGTTTACCAGCCAAAGCCTCCGCCACCGCCATTGTCGATCTCTGCTTCCTTCTCCTCTCGTGCATAGCCTCCAAGCGCGGATTGATAGATGCGTGTGAAGCACCTGACGACCAAGAACACCATGACCAAGGGAAAAGCGAACTCTGCGACTAGCTAGGTGACCTCTGCCATCACGAAGAAGGAGGTGGAGAAGGCCAGGACAGACGGCCTTATCTCCGGCAGCGACTCCATCGAATTCCCTAGCACCGAGCGGATCCCGCAGCCCCCGAGCAGTTATCGGGTAATGTTCCTTGCCTTCCTCCTCTGTGGCCTTTCTCTTCCTGCCCACGAATTTCTTCGTGGGCTTCTCTTTGTTTATGGTGTGCAGCTTCACCAGCTCACACCTAACTCCATCCTCCATATTGCTTGCTTCGTGACTCTTTGCGAGTCATTCCTGGGCATTGAGCCCCATTTTCTTCTCTGGAGGTCAATCTTCCAGCTCTGCCCCAATGTTGCTTTGGCCAGAAAACCCGAACTGGGCAGAGCCGTTGTTTCTGTGCGTCCTGAGGCACAATATCTCGAATTTTCCATGGCCGCATCTGTCCAATGGTGGAGGACAAAATGGTTCTATATCAAGGACTGCAAGGCCTCTCCTGAAGACGAATATGGTCTAACCCCCTTCGACGCCTCCAAGGAAGTGAAGAAATTGGCATCATGGGATTCGCTTCCCTCAGATGCGGAAATAGAACAGATTACTCCTCTGTTGTCTCGCATTCAAGCTCTTAAAGGAGGCAAAGGAGGCGCATTGTCGGGTATTCAACTCATGGCGTTCTTCGTGCAACGTCGAGTTCAACCCTTGCAGCATCGCCTTACCAAGCTTTGGAGCTATTCTGGCTTGGTGGATCCTTCTCGCATCTCTGGAGATTTGATGAAGAAAGAAGAAGTCGACAAGCGAGTTAGGAGCCTAACCAAGCTCACAAAGGATCATGCAGTCGCAGAATTGGCCGCCAATTACTTCGACTCTGTGCACCCTCTACCCGAGGTATGCATTTATTTTTTTCGTATACTTGCTGTCGAATTTCATTGGTTTCCAACTGTGTTTATAGGTTACTTTTCTGACTTATCCATTTGTAGGACCATCGATTCCTCGTTCCACTGCCTCCTCTTCCTGAAGAAGGACCTCTTGTGGCTGATCTGGCCTCCACTGTATCTGAAGCCCCCGAGGCTAAAGAGAATCAGGATGGAGATGAAGCCGAAGAATCAGAAGAAGATACCAGCTCAATGACATCTCCTCCTCCTGCGCTTTCCGAAGACACTGGTATAGACAAGAAGAGGAAGTGCGTCGATGAGTTTGCTTCTTCGAGTACCTCTACCCAGAGAACTGCGACTGTCGAAGCCCCTGCTCTCGAAGAGGATGTCGAGTTCTTTGACCTCATGGCATCGTAAGTATTTCTGTGGGTTCTGTGATTTCGTTATTCTTTCTTTCTTTCTGTCGGGTTGCATATAACCTGTTTCCTTTTGCAGTGACGTCGAAGAGCCGCAAAAGGATGCCGTGGATGCTCCATCGACTCAAGCTGCTACTCCTGAGAAACCTTCTACGCAAAAAGTTGAGCCAGCTGTGCAGGCACCGAGGACCACCAGGTCTTCTGTCAAGAAGATTCCTGTGACCCGAAGCACCAAGCGGTTGAAAAAATCCCAGGAAACGGACGTTGCTCTTGAAGCTCATGGATCCGCTACCTCTTCTGATGATGTTAGTAGATACCCTTGACTTGCTTTCTTTGTATAGTCCATATGCTTACTCGTGCCTCTTATTCCAGGCTTTCATGAAGAAATTCATCTCCTTGGGCACAGAATGTGCTCAGTACCTAAAGGTAGCGAAAGCTTTCAAAGGTAAATTCTGTTGTCTTGTCTTTGTTTGTCTTCTTTAATTCTTTTTTGCTGTTTTATTTGACTTCTTTCCTTGCTCTGCTGAAATGTAGGTGCTCTAGCAGCGGCCAATGCTCGCATTGCGTCACTGGAAGCCGAACTTAGCGCTTCGTGAAAAGCCTATGACGTTGTGACTGCTGCCAAAGCAGCTGCTGATAAGTCGCAAAAATCGGCACTGGCTAAGGTGAAGAAAGCGGAGAAAGCCTTGGCTGATGCTGAGAAAGAACATTGTCTGCGAGAGCACGCCGTGGCTGAGCGGCTTCAGACGATGTCTACTGCTGAAGGTACACACTTTGCCTTTCCCCTTCTTCGACTGCTGTTTGTTTTCTTGTACTTTTGCTGAAACTTTCCTTTCCTGCTTTTCCTGTCTCTTTTGTTATACAGGATTCACCGGGGTGTCTTTGTCGACTCTACAGCCCGGCGATGATCCTCTGATGACCGCGGTGAACTTGCTCGAAGCAAACTGGATATCTATCCAGGAAATCTTTGAGTTGGTGAGCCGCGTGCTGACGCAGATGTTCGTCGGGTTATGGCCGAAGCAGAAGGCGGATATCCCGAAAGGTGATGTGAAGAAGCTTGCCAAAGCCTTCGACACTACCGAAGACCCCATCCTCCAGCTGAAGGGGCTTTCTCTGAAGCGAGGTGCTGAAGGTGCTATCACACTTTCATATGCCCATGGTGGAGATTTCGACTGGGAGAAGGTTAGCTCCCCTCATGGCCGCACCCGCTCGGAGCTGAAGTCCTTTTTCGAGAAGGCGAAGAAGTTTGTGCTTGCCATAGTATCAATAATTTCTCCTTCAGCGGCAGCCGCGGCTTCTGTTGCGCCACCTTCTTCGACTCCAGCGACGGCTGATGCCGCGCCTCCTTCGACTCCTGGCGCTGAATTTATCATGCCTTCTTCTGCCACGGAGCAAAATGCTGAGGTGGCGTAGACTCGGCTTCTTTGTAGTTTTTAATTTCTGCTTATGATGTAAAAACCTGTAGTCTCATGCAACCCGAGAACCTTAGTCAAAGGGCTTGCACCTATGTAAATATATGCTTATTTTCTATAATATGTTGTGCTGGCTTCTGAAATGTTTTCCTTTTCTTTGACTTCCAGTCTATGCATATCAATGATCCTTTGAATCGCGATCTTGCTCCTTCTTCTGCTCGTGAGTTCAGCTCTAAGGTTTCGTCGCCTCCTTGCCGCTGCTGTCAATGCACGGAATATTCTTCAAGGATTTCTGATCTTGAGGCTCGCTTGACTTTAGCCAAACGCCAAGCTCAGATGGCTTTTGATAAAGCTAGCAAAACTTCTGGTTTGATGAAGCAGGTATCTATTCTTGATGATAAGGTATCTAGTCTGATGGCGAAGATTGTGCATCATGAAGAGTGCGACTCTTTTGTCATTGGTATTATCGAGTCTGCCTGCGAGATGCTGCGATGTAAGGTTCCTTGCGACTCCTCTTTTTTTCCTTTTAATCCACTGTTGTTTTGTGATAACCTTTGCCATCATAGGCACTTGTTTGGATTTCGCTGCTGAAGATCGTCGGGTTACCGAGCGAAATGCGGCTCTAGAAAGAATGTCCGCCGATGTTGAAACTTTGTGATCTGATCCTCGACGCCGGAGTGCTATTGTATTGCTTCAGGACCGCGCCCAGCACATTGGCGAGGCAGTTGATGGCTGCAGAAGAGCTCTCGTAACTATGCACTCTGTTATGCTTCCTCACAATCCTCTGCCTGCAACTTTCCCACTGCTTCTTGATACTTTTAGATCCAGCCAGCGAATTCATCGATTGATAGAACTGAACTTAGTGGCAGGTGCCAATTTTGCTCTTGGATGGATACGCAAGTGGCAACCAAGACTCAATTATAGTTCTATGTCGCTGAGCTATCCTCCAGGTGGAGCTAGCCTTCGAGTACACTTGGAGAGTACCTTGCAGCCTGCCCGACGAATTATAGCCAGGCTGTTGCAAGAAGATGCCGCATTTTTCCGCGAGTATCACTACTTAGACCCTTTAGGTGTAGACGATTCTGACAACCCGATGTTGTAATACTTATGTGGAACACGAGAGTTTCTTATTTCGCGACTGTATGTCTGAAATTTATTCTCAAAGCGTTTTTGTACGATTCGCGCGTTTGCCGCATTTTCCCTTTGAAAGACTCATAAACTCGAATATGAGGAACGTTTTGTCTTTATTATACTTGTAATATAAGATACATGGGGTGACCCAAGAGATTCGGCCTATGACCTGTATTCTAGATCTAGAGGGCATTGCCCCTGGTATGACTCGTGGCTTTGACAGCCTTATTCTTCTACTATACTTTGTTGCTCTTTATGCTTATGCCGTCGTAGCCTTCTCTTCTTCTTCTGTAGCTTTGTCTTCTCCTGATGCTTCTACTCGTGGTTTCTTCATCTCTGGTTCCGTGGCGCATCCTTCGAGTAGCTTGACGCCTTCCGTAGTCGTGCTTTTCACCTTCTCTGCATAGTTGGCTATCATGCCAAAGTTTTGCGCCATCTTGTGGAACTCCTTGTCGCAGAGATCTGAGACTTCAAAGCTTCCCTTGATTGTGATTATTCCCTTTGGTCCTGGCATTTTGAGTACTAGATACGTATAGTGAGGCACTGCCATGAACCGCGAAAATGTGGGTCGCCCGAGGATCGCATGATACTGAGATGGCCAATCCATGACCTCGAAGTCTAGCTTTTCTCTTCTATAGTTTTGTCGGTTGCCGAAGCAAACGTTGAGTGCTATCCACCCTAGTGGATAATTGGCACTTCCTGGTACGATTCCATGGAAGGAACAATCTGTTGGCTTCAGGAACTCTAGTGATATATGCATTGCTCTGAGCGTTTTCGCGTATATCAAATTGATTCCGCTTCCTGCGTCCATGAATATTCTATCGACATCGTATGCGCCGATTTGAGCTTTGAGTACCAAGGGCGCGTTTCCCGGCCGAGGAACTGTTATAGGGTGATCTTCCCTGTTGAACTCGATGGGTTGTTCTGACCAGTGTAGATAATCTGTTGTAGCTGGAGGTGAAGTGACTGCTAGATTGACTTGTCGAGTAATACTCTTTTCCTCTTTGTTCGACTTGGGCACAGGTTGTATCATTGCTGTGATGTGTCCCTTAGATGGAACGTACCCTTCGTCGTCATCGTGTACCTGATTTGGCTGGTCTTGTCCTTGAGGTGCTCCACTGTTCCCTTGCTGATTTGTGGGAGGTTTGTTGCTTCCTTCGTATCCTTGTCGCCTTGCTTCGGTTTGTTTGTTTAATGCTGCCTCTTGTAGCTTCAAGAATGTTGTGCAATCTTTCATTGCATGCCTGGATACTCACTTTCCATCAACGAACGCTGAGTGTATATGACAAGGTCCATTTAGCATGTCTTCAGGTGACGGGTTATACTCTCTGGATTCTCTCGTGGGAAACTTTTTATAGTCCTCTTTTCCATAGCTTCGATATCCCAAGCTTCTGCAATCACTTCCTTGATAGCTGTTGTCCTTATACCCCGCGGCTACTTGGCTATGGGAGCCGTAGTTGTCGTAATTGCGGGACCGTCTCCTTTGACTTCCATATCTATTTCTTCTATCGTCCTCTGGGGATCGCGTCCGCTTGTTGTTGCATGCGTCTTCTCCATCTGCAAATCTGTTTGCTACGTCCATGAGGTCTGACACTGTTTTTGGCTTGATTCTGCCCATCTCTTCGACTAGGTCTCTTCGCCTTAATCCAATTATGAACGCGTCTATTGCTCTTTCGTCTGAAACTTTGTCTGCTGAGTTTTTGATAAGACTCCATCTTTGGATGTATGCCCGTAACGTTTCGTCGCATTGTTGCACACATGCTTTGACTTCTTCTATTGATGCTGGCCACTTGTATGTCGACCTGAAGTTGCTTGTGAATTGCTTTGTGAGGTCTTCCCAGCTCCCAATGGTTTCTTTCTCTAGTTTGCTCAACCATGACCTTGCTGCGCCGGTGAGGTGTAGTTGCAAACTTTGCATTGCTGTTTCTTTGGTTCCTCCCAATATTTGTACTGCTTGCAGATAGTCTGAGAGCCATGATTGTGGTTCCTGTGATCCGTCATACTTTTGTTGATCATGAGGTAATTTGAACCCCTTGGGTACTGGTGTGGTGCGAACCCTGCGGGTAAAGCATGATGCTCCCATCTCCTTTTCGTCGTCTTCATAGTCGCGCTTTCCATTTGGAGATCGAGATCTTCGGGTTCCTCCATGTTGTCTTGGTGATGGTGATCGAGATCGTTGATTACTATTTCTGTGCCGAGGACTATTGTGATGGCGAGGTGATCTTGGCTTGTGTGCTTCCTTGTGGTGATATGCTTCCTCTCCTTTTGCTAATAGCTTGTGGCCCACCATGTTTAGTCCGTTCAATGCTGCTCTGTGCATATGTTCCCTAGGATCCCCTGGACTTGGTCGAGTTGTAAGCAGATATGCTTGTGCTGCCACTAGTGCTGCTTCGGGGGTTTTTGGTACGATATTCCCCTGCTCGTCGACCGATAGGAAGGATGAGTCGAGGTTTTTGGAGATGCTTTGCCTTTCTGAGTACTCGAGGTTTTCGTACCTTGAACCATGTCGACGATTTCTCCTTGCGTTAGTGTGTGATGCGTCGCTTTGTGCTCTGCGAGCGGCATTGCTAGCTGCAATGGCTGATTCTTTTCTTTGTTGTATCTCAATTTTCTCCTTTGCTAGTTGTTTTGCCTGCTGCCTTAGGGCATAATGATACCCCAAAAGCATGTCTTTGCTGGAATTTGATGGTATTGGCGTGCTGTGTTCTACGGCTTCTCTTATTATTCTCCATTCGTCGACTGATAGTTGAATTTTTCCTGGTTGTGAGGGATTCTGCTGTTTGCCCTTCTGCTAGGTGATTTGCTCCTCTGTCGATATTTGCTGGGTTTAGCACTGGATTGTTGTTTTCATCGAATTCTTCTGAATTGTCTCCTACAATGGCGAACACCTGGCATTGTTTGCCGATGTTACTATTGAGGCTTGAGAAGATCGAGTCACCATCTTCAGAAAGCTCTAACCCTGTCTTCCATGTATCTGTTGACTTGTCTGAGATATCGTCGAGGCAGATCATGAGATCTTCGAGTTGGACCCCTGCGTCAAAATTTTCCATTGCTTCGTTGTCTTCTGCGATTTTTCCTTTTTGCACTTCTTCTAAGCTGACCGGCGAGTTTACCTCGCTGGAAGAGCCTTCAGAATATTCCATCATTGCTACTGTTTCGGGCTCACTTGCCGACGGATCTTGTTTCGTCGGATCTGAAAGGCGAGATGAACCCGATGGCCCGATGAAGATGCTTAAACTTCCGATTGTCAACTCCATCTCTTGATTTTCGTCGATTTCTGTACTACTGTTGGCTAAAAGCGAAAAAGCCGTCGAATTCATGATTCCAACGCCCAAAGTCCCCATGGTCGGCACCAATTGACGAGGGTTAACTCGACAAATGTCCTAGATGAAGGACTTAGGATCGGGGAGATAGGGCGTCAGATGAACTCGAAGGTAAGGTTAGTCGAAATAGGTGTATATCGAAAGTAAACTTGGGTGCTGAACCTGGCTTGCTTTCAATCTGGCCTACACCATCCCCTCCTGGCCCCTATATATAGGTGGCCAGGTCTCGAGGATCGGGTAGGGTCCGAAACAGATTACAATATCAACATATGGTAAGAACTCGTATCTCGACTATCATTACAATTGGACCTAGCTTAACGGGCCTCAGGGGTACTCAACTAACGGGCTCTATTAGCTATACCATTGTCAGTCACTCCCCCAGATTAAATAGAGGCATGAACCCACTATCGAGCATAAATACCCCCTCTTGGAGTCACTAGCAACTACTCGGCCAAGATAGCTACTAACAACGGAGAGCATGCAAGATCATAAACAACATAGAGATAACAAAAGATATATTTCAGTATAGCAACTCAATCATAACACCAATATTCATCGGATCCCAACAAACCAAACATGTAGAATTACATAACGGTGATCTCAATCATGTAGGGCAGCTCATGAGATCTAAACATGAAGCACATGGTGGAGGAGACAAACATCTAGCTACTGCTATGGACCCATAGTCCAAGGTAGACTACTCACTCATCGCTCCGGAGGCAAGCATGGCGATAAAGAAGACCTCCGGTGGCAATTCCCCTCTCCGGCAGGGTGTCGGGAAGAGCTTCTGGACCCTCCCGATCTTCGGGTCAACGGCAGCGGTGGATCGCGATGTGTTCTAGAAAATTGATCGGGTACTTAGGTTTTTTTCCGTCGGGGGGTCTTTATAGGCGAACGGGCATCGTCAGAAGTGGACCGAGGCGGTCTCACACGTAGGGGGCGCGGCCAGGGCCTGGGCCGCGCCGCCCTGGTGTGTGGCCACCTCGTGGCCCCACTCCGTCTCCTCTTCGGATCTCTGGAAGCTTCCGGGAAAAATAAGACTTCAGGAACTTGTTTCGTCCAATTCTGAGAATATTTCCTGTGTATCACTTCTGAAACACAAAAACAGCAGAAAACAGGGAACTGGCACTGTGGCGACTTGTTAATAGGTTAGTTCCGGAAAATGCATAAAAGTGCCACGAAGTGTAACGAAACAGTAGGCAAATGGTGTAAAAAACAAGCATGGAGCATCAAAAATTATAGATACGTTGGAGACGTATCAGGAAGCAGTGATTGCAAGTTTTATAAAGCTTCAAAAATTATGGTACTTACTAGCTTTGTGCTCTCATTGCACCCATCATAGGCATCTTGAATGGTTAAAGTAAATTCAAGAACGTTTATGAGCATATGCTTGACAAATTATAAGTTGAAAACCTCGTGTCCCGTGAAGTATGAATACCCAAACCTCATGCTACTCTACTTAGAGTCCCAAGCAAGCTCTTGTCATTGTAAGTATATACGTATCATCGAGAACCACCAACAGGGTACCTCCTTGCCCGATGACATGGAACAAGCCCACATCAAAATGATAGGACAAACAGACAATGAACACCTCGGCATCTCTTTTATTTACTATTGGTATAGCTTTTTATTTTGAGATGTGTCGTCGAATGTCCACTATGGGCATGTTGTAAATTTCCACCATGAATAATGCATGGCTTAGATTGGCGGCCCAGGCGTTTCTCTAACACGTATACAAACTCCATGATCCCGCAAGATTCCCAACTTATTTCACATCGTGAGTATCCATAAACAAAAGATCACGATATCAACTCAAATAAGAGAAGTGCAATGTTGAAAGCTTACCCCATGACGGCATGGTTTGCCTAATTTCCAACTTACAACTTGCAAGCATAACATCAACATAAAAGAGCCACAATGTCAAAATTATTAAAAGCGAGAAAAGTAAAGTGTGCCATCAGGTTCGTGAGAGCTTTACTGACTAATTTTTACATAACACCAAAAGAGTTTAATTTGAAGGATAGATAAAAGCAAGTCAAAGGTACTTTGGAATAGCAAATTGCTAATAGGTATGTATGGTGGACACATTGGAATAACTTGGTTTTTGGGAGTTGGATGCACGAGTAGAGCTCATACTCAGTACAAAATGAGGGCTAGCAAAAGACTGGGAGCGACCAACTAAGAGAGCAATAATGGCCATAATCATGCATAGCGAACAAACATCATTAAGAGAAACATAAAATGGCATCAAAAGTCAAAAACTAAATGATCATAGAGACTTATGGCGACTTTGTATGAGTCAAACATGTTGTAAGCATGCGCCAAGTCAACCCAAATAAAGCATCAAGGAGAAAACCAAATTAATGCTTCCAAATAATAAAAACAATGCATGATTTTTTCAAAGGCTCATTAAGCAATCTCAGTCATTTGAGACAAGTCATGCTATAGAAAAAATCACTAAGCATACTATCAAAACGACATCAAGCATGGCATGCAAAAGTCTAATCCGCAGTCTAAACAAGCTCCTTTTTGCACCACTTTTTTGCATGAATTTTTTTTCTTTTCCAACAATATTCAAACCTTTTTGAAACAACTCTTTTCATGAATACCAACATAGACCAGAGGTCCAAATACACCTTGATATAAAGATATAACAAGATCTGAACAAAAATCAAGGTGAAAAACAAAAGCTAAACGCAGTTCTAGAAAAAGAGAACACTCGTTGAACGATAAGAGTGAAAAACGGAGTGTTCTTGGCAAATGAAAAGCAAGTAAATCTCCTCCAAAATAAATTTGTTGGGGTCCAACCATTTATTGCAGAAAACTAAACAAAAGAAAACTAAAAACAAAAGTAAAGACGCTCCAAGAAAAACGCATAGTGCATGAAGCAATAAAAATATAGTGTTTTGAAAGGTGACCTGATTTTTACCCATGAAGAAGGGGTGCCTCGGGGGCATCCCCAAGCTTTGACGCTTGTACCTCTTGGATATTTCTTGAGGTGCATGGGCATCCCCAAGCTTGAGCTTTTGTCCATTCTTCACCTCATCTCATCATTCTCCAATCCCTACACTTGAAAACTTCCTTAATACAAAACTTAATACAATTCTATTAGCAACGTTAGCATAAACATAATAATGAATCAACCCTTTTTGGTTCAGGTTTCAACTCAAAACCACCACATATAAAGCATAGCGACAAAGCGACATTAAAAGAAGCATAAGATGGCATCAAAAGTCAAAAACTAAATGATCATAGAGGCAATGGCGACTTTGTATGAGTCAAACATGTGTGAGCATGCGCCAAGTCAACCCAAATAAAGCATCAAAGGAGAAAACCAAAATAATGCTTCCAAATAATTAAGACAACGCATGATTTTTTCAAAGGCTCATTAAACAATCTCAGTCATTTGAGACAAGTCATGCTACAGCAAAACCACTAAGCACACTATCAAAAAGACATCAAGCACAACATGCAAAAGCCTAGGCCGCAGTCTACACAAGCTCCTTCTTGTACCACTTTTTTGCATAAAGCTTTTTCTCTTTTCCAACACTATTTGAACTTTTTATAAATAAATCTTTTGATGAAAACCAATATAGACCAGAGGCAAAAATACACCTTGATAAAAAGATATAACAAGATCTGAACACAAATCAAGGCAAAAATTGAAAGCTAAATGTAGTTCTAGAAAAAGAGAACACTCGTTGAAACGATGAAAGTGAAAAACAGAGTGTTCTTGGCAAATGAAAAGCAAGGCAACTTCTCCAAAAGAAATTTGTTGGGGTCCAACCATTTATTGCAGAAAACAAAACTAAACAAACTGAAAACTAAAACAACTGACGCTCCAAGAAAAACGCATAATGCATAAAGCATAAAAATATAGTGTCTTGAAAGGTGACCTGATTTTTGCCGATGAAGAAGGGGTGCCTCGGGGGCATCCCCAAGCTTTGACGCTTGTACTTCTTGGATATTTCTTGGGGTGCATGGGAATCCCCAAGCTTGAGAACTTCTTCAACTCATCTCATCATTCTCCAATCCCTACACTTGAAAACTTCCTTCATACAAAACTAAACACAAATCTATTAGCAACATTAGTGTAAGCATAATATTGAATCAACCCTTTTTGCTTCAGGTTTCAACTCAAAACCACCACATATAAAGCATATACTACTGTAGCAACTTCCCCAAAAGTTCCGTGATCAAAAGAACTCAAAAAGAAAGCGATCGAGAGGCAAACACAAATAGTGGCAGAAATCTGTCAAAACAGAATAGATGACAAAGGTCGATTTTTTCAAGGACCTTCTGTTGCTCAAATTAAAAAGTATAAAACTAATGAAAGTTTGGATATAACCTGGGGCATATGCACAAGAAATTTCAGGTCAAAAAGGTAATCTGAAAATTTTCACGAATTTTTATGTTGTAGCACCGAAATCTGATTCAGGAGAGCAACTTCCCCAAATCTTACCTCACTCAAATTATAGGTTCTTCTTGGCACAACAACGAAATAAAAAGGATAAGGAGCGGTTATTACAGTAGTAATAACTTCCAAAACTCAAATAAAAGAAAAAGAACTAAAAATAAAACAATGGGTTATCTCCCAAGAGTGCTTTTCTTTAACGCCTTTGAGCTAGGCGCAGAAAGTGCAAATCAAGTAATATCAAATGATGAAGCATTAAGTTCATAATTTGCTCTACGAATAGAGTCAAAAAGTAATTTCTTCCTCCTTCTAGGGAAGTGTTCCAAACCTTTCTTGAGTGGGAATTGATATTTGATGGTGCCTTCCTTCATATCAATGATGGCACCTACAGTTCGAAGAAAAGGTCTTCCCAAAATAATAGGACATGAAGCATTGCATTCAACATCCATAGCAAGAAAATCAACGGGAACAAGGTTATTGTTAACCATAATAAGAACATCATTAATCCTTCCCAAAGGTTTCTTCTTAGCAACATCAGCAATAGGAACATCAAAATAACACTTTTCAAGCGGTGGTAAAGCAAGCATGTCATAAATCTTTCTAGGCATAACAGAAATACTAGCACCTAGATCACATAAAGCATGGCAATCAAAACCATTAACATGCATATCAATGATGGGCTCCCAACCAATCTTCTAACTTCTTGGGAATAGAAGCTTTTTGCTTCAACTTTTCCTCCCTAATTTTCATGAGAGCATTGGTAATATGATTTGTAAAAGCAATATTCAAAGAACTAGCATTAGGAATCAAAGCAAGCTTTTGCAAGAACAAAATAACTTCAAATATATTGCAGCCATCAATATCAAAATCATTAAAATAGATAGAGCTATCATCTCCTACACTCCGAAAAATTTCAGCACTCTTTTGAGAAAAAGTTTTTGCAGTTTTGGGCTTTTTAACACAAGGAGTAGGAGTTTTCTCTACACCAATCAAACTAAGAGGATTTCTAGCATTTGGAACAACATCATTAGAGGTAGTAATAGTACATACCTTCATCTTTCTAGCCATCTCATCTTCTCTTTCCCACCTGGCATGCAATTCTGCTAACATCCTAACATTTTCATCAATCTTAACTTGAATAGCATTAGTAGCAGCAAAAGTATTATTTTCCTTCACATCATTAGGCAACACTTTTAGTTTCAGAAGTTCAACATCAAGAGCAAGGCTATCAACTTTAGAAGCAAGAGTATCAATTTTACCCAACTTTTCCTCAACAGACTTACTAAAAGCAGTTTGCTTACCGATGAAGTCCTTGAGCATGACTTCAAGCTCAGAGGGCGCGCCCCTAGTGTTGTTGGAGGAATTACCATAAGAGTTACCATAACCATTACCATTGGTAGAAGGATACGGCCTATAATATTTGCTAGCAAAATTGTTCCTATAAGCATTGTTGTTGAAATTATTATTTCTAATGAAGTTTACATCAACATGCTCTTCTTGAGCAACCAAAGAAGCCAAAGGAACATTATTAGGATCAACATGAGTTCTATCATTAGAAAGCATAAGCATAATAGCATCAATCTTAACACTTAAGAAAGAGGTTTCCTCGACAGAATTTACCTTCTTACCTTGTGGAGCTCTCTCAGTGTGCCACTCAGAATAATTTACCATCATGTTGTCAAGAAGCATTGTTGCGGTGCCCAAGGTAAGGGACATAAAAGTGCCTCCAGCAACTGAATCTAAAAGATTTCTTGAAGAAAAATTCAGTCCTGCATAAAAAGTTTGGACAATCATCCAAGTAGTCAGTCCATGAGTAGGGCAATTCTTTATCATAGATTTCATTTTTTCCCAAGCTTGAGCAACATGTTCATTATCAAACTGTCTAAACTTTATGATGTCACTACGCAAAGCTATAATCTTAGCAGGAGGATAGTATTTTCCAATAAAAGCATCCTTACACCTATCCCAAGAATCAATACTATTTCTAGGCAAAGATAGCAACCAATCCTTAGCTCTTCCTCTTAAAGAGAAAGGAAACAACTTAAGCTTAATAATATCATCTTCTACATCCTTATATTTTTGCATCTCACATAGCTCAACAAAATTGTTGAGATGAGCTGCAGCATCATCAGTACTAGCACCAGAAAATTGCTCTTTCATAACAAGGTTCAATAAAGCAGGTTTAATCTCATAAAAATTTGCAATAGGAGCAGGTGGCGCAATAGGAGTGCAGATAAAATCACTATTATTAGTGCTAGTAAAATCACACAACTTGGTGTTCTCATGAGTACCCATTCTAGCAAAGCTAAAAGGAGACAAGTAAAAATAACAACTATAAAGGAAACTAAATTTTTTTGTGTTTTTGATAAAAACGATGCAAGCAAAAATAAAGTAAAGCAAAACAATAAACAAAGTAAAAGAGTATGCATGCGAGACTCCCCTTGCAGAAGTCTTCTTCCTCCCCGGCAACGGCGCCTGAAAAGCTGCTTGATGGCTTGTAAGTAATAGCCCATTGGGAACCCCAAGAGGAAGGTATGATGAGCATAGTAGCAGGTCTTCCCTCAGTGATGAAACCAAGGTTTAATCGAACCAGTAGGAGAAAGCCAAACTTCAGAAGGTGATGCTTGGTAGCTTTGTGACACTCCGGACAAGGGCACCAGATTAACTGCTTGTCAGTGTGTCTTCCCCCAGCAGCAACATGAAACCTGCACAATACAAACAAATACTTTGCCCCCAACTTATGATGAGGTTGTCAATCTCACCGGTTTGCTGTAAAAAAAGGAATGAGCATATCGAGTGGTAATAGGATAATAGTATGCAAGAAAGTAAACAGAGCGAGTAAAGTAAAATGGTAAAGCTATGTAAAGGAAATTGGACCGGGGTCCACAGTTCACTAGTGGTGTCTCTCCATAAGATAAATAAAGCATGCTGGGTAAACAAATTACAGTTGGGCAATTTATAGAGTAAAGATAACGTACATACATCACGAGGATCACTATGAGGTTTACTCTGGGCATTACGACAAAATACATAGACCCCCATCCAACTGCATCTATGACTAATAATCCACTCATGGGGAATCATCCGAGGACCCCTTGAGTATTAAGTTGCGAACAACGGATAATCGCATTAAGCAAAGTGCATAATGTAAACAAAGCAAATGTTCTTGGACACAAGAATGTTGTTTTCTCCCTAGTGGCAACATCACATCTACAACCTTAGAGGTTTCTATCACTCCCCCAGATTAAATAGAGGCATAAACCCAACTATCGAGCATAAATACTCCCTCTTGGAGTTACTAGCATCTACTCGGCCAAGATAGCTACTAGCAACGAAAAGCATGCAAGATCATAAACAACATAGAGATAACATAAGATATAATTCAGCACATCACACTACAAGAAATGTGTTGACTAGTGACGTTTTCATCATGACCCTAGAGAAAAGTGTCATAAAGTAGTGACGATTTTATACTAGATCGTCATGGGCTATTTGGGGAGGCCACCTGCCCTAAAAATTACGACGATTTGAACCAAAAACGTCATAATCCAATGGGCACCAAATCGTCATAACCTCTCCCATGCAGTTTGAGACCTTATCCGGAGCCTCTTACGACGAAAATAGATCGTCATAGTCATTAAATTAAAATATATTTGAAATAGTTGGACTGCCACCTCACCGGTTTCGCCAACGTGTCGTCCATGTGTCTATTTACGCTTATGTGTAGTATCCACGTGTCAATTTAGCTTATATATAGCTGTACTAGACATGTAAATCTGGGACCCGCATGTCATATACTTCGATTTTGTGTCTAGCTGATTGACATCTAGGCCCCACCATCCCTATCAGACACGTGGGTCCCACCCCAGCTGACAATCAGGTCCCACGCACCGCCCCACCTGACAATCAGGTCCCACCCAGCAGGACGACCGGTACCTACATGTAATACACTCATAATTCATGTCTAGCTATTGACATCTAGACCCTACCGCCCGCCCCCACCGACCTGACAGAGGGGTCCCACATGGGCTGACCAATATATGTGGCAAAATAAGGAGCGCAGGCGGGGGTTCGAACTCGGAACCTCCCCACCCGACTGTGGTTCCCTTACCACCAAGCTATACTAAATCTTGTGATATTTCCACGCGCTATATTACTTTTAAGTAGAAGTTTTCGGTTAGTTGGGCCTAGGCCGCTGAATTAAACTTGGGCCGCTGTGAATGTGATCTCACCCGGCGCTACAATGGACCTGGCAGGCGGGTCCAACAGCCTGACGGGTGGGTCCCACGAGATGACGGGCGGTCCCACGGGCAACCTGACAACAAAGCGGGGGTGGCAAAACAAATCCGAGCGAGCGTGGGAGCCTGGGGTTCGAACCCACGACCTCCATCTCCCGTGCAAGCCTCTCTGCCACCAGGGTAGACCAACACTCTTGCTTATACACCACGTTATATCCTTTATATTTATGAGATTTTCGTTACTTGGGCCTGGGCCGCTGTAGATAAGATTTGGGCTGCTCTGCACAAAGGAGCTAAGTGGTTTTTTTTTCCTCTTTCACTTTTCCATTTCTTTTAAGATTATAACACAAAAGAAGAGATTCAAGACAAGGCTAAGTAAATTCAAACAAACTTTTTAAATTATGTATGTTACATATATAATAATATTAAATCTTTTTCTCCACAAAATAAATTTAGAAAACAAATTTTAATCACTAAAATGCTATTATGATATATTTAAAATATGGTCAAAACGGCGGGTATGACCCTTCTTAGCTAGGTGTTGAATCTTGCCAAACTTTTGATGGATCTCTGATGAAATAGATAGTTGTGTACCTAAAAATGATTTTTTGAAAAAAACTTAAGCAAACTATGAAGCACCTTTAGTTCAAATTTGACCCGCTTCCAACTGAATTGGCAGAATTTTGTCAATTTCGTGAGGGGTGTCTAAATACATTTTCCATGCAGCAAGAGGGCCTATATGTTCGGTGCTGGCCGGCTGGAAGAACATCCTTTGGTTCTGCATGATTCATGATTCATCAGATAATGTATTGCCTGTTGTAGGATATGCTCTGGTTTACATATTATATACTAGACTAGATTCAGTTGTAGCCTGGTCGTTCTTGTACATACCTGATTTGTGCAAATATTGTAACAGATTTATTGTGTATGGTCTGATGTTTATTTACTGCTAAATGTTGGAAAATAATTCTTGACACGTGGAACCTGTAGAAAATAGGAAATTGACAAGTGGGCCCTAATTAGTTGAGTGATCTGACAATTGGGACCCATCTGACATGTGGGACTAGCCCAAGAAAAAATGGACAGTGAAAGGCTAAGGCCCAAAATACAAAAAGGTTGAAAAAGGCTAAGGCCCAAAACCGAATGGACCAAAGAAATGTCTAGGCCTAGAAAATAATTCTAAAATTATTGGGCTTGGCCCATATAGATCACTAAAATGGACTGGGCTGATTTCGATTTACATGTCTGCCACGTGTATGCCACCTGTATTCCACGTCGGATTGCTGATGTGGCCTCCTGCCACGCGTATGCCACATCGGATTGCTGATGTGGCCTCCCCAAACTGCTCATGACGATATTATATCGTCATAACCGTTATGACGGTCCAATATCGTCATAGACGGTTATGACGATCTCAGTAAATTCGTCATGTTCGATCATCAACGACGCTCCGTTTTTGACGATCATTTTTTCGTCATAAAATCGTCATAGATCAACCATTATGACGATCTAATGACGAATTTTGAGCGTCAGTAGTCAACACATTTCTTGTAGTGTCAACTTGACATAGTACCAATACTCATCGGATCCCAACAAACACAACATGTATGATTACATAAAGATGATCTTGATCATGTAGGGCAGCTCACAAGATCTAAACATGAAGCACATGGTGGAGAAGACAACCATCTAGCTACTGCTATGGACCCATAGTCCAAGGTAGACTACTCACACATCACTCCGGAGGCGACCATGGTGGTGTAGAAGGCCTCCGGCAGGGATTCCCCTCTCCGCCAGGGTGCCGAGAAGAGCTCCTGGATCCTCCCGTTCTCGATTCAATGACGGCGGTGGCTTACAGTATGTTTCTGGGAAAAGCGATCTGTCCCTTAGGTTTTTCCTATCGAGGGGACTTTATAGGCGAAGGGGCATCATCAGGAGGTGGGCCAGGCGGCCTCACCATGGGTGGGCACGACCAGGGGCTGGGCTGCGCCCCCCTGTGGTGTGGCTGGCCCCCCTTCGTCTCATCTTCGGTCTTCGCGAAGCTTCGGTAAAAATAGGAGGTTCGGCTTTTGTTTCGTCCAATTCTGAGAATATTTTCGGTTTAACTTTTCTGAAACACAAAAACAGCAGAAAACAGGGAACTGGCACTGTGGCATCTTGTTAATCGGTTAGTTTCGGAAAATGCATAAAAACACCACAAAGTGTAACAAAACATTAAGCAAATGGTGTAAGAACAAGCATAGAGCATCAAAAATTATAGATACGTTTGAGACGTATCAGTGGTCTTTTCCTTTGGAAAGTACTTTGCACGTTATATGCTAGTTGTGGTGTTATTCGGACCTGCAAAACGAGTCCAAGTAAAAGTCATGTTTAGGTCGGTCAAGTCCTGGTGCTTGCAAGCACTATAAATGAAGAGGCTAAGCCTCATGTAACCCTAGACAAGTTATTTCGTGAGTAAAGAATTAGAAAACGCCATGTTCCGGCGGCCATGATCGGTGTATTCCTGTTGAGAAATCCCATTGTGGGTTTTGTTGCCATGCGCGTGGATTGGAGACGATCTTCTCCAGTTGCTGTGTGATTCAATCTTGGATCATCCAGGTGATACCAACAGGTGTTGGGGTTTACCTGTTGTTTTCATTAGGTTTGCATCTGCTAAACCTAGTTTTGTTGCTCGATCTGGTACCTTTGAAAATTATTGCTGCTGCTATATACGTGAGATCAGTTGCTGCTATTTCACGTGAGATCAAAATACAGGAGGGAGTCAGCTAGTATTATCGCTGGGAGCTTGCTATGTGACTACGTATTATGTTTAGGTTCTGGATTGGATCTTATTCGCTGTTGGAAAAAATTGGAAATATAATTCCTGCTGAATTTTGTATCGTGAAAGATCGTGAAACAATCTACGGCCAATCGTACGCCTTATCATCTTGGTACTCAGAGCAAGGTTGTCTGTGGTGCAGATTTTTTTTTCTCTTCGGCTGTTTGATCTTGATACTTTGTGAGATGTCGCTGCATGATGATTCTAATCTGGATGGAGGAGAAATTCCTTTGAGTTCAGAAGTAACTGAAAATCTACGTATCCACCTAATGTCGATCAAAGGCGCCAATAAAAAGCTTCGCACAAAGATTGAGGATATGTCTACAAATATTAAGGGTGTCGAGGACATGCTTAATGCACGTTTGACAACTAGTGATCGCCAACAGGATGACCATTTGCGAGTGGTGACAGAGAGCCTAAATTGGTTGACTGCGGCAGTTCAGCGCCTAGAGGCAAGAGATGCGGCACCCCGGCAGTCCCGGTCACCGCGGCGCAGCCGCAATCAGTCTGATGCTGATGTTTCTGAGTTGTCTGATGCTTATGGAGGCTATCAGCGCCGACCGTGATGTGTTGCGGAGGTTCACCATGGTGCTTGTCAGCAGCACAACCAAGGTGGTGAAGCTGTTCAGGAGGACTGCGGTCTTGGTCGAATAAAGTTGAGCATACCAGAGTACTTGGGACGTTCTGATCCGGAGAAGTACTTGGAGTGGGACATTCGCGTGAACCAGATTTTTGATGGCCACAATTATTCTGAAGAAAAGAAGGTTCGTGTCCCATCCATGGAATTTACTGAATATGCTCTTGTGTGGTGGGATAATAAGAACCGTACAGGAGAGAGACCCGCAACATGGGTTGACATGAAGCGTGTCATGAGGGAGATGTTTGTCGTGGTTTCGTCAACAGATCTGCCATCGAGGTAGGGGTATGGCGGTTTGTGGAAGGGGGTGAACACGGAGGAGCGATCTAGGACGGTGGTAGCACGAGTTTACCCAGCTTCAGATCCCGCGACGGTGGCGAGATCCTACGTGCTGCTATAATTCACTATATGGCAACAAGTGCTCGATTACAATGATGAGGTTGGCTGTTTCGCTATGCGATTGGCCGTATAACTTGTCTCCTTGCCTCAAGGGCTGCTCCACGCCAGGCTTATAAAGGCGCCTGGCGTGGGCTACACGTTGGTACCGGAGCGGATACAACTTCGAGTCCTAGACTAAGTCCTATGCGTGTCCGTCAAGGTAACCCGCCATGGGCCATCTCTGGATCCGCCATGGGCCTGTCGTCAGGAATCCGCCATGGGCTTGTCTCTGGATCCGCCATAAGCGCCTCCGTCCTGTACCATCGTGGCAACTCCAGCAACTAGGCCGCCCGGTATGGCGAATCCGCCATACCACCCCTGATGGGCCACCCTGGCTTGCTGATTTAGGACTACGTCGCTGGTATACCTATTTGGTATATCCCCAACAGTAGCCCCCAGGGAATTTCAAGATTGCCATCTACATCCGCCATGCATGTTCTTGGTGAGTCATTTCCGCCATAGCTCTTCTTCTCTTCTGTGCTGGGATGGCGGTCATCTTGATGTTCCTTTTTCCATCTATTAATCCACCGTAAATAACGGATCAAGCGACGTAGTTATCTTAGCGAGATTTTCGGGATCCGTTGGATCATACCATTGAAATCCGCCGTAAATTTCGGCACACAGTTCCTTCTAGGGCAAGACTTACAGCGCATGCACTGTTTTCACCAAGTTACTTTTTTACCCCTGGACACGTGTCGCCAGATTAGGGTTTCTGCGATCAGGATGAGCGGTGGTGATGGCGGGCATGAATCTCGAAGCCCGGGGTCTATATATACCCTGGCCTCTCACCCCCGGCCGGTCACCCCTCATTCGCCCCCGTCGCATTCTCTCTCCTCAGCGCCGCCACGAGAGCTCCACCTCCTCCGACGAGCCACCGCGGGAAATCTCGCCGCCGGTAGCTATTTCCGCCGGAGCAGCTTGCTCAGGCACTTCGCAGATTTCACAGCGGAATCTTCCCTTCGCTCAACGCCATGGACACCGGATCACCTTCCCGCCATCATTCCGAAGCCGAGGAGGAAGATTCTCCTCTTCAACAGTCAACTCAGGGAACACATCCTGCAATGGCGGATTTGGACCCAGAGGACATTATGTCCGAGGCCGAAGAGGAGATGGCGGAAGCAAACCCGGATGATCCCACAGACAAGGAAGCGGATGGTGAGGCTGAGGAGGAAGGTGCTGAGGACGAGGAAGAGCAAATCCCCCAGAACCTCCATGGGTATTGGCAGAAATCCCATGTTAAGGATTCTGACGTCCAGGCCATGGAGGGCGAGGGCACTGTGGCTCCTCAAGCTGAATCCGGATGGCGGACTGACTTCAAGGCCCCAGTGCCTACTCCTAACCCCTCCGAGATCGTGATGCTCAAATTTCACGTGGAGAGGGGTCTCAGTATGCCTCTATCTCATTTCTTCACTAATCTTCTGAAGTTCTATGGATTGCAGCTCCACCACATATCACCAAACAGCCTGGTGTCTGTGGCGGGCTACGCAGCTTTGTGCGAGGGATACCTCGGGATCCGCCCCAGGGTAGACCTCTTCCAACTTTTCATCTCCGTGCGGGCCAATTATGAAGATGACGGATCCCTTTGAACCTGCAGAACGGTTTAGTTTCTTCCACGGCGATCGAAGGAATACCCTTTCATCATGCCTCTGGATTCCGCCATCGGATGGAGAGGATCCTGGTTTTATATGGCGGATAAGCCTGCGCCATCTCAAGCCCGCGGCCTTCCTCCCTTTAAGAACGTTCCTGCTGAATCTCGCGACTCCTGGACAGCTGTCAACGATGAGTCCGCCACTCCCTATGTCAAGCTCTTGGCTCGGCGGATTGCCAGGCTATCTGTGGATGGCTTGAGAGGGATCGACACCATCAACTGCTGGATATCCCGATGGATTCAGCCGCTGCAACACCGTGATCGCCTGATGCACAAGTATACTGGTGCAAATGATGGCATGCGTTGCTCGGACCAGGAGCTAGACCCTAAAGTGGTCGAGAAGCGCATTTGTTCTCTGATGAAGTCTCCCAGGAAGAAACCCTTGAAGTTCGGCATGGCTATGTTTGAGAATGGCACATGTCCTTCGGTAAGTTCCCTTTCTGCCATAGTACCATATAATATCTTTATATTTCATAGGACATAACTTTTTTTTCTTCTTATCAGCTCAAATCGCTTGGTCCTGCTCACTTTGCCCATCCCCTTCGCCGCTCCAACCTCAAATCTGCCGCTAAGGAGGAAGTTGTTCACTCTAGCGGAAACAAAGAGGAGATGGCGGGGAATGTGGATGATATAGCCCATACGACCCAGGAGAAGGTGGTTCCCAAGAAACGGGCTGGTAGTGGAAAAACTCGCGGTGGTGGCGGGAAATCTGCTGATTCCCGTCGTTTCGAAGCTCAACGCAGAGCGGAGTTAGAAACGCCATCCGAGAATACTGCTACCATCAATCTGCCCAAGTCAAGGTAATCTTTGGACACCCTTCTTCATTGTTTTGCTGCTTTCCATCTCTAATTACCTTTTCCTCAGAAGAAAGAAGCCTACTGTCAAGGAGCCGTCCTCCAAGCGAGCCAAGCCCTCCCCTGCCGCTATCCCGCTCACCCCTGACGCACCAACTCCCTCCGTTCGTATCGATATTGATATGGAGGATGCTGGTGGTCAGTTTGACCCAATGCCAGAAACCAACCCAACGACTGAAGCTGCGGCTAATGATGTCGTCCAAAGCGAAAAGGCTTCTGGATCTCAGGGTCAAGTGGCGGATATTCCGTCGAGGGGCAGTTTATACTGGAGACAAAAGCAACTTGAAGTCGTCAATCTTATTTCTAGCCAGGAAGATGCCAGCAACCAGCTGTCCAGCGGCATTGCCGCTTTCGTTGAAAAAACAGAGACTATGAAGAAGGTATGTACTCCCAGTAGCCCCCGAGCGCCATGGCGGATTTCGAAATTCGATCCGCTATGGAGCTTCAAGAGTGACCCCTGTAAGTTGTTGAATAGCACAGCCCTCGAGCGCTAGTAGTTTCACAGTGCTCTATAGAGAACTTTTGTTTTTAAATTTCATACTGAGTAGCCCCCGAGTATTATGGCGGATGACCATCCGGCACAAAGCTCTTAGGAAGACAAAAAATTAGCATAAGTAGCCCCCGAGCATCATGACGGATTCTATCCATTATGATGCTCTAAGAGTGACTAGAAAATCATCGTGAGTAGCCCCCGAGCGTTATGGCGGATTCTTATCCGGCACAAAGCTCTAAGAGTGACTAACACTTCAAATTTTGCCAGAACTACAAGAAGGTGGTAGAGGACCTGGTCCAGGTCGTCAGCTCGCAAGAGAAGGAGCTGGCGGAAAAAAGCGCTCTGGTGGTGGACTTGCAGCAACAGCTTGAGAATAGCGGTAATTTACCTTAACAAGTTTGTTTTCCTTTATGCTTATTCAATCAATGCTGAGCTGATAAAATTCCGCCATGCAGATGCTGCCAAGCTCAAGTCCACACTTGAGGGGGTGGAGAAGGGCCACGCCATTGTGATGGATGGGCTGCAGCAGCAGCTCCAGAAATCTCTGGCCGCAAACACCTCCCTCGAAGAGAAGCTGAAGGACCAGGAGCGCCAGAGCAAGAAGAAGGACAAGGAGATAGCGGACCTCCACAAAGCCGCCGCTGATTTTGAGAAGCGGCGTGAAGGCTTCAACGAGCTCCTCCATTACTTCCAGGATAACTTGCTAGGTACCATTCCTACTTATAACGTAAAGTTTTATCCAATTTCTGCTATGCCGTGCGTGCCGCATCTTCTTTTTCCGCCATGCAGTTGCTTTGGGGCAGGGCGAGGCGGATACCGCTGAGGGCTTGCACATGGCCACCGACGCATCGAGGAAGGAGCTTGATGGCCTTCTCAATGCTGGTCGTCAAGCGTGCGGGAGCCTACAGATAGCGGGTTCTTCTAACCTCTCCGCCATCATGCTCACCCAGAAGCTGCTGCTAGTGCCAGGGCTGGTGGCGGACTGGAAACTGTCCTCTGCTCGGGGTGGTGCCAGGACAGCTTTGACTTTGGCGAAGGCCCACTACCCCGAGATGGATCTAGACCTGCTCACCTCCGGCATCCCGGAGAGCGGCGAGGACGGTGCGCCGGTGGACGAGGCCGCCATCCGGCAGAGCGTGCTTGGATATGATCAACTGTGTGCCCTTGGCACTCAGTTGAATGTATACTACGAAGCATACGATCTGCCAGGGTCGCCAAGCCATGCTTCGGCATCAGCCTCTACGGCTACTGCAGGTGGCGATGGTGGTGACGAGGTGTCCTCCAAGGTTCCGCCATCTTCATGAGATGTGCCCTGCAATATGGCAGGAAAAAATACTTTGCATCAATTCGGCCCCTGAGTGGGTCTGTAATTTAAACTTAAACTGTGTGTGAATGTTTGTGCACTGTGACTGATCTGCTTGTGGCGGATCAGTTAAATGCTTTTGAACTCTTGCAGCTTGTTTTTTATGAAGTGGTTTAATTGCGCGAAGAAACTGCCAGGCCTAGTTTTATGCAACTTGCAGTTTTTGCCATGCCCAAAAACAACACTTTGAAAAAATTTCACGCGTAGGATTATGCGACCCGCCATCCGGCTCTCTGTGCTTGACTTTTCGTGAGATGGCGAAATCTTCACACGAACAATCCGCTAGGGCGACGATACTTAATAGCAACCGTCCAAAACCCTAAGCAGATGGCGGCTTAGATCGTCAAAAAGTCACTACTCTGGAATCCACACAGAAAACATCGAATGAATATCAAAACATAAAAAAGCTACCCGGACCGCTTATGGCAGATTTAAAAGAGACGCAAGTGCAAAGCACAATTGCGCAAAAGGTTCTATACGATCTAAATGAACAATAAAGGAGGTAAAAGACTCAGAAAAAATCAAGAGTGAACCAAATGCTTTATTTCATTGATCATATAGAGGTGCCTATTACATAGCTAAAGAAGTGCTAAGTATAGAAAGGACGTAGCTGTGCGATGTTCCATGGACGATCTGTCTCGTCGTTGATATCGTCAGGATATCTTCGTTTGCGCTTCTTACTTGGTCGCTGATCTAGCTCGCGAATATCAACGAGGTAGTAGGAACCATTCAGTAGAGCTTTGCTGATGACGAAGGGTCCTTCCCAAGGCGGGGATAGCTTGTGGGACTTCTACTGTTTGAGGCGTAGCACCAGGTCACCTTCTTTGAACGAGCATTGGCGAACTCGCCTGCTGTGATAGCGGCGGAGATTCTGCTGGTAGATGGCGGATCTCTGGGCTGCTAGGTCCCTTTCTTCTTCCAGCAGGTCCACAGAAAGTTGTCTGGATGCTTCTGCATCTTCTTCCTTGTAGGCCTCGACTCTTGGAGAGTCGTACTGAACATCACTTGGCAAGATTGCCTCTGCTCCGTAGACTAAGAAGAAAGGGGTAAGGCCAATTGATCTGTTTGGCGTGGTCCGTAGACTCCACAGCACAGATGGCAACTCCTCTGCCCAGGCTCCAGCTGCTCTGTGTAGCGGTGCTTCTAGGCGTGGCGTGATCCCTGACATGATTAGTCCGTTGGTCCGTTCAACTTGGCCATTAGACTGTGGGTGTGCCACAGATGCTAGGTCAAGGCGGATTCCGTTGTGATGGCAGTATTCTTCAACTTCTCCCTGAGACAGATTAGTGCCATTATCGGTGATGATGCTATGTGGGATGCCAAATCTAACCACAATGTCCTTGACGAATTTGAGGGCAGTTTTGCCATCAAGTTTTCTGATGGGCTTAGCTTCCACTCACTTCGTGAATTTGTCTACCGCTACCAAGAGGTGCGTAAATCCCGAAGGTGCTATTTTTAGCGGACCCACCATGTCCAGCCCCCAGACTGCAAAGGGCCAAGTTATAGGAATCGTATGCAGTGCTGTGGCGGGCATATGGGTTTGCTTGGAGTATATCTGGCAACCGTGGCAGAGCTCCACAATACGGTCTGCATCTGCCTTGGCTGTTGGCCAGTAGAATCCATGGCGGAATGCTTTTGCTACTAGGGATCTGGCGGCGGCGTGATGCCCACATTCGCCTTCGTGGATCTCTCTTAGTATTTCGATTCCATCCACTTGGGATATGCACTTCATGAAAACTCCCGAGGTGCTTCGTTTGTAGAGTTGGCCATCTATGATGGTGTACGCTTTGACTCTACGCTCGATTTGTCTTTTTTGGACTTTGTCTTCGAGAAGCTGCTTGTTCGTCAGAAATTCCAGGTAGGGCTCTGCCCATGGCGGATTGCTTGGCAAAACCGCCATAACAGGGGAGCTCGCTAGCTCCGGATTTTCTGGATCCACCATCTTGACTGATGGTACGCGCAGATGCTCGAGGAATACGCCTGGCGGAAGTGCCTTACGGCTGGATCCTAGTTTGGACAAGGTATCGGCCGCCATGTTATCTTCTCGCCGTACGTGTTTTATGTCGTAGCCGAGGAAACTTTTGGCCATCTCATCCACCTCGTCTCTATACGCCGCCATAACTTCGTTCCGAGCTTTGTATGTGCTAGCCACCTGCTGAGCCACAAGGTCGGAGTCTCTGCAGCACATGATGTGTTGTACGCCGATCTCCTTTGCGACACGTAGCCCGTGCAGTAAAGCTTCATATTCCGCGATGTTGGTGGTGGTGGGGAAGTGGATCTGGAGAACATAGCTTAGCTCATCTCCCTTAGGAGATTTGAGTGTCACTCCAGCCCCCGAGCCGTGTAGCAACTTTGAGCCATCAAAGTGCATTACCCAATGCTCTGGTTCTGGGACGGGTGTAGTTTCCTGCGCTTCCTTCCAATCCGCCATAAATTCTGCCAAAGCCTAAGACTTGATGGCGGTGCGAGGTTTGTAGTCGATGTCGAAAGAGGCCAATTCAATGCCCCACTTCGCAACTCGTCCTGTTGCGTCGCTGTTGTTGATGATGTCCTTCAGTGGGGCTTTGCTCACCACTGTGATCTTATGGTCATAGAAGTAATGCCTCAACTTTCGAGAAGCTAGGAAAACTCCGTATGCCAATTTTTGGTAGTGAGGGTAGCGTTGCTTGGATTCCGTCAGGACCTCGCTGACGTAGTAGACTGGTCGCTGTACGCCATACTCCTGTGCTTCTTCTTTACGCTCTACCACCATGACGATGTTGACCACCCTGCTAGTTGCCGCCATGTATAGTAACATGGGTTCCTGGTCTTCGGGAGCCGCTAGGACTGGTGCAGTGGATAACACTCTCTTCAGATCCTTAAGTGCAGCGTCTGCCTCGTCGGTCCAGATGAATTCGTCTAATTTATTCATCGGCTTGTAGAGTGGCAAAGCCTTCTCGCCAAGACGACTGATGAATCTGCTCACTACTGCTATGCAGCCTATGAGTCGTTGTACATCTTTTAGATCTATGGGTCGGGAGATGTCGAGGATTGCCTTGATCTTCTCCAGGTTAACCTCAATTCCGCGGTGGGAGACGATGAATCCTAGGAGTTGTCCAGCTGGGACCCCGAAGACACACTTCGTGGGGTTAAGCATCATGTTGTACTTCCTGAGATTGTCAAAGGTCTCTTGCAAATCCGCTATAAGGCCATCTTGCTTCTTAGACATAACTGCGATGACGTCCACGTATGCGTGGATGTTTCGTCCGATTTGATCTGCCAGGCACTTTTGCATAGTGCGCTGATACGTTGCTCCTACGTTTTTCAGACCGAATGGCATTGTGACATAGCAATATGTGCCATAAGGTGTTACGAACGACGCAGCGAGCTGATCGGACTTTTTCATCTTGATTTGGTGGTATCCTGAGTAGGCATCTAAGAAACACAACAGCTCCGATCCCGCCGTCGAGTCAATGACTTGGTCAATGCGAGGCAAGGGAAAAGGATCTTTTGGACATGCTTTGTTCAGGCCAGTGTAGTCTACACACATGCGCAGAACTTTTGTGTTTTTCTTAGGAACTAGCACCGGATTTGCCACCCACTTAGTATGTATCACTTCCTTGATGAAGCCTGCTTTCAACAGCTTGGAAATTTCCTTTGCTATGGCGCGGCGCTTTTCATCTCCGAAGCGTCTCATGGCTTGTCTTACTGGCTTGGAGCCAGAAATTATCTGCAAAGCGTGCTCGGCGAGTTCCCTGGGTACACCCGTCATGTTAGATGGCTGCCATGCGAAGATGTCCCGGTTCTCACGGAGGAACTCGACGAGCGCGCTTTCCTATTTGGGGGACAAGTTTGTCCCAATGGCGGTGGTCTTGGCGGCATCACCAGCGACAAGTTCCACCTGCTTTGTGTCGACCGTAGGCTTGAAGGTGGGCGGGGAGGCGGAAACCTCCTGCTTGGATGCCGGCATCTCCGCGGGGTCCGTAGCGGCATGGATTTCTTTGAACTCCTCGCCGAAGAACACTGCTTCTGCGAAGGCGGCTTCTTCTTCCTTGCACTCCTTTGCCTTTCTGAAACTGCCATAAACGGTAATTATGCCATCCGGGCCTGGCATCTTCAGCTGATTGTAGATGTAACATGGCCTGGCATGGAAGCTGTGGAAGGCAGGGCGACCGAAGATCACGTGGTATGTGCTTTTGAACGGGACAACCTCTCTGTAGTTTTCCTCACTGCCGAAGGCGACCTTGAGTGTGATGGACCCGAGGGACTTGGCTTGGCGACCAGGAACCACCCCATAAAAGGTAACCGCGCTATGGCGGAGTTGGGTCTTGGTAAGGCCGAGCTTTGTCAAAGTTTCTACGTACATGATGTTCAGGCTGCTTCCGCCATCCATTAAGCACTTGGAAAACTCATAGCCGTGGATTACAGGGCATACCACCATGGCGTAATATCCATCTGGGATGTGCTCTGGATGATCATCGCGGCTCCAGTGCACCGGTACCTCGGACCATCGGACGTACTGGCGGATTTTTGGCACGGTGGCATTAAGGGAGCGCATAGCAGCTCTCTGTGCCTTAGCCGTGGGGGGTCCAAGGAATGTGTGAAAGGCACCTTTTTTGTCCTTGATTGGGTTACCCTTGCCAGCGCCACCCTCTGTCTTTTCGGCAGGTTTGGGCGCAGGGTCTTTGTCCATATCACTGCCATCCCTAGACTCCTTGTCTTTGTCCGCTTTTCCTTTGCCACGAGGCCATTGTCGCCGGCTGCGTTTGAAGCCAGCTTCTTGATCCGCCTTGAGGTCGTTGACAAACTTGCAGTTCCGGTTGGTATGGTTGCACTTTCCTGAAGCGTCGCGGTGGGCGAAACATGGCATATCGCGGTATTCATCGTAAGACACGGGGGCGGATGGCGCCGAAGCGGGAGTTGCAGAACTCCGCGGCTGGCCACCGCTACCACCGCGTCCCCTGCCACGCTGACTGCCTTGGCCCTTGTCAGCAAAGGTTGTGGCCACCATGTCCGGAGCCTGCGGCTCTTCTGGCGGATTCTTCCGTTTGTTGCTGCTATTCCGCTTTCCAGTGTTCTGGATGGCGGAAGCCTTCAGAGATTCGCGGGCGTCGTCGGCGGCGGCCGCGTAGTTGCTTGCGATGGTGATCATGGAATTTAGGGTTAGTTTCCCTTTGTTCCTTTCCCGCAACAGGCGATGGCGGAGCAGCTGGCCTCTCTCCAAACTGTCAATAAACGCAAGGATGGCGGATTCATCAATAACCCCTTCACATGATTTCTTCATATCTAGCCATCATGCAAGGAAAGTTCGGGAAGTCTCGTCGTCAGCCCGTCGGCACCGTTGGAGGTCACCAATGTTATGGGGTCTCTTGTAAGTCCCCTCAAAATTTTTGGTGAACGCAGTTTGCATGTCGAACCAGGTTTGGATGGAGTTTTCTGCCAAGTCGTTGATCCACTGCCTCGCAGTGCCAGATAGCATCAGGGGCAAATAGCGAACAACAACATTGGGTGATCCCCCGGCGAATTGTACTGCGTTGAAATAGTCTTGTAGCCAAGTTAAAGGCCGATCGACTCCATTGTACTGGCGGATATTTTTCTCGATCTTGAACCCATGCGGGATGGGCTCATCACGAATCCGTTGTCCAAAGCACTTTGGGCCGAGGAAGAAGGCTGTTTGAGACTTGGCAATCTCGTTTAGATGGGTACGAGCGTCATAGGGCTTCTGGTCCGGCGGATCCTTGCGAGAGTTGTGTGACCTTGCTGGTCCGCCACCACCGCCGCCATGGGGGCTCCCTGGTGGGGATGGCGAAGGGTCGCGTCGTCGTTTACTCTCGCCGTCCTGCGACTGATCTTTGCAGCTACGACGGCTTCCTTCCGTTCTTCATGGAGATGGATCATCGTTATGGCGGCGGGAGCCTTGCCCTTTGTCATCGTGGCGGCGAGTGGAACGATGCTTGTCTTTGTCGCCGTCACGGTGCGCGCCGTCGTCATGGCGAGATCGGTCCCTTCTCTTGGATCCGCCGTCTCTGCTGTTTTCCCGTCGTGGTGGATCGTCTTTGCGTCCAGCGTCACGGCTTCGTCCTCGCTTGCCATCATTATCGTGTATGACGATCCCTCCCTTTGGGACTTCGAATGTCTTATACTTTGGTGGCGGCATGTTGGTCTTATGGCGAGGGACAGCATTGACTTGTTGGTATCCGTAAGCAGGGTAATTCTTGCGGGGTGGCGATGGATTTCTCTGTGGGCCTTTGCCATTTGGTTTGTCATCGGAGGATATTGGGATGGCGTTCGCCCGGTTGCGAGCTTCTCTTCTTCGGATTTCTGAGGATCCGGTATGAGATTCGTTGTCAGGGCGCGTACCATGGTTGCCAGCCCCCGGAGCCTTAGAGGCAGTGCTGGACCTGCATAGCGCGGGATCGGATTCGAGCCGTCGTGACGACGTAGCCTTCTCCTGCTGCACTAATGCTTTTGTCATCAGTTTCACCGCCGTTTCTAGGGCTGCTGGGCTCTTATTATGCTCCAATAGCTCCTTTGCAGCCACGATATTTTTAATGGGCGTAGCCCTGACTTCATCGCGGTTTTTATCCACGTATGGCGGATTCTTGATGTACATCTTGGCCAGAGTTTCCGCCGTTGGTACGGTGAACTCGAGGTTTCGTACCAGCTGCGGGTCGCCTCCCTCGTTGATCTGGTTCTGGATGAGAGCGGCATACTTCTCTTCCATGTTCCTTGCGCGCTTCAGCGTGTCTTGAGCTTTAGCAATGTTGTCATCAACCTGCTTGCCCATCTTCTCGACTCGCTTTGCTTCCTTGAGGAGTGCTCGCCTCTTCTTCTCGAGATCGTTCACATCTCAGACATAGTCAGGGGTGATTGGATCTGCTAGAGTTCCATAGACGACCTTGTCCAGCGGGGTCGTGAAGTCTTCCGGGTTCTGGTCCACGGGGATGGAGGGTTGCAGAGGCCTGGGTCCGCCGTGGATCTCAGGAAGTTGTTCCGTGGCGGGATCGGCGGCTGGTGGCGGGTTACCTTGCTCATTGCCGGCATCTCCGTCGTGGACTGCCTGAGATGGCGGGTCACCGGTTGTCTGCCCAGCATCATCTCCTTTGTTGGTTACAAACACCTGCTTGGCCGCTGCTTGTTGCTCTTCAAGTGCCTGCTGCGCCAATTCCGCCTCGAGTTTCCTCATGGCGGCATCGTAGTGGTCAGAATCATAGCCTTTGCTGTCCCAGTCATCCGATTCACCACTTTCGTTAAGTGCCTCAAGGATGGATTCACCTGGGCTATCTTCTCTATTGGAGGTAGATCCCTGATACGTCTCAAACGTATCTATAATTTTTGATGCTCCATGCTTGTTTTTACACCATTTGCCTATTGTTTCGTTACACTTAGTGGCATTTTTATGCATTTTCCGGAACTAACCTATTAACGAAGTGCCACAGTGCCAGTTCCCTGTTTTCTGCTGTTTTTGTGTTTCAGAGTGATACACAGGAAATATTCTCGGAATTGGACGAAACAAGTTCCTGAAGTCTTATTTTACCCGGAAGCTTCTAGAGATCCGAAGAGAAGTAGGAGGGGGGCCACCAGGGCCCCACACACAGGGGCGGCGCGGCCAGCCCCTGGCTCGCGCCACCCCCGTGTGAGGGCGCCTGGCCCCTCCTCTGACGACGTCCCTTCGCCTATAAAGACCCCCCGACGAGAAAAACCTAAGAGCCCGATCAGTTTTCCAGAACACATCGTGATCCGCCGCCGCCGTCGACCCGAAGATCGGGAGGGTCCAGAAGCTCTTCCCGGCACCCTGCCGGAGAGGGGAATCACCACCGGAGGTCTTCTTCATCGCCATGCTTGCCTCCGGAGCGATGAGTGAGTAGTCTACCTTGGACTATGGGTCCATAGCAGTAGCTAGATGGTTGTCTTCTCCACTATGTGCTTCATGTTTAGATCTCATGAGCTGCCTTACATGATTGAGATCTCCGTTATGTAATTCTACATGTTTGGTTTGTTGGGATCCGATGAATATTGGTGTTTATGATTAAGTTGCTGTACTGAATTATATCTTTTGTTATCTCTATGTTGTTTATGATCTTGCATGCTCTCCGTTGTTAGTAGCTATCTTGGCCGAGTAGTTGCTAGTGACTCCAAGAGGGGGTATTTATGCTCGATAGTGGGTTCATGCCTCTATTTCACCTGGGGGAGTGACAGAAACCTCTAAGGTGGTAGATGTGTTGTTGCTACTAGGGAGAAAACAACATTCATATGCTCAAGGGCATATGCTTTGTTTACATTACACACTTTGCTTAATGCAATTATCTGTTGTTCGCAACTTAATACTTCTAGGATGTTCGGATTGATATCCCCGAGAGTGGATTATTAGTCATAGATGCAGTTGGATGGCGGTCTATGTATTTTGTTGTAATGCCCAGAGTAAATCTCATAGTGATCTTCTTGACATATCACGTTTATCTTTATTCTATCAATTGCCCAACTGTAATTTGTCTACCCAGCATGTGTTATTTTATCTATGGAGAGACACCACTAGTGAACTGTGGAACCCCGGTCCTATTTCCATCATATTGCTATCACCTGTTTACTTTACTCGTACTGTTTACTTTACTCGCATACTATATTGTTTTCCACTCGATACACTCATAACCTTTGTTTCAAGCAAACCGGTGAGATTGACAACCTCATCGCAAGTTGGGAGCAAAGTATTTGTTTGTGTGTGTGCAGGTTCCGCGACACCTTCAGTCGTCATTGTCTCTCTTCTCCTGTTCGATAAACCTTGGTTTCTTAAACTGAGGGAAAACTTGCTGCTACACTCATCATACCTTCCTCTTGGGGTTCCCAACGGGCTGGTTATTCACCAAGCACAAGGACAGTCTCCTCCCACATCAACTATACACCACCACACGTAGCAGCCACTTTTCTGGCGCCGTTGCCGGGGAAGAGAGAAGACTTCTGCGAGGGGAGTTCTTCGCACACACATTCTTTACTTTGTTATTGTTTTGCTTTACTTTATTTATTTTACCTGCATTGCTTTTTATCAAAAACCCAAAAAAATTAGAATCCTTGGTAGTTGTTATTTCTTTACTTTAGTTTATCATGCTATTCCCTAAGTTTGTTCTGGAGGACCTCTCAGTAGGTAGTGGTTCGATTATTGGCAAAAGTAACACTGAGGAGTTCTTTAATCACATTACTATGCATGAGGAAGATAAGGAAAAGTCTTGGGTTGAGCTTGCTCCTAGTATTGAAGTTGCTTCTGTTATATTAATTGACATGTTGGAAACTAGGTTTGCTAGTCTTAATCCTTTTATGCAATATATGTTCCTTAAGCTTCATGAAATTGAGGATCCCGAAAAGAAAGCTTTTATCTTAGAAACTTTGCGCCTAGAATTTAAGGATGTCGTTATTGAAGCTAGGAAAGTTCTTAAACGTTTTAATAAACTCAGTTTGCCTATAAAGGTTATTGATACTAATGATGAGGAGACCGAAATACCTATACCTTGCAAGCTTTTGGGATTGAATGATGCTTTCGAAAACAATTTTGCCTGGATCTGTCTTGAAAATATTTTTGATGAGAATAATGTACCAAAGCATGATCACAAAGGGTCTTCAAAAACTTATGTGGATGAAATACAATGCCTTATTGACAAGACCTCTTCTGTTGATCTTAATGCTTCTATTGATATTACTTGATTCGCAATTTTCTGCGCCTAGCTCAAAGGCGTTAAAGAAAAGCACTCTTGGGAGATAACCCAATGTTTTATTTTCAGTACTTTTTCTTTTATTTGAGTCTTGGAAGTCATTACTACTGTAATGACCGCTCCTTATCTTGTTTATTTCGTTTTTGTGCCAAGAGAAGCCTCTAATTTGAGTGAGGTAAAGATTTGGGGATGTTGCTGTCCTGAAACTGTTTTCGGTGCTGCACCGTAAAAATTCGTGAAAATTCTCTGTTTATCTTTTGGACCTGCGATTTCTTGTGCATATGCCCCAGGTTATATCCAAACTTTTCTTAGTTGAACACTTTTTGATTTGAGCAACAGAAAATCCCTCAAAAATTCGACCTTTGTCAGCTGTTCAGTTTTGACAGATTTCTGCCAATATTTGTGTTTGCCACTTTATCGCTTTCTTTTGAGTTCTTTTGATCACGGAACTTTTTGGGAGGTTGCTACAGTAGTATTTGCTATATATGTGGTGGTTTTTAGTTGAAACCTGAAGCAAAAAGAGGATTGATTATATGTTATGCTTACACTAATGTTGCTAATAGAATTGTGTTTAGTTTTGTATGAAGGAAGTTTTCAAGTGTAGGGATTGGAGAATGATGAGATGAGTTGAAGAATGGACAAAAGCTCAAGCTTGGGGATGCACATGCATCACCCCAAGAAATATCCAAGAAGTACAAGCGTCAAAGCTTGGGGATGCCCCCGAGGCACCCCTTCTTCATCGGCAAAAATCAGGTCACCTTTCAAAACACTATATTTTTATTGCTTCATGCACTATGTGTTTTTCTTGGAGCGTCAGTTGTTTTAGTTTTCTTAGTTGGTTTAGTTTGTTTGTTTGCTGCAATAAATGGTTGGACCCCAACAAATTTCTTTTGGAGAAGTGTACTCGTTTTCATTTGCAAAGAACGCTCTAGTTTTCACTCTTATTAAAAATCGAGCGTTCTTCTTTTTCTGCTACTGCTTTTGGTTTTCGTTTTCGCCTTGATTTGCGTTCAGACCTTGTAATATCTTTTCATCAAGGTGTATTTTTGCCTCTGATCTTTATTGGTTTTCATCAAAAGAGGTGTTTATAAAAATTTCAAATGGTGTTGGAAAAGAGAAAAAGCTTTGTGCAAAATAGTGGTACAAGAAGGAGCTTGTGTAGACTGCGGCTTAGGCTTTTTCATGTCATGCTTAATGTCTTTTTGATAGTATGCTTAGTGGTTTTGCTGTAGCATGACTTGTCTCAAATAACTGAGATTGCTTAATGAGCCTTTGAAAAAATCATGCGTTGTTTTTATTGTATGGAAGCATTATTTTGGTTTTCTCCTTGATGCTTTATTTGGGTTGACTTGGCGCATGCTCACACATGTTAGACTCTTACAAAGTCGCCAATAGCCTTCATGATCATTTAGTTTTTGACTTTTGATGCCATCTTATGCTTCTTTTAATGTCGCTTTGCATGATTATGGCCATTACTGCTCTCTTAGTTGGTCGCTCCCAGTCTTTTGCTAGCCCTCGCCTTGTACTGAGTATGAGCTCTACTCGTGCATCCAACTCCTAAAAGCCAAAGTTTTCCAAAGTGTCCACCATACATACCTACTAGCAATTTGCTATTCCAAGTAAATTTGACTTGCTTTTATTTTCTCTTCAAATTAAACTCTTACCAGTGTTATGCAAAATTCGGTTAGTAAAGCTCTCACGAACCGGAAGGCACACTTTACTTTTTCATGTTCTTTAAAATTTGACATTGTGGTCTCTTATGTTGAGTTGTTATGCTTGCAAGTTGTAAGTTGGAGACTAGCCCAGCCATGCAGTCATGGGCAAGCTTTCAACATTGCACTTCTTATTTGAGTTGATATCGTGATCTTTTGTTTATGGATGCCCGCGGTGTGAAATGAATTGGGAATCTTGTAGGGATCATGGAGTTTATATATGTGTTAGGGAAACGCCGGGCCGCTAATCTAAGCCATGCATAATTCATGGTGGAAATTTGCAGCATACCCATGGTGAACATTCGACGACGCATCTCACAATAAAAAGCTAAACAATATAGCAAATAAAAGAGATGTAGAGGTGTTCATTGTCTGCTTGTCTTGTCATTTTGGTGTGGGCTTGTTCCATGTCATCGGGCACGGAGGTACCCCATTGGCGGTTCTCAATGATATGCATATACTTACAATGACAAGAGCCTTGCTTGGGACTCTAAGTAAAGTAGCATGAGGTTTGGGTACTCGTATTCACGGGGCACGAGGTTTTCAACTTATGATTTGTCAAGCATATGCATCATAATTGTTCTCGCATTAACTTTAACCATTCAAGATGCTTATGATGGGGGCAATGAGAGCTCAAAGCCGGTAAGTACCATAATTTTTGAAGGTTATAAAACTTGCAATCACTGCTTCCCTCTGCAAAGGGCCTTTCTTTTACTTTTATGTTGAGTCACCACCTTCTTTCTTTATGCACCATTAAGAGAGCATAGTTGTCATTCTTAGTGTGATATGCATTGTCCCAAAGTTCATTGATTGATTCATATTGTTGGTTTCACTTGTTCTTAAATTATTTGTATCTAGTCGCCCTCTTAAACTTGAAGGTGTCCTATGCATTTATGTTTTGCTCTCTTTGAAGGACAAGCTGAAAACCTTTTGTATGTTTTTCCTTATGATTTGAACACACGTTTGACTTTCATTGTTTCATTTTCCTGATCTTTTGTTTGTGTTCATTTGCATGTTTACAACATGGTTGCTAAGTTCTTATTGTCATGATTATATCTTCATGCCCATGTTTTAAGTTCTATTGATCCCAGCTCACCAATGCTTACATATATGATCAAGATTGTGTAGGTGCATGTCACCTCAAAAATTATTCTTTTGTTATCACTTACCTACTCGAGAACGAGCAGGAGTTAAGCTTGGGGATGCTTGATACATCTCAAACATATCTATAATTTTTGATGCTCCATGCTTGTTTTTACACCATTTGCCTATTGTTTCGTTACACTTAGTGGCATTTTTATGCATTTTCCGGAACTAACCTATTAACGAAATGCCACAGTGCCAGTTCCCTGTTTTCTGCTGTTTTTGTGTTTCAGAGTGATACACAGGAAATATTCTCGGAATTGGACGAAACAAGTTCCTGAAGTCTTATTTTACCCGGAAGCTTCCAGAGATCCGAAGAGAAGTAGGAGGGGGGCCACCAGGGCCCCACACACAGGGGCGGCGCGGCTAGCCCCTGGCCCGCGCCACCCCCGTGTGAGGGCGCCTGGCCCCTCCTCTGACGACGTCCCTTCGCCTATAAAGACCCCCCGACGAGAAAAACCTAAGAGCCCGATCAGTTTTCCAGAACACATCGCGATCCGCCGCCGCCGTCGACCCAAAGATCGGGAGGGTCCAGAAGCTCTTCCCGGCACCCTGCCGGAGAGGGGAATCGCCACCGGAGGTCTTCTTCATCGCCATGCTTGCCTCCGGAGCGATGAGTGAGTAGTCTACCTTGGACTATGGGTCCATAGCAGTAGCTAGATGGTTGTCTTCTCCACTATGTGCTTCATGTTTAGATCTCATGAGCTGCCTTACATGATTGAGATCTCCGTTATGTAATTCTACATGTTTGGTTTGTTGGGATCCGATGAATATTGGTGTTTATGATTAAGTTGCTGTACTGAATTATATCTTTTGTTATCTCTATGTTGTTTATGATCTTGCATGCTCTCCATTGTTAGTAGCTATCTTGGCCGAGTAGTTGCTAGTGACTCCAAGAGGGGGTATTTATGCTCGATAGTGGGTTCATGCCTCTATTTCACCTGGGGGAGTGACAGAAACCTCTAAGGTGGTAGATGTGTTGTTGCTACTAGGGAGAAAACAACATTCATATGCTCAAGGGCATATGCTTTGTTTACATTACACACTTTGCTTAATGCAATTATCTGTTGTTCGCAACTTAATACTTCTAGGGTGTTCGGATTGATATCCCCGGGAGTGGATTATTAGTCATAGATGCAGTTGGATGGCGGTCTATGTATTTTGTTGTAATGCCCAGAGTAAATCTCATAGTGATCTTCTTGACATATCACGTTTATCTTTATTCTATCAATTGCCCAACTGTAATTTGTTTACCCAGCATGTGTTATTTTATCTATGGAGAGACACCACTAGTGAACTGTGGACCCCGGTCCTATTTCCATCATATTGCTATCACCTGTTTACTTTACTCGTACTGTTTACTTTACTCGCATACTATATTGTTTTCCACTCGATACACTCATAACCTTTGTTTCAAGCAAACCGGTGAGATTGACAACCTCATCGCAAGTTGGGAGCAAAGTATTTGTTTGTGTGTGTGCAGGTTCCGCGACACCTTCAGTCGTCATTGTCTCTCTTCTCCTGTTCGATAAACCTTGGTTTCTTAAACTGAGGGAAAACTTGCTGCTACACTCATCATACCTTCCTCTTGGGGTTCCCAACGGGCTGGTTATTCACCAAGCACAAGGACAGTCTGCTCCCACATCAACTATACACCACCACACGTAGCAATCCCGAAGTGATACCTGCAAACGCAACAAGGCAGTACCGCGGTGTCTCTAACGCCAGATTACTCATGGCGGATTCACTGCGGTCTTCCACCACTTCCTCTACCTCTAGGGCGGGCTGGGTGGGATTACTTTTCAGATCCGATCTGGGCAACTTGGAAAGTTCCAGATCAGATGAGTCCTCCTCCGTATCCAACTCGAAAGCGGTCCGTTTGGGGATTTCATCCATACCGATCCGCCGGAAATTGGTTTCCGTGGCGGGGGTAGGGTTTGTCTCTCCAATGAAGATATGGATATCTCCAATCGGAACGACAGTGAATCGAGCAGGGTCTTCTCTAGCCGGCACCCAGAGGTTATCCACTGGGACGATGGGGAAGCCGGAATCGTAGAGGACACGCCCGATGGCGACGGTGTCACCGATGCCTGCAAAGGCGGATCCGCCTGGATCCGCGCTCCAGACGCGAAAAGCCCCACGGTGGGCGTCAACTGTCGTGGTTTCGTCAACAGATCTGCCATAGAGGTAGGGGTATGGCGGTTTGTGGAAGGGGGTGAACACGGAGGAGCGATCCAGGACGGTGGTAGCACGAGTTTACCCAGCTTCAGATCCCGCGACGGTGGCGAGATCCTACGTGCTGCTATAATTCACTATATGGCAACAAGTGCTCGATTACAATGATGAGGTTGGCTGTTTCGCTATGCGATTGGCCGTATGACTTGTCTCCTTGCCTCAAGGGCTGCTCCACGCCGGGCTTATAAAGGCGCCTGGCGTGGGCTACACGTTGGTACCGGAGCGGATACAACTTGGAGTCCTAGACTAAGTCCTATGCGTGTCCGTCAAGGTAACCCGCCATGGGCCGTCTCTGGATCCGCCATGGGCCTGTCGTCAGGAATCCGCCATGGGCTTGTCTCTGGATCCGCCATAAGCGCCTGCATCCTGTACCATCGTGGCAACTCCAGCAACTGGGCCGCCCGGTATGGCGAATCCGCCATACCACCCCTGATGGGCCACCCTGGCTTGCTGATTTAGGACTACGTCGCTGGTATACCTATTTGGTATATCCCCAACAATGTTTGTGCCTGCTTGTTACACTCGACAACTTCATAGTAAATTACGTCGTCTTGTGCAAGGTACAAAACTAGTTGGTGCATACTACAAAGAGATGCAAACATTGATGATTCGTACAGCAGTATGTGAATCCCCGGAGGCAACCATGGTTCATTTCTTTGAGGGGCTGGAAGAAAAGATTCGCGACTGTGTTGATTTGATGCAATATAATGATATACATGAGTTACTTCATCAAGCGGAACGTGCTAAACATTGGGTCTTGGATAAGCAAGCTGCGGAGATTCGTCCGAGTTACAGCCTTGGGAGACACAGTTCTTCTCATATTGATGATGGTAGTACTAAACCGGCTGCTTCTTACAAGGCGGTGAGCAATGAACAAGGCAAGGTAGCTGCTGCACATAGGGAGGTTTTGTCAAGATGCATCGAGCACGTCTCATCATAGTAATATTGTATGCCATAAGTGTGGGGGACGCGGGCACATAATGCGTATGTGTCCGAATAAAAAACAGATTTTGCTTGTTGATGATGCATATGTTTCAGAAACTGAAGATGAGATGCCAGAACTTGAGGATGATACAAATAAAGATGATGGCAAGTCCATAGATTGTTGGCCTCACCTTAATGTGGTGAGTTTGATGGCACATAAGGTCCAACGTGATGACAAGTTATTGTTGAACCTGGACAGCGGCGTAGCATTTTTCAAACAGCATGTACCATCAAGGGAGAACTTTGCAAACTGATTGTTGATGGTGGAAGTGCAAGCAATATGATTAGTAAGGATGTGGTAGAGTCTCTATCTTTGTCTACATGGGAGCATCCAAAACCATACTATATGCAATGGATCAATGGCATTGGCAAGTTAAAGGTTACCCATATAGTGAAAGTTCCATTCTCCGTGGATGGATATGTTGATAAAGTGGAGTGTGATGTTCTATCGTTGCATGTTTGTCACCTTTTATTGGGACGTCCGTGGCAACACGATGTCAACACGCTTCACCATGGACGCACGAACATGTACTCTTTTATGCATGGGGGCAAGTTCTATACTCTTCTTCGCAAAGATGCAAAAGATATCAAATGTGTTGTCGAGGTGTTTACGACAAAGTCTGCAAGACGTAGGTCGAAACCGAGGATGGTTTCTTTTGAAGGGAGGGAGGATGATGAATCCCCATATACTGTCACTAATAATTCTTCCAAGAATGCAAGGTATGTGGTACCGGCTAGACGTCAAAAATATATTGAACATGCTAAAGTGAATGATATTACTGGCTATGGCAACGACGCAACAAGTATTTGTACCAGAGATATTGTTGCACCAGAAGAAATCAAGCCAACGTTCAGAACTCCAAGCAGGATTTTAATGGTCGGCACAATTGCCATTAAAATCTGAGCAAAGTTCAGATTTACTTTCGAATTTGCTTGTCTCAAATCCATGCGCTATAGAATTTCCTAGCTAGCTAGTTCTATTTCCTCCAGGTCACGTATGTGGTAGTTGGTCTGAGTCTTTTCCTTTGGAAAGTACTTTGCACGTTATATGCTAGTTGTGGTGTTATTCGGACCTGCAAAACGAGTCCAAGTAAAAGTCAGGTTTAGGTCGGTCAAGTCCTGGTGCTTGCACGTACTATAAATAAAGAGGCTATGCCTCATGTAACCCCAGACAAGTTATTTTGTGCGTAAACAATCAGAAAACGCCATGTTCCAGTGGCCATGATCGGTGTATTCCTGTTGACAAATCCCATCGTGGGTTTTGTTGCCATGCGCGTGGATTGGAGACGACCTTCTCCAGTTGCTGCGTGATTCAATCTTGGATCCTCTAGGTGATACCCACAGCTATTGGGGTTTGCCTGTTGTTTTGATTTAAGTTTGCATCTGCTAAACCTAGTTTTGTTGCTCGATCTGGTACCTTTTAAAATTATTGCTGCTGCTATATACGTGAGATTAGTTGTTGCTATTTCATGTGAGATCAAAATACAGGAGGGAGTCAGCTAGTATTACCGCTGGGAGCTTGCTACATGACTATGTATTCTGTTTAGGTTCTGGATTGGATCTTATTGGTTGTTGGGAAAAATTGGAAATATAATTCCTGCTGAATTTTGTACCGTGAAAGATCGTGAAACAATGTACGGCCAGTCGTACACCTTATCAACCATGGCTTCGGATCTACGAAGGGGAAGAGCTTGATTGGGGGAAATGGCAGGTTTAAATTTCAGCGGTGAGCGCTGAGCTAAATAAGGGGAGAATCAAGCGGGCGGTGACCGAAGTTCTCCCACCGCTTTTTCGCCGCACAGCTTGAGCTCGTGCCATCTCTGCCGCCTGCATCTGCTCGTACACCACGTCCTCGAAAAAGCTCGAGACGAGGGTGGCTCTAGAGAAACGCTCGATTCGGGCGCTTCCCCGGGTAAGACGATCCTAAGGGACGGGGTAACCCCGGAAGGTAGCACGATCATGCGCATCCCCCGAAAGGGAATCAGGTTAAGATTTCCCGAGCCGAGATGTGGCGGTTGACATCGACGTTAGGAAGTCCGGAGAACCCTAGAATTGGTTCAGCCGGAGATAGGGTCCAGTGGTTGGAAGAGCACCGCATGTTGCGTGCTATCTGGTGTGCCCCCGGTGGCCCATGAAAAATTGGAGGATCGATCGAGTAATCTCCACGCCCAGTCGTACTCATAACCGCATCAGGTCTCCAAGGTGAACAACCTCTAGCCAATGGAACAATGTAGGCAAGGGAAGTCGCAAAACAGATCCGTAACTTCGGGAAAAGGATTGGCTCTGAGGACTAGGCTCGGGGGTCCCGTCCCCGAACCCGTCGGTTGTCGGCGGATTGCTCGAGCTGCTCACGCGGCGAGAGCGGGTCGCCGTGTGGACGGACCAGGAATCGTCTCTTCGGCGGCTTTCCCGGAGCATGAAACAGTCGACTCAGAATTGGTACAGAGAAGGGAAATATGACTGTTTAATTAAAACAAAGCATTGCAATGGTCCCGCGGATGCTGACGCAATGTGATTTCTGCCCAGTGCTCTGAAAGTCAAAGTGAAGAAATTTAACCAAATGTGGGTAAATGGCGGGAGTAACTATGACTCTCTTAAGGTAGCCAAATTCCTCGTCGGACCCTTTACGGGCGCAAGTGAAATACCACTACTTTTAACGTTATTTTACTTATTCTGTGGGTCGGAAGCGGGGCAAGTCCCCTCCTTTTGGCTCCAAGGCTCGATCTCACTGGGCCAATCCAGGCGGAAGACATTGTCAGGTGGGGAGTTTGGCTGGGGCGGCACATCTGTTAAAAGATAACGCAGGTGTCCTAAGATGAGATCAACGAGAACATACATCTCTTGTGGAACAAAAGGGTAAAAGCTCATTTGATTTTTATTTCCAATACAAATACAAACCGTGAAAGTGTGGCCTATTGATACTTTAGATCTTCGGAGTTTGAAGCTAGAGTTGTCAGAAAAGTTACCACAGGGATAACTGGCTTGTGGCAGCCAAGCGTTCATAGCGACATTGCATTTTGATCGTTCGATGTCGGCTCTTCCTATCATTGTGAAGCAGAATTCACCAAGTGTTGGATTGTTCACCCACCAATAGGGAACATGAGTTGGGTTAGACCGTCATGAGATAGGTTAGTTTTACCCTTCTGATGATAGTGTCACGATAGTAATTCAACCTAGTATGAGAGGAACCATTGATTCACACAATTGGTAATTGCGCTTGGTTGAAAAGACACTGACGCGAAGCTACCATGTGCCGAATTATGACTGAATGTCGCTAAGTCAGAATCCAAACTAGCAAGCGACGCCCGCCACCTGCCCCGACCCACGTTAGGGGCCCTTGCACCCCCAAGGGCCCGTGCCATTGACTAAGTCGGTCCGGCCGCCTCGAAGCTCCCTTCCCAACGGGCAATGGGTTGAATCCTTTGCACACGACTTAAATACACGACGGGGCATTGTAAGTAGCAGAGTGGCCTTGCTGCCACAATCCACTGATATCTAGCCCCCACGTCGCATGGATTCGTCTCTCCCTCCAACTATCATAAATGGCATGTAGGGACGAATGAAAAATGGGCGGGGGGATGCCACTATGTACAGTTAAAAGATCATACCGAGCCCCATGTGTGGTTTTGGTAAATAATGACAATCCCTATGAACTAATGGTTGCATTGAGTTATATGTGTAGGACTTGTCCATAGACAATGCTTGAACCATTTGTTGGAGTCAAGGTTGTAAGAAGAAGATTATGTGTTGACCAAGGTGTTATTCAAGGAGTGATCCAAAGATTGGTCTTAAGGGAGTCAAGCTTATGTCAAGTGTGTCTTGAAGAATAAGGTTGAGTGAGCTCTCATGTGTATCCTCAAGACACCATCATTATGGAGAAAGAAGAATTGTTTCGAGGATTGATCAAGTCAAAGCGCAAGTTCAAGATGAGCAACTAGAAGAGAACATATGCTTGAAGCTTGCCATCTATATTGTGATCATGGATATGTGAAGATATGCTTAAAGAGAGTCTCTTCCATAGTAGAGTATGGGGGAGCAATCCGCAAGACTTCACCAAGCAAGCTCAATCAAGAAAGGTGGTCCAACTTGAGAAGATCAAGATCGTCATTATCCACCTCAAGTGGAATGCTCAAGGCAAAGGTATGATAGTGTTAGGGTTTCTTTCTTACCGGTCTCATGGTGTTAGTTGTGAGACCGGGTTATAGGATCGGTAGCCGTACTATCAAGAGGGGCTCTCGAGTGAGTAACTTAATTGTATCGTTCAGAGAGAGCTCAAACCTTTGCATACTTGGCATCATCTTTCTTGGTTTTCATTTGGGTTTTATCCATGTGAGGTTCTAGAGCTTGTGGTTGTTTCCATGACAAGCTCTAGCTCATCAAAAATGGATTTTACATGAAACTCTTATCGCGTTTTTGTTGTTTGGAGGTTTTCCTGGTTCATCTGGGAGTGGGTCTTCATCAGTAGGGCCACCACCCAGCAAAGTCTCTTGCAGTATCTCAACAGAGAAAGTCTAGGACTCTGATTCAGCTGCATCTCCTTCAGAAAACCTGATAATCTTTGGAATTTCTACCAGCTCAGTTACTCTAACCTTGGCTAAAATCCTCCCTATATTTCCTAGATCCTTTTCCCACAGGAGCACTTTTCCAATGTCACAAAATGCAGCATTGATATCTTCAGTAAACCAATGGTCAAGAGGAGGGCCAACAAGAAGGAGCCAACATTCCCTGTTAAAATATGTTTTCCTCCAATTTGTACCTTCATTATGCTTAGTAAAAGACACATGGACATCATTGAAAGGAATTGGGCTTTCCCTGATCAGTCTGTCTCTATCTCTGACATGACTGAATTGGACATATGCAGAGCCAAAGGGGCAGGGCTGAATATCTCTAAAGCCCACTCTCGCCTCATTCGCTAGGAAATCTTGAAGAACATCAACAATGTTTTCGAATGGAATCTGACCTGGAGGAACTGGTGCAATGGTGGCAATCGCCAAGTCTTCATGCGCCTTCGATCGCCTGGACATGACCACTCTCTTCACCCCATTTCGGCCAGGCACATTCAGAAGTTGAAATCCACGGGGAACAAAAGGCCTGGGGTCAATGGGGATGTTCGCCATGGTCAGAGCAGAGTCTCCGACCGGCGTCAACGCAATCGCCGGCAGAGCACTAGGGAGAATAGAGTCTTGAGCAGAGAATGGAGAAGCCGAGGAGACAAGGGTTTCATTTGCTAGCGAAAATAATGGGGCAAAATCTTTAAAGCATGAAACTTCCCTAGTTTGGACACTCGGCCCATGGGCCTTAAACCAATTTTGGTAGCTTTTGTCCGGCCATTCTTTAATTGGAAACGAAGAATATTTCATATAAGGCAGAAGACCAGGCAGTTTAATTCCTCTTGATTGCTGATTGTCCAGGGAATTAACTTTGGAGAAATTACCGTTGACAACCTTTTCAGCATAAGTAGGGCCATTAATTGGTCGGTAGACCAATTTCCCACCATTAGTGGGTGATACGTCTCAAACGTATCTATAATTTTTTATGCTCCATGCTTGTTTTTACACCATTTGCCTTGTGTTTCGTTACACTTCGTGGCACTTTTATGCGATTTCCAGAACTAACCTATTGACAAGATGCCACAGTGCCAGTTCCCTGTTTTCTGCTGTTTTTGTGTTTCAGAAAAGCTACACAGGAAATATTCTCGGAATTGGACGAAACAAGTTCCAGAAGTCTTATTTTCCCCGAAAGCTCCCCGAAGACCGAAAGAGAGCCGGAGGGGGGCCAGAGGCCACCCTCACACGTAGGGGGTGCGGCCCAGCCCCTGGCCGCGCCCACCTGGTGTGAGGAGCCCCTGGTTGCCTCCTGACAACGCCCCTTCGCCTATATAAAGCCTCGGGACGGAAAACCCTAAGGGAGTCGGCAAAATTTCCAGAACAGTTCCGTAGCTCCGCCGCCGCCGTCGACGAATTTCGAGGGACAGAAGTCTCTATTCCGGCACCCTGCCGGGACAGGGAAGTGCCCCCGAAGCCATCTCCATCAGTCTCCATCGCCGTCTCCGCCGTCTCCATCGACCTCACCGCCATCTTCATCAACCTTGCTGTCTCCTATGATGAGGAGGGAGTAGTTCATCCCCGGGGCTGAGGGCTCTACCGGTAGCTATGTGGTTCACCTCTCTCTCCCATGATGTGATCTTTATGTGATCGTGAGCTTTGTATCATGTTGAATAAGTAGATGTTACTCTTCTTCATTATGTGTACTCTAGTGTGTTATTAAAGCAATATATTCCTCCTGCCATGCTGTAACGGTGACAGTGCGTGCATCATGGTGGTACTTGGTCTAGGCTACGATTGTGATCTTTTATGGATTATGAGAATAATTATCACTATGATAGTATTGAAGTGATCTATTCCTCCTTTCATGGTGTAATGTTGACAGTGTGTGCACCGTGTTAGTACTTGGTCTAAGTTGCAATAATATCTATCTTGAGTTGTGATTTGATTTGGATATCTCTATGAGTGGTGTTTGTCAAGTACTTGATGAACTTTGAGGAGTGCTTCGTAGCCCTACGCAATGATTAGTGTTATTCAATAGGAGAGTAATTCAGAGTACCATAGTGAAGAGAAGTTATTTATTTGTTCAATTATGTTATATTGTTGGGAGTGTGTCCACTAGTGAAAGTATGATCCCTAGGCCTTGTTTCCAAGTATTGCACACCGTTTACTTACTGTTTTGTTACATGTTTGCTTGCTGCCATTTTTATTCCATACTACATTTACTACTCATAATCATCTATACCACTTGTATTTCACTATCTCTTCGCCGAACTAGTGCACCTATACATCTGACAAGTGTATTGGGTGTGTTGGGGACACAAGAGACTTTCTGTATCGTAATTGCAGGGTTGCTTGAGAGGGATAGCTTTGACCTCTTCCTCCCTGAGTTCGATAAACCTTGGGTGACCCACTTAAGGGAAACTTGCTACTGTTCTACAAACCTCTGCACTTAGAAGCCCAACACTGTCTACAAGAATAGACGCGTGCGTAGACATCAAGCTCTTTTCTGGCGCCGTTGCCGGGGAGGTAAGGTAAAAGGTACTCGCATCCTCCTGTGTGAGTGCTCGAAGTTATTTCCTTTAGATTCTGCAATTACATCTTTTTGTTTCTTGTTTTTATTTTCACTAGTTAGGCTTAATGGAAAACAAAGAGTTCTTTAGTCTTTTTCCTGAGTTTAGATATGAAGTGTTTGAAGAGAAAATTGAAAAACCTTTGGAGCTTTATTCGCATGCTAATAGTGTTGTTAGTATGAATGCTTTGAATACCGTTGTTGCTAATGCTATAAAAAAATCTAAGCTTGGGGAAGCTGGTTTTGTTAAGCATGATATTTTTAGTTCCCCAGCTTTAGTGGAGAAAGTTTGCTCTGATGATATTTTATCTCCCCTATGTGATGTTGCTATGCCTGTTACCTATGTTAGTGATCATGATTGGGAAAAGCACTCTACTTTTGATATTGAAAATCTTTTTGGTACCAATTCTAAGGTTAATAATTGTTGTACCATTAGTACTATCCATATTCCTTCTTATGATGATATGTTTGATGAATATGCTTTGCGAAATAGTTGTTCTCTAGCTTGTGATGATACTAAATCTCTAGTTTATGATGGTCATGATGATGAGTATAATGTTTTCAGTTCACCTACTTTTGAGGAGAAAATTAGTTATGATTACAATATGCCTCCTATTTTTGATGATTATGGTGATGAGAGTAATTATTCTGTTGAATCTGCTCCTACTACAATTGTTCATGTGGGGAGTATTAATTCTTTTATGCATGTGGCTCATGATAGAGATCCTTTATGTGATAGTTATATTGTTAGTCCTATTCATGATCCTACTGAAAGTTATTATGAGAGAGGGAAACATGGTTTGATGGATCTCAACAATATTGAGTTTCCCCTCTTTATGTTGCAATTCTTGAAGTTGTACTTGTTTTGCCTTCCTATGCTTTTTGCTTTGCGCTTTCATGACTTGTCTATTTACAAGACTATTTTTCATAGAAAGTGGTTCAGATTTAAATGTATTTCACATTTGCTTGTTGATGCTCTCTATTGCTTTAAGTTCCTATATGGCGCCTTTGCCTCAAGCTCTTATATGGCGCCTACATGAGCATCTTTGCAAATTACTGCGCCTAGCTCAAAGGCGTTAAAGAAAAGCACTCTTGGGAGATAACCCATTATTTATTTTCAGTACTTTTTCTTTTATTTGAGTCTTGGAATTTATTACTACTGTAATAACCGCTCCTTATCCTTTTTATTTCGTTGTTGTGCCAAGAGAAGCCTCTAATTTGAGTGAGGTAAGATTTGGGGATGTTGCTGTCCTGAAACTATTTTTGGTGCTGAACCGTAAAAATTCGTTAAAATTCTCTGTATATCTTTTGGACCTGCGATTTCTTGTGCATATGCCCCAGGTTATATCCAAACTTTCATTAGTTGAACACTTTTTGATTTGAGCAACATAAAACCCTCTAAAAATTCGACCTTTGTCAGCTGTTCTGTTTTGACAGATTTCTGCCAATATTTGTGTTTGCTGCTTTATCGCTTTCTTTTTGAGTTCTTTTGATCACTGAACTTTTGGGGAAGTTGCTATAGTAGTATATACTTTATATGTGGTGGTTTTGGGTTGAAACCTGAAGCGAAAGAGGTTGATTATATATGCTTACACTAATGTTGCTAATAGATTTGTGTTTAGTTTTGTATGAAGGAAGTTTTCAAGTGTAGGGATTGGAGAATGATGAGATGAGTTGAAGAATGGACAAAAGCTCAAGCTTGAGGATGCCCATGCATCACCCCAAGAAATATCGAAGAAGTACAAGCGTCAAAGCTTGGGGATGCCCCCGAGGCACCCCTTCTTCATCGGCAAAAATCAGGTCACCTTTCAAAATGCTATATTTTTATTGCTTCATGCACTATATGTTTTTCTTCGAGCATCTTTACTTTTGCTTTTAGTTTTATTTTGTTTTGTTTGCTGCAATAAATGTTTGGATCACATCATGTGTATGGAGAGAGACATGCTCCGTTTTTCATTTGCCAAGAACACTCCGTTTTTCACTCTTATCGTTTCAACGAGTGTTCTCTTTTTCTGCTACTGCGTTTAGTTTGCATTTTTCGCCTTGATTTTTGTTCAGATCTTGTTTTATCTTTACATCAAGGTGTATTTGGACCTCTGGTATATATTGGTTTTCATCAAAAGAGGTGTTTATAATTTTTTTGAATGGTGTTGGAAAAGAGAAAAAGCTTTATGCAAAAAAGTGGTACAAGAAGGAGCTTGTGTAGACTGCGGCCTAGGCTTTTGCATGTCATGCTTGATGTCTTTTTGATAGTATGCTTAGTGGTTTTGCTGTAGCATGACTTGTCTCAAATAACTGAGATTGCTTAATGAGCCTTTGAAAAAATCATGCGTTGTTTTTATCGTTTGGAAGCATTATTTTGGTTTTCTCCTTGATGCTTTATTTGGGTTGACTTGGCGCATGCTCACACATGTTAGACTCTTACAAAGTCACCAATAGCCTCTATGATCATTTAGTTTTTGACTTTTGATGCCATCTTATGCTTCTTTTAATGTTGCTTTGCATGATTATGGCCGTTATTGCTCTCTTAGTTGGTCGCTCCCAGTCTTTTGCTAGCCCTCGCCTTGTACTGAGTATGAGCTCTACTCGTGCATCCAACTCCTAAAAACCAAGTTTGCCATTGTGTCCACTATAAACTCCTATGCATGGTATTTGTAAGCCATTCCAAAGTAAATTTTCATGTGCTACCTTTCAAAACTTTCAACTACTTCTCATTTTGTGCCACTGTTTTTAGCTCATGGGGACGTAGTGGTCGGATTTGCTATCTTCCATATTGCTTATTCCAAAAAAAAGGCACTCCTCCATGGTATGTGAATGTTGGTGGGCACCCGATGGAATCGGTTAGCCATGGTTTGAGAAAGGAAAAAAGGTGGGGAGGAGTGCCAAGCTTTATAAAAGAGCACAAAAGTGTCAATCTCTCTCAAAAACTTGCTTTATTTTTGTATGGAAGATAGTAAGAACCCCATTGCCAGTCGTTGACACAGACAACCACCTCTCAAAACCAATTTGTATCTCTCTGTTTTACAAATGAAAAGCTCTAGCACATATTTAATCACTGCTTCCCTCCGCGAAGGGTCTTTCTTTTTTTACTTTTATGTTGAGTCACCACCTTCTATCTTTATGCACCGTCTAAGAGAGCATAGTTGTCATTCTGAGTATAATGTGCATTGTCCCAAAGTTTTCATTGATTGATTCATATTGTTGGTTTCACTTGTTCTTAAATTATTTGTATCTAGTCGCCCTCTTAAACTTGAAGGTGTCCTATGCATTTATGTTTTGCTATTCCATGAGGGACAAGCTGAAAACCATTTACTATGTTTTTCCATATGATTTGAACACACGTTTGACTTTCATTGTTTCATTATTCATGATCTTTTGTTTGTGTTCTTTTTCATGTTATAACATGATTGCTAAGTTTCTTATTGTCAAAATTATGTCTTTCATGCCCATGTTTTCAGTTCTTCGATCTCAGCACTCAATGCTTACATCGATGATCAAGATTGTGTAGGTGCATGTCACCTCAAAAATTATTTCTTTTGTTATCACTTACCTACTCGAGGACGAGCAGGAGTTAAGCTTGGGGATGCTGATACGTCTCAAACGTATCTATAATTTTTTATGCTCCATGCTTGTTTTTACACCATTTGCCTTGTATTTCATTACACTTCGTGGCACTTTTATGCGATTTCCGGAACTAACCTATTGACAAGATGCCACAGTGCCAGTTCTCTGTTTTCTGCTGTTTTTGTGTTTTAGAAAAGCTACACAGGAAATATTCTCGGAATTGGACGAAACAAGTTCCAAAAGTCTTATTTTCCCCGGAAGCTTCCCGAAGACCGAAAGAGAGCCGGAGGGGGGCCAGAGGCCACCCTCACACGTAGGGGGCGCGGCCCAGCCCCTGGCCATGCCCACCTGGTGTGAGGAGCCCCTGGTTGCCTCCTGACAACGCCCCTTCGCCTATATAAAGCCTCGAGATGGAAAACCCTAAGGGAGTCGGCGAAATTTCCAGAACAGTTCCGTAGCTCCACCGCCACCGTCGACAAATTTCGGAGGACAGAAGTCTCTATTCCGGCACCCTGCCGAGACGGGGAAGTGCCCCCGGAGCCATCTCCATCGGTCTCCATCGCCGTCTCCGCCGTCTCCATCGACCTCACTGCCATCTTCATCAACCTTGCTATCTCCTATGATGAGGAGGGAGTAGTTCATCCCTGGGGCTGAGGGCTCTACCGGTAGCTATGTGGTTCACCTCTCTCTCCCATGATGTGATCTTTATGTGATCGTGAGCTTTGTATCATGTTGAATAAGTAGATGTTACTCTTCTTCATTATGTGTACTCTAGTGTGTTATTAAAGCAATCTATTCCTCCTGCCATGGTGTAACGGTGACAGTGTGTGCATCATGGTGGTACTTGGTCTAGGCTACGATTGTGATCTTTTATGGATTATGAGAATAATTATCACTATGATAGTATTGAAGTGATCTATTCCTCCTTTCATGGTGTAATGTTGACAGTGTGTGCACCGTGTTAGTACTTGGTCTAAGTTGCAATAATATCTATCTTTGAGTTGTGATTTGATTTGGATATCTCTATGAGTGGTGTTTGTCAAGTACTTGATGAACTTTGAGGAGTGCTTCGTAGCCCTACGCAATGATTAGTGTTATTCAATAGGAGAGTAATTCAGAGTACCATAGTGAAGAGAAGTTATTTATTTGTTCAATTATGTTATATTGTTGGGAGTGTGTCCACTAGTGAAAGTATGATCCCTAGGCCTTGTTTCCAAGTATTGCACACAGTTTACTTACTGTTTTGTTACATGTTTGCTTGCTGCCATTTTTATTCCATACTACATTTACTACTCATAATCATCTATACCACTTGTATTTCACTATCTCTTCGCCGAACTAGTGCACCTATACATCTGACAAGTGTATTGGGTGTGTTGGGGACACAAGAGACTTTCTGTATCGTAATTGCAGGGTTGCTTGAGAGGGATAGCTTTGACCTCTTCCTCCTTGAGTTCGATAAACCTTGGGTGATCCACTTAAGGGAAACTTGCTGCTGTTCTACAAACCTCTGCACTTGGAGGCCCAACACTGTCTACAAGAACAGATGCGTGCATAGACATTAGTGGGCTGATTAAAATCGCCATTAGTGAATTTAATACGGCTGAAAACTGATTTGTCATTCAACTTTGAATTGCTGGCAGGAAAAGAAAGTCTTTTGAACATAGAAACATTTTTATGGTTTTTCCCTTTAACCTAAATCCATTCTTTATCCTGCTCAACATAATATTTTGCTTCCTCAAATTTCCAATTTGGCCCTCCTTGTCCCCATAAATTTATATAGAATTCAAAATCTTTTTCCAAAAATTTCCTCGAATTATAAATTTGGAAACCTACTGCCATGGAAGCAACTGAGAATTGAAAAGTTCTATCTCTTAGAAATCTTACTCAGAATAAAGAAGCTGATCCTCCAAAGAATGATTGAAGAACAATGCCAACCGTATGAATATCCAACTTGAACTTTGATCTGCCAAAAGAGATTACCAAGATGAATTCCCTTTTCCTATATCCATTTGAGAAGTTGACCAAAACTCCAAACTTCCTTCTGATGCTTTCTTCAAATTCAATGCCTTTGGAAAAATTCAAACTAGGAGCTAGATCATTCTTGGAGACTTGCACACTTGTAACAATCTGAGAAGAGGGAATATCCAAAGTCGTGACAGGTTCACCTACCAGGACTTTGAGCACAGTCATTTCAATGATGCAACCAGGAGAGATTTTCTCATTTTCCAAAAGATATCTAGCATCAATTATCACTTCCTCAGAATCCAGTAAAATCATGCGCTTTGCTTGTGGGCGAAGAAGTAACCAACACTCTCTCTGGCTAGAATCATTTGCAAAACCCAAAGGAGAACAAAGAGCCTTCCATCTAAGTGGACCACGGTTTGCATTTGGAGATCTAACCAGAGAATCAAAACTAGAAGGGCAATTGACACACACCAAATGGAAAGGAAATTGAATAACCAGACCAGCACGCAAATTCTCATCTTGATCAAGAGTCTTGCCTTCAAGAGGGAAACCATCTGAGTTGAAGAGCACTAACCATGCTTTGTTGGACCAGAGCTTCACCAGACCTTCCAAGAACTTACCATCCTCTTTGGCGCCTGTGTAAGTCACTTTCCAGCTGTAATCCAGGGAAGCCATGTCGAAGGGAGGCTGCTAGATGGAGGAAGAGTGGCCGGAGAAGAGATCGCCGACGACTAGGCTACATAGAGGAGGGGTGGAGAGGTGGAGAGTCATATGATAAAAATATGTTGGTTAATCGCATCCTCTTTGGTTGTATCATTATATTTCTACCAATCCATCTCTCCTCTAAGTGAGGGGAACATAGTCAATCTAGATCTTGGAGTTCTTTGTGGATTTCCTTTGTTCTTCCTCTCATATCTCTCCATAGCATTAGTTGCTTTGGTAGGATTTGAGTGAGAAGGATTTGAGCACTTTGTGTGCTCTTGCCATTGCATAAGTTGCATCGGTTTGAGTTCTCCCCGGAGATTCGAGTAAGTGAAAGTTTGTAAGCTTATTACTCTTGGGTTCTTGGAACCCTAGACGGCTTTGTGGCTTTGTGGTGCCTTTGTGACTATTTTTGGGAGCCTCCAATTAAGTTGTGGATGCGTGCCCCAAGCTTTGTGTAAAGGCCCGGTTCCGCCTTGAGGAACCCCTTAGTGGAAGAGTGAGCTAGGCCTTTGTGGCGCAAGCTCACACCGGAGAATAGGGTGAGGCCTTTGTGGCATTGGTTAGGCCTTTGTGGTGATACCACACCCCTCCAACGAGACGTACTCCCTTTCAAGGGAGGAACTCGGGAATACATCATCGTCTCCGCGTGCCTCAGTTATTCCTATACCCGAGCTCTTTACTTATGCACTTTACATTGTGATAGCCTTCATGCTTGAAGTCATATATCTTGCTATCACCTTGTTACTTGTATTGCTTAGCATAAGTTGTTGGTGCACATAGGTGAGCCTAGTTTATTTAGGTCTTGTGTGCTTGAGAAAATAAATGCTAGTTTAATTCCGCTTTTGTTCAAGCCATTCGTAAAATTTGATATCGCCTATTCACCCCCCCCCCCTCTAGGCGACATCTGTGTCCTTTCAACAGTGCCAAGTACTTGCGTGAAAGCACCAAGTCATGGGGAAAGCATATATAAGTCAAAAGGAAGCACTTAGCAACCTAATGAGAGCTGGAGCCATACTTATGCATCTTATCAAATTTGTCTGAGAAATCACCAAGTCCTTGGTAAACATATCAAATATCAACGAGTCCCACTTGGTGCCGAGATAACGTTAGATGATAAAACATGGCCTAAAGGTACTTGTGGCACTCAATGGTCATGCAGTAAGTGTGATAGGCTATACTGAAAGTTTGCCTTCATGACATAGTGGTGGTTGGATATGCAAGTCTTCGGAGACCTGGATGGAATAGTCGAACCTACAACCGTGCAAATTCCTAAGTACATATGCTAGTTTTTCAAACTATGGAGAACTTGTATGTAGGTATTGCATCTGTAGCAATCATCTTTACAGCATATGTAAGTCTTCGAGACGTGCTTGCAATTAGCTATACACACGTTTATGCCTTTCTATGTTCTATTATGGAAATGTGTAGCCATTCCTTCTTTGGGCCTTGTAAATGCAGCATATGGATGATCACAACCTTGTCATATGTTACACATCTGTTTTAAGAACTGAAACCCTTGGTATTCGCTTCTACCATGTTAAGTAATTATGCCACATTTGCTTTGTAGAGGATGTTCATTGTGATTTTTATGTATTGAAGCAGAAGTGTTGTCGTGCATGCGGTTTTGTAACTGTAGCTTGACAAGATCATCAATTCATTATTGCTTTTGTCATGCAGATTCTTGTTGTTCTACTTCTCACATCTAGCCGTGATCCTGGAATTGTTCCTCGAAATGCTCATCCTCCAGAACCTGAATACATTGGTGAAACCTCCAACTCATCAGATTGGCCAGGTAGTCAACATGGTTCGGCTGGTTTACCACTCACCAAGAAGGTTGTTGTTATTTGTTAATGGTGTTACCATTATGGTCATATATTACCATACATTTATGCTTTATCGTCCACCAAGATGCTCCCATTGCTCAATCTGCAACAGCTGTGTCGAACGTTTTGATCATCACTGTCCTTGGGTAGGCCAGTGCATTGGAAAGGTATGCAGTATTTTGTGTTCACATGCCAGTCATGCTATATCTTAATTATGTTAAGGAAATTGGACAAAGAAGAAAGGGCACACATGCAATTAAATTCTTCTTAATATTGAGGGGACTATAGATGCACCATAATAACAATACATTTTACTGATCGTGGCTTTGAATTCTTCTTTTCCTGCAGAGAAACCATCGCTTCTTCCTTATGTTTGTGTCTTCAACGACTATGCTATGCATTTACGTGTTTGCATTCTGCTGTGTCAACATTGCTAAAATAATGGACACACATCATTGCTATGCATTTACGTGTTTGCATTCTGGAGTCTCCCATCTCCGCCATTCTCATGTTATACACATTTGTTGCCGTGTGGTTTGTCCAGTAGAGGCAGTAAGAGTTAGTTCTCTTTGTACTTTATGTGCAATGCTCATCCAAGTATTGCAGACTACTTATGAGAACTTCCGGTACCACTACTATCTGAGAACCAATCCTTACAACCGTGGACTGGTCCAGAATTTCATTGAGAGCTTATGTTCAAGGATCCCCAGCTCCAGAAATAACTTCAGGGCTAAAGCAAAGGAGGATTCTGCAGCCTTCACCTCATCACGGAGTATGGGACGGGTCCGCAGTCCGCCAAAGATGAGCGTGGACCTTGAGATGGGCATAAAAAGGCAAGCTGTAGGTGTGGAAGACATGGAGGACATACTCCCTCTGTCCTTTTTTTATCCTACATTCTAGGTTTAGTCAAAGTCAAACTAGATAAAATTTAACCAAGCATATTGTTAAAAATATAAAGTCTTATAATATCAAATACTTATAATGTAAAAGTATTTTTCATGATGATTCTAACAATATCTATTTTGTATTGTAAATAATTATATTTTTTTCTTATACATGTAGTCAAAATTAACAAAGTTTAACTTTGACTAAATCTAGAATGTAGGGTAATTTAGAACGGAGAGAGAGCACAGCTAGATTGGCAGTTCTATGAGGCTTGAGCAGTGCGGCACGGAACCCCCACATTTGGTCTGCCGTAAGGGTTGTTCTGAAATTGCATCTGACATAGGGACATTTGCAGAAGAGTTTGGCATGGAGAACAGGTTCACTGAGAGGAAAAAGATTGAGCGGCACACAAGTGATAATCCTTAGGCGCTTATCTCACAAATGTGCCCTGAACCTCAGGTCGATCTCTTATCCCTGTCTCAAGAGCTGTAAAGCTTCGGAAAGAAGGGGAAAATGTAGGACAAATGGTAGAACAAATATTCACTATTTTGGCTGAATTTAGGTGTTATTTGTAGGTTAAATGACTGGCCATATAGGCCTGGTGAACCCGGGCGGTTTCACTGGCGCCATCTTTGTTTAAATGTTTAGAATGTGCTGTATTGATACGGATATGGGCTCTACCAGCTGGTGCTCAATTCATGTAGTGTAGGGGCTATGTATATGTGTGTGTGTGGCACAGTTGTCACTGATTTACTGAAGTTGTAACTTGTTACATTAACCTATGTATTGTTGTATTGATCAAATATCGCATGTTTGCTTTTGCTAGCATAGAGAATACAAATTCATTGTTCATGACATGTTAGGAAATACCTCTCTCCCAGTAAAATCATGATACTTGTTCGTGAAATGCAGCAGTTGTAGAAATATGCCTATTTACTTATATATACTCCTACATTTTTTGGGTGTATCAGTAGTTGGAGATATCATTTTGGAATATGTAACAAATGCATATATTTCCAAGTACCTAAATTCCACGGCTCAAGGCAGCATAGAGAGATTTTTTTTACTAAATTTCAGTATCTTGTTGTGTTTACATCTACTACTATATACCCCGAGTATCTTCACTGCTTGCAGATAATCCGACAGCCATAACTGTGGTTCTTGCGACCCATCGTATTTCTGCTGATCATGGGGTAGTTTGAATTCTTTGGGCATTGGTGTCCTGCGAACTCTGCGAGTAAAGCATGAAGCCCCCATCTCGATTTCGTTGTCTTTGTTGTCGTACATATATCTTGTAGACTTGGACCTTCGGCTTCCTCCATATCGCAGGCTATTGTGGTGTCGTGGTGATGGAGATCTGGATCGCCGGCCTCTGCTTCTGCGCCGAGGACTGTTATGACGGCGTGGTGATGTTTCCTTGTGCGGGGATTTGGATTTTTGGGTTCCTTCACGGTGACGTGGTACCTCGTTTCTTGCTTTTAGCTTATCACCTACTAGTCAAAACTTCCTTTGACTGTGATAATTCCATTAGGTCCTGATATCTTGAGTACCAGGTACGTGTAGTGAGGTACTGCCATGAAACATGAAAACGCGGGTCGCCCGAGGATTGCGTGGTATTGAGATGGACAGCCCATGACTTCAAATTCCAATTTTTCTCGCCTATAATTCTGACGGTTGCCAAAGCAGACGTCGAGTGCGATCGACCCAGTGGGTAATTTCGGCTTCCAGGGATGATTCCGTGGAAGGAGCAATCTGTCGGCTTAAGAAATTCTAGTGAAATATGCATCGCCCGAAGGGTTTTCGCATACATTAGATTTATCCCGCTTCCTGCATCCATGAATACTAGCCCGAAATTTAAAGATCCAAAAATTCGAATTCAAATCTTCTAAAAGAATCTAAAAAAAATCATGGTGTAGATAATGTTGTATTTTATCGGTGTGTAATTTCTTAGAACGAAATATGATGTATTTTGGGCTCAGTAAAAAAGACAAATCAAGATTTTGTCCTCTGTGAACAATGATGAAGAGTGCAAGAAAACTTAATTTTGTCTTTTTGTGTGATTTTATTATTTTTACTAAGCTTAAAATATAACGTATTTTGTTCTGAAAATTTACACTTCGACTCTCTCGGGAAGCCAACACTTCATCGACTCCTCTGATAAGATCCAGTGATGCTGAACTGCAATAACTTTCACCAAAAGAGTCCAAATGACATAAGACCACCGCCATTGGAAAGACAACAACGAGAGCTACCCCACTAGGGGTCACTCCGGGAAAAAATATCAAAGCTAAGTTTTCCTTAACTATTAGTCGAATACTTTTATTACTTTCCATATGCTTTCAATACTTTCAGCATCTGATACTCGGGGGCTTTGCTTTTACATTATTATAGCACCCGACGTTAGTAACACGCTCGGAGGCTATGCTTTAAATGTGTCAATTTATCCAACGAATCTTCGAGTGCGGGTTGTTCTGTCCCTCGAAGAGCTTCTCCGCATGTATTGCTTTTGAGCACGACGAAGGAGTTAAAATGAAGAGCTCGTAAACTCTATATTTGGCCTTGAGACTGCTCATAGTGGGGAGTAACTTAAGTAGTAACATAAGCTACATGCAAAGCCAACTAGGCATTTTGATGATATGGCATATCATTTAATGAAGAGAGAGATGCTAGTGGTAACTAGCTATGTTACTGTAACATCACATTTTTCAAGGTAAGATAAGTCTACAAGCTAATTAATATAATCATGCATGATACTACCATTATGTTACTATACACTATAGATGTGGTAACATAGGCTAGTAACATATGTATGTTACTAGTCTAAGTTACTCCCCAGTATGACTAGTCTGAGGAGTGTGACCCACAAGAGGTCTTTATTCCCTTCATCCAATAAGCGCCAAATCCATTTCACCATTAATGACTTTTAATTGCTCTGGTGCTCATAACCCCTAGACCGCCCTGGTCCTTGGGTTTGCAGATCTCTACCTATTTGACCAAGTGATACTTTTTTTTGGAGCCCTGTCCTCCCAAAAGAATTTACTTCGATGTTTATCAAAGCCCGCATATACTCCATCCGCAAACATGAATAGACCCATATTGTGTAACAGGAGACTTGATAAACAGACATTAATGAGGATAAGCCTCACAAGTGAGGACATTAATCTCCCTTGCCACGTGACAGCTCTCTTGCCAACCACGGTCACCAAGGGTCCCATATCAGCTAGTGTGACATTGTGAAGCCTAGGTATGTAAATGGAAATTTCAGTTTAATAGTCTGGCCACCCTGGCCTGTTCCTCAGCCTCAGCGCCCATCACAAGTATATAAATAAACAAAAGATTGTTTCAATTTTTTCAGTGGAAAATGATCACCATCGCAATGCCAAATGCAGCCTAATTACCATGGATTGGATGTAGCTGCATACCACATGTCCGACAGAATTCCCGAGAGAAACCAATGCCGAGCCCGAGCGCCCGCGTCGAGGAGGAGAACGGCCTCGTCCGCCTGGCGGCGCGGTGCGCGTCCCCGCGCCAGCTCGACCAGGTCCACGCCCGCGCCGTCCTCCTTGGTCTCGCCCGCAACAGCTTCGTCGCCGCCAAGCTCGTCCGCGCCTTCGCCGACCTCGGCCACCTCCGCCGCGCGCGCGCCGTGGCGGCGGCGCTCGGGGCATCCGCCAACGCCTTCGTCTGGACCGCGCTCGTGCGGGCGCACTCCCAGTCGGACGCCGCCGCGCGCGACGCCGTGGCGCTCTACGCCCAGATGCACCACGCCTGCCCCGGGATCAAGCCGCTCACCTTCACCGTTTCCTCCGTGCTCAAGGCGGCGGCTCGCCGCAAGATGCTGCCGGAGGGCCAACAGGTGCACGTGCACGTATTCAAGAACGGGTTCCAGACCGACCAACGCATCGCGACGACGTTGGTGGATCTCTATGCCAAGTGCGGCAGGCTGGACGATGCCCGCAGGGTGTTCGACAGATTGCTCGTCAAGGATGCCCAGCTGTATAACACTATGATCGCTGCGTATACGGAGGTGGGCGATGTGGAGCGTGCAGAGGATCTGTTCAAGATGATGCCGGAGACGAACGCGTACACGCTCGTGGAGATGGTTGGTGGGTATTGTGCACGCGGTGACATGGGCTCCGCGAAGCGCGTCTTTGATTTAGCAGTGGAAAATGGAGCAGCAAACATGGTATTGTTCACTGCCATGATATCTGGGTATGCGAAATGTGGCAAAGCTGATGATGCTAGGGCTGTCTTTGATGCGATGAGAGAGCGGGATGTTGCAACCTGGAATGTGATGATTGGCGTATATTCAGGTGCCGGTCGGCCTGCAGATGCATTGGATATCTTCAAGATTATGCTGGAGAGTGGAGCAAGCCTGAAGGTGGAGCCAAATCACACTACAATATCAACTGTGGCAGCTGCATGCGCGCAATGCGGGATACCGACCCAAGCTAGTTGGATACAGGACTATGTGGATCGTAGTCGCACGATGTTGTTGAACAACCATACTGTAGCTGCCCTCATTGATATGCACTCCAAGTGTGGCAACATAGAAAAGGCACTTGACTTGTTTTGCAGGTGGACACAAAGAGATCTAATCTGCTATAGTTCTATGATCTCTGCTCTGGGCATGCATGGCCGTGGAAAGGACGCAATTTCAGTTTTCAGCGAGTTGCTTGACGATGGCTTCGACCCTGATGGCATCTGTTTTGTGTCAGTCCTGAATGCTTGTAGTCATACAGGTCTGTTGGATGAGGGACGCCGGTACTTTCAGATGATGAAGGATGAGTATAACATTATTCCTACTGTAGAGCACTACTTGTGCATGGTGGACTTGCTTGGCCGTGCCGGATGCATTAATGAAGCTTACCAAATGATCGATCATGAGATGCCAACGGACTTCCAACAACATGCTGGTATTTGGGGCGCTCTGCTAAGTGCTTGTAGGACTTACTCAAATGTGGAGATTGGGGAGGTGGCCGCGAGCCACCTGTTCAAGTTGGAACCAAATAACATGGGAAATTATGTTCTGCTTTCAAATATATATGCAAAGGCAGAGAAGTGGGATGGAGTCCAAAAGGTTCGAACCCTCATGAGGAGACAAGGAACGAAGAAACCACCTGGGTGGAGCCAAGTTGACGCTGAAGGCAGTCTTAGAGAATTCATCACTAGTGAGCTTCATGACAATGTGCTAGAGCCAGTCATAGAGATACTGAACTGGGAGCTCAAGGATCATGGTTACACCCCAATCATAGAAGTTGAATGAAGAACTGAAGATACCTATTTTTTCAAGAGTTGATATTCTCAAGTTTGATTGTCCGTGTCATCACACTCTCTGTTGCATTAAGGAAGAAAGATACGCCATCCAAATTCGATTTTTAACGATCTGAGAGCGTGACTTGTGGCTGCCAAATTTACTTTTTACAACACTTCTGAGCTTCGGCCCATTCCAGAATCATATCTAGCCTAAAGACGTGTCTGCAGTCTAGCCAGTCACAAGGAATCGTGCAGTCTTCATAGGCTTCTCAGCACATTGATAGTCCAAATCATAATTGTGCATACATTCCTACACCATAATGTTTATTTTTGGTAGTCAAAAGTAGAACCAGAAAAGGTTTTATGACCACACAATCTCATCTAATCATATCATATATTCTAAGAAGCCATGTGGTGGTTATTGCTAGACAAGTGGAGTGCAAGTGTACAGAGGAATGTCAAATAAGAGAGCTAGTGCACGGCCTTTTCTGTGGGGGTATGAGGCTTCCCTTCTCCATTGCATGCCAGTTTGCTCTTGGTTCTTGCTCATTACCACGGTCAACTGTGTCACAACTACCACCTTGAAGCCTTGGCAGAATCTCAGAAGATTTGTAACTTTGGTGCCTAATGCTAACTTATCCAAATCTTCTGTAGTTCCCTTTTTTGTATTTCCTCTCTTTAGTGCTGCCAATGAACACACAGCAGATTGGCAGCATGATTTTCGCTTTCACCACAAAAGTAACTCTGATTTATTTTGTATATTTTTTTTCTTATGTCAACATAGTATATACCTTCATGCAAATCATCAACTTGCCCGATATGTATTCTTTGGTGTAAGTTAGCCAAAGCCATGTTTTGCAGGGTGCTGTGAAGGCAAGGAATGGTGAAGCATATATTCAGCATCAAATTTCAGATTACTCGCACCGCATGTAGCGTCCCTTGGTGTTGCCCAAAGTCCAAATTCCTTATGTAAAAGGCTCAAGGCTGTTGCAACTGGGAAGAGAAGATGAGGAAGAATATGAGCACCTCTGTGATTTGAGATGACTCTGCTGGTTCAGGAATCTATGATTCCTTTTCTGTGGCCTATATAAACCCAGGGCAGTTGCATGGTCTCCTCTCAACATATGAAGCATGGTGTGAAGTGTAGAGGAAGTGGAGTGGGTTCTTCAAGGACTTTCATCTCCTTCTCCCTCAAAGGCCTCCAAGCGGAGTACTTTGAGCGAGATGAAGAGGACAGCTCCTTAGTGTCGAAATCCACGCCATTGCCCGGTGAATTTCTAAGGCCGCTGTACGTAGCCAGGCCCTGCTTTGTTGTTCGATGGAGTACTGGCTCTGATGCAGTTGGTACTTGGTATGAATGAACCATCTCTGAAATTTTCATTTGGATAGTTATACCCCCTCTGCTTCCATAATCTAAGGCGTGACCTAAAGTCGAATTTAATTTTGACCAAGAACTTCACTAACAAATTGTGAGTTATATGATACAAATTTTATATCACTGTATGCATATCTGGGAACACTTTCCAACAGTATAACTTTTGTTTCTTGTAATTTTAAATTATATGTCGAAGTTGTTCTTTGACTTATGCCACGTCTTAGATTGGGGCGGGATGGAGTATCAAATTTTGTAACGTATGATGAATTTTGTAACAGAAAGAGATCACGAGATTCGGACATGCAGAATTTGCATTGTAGATATTCCTTGTTTTGTGGAGAATCACTTTGGCCAATATTTTCAAAATTGCCTCAACACCGCGTAAGCACGACGCTGCAAATCTAGTCTTCAGCTGCAATGTGACTACTTGCGACTTCTTTGGTGTTTCTTGAAAGAAAATCTTGCAAATATCATGAGTTATTTTCTCATTTTAAAACTCGTTTTATCCTATGCTGAACTAGGCATGACCCTGGACGCTGGATCCTTCTTGGATGGCCCAGATATGTGGGTACGCTAGCGGGCGGCGGCAGTATCTTTCCTTCGTTTCGTACCCCCTCCCTCGCTCGCCCCCCTTCGCCACCGCCGCCGCCGCCGCATAAACATCACCCCGTTCCCCGTCCCCGCCCCCCGCCGCTGCCGGTCACCCACCTCCGACCGAGGCACAGCTCGCCGGACGCCTTCACGAGGCGAAGGGGTTCTCCTTCTCTCGTAGCCCCCCTCTTCCTTCCCTCTGCCAACTCTGGCGCCGGCGCGAGGACGCATCCAGGCGCGATTCCATTTGCTAGTAAGGACGCCCTATCTTTGCCGGATTGTTGTTCGTGCCATTTCTCGTCTATTTAGTAGTAGCAGTTTCTTTCAGGAAGACAAATATCCAAACCCCCACCCCATGACCCGTCGTGATCTGTAGCAAATTGTGCAATTTATTGTGAATTTAACTTGGAATGGTCGGTACAGATAATAACCTGCAAACATGGCGAATTCATGTTCTGATACTACTCAATGAAGCATAATCTTTTGTGCGTTCCTCGTTGTTCTTATGCTATGGCGATCTGATGTCTGTGAGTGTTGCTTTTGGCATGCTGCTGGCATTTAAAAAAAGAAGTTTGCTAGAGTTCAGCAGCAGGTTTAGATAGGTTAGGCGGTGACATTTTTACCATGGGCGGTTTTTTCCTGTCCTCGTGTAGAATAATGTTTGTTATGTTATTGCTGATGGATATGTCGAATCGCTCCAGTTTGAATAGAAATGATGTCTTATGCCAGGTTCCCTTAATGTAGGTTTCAGTGCTGGGTGACAGTCTCCTGTATTATCCGATCGCTTCATGCTGTGACAGCTCCACTCCATTCCGGATCCCTCTGGTCAGCTCCTTCGAGAATATAGATGTGCTTGTCGTCACGAATGCTCAATGTGAAGACTCGATCCTTCTCCAGAATCAGAAACTCTTTCTCTGAAAGTAGACATGTCCTTCCCGTCCCAATTTCCTGCCTCACCCACCGGCATCTACCCCTCCTCCTCTCCTATGCAACTGTCTCCGGTCTTTTGCTCAAGGTACCACTTCTCCACTCGGTCCTTCGCTCACTCTCCTCGGGGCCTCTCCCATCTCTCTCTATCTCTTTCCTCTCCCTACTCCGCCGGTCTGGCTACATGCCCCTCGATAACTACTCCCTTTGCGCTGCTCTTTCTACCGCGGCCCGCCTGCCCTCTGTTGTTGCGGGTGCCCAGCTCCATGCCCTTTCTGAGAAGCTCGGCCTAGGTTGTGATACCTTTGTCCTTAATAATCTTATCAACATGTACTCGACTTGTAGTTATCCATCTGCTGCAAGGTCAGTTCTTGATTCTGCTCCACAGGGGGCCTCTGATACTGTTTCCTGGAATACAATCATTGCTGGATACCTGCGTGGTGGGCTGCCGAATAAGGCATTGCAGGCTTTTAGCCAAATGACCAAGGGGCAAGTTAGGTTGGATGATGTCACCTTGCTGAATGCTCTGGTTGCTTGTGCGAAGACATGCACTATGGAGGTCGGAAAGTTGTGTCATGCACTACTTGTCATTAATGGTTTTGAGGTTAACTGTTATATGGGTTCCTCTTTGATCAGTATGTATGCAAAGTGTGGGCTGGTTGAAGATGCTCGCGTGGTTTTTGATCGAATGCCTGAGAGGAATGTGGTTTGCTGGACATCAATGATCTCTGGATATACACAGTTAGGTAAGTCTAAAGAGGCTGTTAAGCTATTCAGAGACATGCAGATTGCTGGAATGAAACCTGATGACGCAGCAATTGCTACTGTTGTATCTTCATGTGGCCAGATGGGAGCATTGGACTTAGGTCGCTATGTCCATGCTTACTGTGATGTCCATGGTTTAGGAAAGGATATGTCTGCCAAAAATTCATTGATTGACATGTACTCGAAGTGTGGGGATATCAAAAAGGCCTATGAGATATTTCGTGGATTGGTCAAGCGGGATGAATTTTCTTGGACAGTGATGATAATGGGCTTCGCTGTGAATGGCCTCTCTGGTGAGGCACTAGATTTGTTTGCACAGATGGAAGAAGAGGGTGAAGTCATGCCAACTGAGATCACTTTCTTGGGGGTCCTAACTTCTTGCAGCCATCAAGGGCTAGTTGAACAAGGGTACCATCACTTTCATCGCATGTCCAAGATTTACAGTATTGCCCCGAAGATTGAACACTACGGATGCATGGTCGATCTCTTGGGGCGTGCAAAGCTATTTGCCGAGGCACAACAATTCATTGAAGATATGCCTATTGCTCCTGATGTGGTAATATGGCGGTCGTTGTTGTTTGCCTGCAGAGCCTGTGGAGAAGTGGGAATTGCAGAGTATGTTGCTGAAAGGATCCAAGAGTTGGAGCCAAACATGTGCGGAGAGAATGTTTTACTTTCTAATGTTTATGCTACCGCATCAAGGTGGGTTGATGCCAGTAAATTGAGGTCAAGGATGCACAGTAGAAGAGTGACTAAGCGACCTGGTTGCTCTTTCATTGAAGTGGATGGATGTGTGCATGAGTTCTTTTCAGGAGACGATTCACATTTTGAGACTGAAGCCATATGCAATATTCTTTTAGGGATTAATGCGCTGCTAGTAGCAGAGTCTTTCCTGATGTGAAAGCTAATGCATTTCTGTGGAAACTGTTGTTGATCCTAAGATCTTCTCTTTATGAAATGAGGAATTCCGTAGTATGTCTATATATTTACATTTCCATCCGAGGTGGGAAGTTACTTCTCCAGGCATTACAGCATTTGCCACTTAGTGTGCAATTGAGTGTACACTATTATCCTGCTTTATTGGCAATAATGTCTGAAAATGTTTCCTTCTGGTACTGTAAACTTTGCCAGGTATACCCACAAGTATTGCTGCAATGCTACTTTGTCAGAAGAAATTAGCTGCCAATTGCATAGTCTATCTGCTATTTAATCATGTTCTTTCCTAACTGTTATTTTTATTTAAAATTTACTAACCCAGATCTGATTCTCTGCCTTAAACTCATTTGACAGCAGGTTATCATGTGCCCTGTCACCTGTATACTCAAGCTGATCATTGGAATGTAAACAAAACCTGACAGGTTCCCAAACTCCAGAACTTAGTCATTTACCTGAACTCGGCCATGGATCGGAAGAACCAAACTCCACAGGGTAAAGTTCTTATGATTATTTGTGCTTGTTGCTCCAAATGCTAGAGTTTATGTTTTACTAGTTACTGGTATCTTTTTTAAAGTTTTGGTCGATTTTAATAGGTCAAATTGCACAAGTGGTTGTTGAATTTTTAGAAGTAGCTGTTAGCTGCATTGTCTTCCTCAAAGGATTCTATCCTACTCGTAAGAATTCCTCTCAGTTTTGTTTTTTCAGCCATATTGGTAGCATGCGTTTTGCGGTCTTCTTCTCTTGGATATGGATTAAACATTATGTGCAGGTGCATTTGAGAGGAGAAGGTACATGAATGTAGTTGTCCAGAAAGCTGTGCACCCCCAGCTTGCTGGCTATATCCACTCCGTGACTACTGGTCTTCTACCTTTCATACAGAAGGTGTGTTTTGTTTTATTGGTTGTTCCTCCACCTGCAAGGAAATGCACTTTAAAGTAACAGTAGGATTCGTTACAGCTATTGCAACGAATGTTAAAGTTTACAAAAAATGTCATGCTTGCTATACTTGAGATTTACCCCATGTGATCTAGCGGTTGTCAATTGGATGCCTAAAAGAAACTATGATCCTAACTAACGGAATGTCACCCTCTTGTTTTTTTTTGTGCGATTTTGAAATTCAGCCATCTTTCTTCATGGCATATGTAGGGTAACTCGATAGGTTATGTAACTTGCATTGCCGCTTGAGCCTTGAAGTCTTGCACAATTGTGTTTCGACTTTTGAGCATATGATTGCTGTGAACTTGACTCTTGTATCATATAACATGCACTAAGGGAACAAAATATAACAATTAATTCCAAGCTCGTGGGGGTAACTTTGAGATCTGAGGGTTTAAACGGTCTCCATTCTACTTTACAAGTTTCAGTTGGCTTTCTATTGGCAACTAACCATAGTTCCTTTACAATCCAGGGACTGGTCGAGAGGGTCGTAGTCATCTTCTACGACAAAGATCACATACCAATCGAGAAATTTGTGTTCAAGCTTGCAGTGAGCCAGACCTACGGCTCGAACTTAGATCAGTCCAGCCTGGAATTCGCTCTGCGGGCGTTCCTGATCAAGCTGACCGTCGCCGAACCTCTCACGAAGCCCCTTCCTTCAGGTAGTCGACAAAATCTCTTTCTTCGAAGACTTCACAACCGTCATAAGATAGATATTTCTTTCAAGTCCAACAAGACCAAGACCAAGACCGGTAACCATTTGTCGAGGAGAGTTCATAATAGACGCATGCTTGCCTTGTGGCAGATAGCAGCTGGGAGATCACGGCCTACTTCCGATCCCTCCCCACGGACGGCGTCAAGGGCAAGGAGGAAGACGCTCAGCTGTGGATTCCCACGGACACCAAGATGTGGATGCAGCCGCCGCAGATCACCCCCATCAAGTCGATGGGCTGCGACCCTCTGACGATGCAGCTCTACCTGGAGCAACCTAGCCCTACAGAGGCCGCCGCTCCGTAACGACGAGTCTGTGGCCGTCCTCCTGTCCGCTCCGTACCACAACATAGGTTCGTATAGATAATTTAAGCTACTCTGGTAGCTGTTGCGAGATGGGCATGTAGTTTTTGAGGAACAAGCATTGTTGCTGAAATTCGCTGCTTTCCCTTGCTTATTGTTAACTTGTTCCTGTTGGTTGGTTGAAGGATTGCTTAGAGCATACCCTCCCTCCGATCCTTGTATTAAAATACCGACACTTATTATAGATCGACTATAAATGAAACCCTTTTTTATTTGTGAAATTGGCTTAGGCCCATCTCATCTGCATGCTGCGTCTGCAGTAACCGCTCTTCTCCTTTCCTCTGGCTGCTGTCTGCGCTATGGAGAATGGAGCGAGTCTGAGAACAAGGGCGAGGTTTTTTTTTTTGAACGGTAGAGGGGTCTCGAAGGACCCCGAAACTGCTTCATTCCAAACCTGTCGGTTACACTTTTACAGAAAGGCCCCCCAAAGAGATAAAAATACAACAAGCCCTGTAAAAATGCAGAAAGAACCCTAGATCTAGTCCAGAAACGAGATCTGGTCCTGGAGCTTCTTCCTCCAGATTCCGACGAGGACACCCGCAGAACGGCGATGGAGACACCAAGGCGGCGGGAGAATCAGGGGAGTGGTGCCCTACACCATGAGTTCCGGACGGGGCGACGGACCCAGCCGCCGCAAGCCGCCGGAGAAGGACTCCCTCACGCTCCCACCTGAAGAAGCAAGCACCATCACCGGAGCCGTCCTACCACCGCCGCTGTGGTCGGAGAGGCGAGGGAGATAGCGCAACTTCTCAGAAAGAGCGTGCATCGCCACCGAGAAGCCGAAAAACACGCCAAGGCCTGTCACTCTCCCATGCCACCACGGCCGGCCGAGAGGGACAGAACCACCAGCGAACCACGCCGCCGCAAACCTCCACCTCGCCACCACGGCCGGCCAGGAGGGAAAAACGTCGGAGCAGCACCTCGAGCCCAGAGAGACGACGAAGGACACGGCTTATTAGGCGATGCTGGCCAGCATCGACGAAGCCTGCTTCCACCGGAGAAGCCAGGCGACGACGGCCGACCCTAGATCTTGGATCTGGCCGGTCAGATCCACGATACAGCGCCGAGACAACGGCAAGAAGCCACTACAAAAGCAAAGCAGCTACTCCTAAGCACCTCCCCACTGCCGCTCCGACCGGCATCGCCGGCGGGACCGACGGTGGTTCGGGCCGGCTCACTCAAGCTCTCTCTTCTGGTTACTGTAGCGGGGGGGGGGGGGGGGGGGAATAGGGCGAGGTTGGAGAGAGGACGGCGAAAACTGATGACACGGTCCTCGTAACAAGCAGGACGATTCTGGTCTGCTGCGGATCAGTGACCGCATCGCTTCATTCCTTTTTTCCCATACTTGGCAGCTCCTTGGATTCGACCATTGTCTGGGCGAGAGTGCGTGCAGAAAAGAATGTCGCGATGCGACGCGACGCAGGCCTACGTGCTGCGGCACCCACATGATCTCATGCTACACCTACACTTTGCTAGCCTGTCATAGCGTCATGTACTATCCTCCTAGTACTGGTAGTTTGCGACGTACACTGCGAGGGCCCTTGCTGCAGCTGCTAGAGTACCTTTTTTTTTGTCAGTATACGTACATAGGCTTTCTATTTGTCTCCCGGTTCCTTAGTTATGCTCAGTTTTTTATTACATTGAAAACTCAGCTTATTCTTCGCTGAGTTAGGTATAAACCTCGAACCTCTATCTAATAGTTCTTGTTATAATTCCAACAACATTGATTTCATTTTGTTTGGAGCATCCAAGCTCAAGGTATTGCAATTATTTTCCAGTTTTTTTTTACTATTTCACGCCGACAAGGGTAAACGGAGCAAAACTAAGAAACGCGGGCATGAAATAAGTTACCCTTTGCTAGCCTTTGTTACCTTTTCCTATTTGCCTATATATATATATATATATACATATGTGCTAGGTCCAAAGGAGAATACAAATCTACCTTTGCTAGCCTTTGTTACCTTTTCCCGCTCACATATTAGCATTCTCGGGTGGAAAACCTAGCACCACCGCCAACTCAACCCTCCCTTGCCGCAATTGGCACACGCAGTCGGGCAAAGCTTGAAGGTAGGTAGCGGTGACAGAACCCGTTCTCGCGCAATGAGGGTGTAGGACAGTGTGGTGGTGGGTTCTTCATGGCGTCCATGTCTTGGTTGCACGGTGGTGCGTGCCTCTTATAGGTTGTTGGGTGGCAAAGCGACGTTCTGTTTGGTGGTGCCTGGTCGTCCCTCTATGACGGCGGGTTGGTCTGTACGGTCAGGGCCATGGTGCGACCCGGTTTCGGCAGGTTGGTGGCATGGAAGGGCGAGATCATACACATTAGACTCGTGGAGGCTTGTAGGCCATGGGTCGATGCACATGCAAAGGGGTCTAGTGAGGCAGATCTAATCAGAAGCCTCCTCCACGAGCTATGGACGGAGCCGCCACCAACAAGGCTCTTGGGCATTGTGTCATTCTCGAGGGTTGGACGATGGTGGTGTTACGTACCATCCCCGCCCCCTTGGGGCCTTGGGGGCATCGTCTTTGAAGCTTTTGCTCGACATGAGGGTCAACAAATCCATTTGATGATGGTGAAAGGGGGTTGGGGGAGGGGTCGTGCCTTCATAATCCGAGCTGCCCACTCACGGACATTGCTCGGTATGGTTCTTCATGTGCGTGATATACCTTTTGTGTCTTGTACCAACAGATTATATCGGTTTCGTCCGTTTCGCTAGTTAATTAGAAAACTCTTTTCTTCTAAAATGATGTTTATTTAGCTTCTTCCCTAAAACAATGTGTGCTACTACCTTATAATATCCAAAGAGGAATTTTTGTAGGCGTGCATGTGCCCGACTAATTTAAGGAGAGTATAATCCGCACGAACGGTCCACGTCGGCCTTTTAGGGCACCATACCATGCGCCAAAAAAAACAAAGGAAATCAAATAAATCCAGAGTGACGCTATCGTCCCTTGCAAGCTTCTCACCGTCCTGGCAGAATCTTTTTTCTGCTCGGACATATTTACCCCTCCGCCGCAGCCGCGAGCCGCACGTCGCCTCGGATCCACCAACCATCCTGGCCCCACAAACTGACACGAACCCATCCCCCACCCAAATCTCCCGCCATCTCTCCCCCTCCTCTCCCGCCAAAACTCCCGCCGCCCCTACAAGTCTCCGCTCCCGGGCCCACCCGGCAGCCTCCGCCCGCGCCTCCTTGCCGCGCAAACTACCCCGCCAAACGCAGCTGCCGCCCCCCACCAGGAAATAAAAATCGAATCTTTTGGCGCGCACTCCAACCCAACCCACCCTACGCCGCCTCCTCTGTCTCCTTCCAGTCGGGTCCTTCTCCGCCACGCCGCGACAACCCTAGCGCCGCCGCTCGCCGGAGATACACAGTGCTGAGATTAGACCTGGTTCCTGGTGGCCGGGGGGAGGTAATGGACGGAGCAGCCCCCGCGAGCTCGGGTTCGGGGTCGGGAGTCATCGACGCGCCCTCGGGGACGTCGGCGCTGGGAAGGGCGGACGGCGGGGCCTCTGCCGCCTCGGCCTCCGCCGCCGCCGCGGCCATGGAGGAGCGCTTCGCTCGTCTCTGCAAGGTACGCTTTTCCGAGCCTGTCCTGGCGGAGGGCGGGATTTAGGGATTTCGCCACGGGTTCTCGATTTTCCGCCCCCTCTCGTTCTCTCCGTGCAGTCCTCCGGCTGTGGGTTATTTTTTTGTGTCGAATCCCTTCCCGTTTCTCCCTGTAGGTGTTCTCCGTGAAGAAATCGTGGCTGGTTTGGCGCCAATCTCAGATTTTTTTTCTCCGGTTCGGCGCTGGATTCGGTTCTCGCTTATATGTTCTTCGTGTTCGATTGTTTGGGGTAAATTTGCCATCTTTTTCGCCCTAACGCTCCGGATCATAGGGATTCCGCGCTCTCTTGCCCTAGGATTGGATTGTCCTCACAATTTTTCGCCCCTTCCTATTCTTCTGTGTGGTTTCGTGCTTTCACTCTGAAATCCTCCGAGGGAAGCGCTATTTTCGCGATTATCCTGGTGATATGCTTCGGTTTATGATTGCGAATGATCTTTTTAGGGCTAAAGTTCTGCGATTCATGTTTGTTGGTACTTCACTCTAGAGAATTTTCTGCGCGCTATCCGTCTTAACAGAAGCGAGACTATTTCACCTGTGTATTTAAATGATTTATTATGCTTGAGCTTTCGCCATGATGTAGGGGAAACGACAAGCTTCCATCTTGTGCGCTATTTTTATGCCTTGAGTTTTCTTTTTATCATCTAATTTCTGAACTACCCTGTTTGCTGGCGAACAGAGCAAGCTAGCACTCAACGATAGCACGACGAGGCAGGCGATGCAGCTGTTCAGGGAGACCAAGATCATCCTCTTGTCCAGCATGTCTTCTTTGGCCAGTGGATCGGTAAAATCTTGCCTTCTTCATGGGTTGCCACCACTTCGGCAACATGTCATATAGCTGAACTTTGAGTTTCTTGTGCTGATAGCCCGAGGAGACTGAGAGGTCCTGGTCCGCTTGTGTTTTGTACTGCGTGTCAAAGCTCAGCACAGGGGAGAAGGCCAAGGTAGATGGTAGCATCACACTGCGCAAAATTTTGAGGGCATTTGAACTCAAGTAAGCACTGCACAATTGTGATTTTGTTGTATGCTGCACGTGTATATTTTTTTGGGTGTGTAAGCAAATGCTCAGTTGTGCTAATCTGAATCTTTTCTCTTTTGATGCCCTGCAGAATTGTTGATTTTTTCAAGGAGATGCCTCAGTTCTGCATAAAGGTTGGATTCATTCTGACTGGTTTGTATGGTTCAGAATGGGAGAAGAAGCTTGAGGTAATACAACACACACTCAAAATAGGTCATTTCCCCTGTTTTTGAACTGAAACACGTTTTAGGCATTCATCCCTTACTGATTAGTGCATTTTCTTTGTCTTATGCTCAGTTACAAGAGATGCAAGCTGATATTGTCCACTTATGCTCACTTGGCCGGTAAAGTTCTACTCTATGTTGTGTCTTTTGTCTGCTTGATTGTTTTACTTTTGGCTACATGTAACCTAAAATGCCCATTTAGCAATTTTATTCACTGAACCCTAGCCCATTTGCCCTTTTCCCTCTTTCTTCTAGCTTTTTCTTTGGTTTTGATCATTTATGACTATTACGTTTTGATACACGACAACGATGTTGTTTGCTTCAGGTATTACAAACGTGCATACCAGGAGCTATTCCTATCAAATGATGGCAAGCCTGCCGATAATTCTTCAGAAACAAGTGCGCAACAAGCTTCTGAACATTATCGCTTTGGATGGTTACTCTTCTTATCTCTTAGAATCCAAACAAATAGCCGAGCCAAGAATCTTTTAACATCCACAACTGAGCTAGTTTCTGTGTTGGTAAGGACTCCTACTATGATTGAACTCCACATGTGTCATCTGATATTCTCTTCTCATGCAACAAGACAATCCTGTATAATATTAGTCAACTTGTAAATAATGGTTGCTTCTTACTGCCTGCAGGCCGTACTTATTATTCATATCCCTGTGCGGCTAAGGAACTTCAGCATCGAGGATTCGTCCTGCTTTGGTAATGACTACATCTTTATTTTGAATTTTCTATATTCATGCATGGCTTGTTTGGTATTTACAGCTTTAAGCTGATGGATGCTGTTTATCACTTGATTTAGCTAAAAAGTCAGATAAGGGAATCAATCTTATTGCATCCCTCTGTGAAAGATATCTTACCTCAGAAGATGAATTGCGCAAAGCACTGGAGAAGACAAACACTCTCATTATGGATATTCTTAAAAAGAAACCATGCTCGGATGCTACAGAGTTACAGCAGGGCAATTTGTCTTTTATTGATCCAGGTATGAGTCTGGTCTGCCAATAAAAGTTTAAAGCTTTGCAATCAACTTTTGTCTTCAAGAGACTTTTTGCTGCACAATGTCACAACTACTTTGTTATTTAATGCAGAGGGCTTGACATTTTTCAAGAATTTTCTTGAGGAAGATTCATTGAAATCAAGTTTGCAGACCCTGGAAAGGGAATATGAGAATGCACTTAACACTAAGGGAGAACTAGATGAGCGCATGTTTGCTAATGATGAGGATAGTTTGCTTGGCAGTGGAAGTATTTCAGGAGGTGCCATCAAGTTACCAGGCACAAAGGTAATTTCTAAGAAGCCTATACCTGTTCCCTTCATTCCTTTAGAGCTCAAAAGCTGCGATCTTTAATAAACTTATCTGTAATATTGCAGAGAAAGTATGATGTTATGGCCTCACCTACAAAATCAACAACAAGCAGAGCCCCAATGTCTCCTCCTCGTTTCTGTGCATCACCTGTCGGAAATGGCTTTTGCAACTCAAAGATTGCTCCTTCCACCCCAGTGAGCACAGCAATGACAACTGCAAAGTGGCTTAGGAGTACAATATCACCCCTTCCTTCAAGACCTTCTGGGGAGTTACTGCGCTTCTTCTCGGCATGTGATAAGGATGTAACAGATGACATCACATGCAGAGCTGCCATTATACTTGGAGCCATATTCACAGGCAGTTCTTTCGGTGAGCGTATGTGTACTGCTGTGCGAAACACAAATGGGATGGATGCTATCTGGACAGAGCAAAGAAAAATGGAAGCTCTTAAGCTGTATTATAGAGTTCTGGAATCAATGTGCAGAGCAGAGTCACAGATCTTGAGTGGGAGCAATCTTACATCACTTCTGTCTAATGAGCGATTTCATCGGTGTATGATTGCCTGTTCTGCTGAGTTAGTCCTGGCCACTCACAAGACAGTCACAATGATGTTCCCAGCTGTGTTAGAGAAAACTGGCATAACAGCTTTTGACTTGAGTAAAGTCATAGAGAGCTTTGTTAGGCATGAAGATACACTTCCACGAGAGTTGAAGCGTCATCTGAATTCACTTGAGGAGCGGCTTCTGGAAAGCCTGGCATGGGAGAAAGGCTCCTCCATGTACAATTCCTTAATTGTTGCTAGACCGGCATTATCTGCAGAAATAAACCGGCTAGGTTTGCTGGCTGAGCCAATGCCATCACTTGATGCTATTGTGGTGCATCATGATATTTCACTGGGGGGCCTCCCACCTCTTCCATTTCAAAAACAAGAACGCTCACAAGGTAGCAGTTTTACAAAGCCATCACTAACATATGCCTGTTTCGTCATGTTTTTTATGTGTTGCTAAATGAGCAGTTTCTCTAGGGCTTTTCTATTTCCACATACGGGAGTTATTAAACTTCCAGTGTATTGATGTTTTCTGTAGATAAAGATGAAGTTAGATCGCCCAAAAGAGCTTGTACTGAAAGGAGAAATGTGCTGGTGGACATCTCATTTAGATCACCAGTGAAGGATACCATCAAATCAAAGTTACTACCTCCTCTTCAATCAGCATTTGCAAGGTTTACACTTCTTCCTGATTCATGTGTAAACTTGTCAGGTCAGTGAGATGCTAAATTGAACTTTTTTTGGCCTTAATTGCAGCCCAACAAGACCTAATCCTGCAGCAGCAGGAGAAACATGTGCAGAGGCAGGAATAGGTGTATTCTTGAGCAAGGTTAGTGCTTTTGATGCGATGTAATGTGGTGCACTAAAATGCTTGCTGATCACATTACACCTTTTTGCCCCATGCAGATAGCAAAACTTGCAGCTATTAGAATCAAAGGTCTCTGTGAAAGATTGCAACTTAATCAGCAAATTGTGGAGCGTGTATACTCCCTTGTCCAGCAAATTATCAGCCACCAGACTGCGCTCTTTTTCAACAGGCACATTGACCAGATTATACTGTGCAGCATATATGGAGTCGCAAAGGTATGTTTAAATTACTGCAATTAGAGAATCTACCATTAAAGGTGCTTGTTACAATATTTTACTGTTCATTTATCATTGTTTGCAGATATCTCAACTGACCCTTACATTCAAGGAGATTATTTTCTGCTACAGAAAACAACCTCACTGCAAGCCACAGGTTTTCCGTAGTGTTTATGTTCATGGGCCATCAAGAAGCCGCAGTGGGGTAAAGCTCTACCCTTACTTTGCTGTTTTGAGGGATTTTCTTGCTCAAATGGTTGTTATTCAGAAGTGGTATCTGACAAACTCTTTTCACACCAGAAAATAGGAGCAGACCATCTTGATATTATCACTTTCTACAATGAAATTTTTATTCCTACTGTCAAGCCTTTGTTGGTGGATCTTGGACCTTGCGCCAGTCCAAACAAAAACAGCGAGGAAAAAAGTGCTGCTGATGGTATGTATTGGTTTACTGAAATTAAGGAACACTGTTGAAATGCTGGATTTGTAAATGATTTTCCTCAAGTGCTATATTTTTTGTATATCAGCAGTTCCATTTCCAGAATCTCCTCGGCTGGCTAGGTTTCCAACCCTTCCTGACATGTCTCCAAAGAAAGTTTCTGCTACTCGTAATGTTTATGTCTCCCCACTAAGAACATCAAAGGTGTGTGTCAAAAATGATTTGTTGTACATCGTAAAGCTTCCATGTGTTGATCATCTGACTCTAAATTGTTATACTAGTCTCTTGATCAATGTCATTGACCATTTCAGATGGATACTTTGCTTTCTCCAAGCTCCAAGAGCTATTACGCGTGTGTCGGGGAGAGTACCCACGCATTCCAGAGCCCTTCCAAGGACTTGAAGGCCATCAATACCCGCCTAAATAGGTAAAGTTACAGAGGTGTTGGGATAAGTTTCTGTCATTCGACTATCAAGGAGAAAACAATACTTATCTCCAGAATACTTGTTATTTGTGCAGCGGGAAGAAAGTCAACGGAAGGCTCAACTTCGATGTTGATGTTGTCAGCGATCTGGTCGTGGCCAGAAGTCTCAGCGACCAAAATGGCAGCTCCGTTGCTGCGGTGACGGTTATCGGCACCAAGACGCCGGTAAAATGCGAGCAGCCGGACTCTTAGCTCTTCTCATGCCGTCACGCGGTGTCATGCCACGACCTACCGATACAAGTGCTAGTCTGTTAGGTGTCAGCCTGATATATGTTAGTAGATGTTTAGAAGAAGCCCTTTGTAATCTCTGATTCTGTTCCCTGACATGGGGAGTCCCTCTGTGAGCAGCTCTTATTATCTGTGACATATAAGAAAGGCTGCCCTGAGAACCTCCCCTAACCTCCTCTCTCGCTCACACGGCTTTTGAGCCTCTCCGTTTAGAAGAGTTTACGCTAATTTTAGTGTAGTGAGTAGCAATCTTGTAAATGAAAGCTGCTTGTTTGTTTTGGCTGTTCTGTCCTGAAATACTGTTGAGTGTTAGTCGACTGTGACATTTTTAAACCTAAGGCCACAGGCCCGGCTTATATATAAAGCCAATCGGCAACATAAAGTACAGAGTACAATGATCGAGCGAGTTACAGTGCGGGAAGATAGAGCGTTAGATGGTTACAGGATAATGTAAATGAAAAGCATAGCTAGGTAGATAGATCCCTCGCAGATTGAGCTGAAGGTAAGGAGTATCGAAGACGTGCTCGTCAGGTCCTAGTCCATACCTCGTCCGTCGCTACGTCCAGCAGAGCGTGGTCCTTTGGTTTGATCAAAACCCTCCAATGCTGCATATGAATAGACATTTGAAAAAACGCATCAGCCGGGTTACCAATCATTTTCCCTTCAATAGTCAGTTTGTTACGAATGTTCCAAAAAGCCCAGCATTGGGGCCACAAAGGCAAACCAAACTACTCTACGGAAGGAACCCGACACGCCCTGAGCTAACGCCATGAAATCGCCGGCCCCTGCCAGATTCTAATCGCAGTGCAGGATGTCCCTCATCCCGGCCCACATGAAAACCGCGAGTGGACAAGTGAAAAAAATATGGTTGCAGTCCTCTAGAGCCCCACATAAAGAGCATAGGCCATTCGACGGTCCCATTCGTTTGGCAACCTGTTCCGAAGACGGTAATCTACCTCGGATGAGCTGCCAAAGGAAAATCTTGATTTTTGGCGGTACCCGCGACCTCCATACCTCCTTGAAACTGGTGACACTCGCTCCCTGCGAGAGCGCAGAGTACATGGAACGGGTAGAAAAAACCCCGGAGGGTTCAAGGGACCACGAGATGACGTCGGCTTCCTCTCCCAAAGGTAAGCCTTGGACTTCCCGGCATAGGTTGTCCCATTCAACCAATTCTGGTAGTCCAAAATTACGGCGAAAATGAACACGCCATTCCCCGGGGGCACCCCCTACCACCCGTGCTCCCTGCACAGTGATAAAAGGGTTTGAGCAGCAGCTAAATAGGACAGGGAACCGTGCCCTGAGCCGGGCGTTTCCATTCCACCAGTCAAGCCAGAAGTAGGTCCGTTTCCCATCATGAACCTTATGCTTGGCCCCAAGTTTGAAATACCATTTAATCTTTTGGATCGCCTTCCAAAACTGAGACCCTGGGCAGGGACATCTTTGTCGAACAAATCCCTATCCCCTAGGTATTTGGCACGGAGGAGGTCTGCCCACAAACCCTCCGCATTCTGATAGAGCTTCCAAATCCACTTGACCATTAGGGCCAAGTTCATTAGTCTAGTGTTGAGGATCCCCAAACCCACAAGCTCCTTAGGCTTGCAAACCATAGGCCAATCCACCATATGGTATTCCCGCGGTCGCTGGTTCCCTCCCAGAAGAACCGAGCGCGGCAAGAGTCCATCGCCTTATGCGTAGCCGCATGGAGAAGGTAAATCCCCATGGCAAACATCGGTAGACTAGACAGGCAAAAGTTGGTGAGTTCAAGCCTGCCATGCGAGGCGAGGAGAAGACCCTGCCAAGGATCAACCCTGTGACCCACCTTTTGAGGGAGGAAATTCTAGTCCGAGACCCTCAGCTCTTTATCGCTAACCGGGAGGCCTAGATATTTCATTGGGAACGCTCCCAGTTTGCAGTTCAGCATGGCTGCTATCATGTGTTGCTCCGGTGCCGTCACCCCCATGACCAACACCTCGCTCTTGTCGAAATTGATTTTCAGCCCCGACATGTTTTCAAAACATAGAAGTAGCTTGAGATTCGCGATGCCCTCATCGGTCGGCTCAATCAGAATGAGCGTGTCATCTGCATACTGAAGATGCGAGATCCCACCTAGGATTAAGTGGGGCACAACCCCCTGGATGTGTCCTGCCAAGCAAGCATGCGATAGGATCGCCGCCAGTCTGTCGACCATGAAGTCGAAAAGGATAGGGGAGAGCGGATCCCCTTGGCGCACCCTGCGCACGTTGCGAAAGAAAGGTCCTATTTTGCCATTGGCGTTGATAGCAGCCTGTCCTCCCTAGACAAGCTGCATCAACCGTTGGACAATCATAGGCGAAAAACCTTTGCGAAAGAGAACCTCCCTAAGGAACTCCCAGTTCACCCAGTCGTAGGCTTTCTCGAAATCCAATTTCAGAATCAGACCCCCAAGCTTTCTAACTCTGAGTTTGTGAGTGATTTCGTGAAGAGCTAAGACCCCTTCATGCAAGCATCTACCCTTGATGAATGCAGATTGACTCCGATCAATCGTCCTATGCGCTAGAGGAGCTAGCCGGATCGCATAAGCCTTGGCCACGAATTTGAAAATCACATTAATAAGAGCTATCGGCCGGAATTGTTTGATTAAGTCCGCTCCCTTCACCTTAGGGATTAACGAGATAATCCCGTAGTTCCGGCAGGCAATGTCCACCCTCCCAAGGGCGAAATCATTCAGCAGCTGAAGAATTTTCCCTTTCAAGATTTCCCAGAACTTCTTGAAGAAGAGGACCGTAAGGCCATCAAGCCGCAGAGTGGAGTCCGGCTTCATACTCAGAAGCACCTCGTCCAACTCTTCAGACATGAAAGTTAATCTAGCTCTCGGTTTTCCCCTTCTGAGATCATGTTGCCCTCGTCCCAGAGGTTGTTTGCCAGGGCGAATTGGCGCGGTTCCCCTACCGCACCCATGAGCCCTTGGTAGAAACTGTATATATGCGCCATGAGGGCTTTTTGCTCGGTCACTTCCCCCTGATCAGAGATCAGTCTGGGAATGAGACACTTACGATGCCTCCCGTTGGCAATCGCATGGAAATACTTAGTGCACGAGTCACCCTTGACCGTCCACTGGAGCCTACTGCGCTGCCGCTAGTATTCCTCTTCCGTCCGATTGATGGCGAGGATTTGATCTTCTAGGTGGTAGCGTTGGGCCAACCTTCCTCGTCTAAACCCACTGAATCTGCCAACGAATCTAGGGAATTGATGTCTACGCACGCGTCTGTTCTTGTAGACAGTGTTGGGCCTCCAAGTGCAGAGGTTTGTAGAGCAGCAGCAAGTTTCCCTTAAGTGGATTACCCAAGGTTTATCGAACTCAGGGAGGAAGAGGTCAAAGCTATCCCTCTCAAACAACCCTGCAATTACGATATAGAAAGTCTCTTGTGTCCCCAACACACCCAATACACTTGTCAGATATATAGGTGCACTAGTTCGGCGAAGAGATAGTGAAATACAAGTAGTAGTGATGATTATAAGTAGTAAATGTAATCTGAAATAAATATCGTTGTAAGCAAACATGTAACAAAACTGAAAGGAAACAGTGTGCAATGCTTGGAAACAAGGCATAGGGATCATACTTTCACTAGTGGACACACTCTCAACAAATATAACATAATTGAACCAATAGATACTAGGGATTTCTATTTTCGTGCCCTCATGTCCTTAGTTGTACTCAGTTTTCCCCAGCTCGTTAGTTTTTCCTCAGTTTTCCCCAAGCCCTTATCTGAAACCCTCAGAAGGAGCTCGGACGGGAGGATTCTCGTTTAGTTCACCGTTCCATGCTGACGTGTGGGGTCACATCATGTGGGGCCACGTCGTGTGGGGCTGGTAGAAAGGGACCGCGTGGGACAGGACGAGACCGCGTTTGGTTGTACGTGAGAGCTCGGTTCTGTCTCTCTCGGCCCAAATTGGTATTTTTTAGAGCGCCTTTTTCCCCTCTCTCTCTGTAACAGTTCTCTCTCTTTTCACCAAATTAGTATCAAATCTAGAGAAGCTTCTATTTCTGTTTTTCTTTAATGAGTGTTGCCTTCTGGCCCTCATTTTTTGCCCAATATGGTAACAAATCTAGTAGCAAATCTAGAAGCTAGTATAGGATAAATTCACAACAGCATAATAAATCCAGAAAACTAAGTATAATACATAAACTGCATGCAGCAGCCAAAAGCAGCCAATAACGAATCTGTTCTTCATTCCTCATATATTTCGTCGTCGCTACATTCCATGAGATGAAGGAAATATTCACTGAACTCCTTCCGTCTGCAGTGTGCAGCCAATACATCCTCCAAACGGTATGGCCTTTGTTCATTTCTCATACCGTAGTATCCTAATCTATCCACACGTCGTGGCCACTCATCCCAGGCCTTTCTATCATCAAAGTACTCTCTGATATAACCCAAATCCACGTAGTAGATGCAGCCAGGTCGAACTATTGGGTGCACTCTGGTGTCGATGGAGATACACCGGATATAATTGACGAAGAAGGCATGACTGCCAATGTTACTGACGGCATGGAGAGAGCGGCTCTTAGTGTCCACACGGTACACCAATGGTTGACCTTCCTCCAAATACCTGTTGTTGTCAATGCTGCCGCCCAACAACACAAGCAGCAGATCACTATCCAACTTCACAAGGTAGAACTTGGAATCATTTCCAAGTTCTGGAAATGAAAATAGTGTCTCCATATTAACAGTGCTCGCGCGCTGCTCCAACTGGACATTGTTGGTGCACACTAATGTTCTGAACTCATTCACAGCTATTGCATACAATTCACCATTGAACGGGGTAATGCAACGCAGAGAATGGTCCTCGATCGAAAATCTTCCTTCTCCCCAATCTTCTTCATCTATATCCTTAGTTGGAGAGCTCTCGTCGACCCAAGCAATTTCCATGGGGTAACCTGTGCAAACGAAGACCATAGTCGGGGACTTCATTACAGCAACTGACTCCACAATCATAGATGGCATCTGCGCCTCAAACATAGTGTTCAATGTCTTTGTGAGTGGGTTTAGAAGTCGTATCTTGTGCGGCTGGTTTTTTTGGGCAAGCACGATGACGCCACGGTAAAAGCCGACGAAGTAATATCTAAAATATATTGATGAAGATAACATTCAACACTAAGATGTTTACGATTGAAAATAAAAATAGATTAACTCTATAGATATGGAGGAATTCGAACCTTGCATGAACTTCTGTTAGATCGATGGTGACGTAGCGGGATGTGCGGAGGTTGAGGAAGGAGAACTCAGCGGCGCGTGGAAGGGCGTGTTCTACCATGATCCATTTGTGTAGGTGCACGTCGAGCTCAGGTAAATCTGAGCGCCAATTTGTACAAACTTGCCTCAAAGCAGAGTAGGTGTCCACGTACTCCTCGTTCGCCAGTAAGCAGTCGCCAATCTTGTGAAGTGGTTTGTCACCCTTAAGAGAGGCCCAGTTCACAGAGGCGCCGCGCTTGGATGCGCCGCCCTCAGAGGCGACGGGCTCGGCGGCGACGGCCTCGGATGCGACGGGCTCGGATGCGACGGGCTCGGAGGCGATGGGCTCGGAGGCGACGGGCTCGGAGGCGACGGGCTCGGGGGCGACGGCCGCCGGCGCATTCTTCGTCTCCATCGCCGGCAGGGGAGCGTGCGTAGGGCGGTTGGGGTTTTTTCGATTTGGAGAAGGTGATGGGACGTGAGAGGTGTAGTTGCGTGCATGAGTTATAATGAGACTGTGTGCAGAGGGAGGGAGAGAGGGGCTCTGTACTGGCAAAATGACGGTTCATCTCAGCAGTTGACGTTTGGTCTCAACATGCGCACCGCGCACCGCGACACGCGTCCGTGGTACTGCACGTCTGCACCGTTACGTGTACTCAGTTCTACCATCGAGTCTTACACTAGAAAAATATCTGTACTCAGTTTTCCCCTCGAGTACTAATACTGGCTAGTGCAATATACTCAGTTTTACCCTCAAGTGACTGGTCAACAGAGAGTCAACAAATGGGATTAAGCTATCTAATTGAGTCATTTCATGCGCAAAAAAAATCAAAAAAATAAAATCATAGTGCCTCCTACTCATGGAGTCTTGTTACGCGACCTGCCACGTAGACAATCATATATAAATTAAGTTTTAACACAAATGGCCACTTCTCAAATCACTAGTAGCTATGAAGGTTCATGGCTTTTGAAAGGATCGTATGAGCGACTAGAGGGGGGTGAATAGGAGCTACCCAATTTTTTACTTCTTTTCAAGTTAAGGCTAGACAAGAAGGTAAATTCTCTAGATGTGCTACTAAGTGAATTTACCTAGAGTGACAAGCACGCTAGCAATAACAATATAGGTAAAGGTACAAGTAAAGGATAGAGGTAACCGCAATGGAGACACGAAGACACAAGGATGTATTCCCGTAGTTCCTTCCTTGTTACGGGAAGTACGTCTACGTTGGAGAGGTGTGGCGCCACAAAGGCCACCAACGCCACAAAGGCTCACCCTATTCTCCGGTGAACAAGCCACAAAGGCGAGTTCACGCTCCACTAAGCGATGCCCTTGAAGGCGGCACGAGACCTTTACACAAAGTATTGGGGCGAGCTCCACAACTCAATTGGAGGCTCCCAATAGGCCCACCAAGCTCTTACACACAAAGTTAAGCTTGGGGGACGTCTTCTTCCGGCTAGGAATCCAATGAACACAAGTCTTACAAGCCCCTCAACAAAACGAGGGGGAAATCAAATCGCCTTGGTGGAAGTATAGATCTAGGTCTTCTCCCTCAACTCCCAAAAGGGCTTTGAGTTCTATTGGCTAGGGAGAGAGATCTAGTGCTTTGAAGCTTAGCAACAATGGAGGAGAGAGAGTGGAAGCCGTAGCCGCTTCTAGAGGTAGAAGAAGGCTTTATATAGTCCTCCACAAAATGTAGCCATTGCTGGCCGACTAGGGCCGGAGTCTCCGGCTAGGAGGGCCGGAGTCTCCGCCCTAAGTGACTCTAGGGTCGGAGTCTCCGGCCAGAGACAAAAGTCTCCGGCCCAACTCTGGCCTGGCATCTGAATCGTCCGAGCCCTTTCGCAAACCAAAACCAGCCAGACAGACCGGAGTGTCCCGCCACTGGGGACCGGAGTCTCCGGCCTCAGCCTGCCGACCCGGAGTCTCCGGCCAGAGACAGAAAGTCTCCGGCCCAACTCCGGCCTGGCATCTGACTTGTCTGACTTTGAGGTTTGCCAAGGTGAGACTCCTAGACCGGAGTCTCCGGCCAGCAGGGCCGGAGTCTTCGCCCTAGAAGATGCACCAGCAACATTTCGTGGATCCCCTCTCCACCATTTCCACCTTCGCGAAGCACCCTACAAGACAATTAAGCCCTAAACCCACTACTGGACTACGGGCTCTGATCTTTTCTTCCTTTTTGGGGTGCACCTCCGCGAGATCCTGAATCAACCTAGAAAATCTGCAGAACTTTAATAGCATGGTTAATTCACCATATGTTGTTAACAAACACCAAAATACATTTATTAGGGAAATGCTCTTTCAATCTCCCCCTTTTTGGTGTTTGATGACAACATACGGATTTGCGAGATATAAGCACAAGAAAATAAAATATATAGTCAACGCTCCCCCTACTTGTGTGCACAACACCATTTCCATTTAAACATGAGTCCACACAAGTAAGGATCATTACTCCCCCTATATATTTCACAATTATACCAAGTGCACAAAACAATATATGAGACTAACCACAAGCATAGAAGTAAGACTAAACAAGATAGCATACACTAATAATAGTCTTACTAGCAATAGAGGAACATTTCACAATTATACCAAGTGCACAAAACAATATATGAGACTAACCATAAGCATAGAAGTAAGATTAAACAAGATAGCATACACTAATAATAGTCTTACTAGCAATAGAGGAACTTAAGTCTCACAATAATACCAAACCACACAGATGAGAGTTCAACACTAAGATAAATGAGACACAACATGAACACCATGGAGTTGTGTCTCGACCAAAGCAAATTTAAAGCAACTCCAAATAAACCCATCCCATGGCAAATCCCACAAAGACAACCTAATAGAGCTACTTCTCCCCCTTTGGCATCGGGACACCAAAAAGGGAAAAGAGCGATGCTACACGCCCAAGAGATCACTCATCGTCTTCCTCGGGCTCGTCCTCGGAACCGGCATTGAAGTCCTCATCCCCTTCTTCAATATCTTTAGAAGCCATGGGCTTCTTGCCATGACGCACATTGGAGGTGCCAGAGGTGACCTCCTCAAAGGCTTGCCAGTCTGTCAGACCCTTGCTCCACTTGCCATAGGAGTGAGTGCCGGATGATGAAGAGGAAGGAGGTGATTCTACATAGCCCGGTTGAGAAGCCCGAAACGCCTTGTGAAGAGCATGTTGATTGTCATTCAGGTGCTTTTGAGCGTTGTAGCTCTCATATTGCTTGTGACGGATGTCCACATTCATGCATATCACATTCCTTTGAAACCAATTGAGCTTCTTGAATTCTTGCCCAAACTCATTGTTGGAGATAGAGCCGGTATTGCTAGCATGCTTCATCCTTGGGCCCCTTCTAGTTGAAACCCCTTCGGCAAAGGCATCATCATCTTCACCTCTCACCAGAGCAAATGGTTCCTTGGAGTGACCGGTGGGTTCCTTGCGTTGAAGCTTTGCAACCTTGTGGTCTACAAGGTTTGCCTTGAGAAGAGGATGGTTGAGTCCTTGAGCACGGATGAGCTTCATGACAAATGGGGCATAAAGAGGAGTCTTCTTGTTGACAATGCAATCATTGATTTCCTTGTGAATATAATCCATCACATCAAGGGGCTCAACATGTGCGGTCTCCCCTTTGCAATAGACTTCATGAGAGTAGGCCAAGAGGTTCACTAAGGCCCCACGAATAGCATCAAAGTTACCGGCTTGAGGGGCAATGGAGGCCCGGAATATGCGGAGCAAAATGTTGGACCGTTTAGATAGCCCAAGGGTGCCTCCAATGACAATCTTCTTATCATCCCCGGTGTAGAGAGGAGCAGGCTTCTTCTTCTCATAGTACTCACCGTCCACATGCAACCTCATGCCACTAGGAGCAGTAGCACCACGAAAATCATAACCAAGGAGAGCGGCAAAGTCCATGAAGTTGGAGTGGCAAACCTCTTCTCCGGTCATCCAAGTCATGGGGATCTCCTCACCATCCCCAAATACCAAGGTAGCAAAGAACTGATGGACCAAGGTGATGTTGTAAGGCTCTTGAATCTTCATGAGTGCATGGAGCCCAAGCTTGCGAGTGATCCACACGGCCTCTGCGAAATATGCATTGTACTTGGCAAAATGGGAGAAGTCCATGACCGTCTGAGGACAAATCGGATACTTCTTGAGAGAAGCATAGAACTCCTTCATGATCAGCTCTTGTTCTTTACGGACAAAGCAACGGTCACGAGAGTTGCGCGGGAGAGCATACATGTTCCTCTTCCTCATCTCAACATATTCTGAGGATGACAACCCTTCCAAAGTCACAAGGCTATCGAACTTGACCTTCTTAGTAGCCTCGGCACGTTCCTCTTCCGCCATCCTAGTCTTAAGTTTCTTGGCATCCCTAGCTTGCTGAGCAATGACCGACTTCTGAGCAAGAGCCCCTGTGGCGGGATTGACAACCAACTTGTCCTTGTTGTGAGCGGCCGGTTTCCGAGAACCACCTGCACCTGTGAATGAGTGAGGAAGATAGCAAGGTTGAGGTGGCATGTCCTTGAGCCAAAAAAGTAGCAACTATGCTGTGATTGATGCACCCAGGTCTGATCTAGCCGGAGTCTCCGGGGACTAGGGCCGGAGTCTCCGGCCGAAACCAGAGACTTTGCGTCCAGGCCAGAGTCTCCAGCCACAGGGGTCGGAGTCTCCGGTTGGACCCAGGAGCCCGAGCCTAGGAGACCACATTGAACAAATCGAGTGCAAAAACCACAATAAAGTTGCTAGGAAGATGATAGATAGCCACTAGAAGGTAGTACACCATACCAAACTAAGGGAAACATGCACATCTCATAGATCTAGAGAGAACTAGATGGAGGAGATGGAGGGCAAGTTTACCGGAGTCCATGGCGCAAAATCGACCAGTGGGATTGATCTCACACCTCCAAGGAGTTGATTTGCTGGTGGCACGGCGGATCCCAGAGCTTGGAGAGGCTCCGGGGGGCGATCTATGGCAAGGGGGCGGCAGGGGAGAGAGCAGGGGCACGGGGGTGGATGGGGAAGAATGAACCGTTCTTCCCCACCCCGTGCCCTAAGTATTTGAGTCGAAACCGCCCGGCCGGAGTCTCCGGTACTTACCCCGGAGTCTCCGGCCAACCGGAGTCTCCAGGCTGTAAACCTCGGAGTCTCTGGCCCCCCCTTGACAAGATCAGCATTTATAGTGTAAAAGGACATGACATTTAAAGAATTTCAGCATGTTTGAGGATGAGATAGGCTTGGGATGGAAACAATGACACTGTGTGGTACAAAATGCTCATGTTTGCAAACATGCAAATAAAACCAAATAAGACCAAACATGAGCATGTTCCCATAGAGAAAGAATAAGACAATAAAACCAAATGGGAAACTCCTCCACTAAGGAGGTCGGTGGCCAAAGGCCACCATGTATGAGTATATAGGTATGGCACCGCACAGATATATCTTGGGCCCAAAACCTAGACTCATCGATTAAGCTCAAAACTGTCACAAATGACAAGATAGAACAATATGCTTACTATTGGCATTATGGGGGGAGGGATAGCCCAATCAATTAGGACCGCACTCCCCCTATTTCCATGCCCACATCTAGAACAACACACACGTTAGAGTATGGGAGTATATGCACCTAGCTCAAGCCACATTGCTTGAATCAATGATATTTAGTTCATGCCTCAATTCCCGGAATCTTGCTTCATCAAGAGGCTTCATGAATATATCGGCAAGTTGCTCATTAGTGCCAACATAAGATAGATCAATATCTCCACGGTTGACATGATCCCGAATGAAATGATGACGAATCTCAATATGCTTCGTCTTGTTGTGTTTCATCGGGTTGTGAGCGATCTTGATTGCACTTTCATTATCACATAAAAGAGGCACTTTGTCAAAAATGACACCGTAATCCTTCAAAGTTTGACTCATCCATAAGAGTTGTGCACAACAACTTGCCGTGGCTACATATTCAGCTTCGGTGGTAGAGAGAGACACACAATTTTGTTTCTTAGATGACCAACACACCAAAGACCTACCAAGAAATTGGCAAGCCCCGGAGGTTGATTTCCGTTCCACTTTGTCTCCCGCCCAATCCGAATCCGAGTAACCTACAAGATCAAAACTTGCTCCCTTTGGATACCAAAGACCAAAGTTAGGGGTATTCACTAAATATTGAAAGATTCTCTTGACCGCCACTAAGTGGCTTTCTTTTGGTGCGGCTTGAAAATGTGCACAAACTCCCACACTTAACATAATGTCCGGTCTAGATGCACAAAGGTAAAGCAAGGAACCAATCATAGATCTATAGAGTTTTTGATCCACTTCTTTACCATTAGGATCGAGATCAAGATTAACCTTTGTTGGCATGGGAGTCTTTGCACCTTTGACTCCTATCATCTCGAACCTCTTGAGCATGTCTTGGGTATATTTGGCTTGGTTCACAAAAGTCCCTCCCTTCAATTGTTTGACTTCAAATCCAAGGAAGAACTCTAACTCCCCCATCATAGACATCTCAAACTTGTCGGTCATGAGCTTAGCAAACTCATCATTGAAAGCTTTGTTAGTAGAACCAAATATAATATCATCAACATATAATTGGCAAATGAAAAGCTCCCCATTGACCTTCTTAGTAAAAAGAGTGGGATCGATCACCCCAATTTCAAAACCACGATCAACTAACAACTCTTTAAGGTGCTCGTACCACGCACGTGGGGCTTGTTTGAGGCCATAGAGCACCTTATCAAGTTTGTAAACGTGGTTAGGAAACTTAGGGTTTTCGAAGCCCGGGGGTTGCTTCACAAAAACTAATTCATTTAAAGGACCATTGAGAAATGCACTTTTAACATCCATTTGTTGAAGTTTAAAGTTATGATAAGATGCATATGCAAGTAAGATGCAAATGGATTCAAGACGGGCAACGGGAGCGAAAGTTTCACCAAAGTCAATACCCTTAACTTGGGAAAAACCTTGAGCCACCAATCTTGCCTTGTTACGAATGACAATGCCATTTGCATCTTGCTTGTTCTTGAAGATCCACTTGGTCCCAATGACATTACGGCAATCTTTGGGTCTTTCTACTAGAGTCCAAACTTTGTTGCGCTCGAAGTTATTGAGTTCATCATGCATGGCATCAAGCCAATCTAGATCCTCAAGCGCCTCATAAACTTTCTTGGGTTCTACACAAGAGACAAAAGCATGATGAAAGCTAAAGTTAGAAAGTTGCCTCCTTGTGTAGACACCTTTACAAACACTCCCAACAACATTTTCCAAGGATATGCTTCTTCGTCGAAGAATGGACTCAAGCTTCTTCTCACGGTGAGTGCGAGCCTCAAGAGGAGATTCTTGAGAGACTACTTGATCATCTTCATGATCGCTGTTCTGGTCCTCGCCTTGACCAGTTGGATTGCCTTGATCATCGAGTGGCCCATAGCCACGAAATTCTGAAGGATCTTCATCAAGGCCTTGATCACCCCCGGAGACTCTGGTATCCAGACCCGGAGACTCCGGTATAGGCCGGAGAGTCCAGACCATAGGGGCCGGAGACTCCGGGCAAGATTGCTCGGTGGGATGATCTTGAGGTTGAGGGTGCGCAGCTTGTCTTTGGTCAATGTCATGTGGGTGTTCAGCAGGTGAAGGCTCCACTTGTGTAGAGCATTGTCCTTCTCCTTCGGCTAAAAGGTGTCCCTCAATGGGCCGGAAGAATCCGACACCCATTTTTCTTATGGCTTGGGGAGGAATTTCATCACCTACATCACGAACACCACTTTGTCCCACAAAGGAACCATTATCTTCATCGAACCTCACATTACAAGTCTCTATAACATGCCCGGTGGACTTGCTATAGATCCTATAGGAATGTGAGTCCATGGAGTAACCAACAAAGATACCCTCTATAGCTTTAGAATCAAATTTTGACAAACGAACACCTTTCTTGAGATAGAAGCACTTACAACCAAATACCTGGAAGTACATGATGTTGGGCTTTTGCCCGGTAAGTATTTCATAGGGAGTCGTGTTCAAGTTCTTGTGGAGATAAATCCGGTTGGTGGCATGGCATGCGGTATTAATAGATTTGGCCCAAAAGTTGTATGGAGACTTGAACTCCGCCAACATAGTTCTTGCCGCATCCATAAGAGTCCGGTTCTTCCTCTCAGCAACTTCATTATGTTGCGGGGTATATGCAGCGGAATATTAATGTTTGATACCCGCATCACTAAGAAACTCATTTAGGGAGTAGTTCTGGAACTCGGTGCCATTGTCACTTCTTATAGTCAATATGGTGGTATTGAATTGACGCTCAACTTCGGTGGCAAAGTCTTTGACGGTTTGTTGGGTTTCACTCTTGAACTCAAAGAAATAAACCCAAGTGTATCTTGAATAGTCATCGACAATCACCAAGCAATACTTCTTGCCACCAAGACTTGCATAAGTGGGAGGTCCAAAGAGATCCATGTGAAGGAGCTCCAAGCACCTCTTGGAAGAGATAATAGTCTTGCTTGGATGGCTTGTTTCATGCATCTTCCCTTCAATACATGCCCTACAAACACGATCTTTGGCAAAAGAAACATCCTTTAGTCCGAGTATGTGGCCGCCGGTGTAGAGATTTTGCAAAGCTCTCATATTGACGTGGGCTAACCGGCGATGCCAAAGCCATCCCACGTCGGCCTTAGCAATTAGGCATATCGCGGCCGTAGTGGGTTTCTCCGAGAAGTCCACCACATACAAGCCATTTTCGACATACCCAACAAAGGCAACCTTGAGAGACTTACTCCACATGATGACCACAATATCAACATCAAAATATGTGGCATAGCCCATAGTAGCAAGTTGATGAACGGGAAGTAAATTATAACCAATGCTTTCGACAAGCATGACATTCACTAGGGACACGTCTGGAGTGATCACCACCTTACCGAAACCAAATACCTTAGAGGATGACTTATCACCATATGAGACCGTGACATTTGAAGTATTTGGCTTTAGATCTTCCACAATATTTTTGCTTCCGATCATGTGGCTTGTGGCACCACTATCAATAATCCATTTTTCTCCTCCAAAAGCAATGTCCTACAAGAGATCAATTCTTGGTTTTAGGTCCCCATTTTTGGATGGGTCCTCTTTTGTTAGTCACAAGAATCTTAGGTACCCAAATAGCATATTCAATGTAACCATCATAGGGACCAACATATTTAGCATAGACATCACCATAATAATCCCTAAGAAGAACATAATGAGGGTTATATTTTCCTGCAAAATCATTGTGAGTAGGGCCGGAGACTCCGGCATTTGGGAGCGCAGACTCCGGGCTAGATGAACTAGCCGAAGACTCCGGACCCTTTGACCCGGAGACTCCGGTCTCCTCGATTTTCTTCTTTCCATTCAGCTCCTCCCACTCCTCCTCTGTGTAACAAATATCAAAGGGGACATGAGGAGTAGGAGCAGCAGCAGGCTTTGACTTCTTCTTGTTCTTCTTATTCTTCTTCTTCTTCTTCTTTGAGGGCTTGGCCATCAAACCAAGATCCCCTTTCTTTGACGACTCGGCAACAAATCCGAGGCCCTCCTTACCCTTGAACATTCTTTGATTGTTCAAGAGATCATTAAGATTCTTCTCTCCTTGAATGCAAGTAGCAAGGCCCTTAGCAAGATCGGCCTTCAACCTATTGTTCTCCTCAATGATATCACTATGATCACATATAGAGTTAGAAGAACAAGGAACTTCAATAACTTGCATTGGTGGGACTATAGATTGTTCAATAGTTAGTTGAATTTGAAGTTGCTCACGAATCTTGGTGAGATGAGAGAATTTGCTTTCCAAAGCCTTGTGGGCTTCTTCAAGCTTCTCAAACTTCTCACGAAAATCATTATGACCAACGTTAAATTCAACTTTCTCCTTTTTAAGCAACTTGACCATAGCAAGAGCATGGTCACGTTCTTTAGTGAGTTTTGACAAGATTAGATTATGAGACTCTTCTAGTCCCAACAATTTCTCCTCTAAAGAGACTCTCAAGTTTTGCTCTTCTTCGAGCTCAATTGATAGAGAGCCAATATCATCGGCGGCTAATCTTTCCAACTCCTCCTTTTTCTTGATAGTGTCATGGGCATCACCTATTTCACACATTAGTGTCTCAAAGTATATCTTGGTTGGACCCTTCATGTTAGCAATAAATTCATCACAAGAAACTAGTTCTTTCTTAATCTTAAGACTACTCACATCATCCATAGAAGTAGAATCGGAATGAGATGATGAAGGAGTAGGTGATGATGTTACCTCCGAGGCCTTGGCCATAAGACACTTGTGGGTGGTGATGATGGCGTTCTCATTTTGTGAGTTGAAGAGGGATGTAGGTGGAGTGGAGACAATGGCAATGGCGGCCATTTCTCCATTCTCTTCATCTACGGAGTCATCATCATCGGACCCGGAGTCATACTCCTCATGAACCACCAACACTCTTTCTCCTTTCTTCTTGTTGTCCTTGTTCCCATGCTTCTTGGATGGGTAGAACTTTGATGACCGGCGCTTGGGGATGAGCCGGCCTTCATTGTCCTCCTTGTTCTCATAAGGACATTCGGCGATGAAGTGCTTGATTCCTCCACAATTGTAGCAATGCCTCACTTTAGGGTCACCACCCTTCCTTGGAAAAGACTTGAACTTGGATCCCTTCGTCTTGTGCTTGTTGGCATCCCAAAAAGCATTTGCATTGAGAGCCAAGTGTTCATGGAGTGCAAACTTGAGATCTTCCGGAGACCAACACTCTTCTTCATATATTTCTTCTTCTCCCTCACCTTGCTTGGACACCACCTTGGCCTTGAGAGCAAGATTGTGAACTCCTTGTTCGGCAAGAACACGAGCTCTAGTCTCTTCCGCATTCTTCTTCAAGATAGACAAGGCGGTGAACTCGCAAAGAACTTCATTTGAGGTCATACTCCCAAAATCCGGTCTTGAACGGATTATCTCGGACCGCATGGGTTCTCTTGGGTTGATGGAGGTAATGAACATGCGCTTGACATAGTCATCACCATTGTCTTTGCACCCGAACCCGGTCAAGGCCGTTGCAAGAGCCAAGATCCTTTGGTACATCTCATCGGGAGTCTCATTGTCTCGCATCATGAAATCCCTCTCTTCACTCTTGAGCTCATCAAACTTGGAGGACCGAATACTCTCATTCCCAATGAAGAGCATAGTGAGATAGTCCCATACTTCCTTGGCAGTGCTCAAGTTGTTGATGTGTGCCGCATGAGTATCCGGCACGGCTTGTTGAAGGAGATGCTTGGCGGTGGCATTGAGTTGCTCATCAACTTCTTCCCTTCCGGTCAAGTTGTGAGGATCATGAGGTGCAAAGCCATTTTGTATGACCCTCCACAAATGAGTAGAAGAGCTAGAAATATGAGATTTCATTAGTCCTTGCCATTTAATAAAATTGCGAGAATCAAGCTTAGGAGGAGATCCCATGTTGTTAATGTGTGGCATAGGATAATAGACCGGCGGAGGGGAGTAGGTGTTAGGAGGTGGAATGAAAACACCCTTTGCCGGACCATCATTTTCCTTAGGAGGGGCACCTTTATTCTCGGCGGAGGTGGAGCCATTGTTAGGTGGCTTCACCTTAGCCAAGGAGAGTTCCACATTAGGTGTGGTGTTTGGGTCGGTGGGCCCGGAAGGTTTCTTTCCAAAATATTCCTCAAACATAGCCTTCATCTCCAATCTCATAGAGGCTTGCATTGTGTCCAAGGACGCCAAATGCTCCTCTCGTGAGATTGAAGAGGAAGATATAGATGGAGGAGTATCTTCGGGAGGAGTTTCTTTACCCTTATCCTCACCCATAGTCTCGCCCATACTCTTAGGCGGTTAAGCCCGAATAAGAGACCACGCTCTGATACCAATTGAAAGGATCGTATGAGCGACTAGAGGGGGGGTGAATAGGAGCTACCCAGTTTTTTACTTCTTTTCAAGTTAAGGCTAGACAAGAAGGTAAATTCTCTAGATGTGCTACTAAGTGAATTTACCTAGAGTGACAAGCAAGCTAGCAATAACAATATAGGTAAAGGTACAAGTAAAGGATAGAGGTAACCGCAATGGAGACACGAAGACACAAGGATGTATTCCCGTAGTTCCTTCCTTGTTACGGGAAGTACATCTACGTTGGAGAGGTGTGGCGCCACAAAGGCCACCAACACCACAAAGGCTCACCCTATTCTCCGGTGAACAAGCCACAAAGGCGAGTTCATGCTCCACTAAGCGATGCCCTTGAAGGCGGCACAAGACCTTTACACAAAGTATTGGGGCGAGCTCCACAACTCAATTGGAGGCTCCCAATAGGCCCACCAAGCTCTTACACACAAAGTTAAGCTTGGGGGACGGCTTCTTCCGGCTAGGAATCCGATGAACACAAGTCTTACAAGCCCCTCAACAAAACGAGGGGGGGAATCAAATCGCCTTGGTGGAAGTGTAGATCTAGGTCTTCTCCCTCAACTCCCAAAAGGGCTTTGAGTTCTATTGGCTAGGGAGAGAGATCTAGTGCTTTGAAGCTTAGCAATAATGGAGGAGAGAGAGTGGAAGCCACAACCGCTTCTAGAGGTAGAAGAAGGCTTTATATAGTCATCCACGAAATGTAGCCATTGCTGGCCGACTAGGGCCGGAGTCTCCGCCCTAAGTGACTCCAGGGCCGGAGTCTCCGGCCAGAGACAAAAGTCTCCGGCCCAACTCCGGCCTGGCATCTGAATCGTCCGAGCCCTTTCGCAAACCAAAACCAGCCAGACAGACCGGAGTCTCCGGCCACTGGGGACCGGAGTCTCCGGCCACTGGGGACCGGAGTCTCCGGCCTCAGCCTGCTGACCCGGAGTCTCCGGCCAGAGACAGAAAGTCTCCGGCCCAACTCTGGCCTGGCATCTGACTTGTCTGACTTTGAGGTTTGCCAAGGCGAGACTCCTAGACCGGAGTCTCCGGCCAGCAGGGCCGGAGTCTCCACCCTAGAAGATGCACCAGCAACATTTCGTGGATCCCCTCTCCACCATTTCCACCTTCGCGAAGCACCCTACAAGACAATTAAGCCCTAAACCCACTACTGGACTACGAGCTCCGATCTTTTCTTCCTTTTTGGGGTGCACCTCTGCGAGATCCTGAATCAACCTAGAAAATCTGCAAAACTTTAATAGCATGATTAATTCACCATATGTTGTTAACAAACACCAAAATACATTTATTAGGGAAATGCTCTTTCAGCTTTCCCCTCAAACCCCTTCTCAAAACATATATACCCAAAACATAGTTTGTCTGAATGAGGCCATAATTTTTACACTCATGTATATTTGAATTGCTAATACTTTGAGGTAGGCCAACCTGGGTTTCATTGTACAAAACATGTGTTTTTCTTTTTCTAAATATCTTATTTGAATTCCTTAGCCTGTTTACTATTTACTTGCCCTTGTATCCTTGATACTACTCAGTTTTATCCTCTCCCTTCTCATAGAAGCCCAAACTTGGCCTGATTGGTCAAGCTGTTGTCACACGGATCGTGCCCACCTACCATCGATCCTATGATCTAATGGGCAGGATCGTGCCACCCTCTCTCTATCTGTCGGTGGCAAACTACTACCCCTCTATGTATGCTAAATAACAAGTTTGCCACCGGATTCAACAAGTTTGGTAATCACGAATTTCTTGTAGGCATTACTTTTCACGGTAAAATGATGAACTATCACGAATTTCCATTTCTTTTAGGCATTACTTTTCACGGTAAAATGATAAACTGTCACGAATTTCCACTTCTTGTAGGCATTACTTTTCACGGTAAAATGATAAACTATCATGAATTTCCATTTCTTGTAGGCATTACTTTTCACGGTAAAATGATAAACTATCACGCATTTCCATTTCTTTTAGGCATTACTTTTCACGGTGAAATGATAAACTATCATGAATTTCCTTTAGGCCTTACTTTTCATGGTAAAATAATAAACTATCATGAATTTCCATTTCTTTTAGGCATTACTTTTTTGTTGAAATATAAACCCCCACAACGGTCATCTCCGCCTTAATTTATTGTGTAAACCCCACAACGGTCATCTCTACCTTAATTTATGGTGTAAACCCCACAACGGTCATCTCTCCCTTATAAACCCCCAGAACGGCCATCCCTCATGTCAATAGGTTCTGCCTCTCTCTTCTTCGTTCACATAGACTTGATCCATTGCCATGGCTTCCACGTCTCGGACGCCGACCGGAAGGGGAAGGAGAAGGGGAAGGGGCAGCCTGGGTGGTGGATCATCATCATTGCCACCACCACCGTCAACACTGCCATTGATCATAGAGGAGTTCTTAATCGTCATCTATGAAGACCCTTTGGCCAAGAATGTACGTACGCGTTCCCACATATATGATGCATGTGATTAATTATGTGCATGTTCTAAAAAACCTGTAATTTCAAACGATCGGCGCTCGATCTCTTTGCAGGTACTCCCACAAAAGTTTGCGGACTATCTTGACAGCCAGGAGCCCGCAAAGGTGTATCTACGAGCAACTGACTGCGGTCCTCGTCTCTGGACCGTGGAGATCCTATTTGACGGACAAGGCCGGATGTACCTCGGCAAGGGCTGGGAGAATTTCGCCATCGCGCACGGTGTGGATTTCGGCTACATCCTACACTTGAAATATGAAGGCGATGATTTGCTCACAGTGAAGGTGTTCGACGTAACAATGTGCAGGAAGTACTACTACACGGACGACGAAGATACTGACGATGAAAGCGATAACGACATGAAGCCATGCATCCATCCCCTTTAGATAAGGGGATTATGACCAAGAATATATATGTAGCTTCATATGCATCGATTTAGAGATCTAGCTATTTTCTATATATTATGCATATAAAAATAATAGGGAATCGCAATTTCCACCATGATTCGAGCACCACAGCCTCCAAACGATGACGATGCCGATATCAGCATGGTCAGAACGGCTATGCATGCTCGCCACCACTACTAGGTCACCGTCGGGATGCACCCTCAATCCCGTCCCCTCATTCGATCACTGACACACCAGAGATACCGCCGAGGCCAATGACGAACGTACATACTGATGCCAATGCTGAACATGCACGCTTATGTGGGCACGGCCACGCCGCCCCGCTATGCTGGACGCCACAGACCACCGCGAGGTCTTTCCCTTCACCACCACGCTACCCTAGCACCCATCTATACACGCCAGAAAGGAGAGACACTAGTTTTCTCTACATTGCTCGTGTTCGTGTCCGACACCGTCAGTCAAAGTGTTGAGGTCGTTGTCGATGTCCTCGACCATTTCTTCTCTTCTATGCATGGTTAAACGTGTCTAGTTCATATCTATCTAATGCGTCTGGTCTCGCCTCATGCAGTTCTTTGTGGACGTCGATCTCATCTCGGCACCCCGCAGGCCACCTCCTCCGTGCCATCGCTGTAGAGCTCCGTTTAAAAATCTAATCCTACCCGTGTATTGCCCCTTGTATCAGCGTCATGGCCCCACTTATCATTCGATATACCGAAGCCCCACTCGTCTGTGTTTTGGTTAGGGATACGGTGATGCTTACGGTCAAACAAAGATGGATGCTCTGACGTGTCTTTGCGGGCTCTACGTGGCCCCACTAGTCAGCAGATAACGGTCAAAGTTGTTGACCCGTCGGGCAACCGACCGTTTCAGCACTTGTTAGGGTTTCAGACAAGGGCTTGGACAAAACTGAGGAAAAACTAAGGAGCTGGGGAAAACTGAGTACAACTAAGGACCCGAGGGCACGAAAATAGAAATCACTAGATAATAACATCAATATGCCACTCTAAACAATTCTCCAATGGAAAACAAACACTAATCATGCGTAGGGCTACGAAGCACTCCTCAAAGTCCGTATTTCCCCAAACTAGATTGTCCCACACTATCACCATGAACGCACTAGATGGTTCCAACAAACACCAAAAATTCGTAGAGACATTAACCAAAAAGATACACATGATGCGCACACTAGTCACCTTCACACCATGATACAAGGTATCTCCGGAGATTACAATAATAAAGGACGGGAGTAGCATAATATCTGAATACTACCATCTACCAATTCAACTAGATACAAAGCTCACGATCGCATAAAGATCACATCATGGGAGAGGGAGGTGAACCACATAGCTACCGGTAGAGCCCTCAGCCCCGGGGGAGAACTACTCCCTCCTCATCATAGGAGGCAGCAAGGTTGGTGGAGATGGCGGTGGAGTCGATGGAGATGGCGGAGGAGGCGACAGCGTTGATGGAGATGTCTCTGGGGGCACTTCCCCGTCCCGGCAGGGTGCCGGAACAGAGACTTCTATCCCCCAAAATTTGTCTACGACGGCGGCGGCGCTGTGGAACTGTTCTGGGAAAAACACCGATTGATCTAGGGTTTTCAGTCGGGAAGCTTTTTATAGGCGAAAAGGCATCATCAGAGGTGGACCAGGGTGGTCTCACCACCAGGGGGCGCGGCCAGGAGGGAGGGCGCGCCACCCTATGGTGTGTCTGCCCTCTGGCCCCCCTCCGACTCTTTTTCGGTCCTCGTCCTGTGTCCGGGAAAAATAGGAGTTTCGGTGGTCGTTTCGTCCAATTCTGAGAATATTTCCTGTGTAGCTTTTCTGAAACAGAAAAACAGCAGAAAACAGAGAACTGACACTGTGGCATCTTGTTAGTAGGTTAGTTCCGGAAATCGCATAAAAACGCCACGAAGTGTAAACAAAACATGAAGCAAATGGTGTAAAACAAGCATGGAGCATCAAAAATTATAGATACGTTTGAGACGTATCAAGCATCCCCAAGCTTAACTTCTGCTCATCCTCGAGTAGGTAAGTGATAACAAAATAATAATTTTTGAGGTGACATGCACCATCACAATCTTGATCATCTAAGTAAGCATTGAGTGCTGGGATCAAAGAACTTAAAACATGGGCATAAAAGACATAATCTTGACAATAAAAACTTAGCAACCATGTTATAACATGAAAAAAACACAAACGAAAGATCATGAATAATGAAACAATGAAATTCAAACGTGTGTTCAAATCATAAGGAAAAACATAGCAAATAGTTTTTAGCTTGTCCTTCATGGAATAGCAAAACATAAATGCATAGGACACCTTCAAGTTTAGAGGGCGACTAGATACAAATAATTTAAGAACAAGCGAAACCAAAATCATGAATCAATCAATGATAAACTTTGGGACTATGCACATTAAACTCAGAATGACAACTATGCTCTCTTAGATGGTGCATAAAGGTAGAAGGTGGTGACTCAACATAAAAGTAAAAGAAAGGCCCTTCGCAGAGGGAAGCAGTGATTGCAAGTTTTAGCTTTGAGCTCTCATTGCCCCCATCATAGGCATCTTGAATGGTTAAAGTTAATGCGAGTACAATTGTGAAGCATATGCTTGACAAATCATAAGTTGAAAACATCGTGTCACGTGAAGTACGAATACCCAAACCTCATGCTACTCGACTTAGAGTCCCAAGCAAGCTCTTGTCATTGTAAGTATACACGTATCATCAAGAACCGCCAACAGGGTACCTCCGTGCCCGATGACATGGAACAAGCCCACATCAAAATGATAGGACAAACAGACAATGAATACCTCGACATCTCTTTTATTTACCATTGATATAGCTTTTTTTCTTTGAGATGCGTCATCGAATGTTCCCTATGGGCTTGCTGTAAATTTCCACCTTGAATGATGCATGGCTTAGATTAGCGGCCCAGGCGTTTCTCTAACACGTATACAAACTCCATGATTCCGCAAGATTCCCAACTTATTTCACATCGCGAGTATCCATAAACAAAAGATCACGATATCAACTCAAATAAGAAGTGCAATGTTGAAAGCTTGCCCCATGACGGCAAGGCTGGGCTAATTTCCGACTTACAACTTGCAAGCATAACAACTCAACATAAGAGAGCCACAATGTCAAAATTTTAAAAGCGAGAAAAGTAAAGTGTGCCATCAGGTTCGTGAGAGCTTTACTAACCAATTTTTGTATAACATCAAAAGAGTTTAATTTGAAGGATAGATAAAAGCAAGTCAAATGTACTTTGGAATAGCAAATTGCTAATAGGTATGTATGGTGGACACATTGGATAACTTGGTTTTTGGGATTTGGATGCACGAGTAGAGCTCATACTCAGTACAAAATGAGGGCTAGCAAAAAACTGGGAGCGACCAACTAAGAGAGCAATAACGGCCATAATCATGCATAGCGACAAAACATCATTAAGAGAAGCATAAAATGGCATCAAAAGTCAAAAAATAAATGATCATAGAGGATTATGGCGACTTTGTATGAGTCAAACATGTTGTAAGCATGCGCCAAGTCAACCCAAATAAAGCATCAAGGAGAAAACCAAATTAATGCTTCCAAATAATAAAAACAACGCATGATTTTTTCAAAGGCTCATTAAGCAATCTCAGTCATTTGAGATAAGTCATGCTACAGCAAAACCACTAAGCATACTATCAAAATGATATCAAGCACGTCATGAATAAGTCTAAGCCGCAGTCTAAACAAGCTCCTTTTTGTACCCCTTTTTTTGCATGAAACTTTTTCTCATTTCCAACACCATTCGAATCTTTTTGAGACAACTTTTTCGATGAAAACCAACATAGACCAGTGGTCCAAATACACCATGATGCAAAGATAGAATAAGATCTGAACAAAAATCAAGGCAAAAAATGAAAACTAAACGCAGTTCGAGAAAAAGAGAACACTCGTTGAACGATAAGAGTGAAAACTAGAGTGTTATTGGCAAATGAAAAACGGAGCATAGCTCTCTCCAAAACAAAAATGATGTGATCCAACTATTTATTGCAGTAAGAAAATCAAAAGAAAACTGAAAGCAAAAACAACTGACGCTCCAAGAAAAACGCATAGAATATGAAGCAATAAAAATATAGTGTGTTGAAGGGTGACCTAATTTTTTCCGATGAAGAAGGGGTGCCTTGGGGCATCCCCAAGCTTTGACGCGTGTACCTCTTGGATATTTCTTGGGGTGGGTGGGCATCCCCAAGCTTGAGCTTATGTCCATTCTTCATCTCATCTCATCATTCTCCAATCCCTACACTTGAAAATTTTCTTCATACAAAACTTAACACAATTCTATTAGCAACGTTAGCATAAACATAATAGTAAATCAACCCTTTTTTGTTCAGGTTTCAACTCAAAAACACCACATATAAAGCATATACTACTGTAGCAACTTCCCCAAAAGTTTCGTGATCAAAAGACTCGAAAAGAAAGCAATCGAGAAGCAAACACAAATAGTGGTAGAAATCTGTCAAAACAGAATAGCTTACAAAGGTCGATTTTTTTGAGGACCTTCTGTTGCTCAAATCGAAAAGTGCAAAACTAATGAAAGTTTGGATATAACCTGGGGCATATGCACAAGAAACCTCAGGTCAAAACGATAACCTGAGAATTTTCACGAAATTTTACGGTGCAGCACCAAAATCTGTTTCAGGATAGCAACTTCCCCAAATCTTACCTCCCTCACATTAGAGGTTTCTCTTGGCACAACAACGAAATAAAAAGGATAAGGAGAGGTTATTAAAGAGGTAATAACTTCCAAGACTCAAATAAAAGTAAAAGTACTGAAAATGAAACAATGGGTTATCTCCCAAGAGTGCTTTTCTTTAACGCCTTTGAGCTAGGCGAAGTAGTTTGCAAAGATGCTCATGTAGGCGCCATAAAAGAGCTTAAGGCAAAGGCGCTATATAAGAACTTGAAGGAAGAGAGAGCATCAAAAAGCAAATATGAAACACATTTAAATCTAAACCACTTCCTATGAAAAATAGTCTTGTAAAGAGACAAGTCATGAAAGCGCAAAGCAAAAAGCATAGGAAGGCAAAACAAGTACAACTTCAAGAATTCCAACAAAAAGAGGGGAAACTCAATATTGTTGAGGTCCATCAAACCATGTTTCCCTCTCTCATAATAACTTTCAGTATCATCATGAATAGAACTAGCATAACTATCACATAAATCATCCCTATCATGAGCCACATGCATAAAATAATTAATACTCCCCACATGAACATAATTCTTAGCAATCTTTGTAGGAGCAAAGTCAACAAAATAATTATTCTCATCACCATAATCATCAAAAACAGGAGGCATATTGTAATCATAACTAATTTTCTCCTCAAAAGTAGGTGAACTGAAAATATTATACTTATCATCGTAACCATCATAAACTAGAGGTTTAGTATCATCATAAGCTATGGAATAGCTATCTTGCAAAGCATATTCATCAAACATATCATCATAGGAAGGAACATGGATAGCACTAATGGTACAGCAATTATTAACATTAACATTTTCAGAATTGGTACCAAAAAGATTTTCAATATCAAAAGTAGAGTGCTTTTCCCAATCATGATCACTAACATAAGTAACAGGCATAAGAACATCATCAAGATCAGAATTATCATAATCTATAATAGGAGCAACATGCTTAGGGGAAGATACCATTTCCTCTCTCCTTTTACTCCTCTTCTTCTTCTTCTTCTTACTCTTCTTACTCTCTCCTTTAGGAGGGAGAGACTTGAAAGGAATCTTCTCCACATAATCTGGTTTACTGACAGAAGCAACAGAAGAAACTTTGGAGGATTCCTCCTCTTCTTTGTTAATAAAATAGAAACAAAAATCATCCCTATCAAATTTGGGTAAAACATCCTCTTCTATAACATTTTGTATGTAAGTATTTGCGAGGCAATCCTTAACACAATAGAGACGACAACCACGAAGGGTGCTATTAATATCAAAAACACTCATATCTACCAAAGAAGTCTTTCTAGCTATCTCTTCACACCCCAAAAATAAAGTAAGCTCATCATGCTGATTGAGAGTGATCTTGTCATCACAATACAAGCTTGTGGTACTCATTCGATTAGAAGGGTCATTATTAGGGCCTGAGCATTGAAAATTAAAATGACCTGTTTCATGGCAAAGTTCACAAATAAAAGGATAAAGCTCGCAAACCTTTTCAGCAAGCTCATCTAGAGCCTTGTGCTACATTCGGGTTTCTTCATTCCTGTGGTGGATACAATAATCTTCCTTGTTGTGACTCTGTTCACAAGGTCTAAGTACTCCACAAAAATTAACATGCTTATAAGAAGTAGTACTTTCAGAAGTTTGAGCATGTTTATTGCAATCATCAATAACAATATCACTATCTATACAAGTGTCTTTAAAAGGTTCATGATACACATCCCCATTTCCGTTAGGAACATTAATATGGGAAGCAAAGGCTCTAAAGCAATTAAACATAATTTGAGGAGCAAGACCATATTTAGCACTAAGCTCTTGAAAATCAGCAGTTTTAGCGAAAGACTTAATGCAATCATACTCATAATTTATACATGATCCTTTGCATTTGTCGCTATCCCAATCTTCAATATTGTTTTGAATAGTTTCAAGCAGATTCCACTTGACGTCAACATCCTTGCTTGTGAAAGAGCCATCAAAGCATGCATCTAGATAGTCCTTGTAATATCCTGAAAGCCTTGCAAAAAAATTACTAATAACAATATTACGGGGAAGCTCATGAATAGGACATTTGAGCATTACTGACTTCAATCTTCCCCACGCTTGGGCAATGCTTTCTCCCTCATGCGGATGAAAATTATAAATATAATTCCTATCGTTATAAACCTCACTAGAAGGATAGAATTTAGAATAGAAGAGAGGTACAATTTCCTCCCAATCAATAGGTCGGCCACCCTTCAGTGTTTTATACCATTCTGCAGCTCTGCCCTTTAGTGATAAAGAAAATAGCTTCCTCTAAACTTGGTTCATTGAAATACCTGCACACTTGAACAACTTGCATAATTCATGTATAAAGAGCAAATGATCACCAGGATGGATAGTTCCATCTCCTAAGTAGCAGTTATTCATAGCACGTTCAACAATTTTCATAGGTATTTTAAAAGGATGAGGAGCACAAGCATCATAAGAATTATCACAAATGGGAGATAAAATATCATCAGAGCAAATTTTCTCCACTAAAGCTGGGGAACTGAAAATATCATGCTTAACAAAACCAGCTTCCCCAAGCTTAGACTTTTCTATAGCATTAGCAATAACGGTGTTCAAAGCATTCATACTAACAACACTATTAGCATGCAAATTAAGCTCCAAAGGTTTTTCAATTTTCTCTTCAAACACTTCATATCCTAACATAGGAAAATCCTATAGAACTCTTTGTTTTCCATTAAGCCTAACTAGTGAAAATAAAAACAAGAAACAAAAAGATATAATTGCAGAATCTAAAGGAAATAACTTCGAGCACTCACTAGCAACTAAAAGACTTAGTAACCAAAGAATGTGAGTACCTTTTACCTTACCTCCCCGGCAACGACGCCAGAAAAGAGCTTGATGTCTACGCACGTGTCTGTTCTTGTAGACAATGTTGGGCCTCCAAGTGCAGAGGTTTGTAGAGCAGCATCAAGTTTCCCTTAAGTGGATTACCCAAGGTTTATCGAACTCAGGGAGGAAGAGGCCAAAGCTATCCCTCTCAAACAACCCTGCAATTATGATACAGAAAGTCTCTTGTGTCCCCAACACACCCAATACACTTGTCAGATGTATAGGTGCACTAGTTCAGCGAAGAGATAGTGAAATACAAGTAGTAGTGATGATTATAAGTAGTAAATGTAATCTGAAATAAATATCGCTGCAAGCAAACATGTAACAAAACTGAAAGGAAACGGTGTGCAATGCTTGGTAACAAGGCCTAGGGATCATACTTTCACTAGTGGACACACTCTCAACAAATATAACATAATTGAACCAATAGATACTAACATCAATATGCCACTCTAAACAATTCTCCAATGGAAAACGAACACTAATCATGAGTAGGGCTACAAAGCACTCCTCAAAGTCCATATTTCCCCAAACTGGATTATCCCACACTATCACCATGAGCGCACTAGATGGTTCCAACAAACACCAACAATTCATAGAGACATTAACCAAAAAGACACACATGATGCGCACACTAGTCACCTTCACACCATGATACGAGGTATCTCCGGAGATTACAATAATAAAGCACGGGAGTAGCATAATATCTGAACACTAGCATCTACCAATTCAACTAGATACAAAGCTCACGATCACATAAAGATCACATCATGGGAGAGGGAGGTGAACCACATAGCTACCGGTAGAACCCTCAGCCCTGGGGGAGAACTACTCCCTCCTCATCGTAGGAGGTAGAAAGGTTGGTGGAGATGGTGGTGGAGTCGATGGAGACAGCGGAGGAGGCGACGGCGTCGATGGAGATGTCTCCGGGGTCACTTCCCCATCCCGGCAGGGTGCCGGAACAGAGACTTCTGTCCCCTGGAATTTGTCTTCGATGGCGGCGGTGCTGCGGAACTGTTCTGGGAAAAACACCGATTGATCTAGGGTTTTCCGTCGGGAAGCTTTTTATAGGTGAAAGGGCATCGTCAGAGGTGGACCAGGGTGGTCTCACCACCAGGGGCGCAGCCAGGAGGGGGGCGCGCCACCCTATGGTGTGCCTGCCCTCTGGCCCCCCCTCCGACTCTCTTTCGATCCTCGTCCTGCGTCCAGGAAAAATAGGAGTTTCGGTGGTTGTTTCGTCCAATTCCGAGAATATTTCCTGTGTAGCTTTTCTGAAACACAAAAATAGCAGAAAACGGGGAACTAGCACTATGGCATCTTGTTAGTAGGTTAGTTCCAGAAATCACATAAAAACGCCACGAAGTGTAAACACAACATGAAGCAAATGGTGTAAAACAAGCATGGAGCATCAAAAATTATAGATACGTTTGAGACGTATCAGGAATCGATCTGAGCTAGAATCGCGGACTTGAAGGCCTTCTTTTATTTTCCTAAGTTGGCTCCCCAGCCTTTTAGAAATTGACGCGTGTTGCGAGCAATGGCTTGTCATTGGTCAATACAGCATCTGAAGGGCCCTCCTTCCCCTAAGAAGTCCACAATCTTGGTCTTAACGAGCTCCCCAAAGCCGTTGACCTCGAACCACCACGTCTGAAAAAAGAATCTGGGTGGTGCGAAAATGGAGCCCTCTCCACTACTCAAGAGAAGTGGGTTGTGGTCAGAACCGATTCATGTGATGGCCGCGAGGGAGCACAGGGGGGAGAGCGCCTCCCACCCTGGAGACACAAACACCATGTCTAGCACACAACGAATTGGGTCTAACTGGCGGTTGGTCCAGGTGAACCTCACGCCCACCCTACAAACTTCTCTGAGAGTCATAGCTGTAAGGGCATCATTAAACCGGTGCACCCTAGACTAGTTGATGTTGCCATTGCTCTTATCCCTGACGTCCCGGACTAGGTTGAAATCCCCTCCAACCATGACCGGGAACTGAGAGCCTGACACCAAGAGGACTAATTCCTGAAGGAACTCCTCCGTCCTCCTGTAGTCGGCTAGCCCATAGATAAGTACAAAGCTCCATTTCGACCATTTATTGCGTTGAAGGAGCGATGCACTGAGGAAAAACTTTCCTTTTTCCCTTCACCGACTTCGAAGCAATCATCCCGAAAGCCAAGAAGCATGCCGCCCGAGTGCCCCTCTGCCGGAACCCAATTCCAGACGAAGGGGTTCCCACACTCAAGGCTACGAAGCTCAGCTGTAGAAAAATCCTGCTTGATCGTCTCCTGTAACCCTAAAATATCCAGCCGATGGTCTCTCATGATGCCCTTGAGCTGAGTTCGGCGCCCCTGCTGACCGAACCCCCGAATATTATAGAGGAGGGCTTTCATCCCGAAGACCCCTCCCCCCTTGCCCTTGCGCATAGCAAGCAACGAGCGCGTCACCCGGGCACCCCGAGGGCGCCCCTGCTTAGGACTAGACTTGTGCGAGCCGACTGTGACATAGGAGAGACCATCTACCGTAATACTAACCTCTATATATATGTTGATTTTTCTTGTGCGACTGACAAACACAACTCAGCATCATACACTTTTTTCCCGATAAGGAGTATATATTAATATCGGAAAGATACTAATTACACCTAGCCTTAGCAACAATGAAGTGTTCTAATGATATTATGGATGTACACAATCAACCATCAAGACAACACTAGAAGATTAGCTTCTCTAGCCTCTTAAGCCGTCATCGCTTAATCACGGATCATAGAGTTTCATCCTAGAGAAAGTCTGCGCTTACAAAACAATGCCTATAACAAGGTCATTGTCAGGCACAAGCAATTAAGGACAGACTTTGGTTTTCACCCTAAAAGGTAGAACTTTGAACTTCCCTTGTGATGTCGCCCCCACTTGCCGATGCCGCTGCTACAAGTCACAAATCACCAAGCAAGTTCCTCATCACCACCAAGACTCGAATCACTATTGCTAGTCCTTAGAACTCGGCTTTCATGTCATTCTCTGTCTCTCACTTCACTATGGACAGTACAAGACGTGTCCTGATCGCTTGTAAGTATAGCCCGTTGGGAACCCCAAGAGGAAGGTATGATGAGCACAGTAGCAAGTCTTCCCTTAGTTGTGAAACCAAGGTTGATCAAACCAGTAGGAGAAAGCCAAACTTCAGAAAGTGATGCTTGCTAGCTTCGTGACACTCCGGACAAGGGCGCCAGATTAACTGCTTGTCGGCGTGTCTTCCCCCAGCAGCAACGTGAAACCTACACAACACAAACAAGTACTTTGCTCCCAACTTACGATGAGGTTGTCAATCTCACCGGTTTGTTGTAAACAAAGGATTGAGCGTATCGAGTGGTAAAAGGATAATAGTAATGCAAGAAAGTAAACAGAGCGAGTAATAATAAAACGGTAAAGCTATGTAAAGGAAATTGGACCGGGGTCCACAGTTCACTAGTGGTGTCTCTCCATAAGATAAATAAAGCATGCTGGGTAAACAAATTATAGTTGGAAAATTGATAGAGTAAAGATAACGTACATACATCATGAGGATCACTATGAGGCTTACTCTGGGCATTATGAAAAAATACATAGACCGCCATCCAACTGCATCTATGACTAAAAATCCACTCGCGGGGAATCGTCCGAGGACCCCTTGAGTATTAAGTTGCGAACAACAGATAATTGCATTAAGCAAAGTGCGTAATGTAAACAAAGCAAATGTCCTTGGACACAAGAATGTTGTTTTCTCCCTAGTGGCAACAACACATCTACAACCTTAGAGGTTTCTGTCACTCCCCCAGATTAAATACAGGCATGAACCCAACTATCGAGCATAAATACTCCCTCTTGGAGTTACTAGCATCTACTCGGCCAAGATAGCTACTAGCAACGGAAAGCATGCAAGATCATAAACAACATAGAGATAACATAAGATATAATTCAGCACATCAACTTGACATAGTACCAATACTCATCGGATCCCAACAAACACAACATGTATGATTACATAAAGATGATCTTGATCATGTAGGGCAGCTCACAAGATCTAAACATGAAGCACATGGTGGAGAAGACAACCATCTAGCTACTGCTATGGACCCGTAGTCCAAGGTAGACTACTCACACATCACTCCAGAGGCGACCATGGTGGCGGAGAAGGCCTCCGGCAGGGATTCCCCTCTCCGGCAGGGTGCCGGGAAGAGCTCCTGGATCCTCCTGATCTCGTTTCGACGATGGCGGCGGCTTGCAGTATGTTTTTGGGAACAACGATCTGTCCCTTAGGTTTTTCCCGTCAAGGGGTCTTTATAGGCGAAGGGGCATCGTTAGGAGGTGGGCCAGGCGGCCTCACCATGGGTGGGCGCGGCCAGGGGCTAGGCCGCGCCCCCCTGTGGTGTGGCTGGCCTCTGGCCCCCCTCGGTCTCATCTTCGGTCTTCGCAAAGCTTCGGTAAAAATAGGAGGTTCAGCTTTTGTTTCATCCAATTCCGAGAATATTTCTTGTGTAACTTTTCTGAAACACAAAAATAGCAGAAAACAGCGAACTGGCACTATGGCATCTTGTTAATAGGTTAGTTCCAGAAAATGCATAAAAATGCCACAAAGTGTAACAAAACACTAAGCAAATGGTGTAAGAACAAGCATGGAGCATCAAAAATTATAGATACCTTTGAGACGTATCCAGCATCCCCAAGCTTAACTCCTGCTCGTCCTTGAAGTGATAACAAAAGAATAATTTTTGAGGTGACATGCACCATCACAATCTTGATCATCTATGTAAGCATTGAGTGATGGGATCAAAGAACTTAAAACATGGGCATAAAAGACATAATCTTGACAATAAGAACTTAGCAACCATGTTATAACATGAAAAGAAACACAAACGAAAGATCATGAATAATGAAACAATGAAAGTCAAATGTGTTTTCAAATCATATGGAAAAACATAGCAAGTGGTTTTCAGCTTGTCCTTCATGGAATAGCAAAACATAAATGCATAGGACACCTTCAAGTTTAAGAGGGCGACTAGATACAAATAATTTAAGAACAAATGAAACCATAGTCATGAATCAATCAATGATAACTTTGGGACAATGCACATTAAACTCGGAATGGCAACTATGCTCTCTTAGATGGTGCATATAGGTAGAAGGTGGTGACTCAACATAAAAGTAAAAGAAAGTCCCTACGCAGAGGGAAGCAGTGATTGCAAGTTTTATAAACCTTCAAAAATTATGATACTTACTAGCTTTGAGCTCTCATTGTCCCCATCATAGGCATCTTGAATGGTTAAAGTAAATGCAAGAACGTTTATGAGCATATGCTTGACAAATTATAAGTTGAAAACCTCGTGTCCCGTGAAGTACAAATACCCAAACCTCATGCTACTCAAATTAGAGTCCCAAGCAAGCTCTTGTCATTGTAAGTATACACGTATCATCGAGAACCGCCAACGGGGAACCTCCTTGCCCGATGACATGGAACAATCCCACATCAAATGATAGGACAAACAGACAATGAACACCTCGGCATCTCTTTCATTTACCATTGGTATAGCCTTTTATTTTGAGATGCGTCGTCGAATGTCCACTATGGGCATGCTGTAAATTTTCATCATGAATGATGCATGGCTTAGATTAGCGGCCTAGGCATTTCTCTAACACGTATAAAAACTCTATGATCCTGCAAGATTCTTAAATTAATTCACATCGCGAGTATCCATAAACAAAAGATCACGATATCAACTCAAATAAAAGAAGTGCAATGTTGAAAGCTTACCCCATGACGGCATGGTTTTGCTAATTTCCAACTTACAACTTGCAAGCATAATGTCAACATAAAAGAGCCACAATGTCAAAATTTTAAAAACGAGAAAAGTAAAGTGTGCCATCAGGTTCGTGAGAGCTTTACTGACTAATTTTCACATAACACCAAAAGAGTTTAATTTGAAGGATAGATAAAAGCAATTCAAATGTACTTTGGAATAGCAAATTACTAATAGGTATGTATGGTGGACACATTGGAATAACTTGGTTTTTGGAAGTTGGATGCACGAGTAGAGCTCATACTCAGTACAAAATGAGGGCTAGCAAAAGACTGGGAGCGACCAACTAAGAGAGCAATAACGGCCATAATCATGCATAGCGACAAAACATCATTAAGAGAAGCATAAAATGGCATCAAAAGTTAAAAACTAAATGATCATAAAGGCTTATGGTGACTTTGTATGAGTCAAACATGTTGTAAGCATGCGCCAAGTCAACCCAAATAAAGCATCAAGGAGAAAACCAAATCAATGCTTCCAAATAATAAAAACAACACATGATTTTTTTCAAAGGCTCATTAAGCAATCTCAGTCATTTGAGACAAGTCATGCTACAACAAAAATCACTAAGCATACTGAAAGGACACAGATGTCGCCTAGAGGGGGGGGTGAATAGGTGATATCAAATTTTATGAATGGCTTGAACAAAAGCGGAATTAAACTAGCGTTTATTTTGTCAAGCACACAAAACCTAAATAAACTAGGCTCACCTATGTGCACCAACAACTTATGCTAAGCAATACAAGTAACAAGGTGATAGAAAAATATATAACTTCAAGCACGAAGGCTATCACAATGTAAAGTGCATAAGTAAAGAGCTCGGGTATAGGAATAACCTAGGCACGCGGAGACGATGATGTATTCCCGAGTTCCTCCCTTGAAAGGGAGTACGTCTCATTGGAGGGGTTTGGTATCGCCACAAAGGCCTAACCAACGCCACAAAGGCCTCACCCTATTCTCCGGTGTGAGCTTGCGCCACAAAGGCCTAGCTCACTCTTCCACTAAGGGGTTCCTCAAGGCAGAACCGGGCCTTTACACAAAGCTTGGGGCAACGCATCCACAACTTAATTGGAGGCTCCCAAGAATAGCCACCAAGGCACCACAAAGCCACAAAGCCGTCTAGGGTTCCAAGAACCCAAGAGTAATAAGCTCACAAACTTTCACTTACTCAAATCTCCGGGGAGAACTCAAACCGATGCAACCTATGCAATGGCAAGAGCACACAAAGTGCTCAAATCCTTCTCACTCAAATCCTACCAAAGCAACTAATGCTATGGAGATATATGAGAGGAAGAACAAAGGAAATCCACAAAGAACTCCAAGATCTAAATCCACAAGAGGTTCCCCTCACTAAGAGGAGATTTTTATTGGTGGAAAGATAGATCTAGATCTCCTCTCTCTTTTCCCTCAAAAAGATGCAAGAAATATGGGAGGAATGGAGAGGGAGAGCAAGCTACTCAAGGTCAACAATGGAGGATTGAGAGAGGGAGTAGCTAACAGCCCAAGGAAGAAGAAGGGGAGGGGTATTTATACCCCCTCCCATAAAAATGACCGTTACAGCATCCCAAGCCGGATTATCCGGCCAAAATTGGCCAAAAAATCGGGGGGGGGGGATTATCCGGCCAAAAATCTGCCCCCCCCCATCTGGTTGACGCCCACAAAAGTCCTTAGCCGTTTTTCGAGTTGAAGAAATTGCAATACGAAAACGATGATAACTTTTTCATTCGGACTCCGTTTTCGATGATCTTGGGCTCGTTGGAATCACCACAACGAGATCTACAACTTCATCCGTAGAAACATTATAGTCCAACAAAGGAGGATAAAACCAAATGATGAAAGGTTTGACCTCTCTTCGAAGACAAACTGATAAAACCTCCAAACATCAAAAACGCAATAAGAGTTTCATGCAAAATCCGTTTTTGATGAGCTAGAGCTTGTAATGTAAATAACCACAAGCTCTATAACCTCACATGGATAAAATCCAAATAAGAACCAAGAAAGATGATACCAAGTATGCAAAGGTTTGAGCTCTCTCCGAACGATACAATTAAGTTACTCACTCAAGAGCCCCTCTTGATAGTATGGCTACCGATCCTATAACCCGGTCTCACAACTAACACCATGAGACCGGTAAGAAAGAAACCCTAACACTATCATACCTTTGCCTTGAGCATTCCACTTGAGGTGGATAATGACGATCTTGAACTTCTCAAGTTGGACCACCTTTTTTGATTGAGCTTGCTTGGTGAAGTCTTGTGGATTGCTCCCCCATACTCTACTATGGAAGAGACTCTCTTTAAGTACATCTTCACATATCCATGATCACAATATAGATGGCAAGCTTCAAGCATATGTTCTCTTCTAGTTGCTCATCTTGAACTTGCACTTTGACTTGATCAATCCTCGAATCAATTCTTCTTTCTCCATAATGATGGTGTCTTGAGGATACACATGAGAGCTCACTCAATCTTATTCTTCAAGACACACTTGACATAAGCTCAACTCCCTTCAGACCAATCTTTGGATCACTCCTTGAATAACACCTTGGTCAACACATAATCTTCTTCTTACAACCTTGACTCCAACAAATGGTTCAAGCATTGTCTATGGACAAGTCCTACACATATAACTCAATGCAACCATTAGTCCATAGGGATTGCCATTAATTACCAAAACCACACATGGGGCTCGATATAATCTTTCAATCTTCCCCATTTTGGTAATTGATGACAATCTCTTTGAGAGGGTTTATATAATGAATTCAAAGAACCACAATGGTTGTACTAACATCAAATACTACAAAAGTATGTGATGTTAGTAGAACCACCATATATAGAGCAAACTCCCCCACAATCTATGCATGTGTGAATGATCTTGATTTCATTGCATATATTGCCAACCAAGGTTGTTGGTGGAGTTTTCGCTATATACTCAACCATGCGAAGCAACACACAACGATGCAAAGCATGCAAGGCAAATGCTTAAGAACAAAACCAAAGCATAAAACCCAATTCCCTTTAAACCCTCGAAACTTCTCCCCCATTGGCATCCATTGCCAAAATGGGCGAAAAACTTAGAAGGCCAATATAGTGTGAGTTCCTCCAAAATGGTGTGCATATCCAAAAGAAATAAGTGAAGACACATGCACATATACAAAGACAAATATATGAAGGAAACCAAACTATATTGAGGATCAAAGATTGCAAAAAAATAAAATAACACAATGGATAAAATTCAACAAATGAAGAGAGCAATCAAACAATCCAAAGAACAAATTGAATAAAGATATTATGATAAGATCGAAAAGGTGCTCTAGATAATATGAGGAAGCTCCCCAAGGTGTGTGCACAAAATATTCTATTTGAGTTGAAGTATAATGTGCGCACACATGGAATCATCACTCCCTCAATATTATTCAAAACAAAATGATACCAAGTGAAATTAAATATTATGCTAACGCAAAATGGTGCTTTAAATGAAATTAGGAAGCTCTCCAAGGTACGTGCAAAAATTGGAATGTTTGTATTTGAATACAATTTGCACAACATGGAGTCCTCACTCCCTCAATAACATTTAAAACGCAACCATTTGCAAGAGATCATAGAGAAGAAATTAAGCTTACACTTGCATCAAACAAATGGTTGAGCAACAAGCAAGGGACAATATATTAAAAGTCTCAACCAAAGGAATATGTGATAGGAATGACAAAGAATATTATAAGACTAACACAAGGATAAGCATAGAGCATCCACATAGTCTTCAATGAATGATATTGCTTAGCATTCCATCCCAACACATAAGGTTCAAATAAGATATCAAATAATGAGATATCATCTCTCATGTGTATAAGTTTCTAAGTAGACAATATCACAAAGATAATTATCACAAAGAAACATGTACACACAAAATAGATACTAAGAATAGAACATGATATCCAAAATGAAGTCATGCAATATACCAATGAGATTTTTGCTTTTAAAGCATGGCCAAAGGCTCAATTTATCTTATTGTATATTGATGAACTTCAACCACAAACATGTCAAAGACATCGCAAATATCAACAAGGGAAAGAAGATAGTTGTGATGCTTTGATAAAAACAACAAGTATCAAAACGAAGGATACCAAACGGAAGAAATAAATTTGCAATTTCATCAATATTGCACATGTGAGCTTATTGAGGAATTGATATGCAAAAAGATTGCAAAGTTGACATATATGGGATAGGAGAATCATGAACATGCTTTTTATATGTTCCCAATAATATGACCTCATCTCAACTTGCTCACATTTGCAATAAAGAGGTTTCATTAGAATCCTTACAAGAAGCACATGATTTTCAAATAAAGATATCCATGCCAAGAAACAACCTACCTAGGTTGGACGCTAGAAAAGTATGCATAAAAAGATACTTGTTACCGAGATATTAAAGGTAGGATGTAGTAGATAGGAGTTCTTCAATAATCCTAGCTTGCCTCAAATTATCATTTAGTCACCACTTCATCCTTATTATTGAGACAAGCACCAATATATCTCCATGTACCTAAAACAAAGTTCAAGTACAAGATGGTCCCCAAACTCATTGGGTCCAAAGTAGTTAGAAACTATAACATATAGGACAAACTCCGCATAAATATGTGCATATATATATGAAATTGAATTTCATGCACATCTTAGCCGATTTAGGATTTGATGGAGCTTCTCCTATATATTTGATCAAAGAAAGCAAAGCATGCCGTAAAGTATACATTTAGTAAATATGCATGCACAAGACTTTCAAGAGCCAAATGAGATACAATTTGGACAAAACACCAAGAAGGACAAGCGAGCACACACAATTGTGAAGCTACAAAAGGTTGTCCAAATTATATCAAAGAATCAAATCAACACAAGATTGAGTCCAAAGTTCAACTAGTGAACCAAGAAAAAGCCAATGAGCATAAAGCATAACTAAAACACACATGCTCAAAGACATACCTCATTTTAAGAGTAAGAAATAAATAACAAGGAATGAGATCACCAACTCCCAAAGAGGGCAAGGTTCAAACAAAAAAGCCAAACTCTCCACACTTTTTATGATGGCACACTAAGTACCAAAAAGAAAAGATTTGTCTTCCAACAAAAACCAATACCAATTGAAATAAGCACAAAGAGTGTGTTATAAAAAATATAGGAGAGCTCCCCCAAGATTAGTGCATTATTTATGATTTTGCATTTGAATACAAAATGCACACAAGTGGGATCATCACATCTACCTACATAGAAATAACACAAAACAAGTTCAACAAAATCAAATGGAATAACAAAAGTCACGGAAAACAATGGGAGCTAAAATAAATACATTTTTGGCTATAGATAAGGCAATTAAAAGCAATAGCCAATGTAAAGATGATCAATATATATGTGCCATATGATAGCGTACCAATTGATCAAGAACAAGAGGTATTTGGATTTATTTCCCGGTGGTAGTTTACATATAAATCCAAGATCATCTTCACAACAAAGAAGCATATGGAAAAGGATAAGAATTAAACACCATGTTAAAGAAGATATTCTCGATAGACTCAAATAGTTAAACAATCAAGCAAAGCAATGATTAGGATAACTTGAAGCGAATGGTTTTCCAACTTTGATGTAGAATTCCACATTTTAGGAAAACCCTACCAATAAAGTATCTTACAAACAAGATCCAAACCAAGAGGAATAAAACAATTTGGCAAATTGGAACTTGTTTGAGAAAACATGCCACATAGAAGCAAGATAATTTACAAAATCAACACTATGTGAAACAACCTCAAATATACACATTATATTGGTTTGTAGTATGCACAAAGCATATTACTCCCCCATAATGTGATAAAGCATTTATTTTCACAAGAGGCAAATAAAATCCAACAAGATGATTAATGGACATTATAGAATTTGAATTTCTCATGAGAATGACATACCACATAGAGACTGGATAATCTTTAAATATCAACACTAAGTGGTATTCCTCATATACACACATTTTTAGGATTGTGGAGTGCAAAGCATATCACTCCCCCAAAATGGGATGGTCCAATAATCTCTCACAAGAGCCAAGTAAGATAAAAACGAGTTGCAATAGGCTCAACAAGAACAACTGTATATGGTGTGCAACCCAACATGCACATACTTAATTACTCAAAATTAAGCAAGTAGGAAGCACAACATATACAAACACATGGGAGGTACAAAACCCAACACATGCAAAGGGGCGAGTAACTTTCAAGGTAGATAAGTTGAATACATGTTACCGCAAGGAGGAACATTGGATATATGATAGAACAAGATAATCCAAATGACTTGACTTGAGAAAATATAATTGATGAAGATCCCTTAATTCTTGATGATATAGCAAGTCTCCAATGCCCTCCAACAACACCTATTGTTCACGTATGGCTTGTTGGTCCCCAACCAAGTTGGGTCCTAAGAAGTTAGAAACAATAGGTTTGGCAACCCAAATGGTTCTTTTCTTGACACCACTTTGAGCGCCAACAAATTTGGCAAACACATTGCCAACCTTATCCTTGCAAAGTGAATAAGAATCTTCAATTATGATAGGGTTGCATGAGTTACCACTAGTGCATGAAGAAGATAGGTGACCCTTCTCATGGCATACGTAGCAAGTTCTTTTCTTCACCTTCTTCTCACTTGATTTCTCCACAAGGGGAGCATTAGCTTGATTTTTCTTGGGAAGTGGCATTTCTTCAACTTGAGGTTGAGCAAGGGATTGAACTTGAGGCCGCTTCCCTTGTTGCTTCTCACTGAGTGCCTTTTTCTTCAAAGGGCAAGATCTAACATGGTGCCATTCAATTTTGCACTTGAAGCAAACAATCTTGGCCAAATTCTTGACTTGTTCTTGGCCCTTCTTCTTCTTGTGTATTTTGGACTTCTTCTTGTAGTTAGAGATAAATCCAAGTCCACTCTTGTCATTGGGGGATTTTTGCACACTCAAGATCTTATTGAGTGTGGACTTCCCTTCATGACGTTTTTCCAAGTCTTTCTTCAATGAAGTAACTTGGGCCTTGAGCTCTTTGATTTCCTCTACATGGTTAGTGACAACACAAGTACTAGTGGAAGTAGAGGCTACATTGTTAGAGCAACAAGGCAAGGAGGCTAATTCATCACTAGATGTAGCAATAGTATGAGTGGATGAATTACTAGTACTAGCACATGGCAATATAGCCTTTTGGGAAATAGTGCTAGTGCCCACATGAGGCTCACAAGATGTTACCTTTATAGATATAACCTCATGAGCTAACTTTAGGCGAGCATCGGACACTAGAAGTTTCTCATTAGAGCTAGATAGCTTTTCATGAATTTCTTCCAATTTCCCATACTTGCTAGTTAGCAATTCAAGTTGAGCCCTTAGCTCAACATTCTCCTTCAGAATAGATGCTTCACAAGAAGTAGAGTTAGTAGCACATGCATCATTATCATTACCAATAGGAGAAGATAACTTGGCAAGAGCAAGGTCACGTTCTTTAGTGAGTTTAGAAATTATTTCATTACATGACTCCTCAATGGATTCAAGCTTCTCCTCAAGAGAAACCCGAAGCTCTTGCTCTTCTTCAAGAGAATTTTCTAAGGAGCCAATATCATTAGCATACTCTCTTTCGAGCCTACATTTTTCTTCAATGATTTTTTGGCTCTCAATAGCACTAGAAACAATTTTAACAAGAAGGGAGAGAACCTTCATATCATTGGGAAGAGCATTATAGATAATCTCACCTTCCCTTCTTATGCTATCCTCCTCTTCATATATATTTTCATCCTCTTGATCATCATTATCCTCATCCACATCAACACAAGAGGTATTGGGTTCCAAAGTAGGGGATACCTTTGAACCCCTAGCCATAAGGCATAGGTGGGTGACATGAGATGATAATGATGAATTACTTGAAGCTCCATTCAAGATCTTATCTTGATCCATAGAATCTTTGGTTTCCTCTACATTGTTAGACACACAACAACTAGAGGAAATAGAAGCATTTATATTATGGCAACTAGACAAAGAAAGCATATCATCATGAGATTTATTCAAGAAACTTATACATGATATGCAAGGACTATCAACACAAGCATGTAAAGCATTTATGGGGCTACAAGTGTTTAAGTCCAAAGACGAAGCATTGCAATAAGTTAGAAATGAAGGATCATCAAAAGTAAGCATGTTATCACCATTGCAAGTTTCATCACCACTCACCATATCATTACCTTGTGTCTCGCCACACTTTGGTGAAGTGGATGAAAGTTCATCACGGCCGGAAGTGGAAGGAATACAATCATCCCCAATAATCTTAGACACACCATATTTTTCTTGAAGCTTTGTCCATATCTCATGAGCGCTCCAAAAAGGCGTGATGGAGAAGGTAACTACATCGCTCAAAGCATTAATAATCACATGAGTAGCTTGAGCATTGAGATACAAGTTTTTCTCATCCTCTAAAGATAGATTTTGAGTATCCTTTGGAGGAGAAAAACCCGCATCTACAAATCGCTCCATAGATGGGTCCATGACCCAAAAATAATTAAGCATGTGAATTTTCCAAGTATCATAATTTGTGCCATCAAATATAGAAGTGTTATTGTGCACTAATCCCCTAGCCGACATCTTTGCTCTCAAGGCGGTGAAGCCTAAAATGAGAGACCGGGCTCTGATACCAATTGAAAGGACACAGATGTCGCCTAGAGGGGGGGTGAATAGGCGATATCAAATTTTATGAATGGCTTGAACAAAAGCGGAATTAAACTAGCGTTTATTTTGTCAAGCACACACAACCTAAATAAACTAGGCTCACCTATGTGCACCAACAACTTATGCTAAGCAATACAAGTAACAAGGTGATAGCAAGATATATAACTTCAAGCATGAAGGCTATCACAATGTAAAGTGCATAAGTAAAGAGCTTGGGTATAGGAATAACCGAGGCACGCGGAGACGATGATGTATTCCCGAGTTCCTCCCTTGAAAGGGAGTACGTCTCGTTGGAGGGGTGTGGTATCGCCACAAAGGCCTAACCAATGCCACAAAGACCTCACCCTATTCTCCGGTGTGAGCTTGCGCCACAAAGGCCTAGCTCACTCTTCCACTAAGGGGTTCCTCGAGGCGGAACCGGGCCTTTACACAAAGCTTGGGGCAACGCATCCACAACTTAATTGGAGGCTCCCAAGAATAGCCACCAAGGCCCCACAAAGCCACAAAGCCGTCTAGGGTTCCAAGAACCCAAGAGTAATAAGCTCACAAACTTTCTCTTACTCAAATCTCCGGGGAGAACTCAAACCGATGCAACCTATGCAATGGCAAGAGCACACGAAGTGCTCAAATCCTTCTCACTCAAATCCTACCAAAGCAACTAATGCTATGGAGAGATATGAGAGGAAGAACAAAGGAAATCCACAAAGAACTCCAAGATCTAAATCCACAAGAGGTTCCCCTCACTAAGAGGAGATTTTGATTGGTGGAAAGATAGATCTAGATCTCCTCTCTCTTTTCCCTCAAAAAGATGCAAGAAATATGGGAGGAATGGAGAGGGAGAGCAAGCTACTCAAGGTCAACAATGGAGTAGAGAGAGAGGGAGTAGCTAACAGCCCAAGGAAGAAGAAGGGGAGGGGTATTTATACCCCCTCCCATAAAAATGACCATTACAGTGTCCCAGGCCGGATTATCCGGCCAAAATTGGCCAAAAAATCCAGGGGGGATTATCCGGCCAAAACTGGCCAAAAATCCGGCCCCCCATCTGGTTGACGCCCACAAAAGTCCTTAGCCGTTTTTTGAGCTTGAAGAAATTTTAATACAAAAACGATGATAACTTTTTCATCCGGACTCCGTTTTCGATGATCTTGGGCTCGTTGGAATCAACACAACAAGCTCTACAACTTCATCCATAGAAACATCATAGTCCAACAAAGGAGGATAAAACCAAATGATGAAAGGTTTGACCTCTCTTCGAAGACAAACCGATAAAACCTCCAAACATCAAAAATGCAATAAGAGTTTCATGCGAAAACTGTTTTTGATGAGCTAGAGCTTGTAATGTAAATAACCACAAGCTCTATAACCTCACATGGATAAAATCCAAATAAGAACCAAGAAAGATGATGCCAAGTATGCAAAGGTTTGAGCTCTCTCCGAATGATACAATTAAGTTACTCACTCGAGAGCCCCTCTTGATAGTACGGCTACCGATCCTATAACCCGGTCTCACAACTAACACCATGAGACCGGTAAGAAAGAAACCCTAATACTATCATACCTTTTCCTTGAGCATTCCACTTGAGGTGGATAATGACGATCTTGAACTTCTCAAGTTGGACCACCTTTTTTGATTGAGCTTGCTTGGTGAAGTCTTGTGGATTGCTCCCCCATACTCTACTATGGAAGAGACTCTCTTTAAGCATATCTTCACATATCCATGATCACAATATAGATGGCAAGCTTCAAGCATATGTTCTCTTCTAGTTGCTCATCTTGAACTTGCACTTTGACTTGATCAATCCTCGAATCAATTCTTCTTTCTCCATAATGATGGTGTCTTGAGGATACACATGAGAGCTCACTCAATCTTATTCTTCAAGACACACTTGACATAAGCTCAACTCCCTTCAGACCAATCTTTGGATCACTCCTTGAATAACACCTTGGTCAACACATAATCTTCTTCTTACAACCTTGACTCCAACAAATGGTTCAAGCATTGTCTATGGACAAGTCCTACACATATAACTCAATGCAACCATTAGTCCATAGGGATTGTCATTAATTACCAAAACCACACATGGGGCTCGATATAATCTTTCACATACTATCAAAACGACATCAAGCATGGCATGCAGAAGTCTAAGCCGCAGTCTAAACAAGCTCCTTTTTGTACCACTTTTTTGCATGAAACTTTTTCTCTTTTCCAACACCATTCAAACCTTTTTGAGACAACTCTTTTGATAAATACCAACATAGTCCAGAGGTCCAAATACACCTTGATACAAAGATATAACAAGATCTGAACAAAAATCAAGGCAAAAAATGAAAGCTAAAAGCAGTTCTAGAAAAAGAGAACACTCGTTGAACGATAAGAGTGAAAAACGGAGTGTTCTTGGTAAATGAAAAGCAAGTAAATCTCCTCCAAAATAAATTTGTTGGGGTCCAAACATTTATTGCAGCAAACAAAACAAAAGAAAACTGAAATCAAAAGTAAAGACGCTCCAAGAAAAACGCATAGAATATGAAGCAATAAAAATATAGTGTGTTGAAAGGTGACCTGTTTTTTGCCGATGAAGAAGGGGTGCCTCGGGGGCATCCCCAAGCTTTGATGCTTGTACCTCTTGGATATTTCTTGGGGTGCATGGGCATCCCCAAGCTTGAGCTTTTGTCCATTCTTCAACTCATCTCATCATTCTCCAATCCCTACACTTGAAAACTTCCTTCATACAAAACTTCACACAATTCTATTAGCAACGTTAGCATAAACATAATAGTATATCAACCCTTTTTGGTTCAGGTTTCAACTCAAAAACACCACATGTAAAGCATATACGTGATAAAAGAACTCAAAAACAAAGCGATCGAGAGGCAAACACAAATAGTGGCAGAAATCTGTCAAAACAGAATAGCTGACAAAGGTTGAATTTTTCGAGGACCTTCTGTTGCTCAAATAGAAAAGTTTAAAACTAATGAAAGTTTGGATATAACCTGAGGCATATGCACAAGAAATCACAGGTCAAAAAGCTATTCTGAGAATTTTCACGAATTTTTACGGTGCAGCACCGAAATCTGTTTCAAGACAGCAACTTCCCCAAATCTTATCTCCCTCAAATTAGAGATTCTTCTTGGCACAACAATGAAATAAAAAGGATAGGGATTAGTTATTACAGTAGTAATAACTTCCAAGACTCAAATAAAAGAAAAAGAACTGAAAAGAAAATAATGGGTTATCTCCCAAGAGTGCTTTTCTTTAACGCCTTTGAGCCAGGCTCAGTAATTTGAGAAGATGCTCACATAAGAAATATGAATGGAAGCCAAAAAGAGCATCAAGGAGCAAATATAAAACAAATTTAAGTCTAACCCACTTCCTATGCATAGGAATCTTATAAGAAAATAAATCAAAGAAGCACATAGTCACAAGTATGGGTAGATAAAACAAGAGCAACTTCGGAACTTTCAATATAAAGAGAGGTGTTTTAGTAACATGAGAATTCCAACAACCATATTTTCCTCTCTCATAATAATTTTCAGTAACATCATGAACAAAATCTACAATATAAATATCACACTCACCCTCCTTTGTTAAGCATGGAGGGCGATCAAATAAAGTATTAGTTAAAGAGTTACTCTTATTGGGAGGTAGACATGGGTAACTCCATTCCGCCTCCTCTTGATTATCACTCTCCTCCTCTTTTTCATCCAATGAGCTTCCAGTTTCAACAATTTCTTCTTCTATAGGCTCCTTCAAGGCATTAGTCTCTTCCGTTGGAGAGCATCTATTAAGATATTTAAGAATATAGTCATTTTCTTCCTTGTAATTATCAAAGAAAAATTTAAGTATATCATAAACCTTATATTTATAAGGTGCATCATCAGTATTTTCAAGCAAATAAGCAAGTTCGAAAGCACCCTTCCAAGTAATAAATTCTTCAATTTATTCCACATCATAAAAGTCATAATTTCCATTAATATAAGAGGATATGGTAACATCATCGTTATACTCACATTGAAAAGGGAGGTGTTTATACCTCCTACAGCAACAAGATCTATCGAAACAATAAGTAACATTATGAGTAGAGCACGTGTTTCTAGCAATGAAATACAATCTATTAATTTGTTCCCATAAGTGTTTCCCTTTTTGTGACAAGCAGTGTTCCTCATAATATTTCTGCTGTTCTTCCGTGAACCCACCTTGCCAAAAAGATTTAGTTTCAAAGAAACCAACCATTGATAGAAAGCATGATAAAGCAAGACAATAACAAACCAACAAAAATAACAACAATAGAAGGAACTAATTTTTTTGTATTTTTGATAAAAAGATGCAAGCGAAAGTAAAATAAAGCAAAACAAAAACAAAGTAAAAGATTGTGCGTGCGAGACTCCCCTTGCAGAAATCTTTTTTCTCCTTGGCAACGGCGCCAGAAAACTTGTTGACGGTGCCCAGTTGACGAGGGAGATTATTCTTCTTCGGTCCCCGGCAACGGCGCTAGAAAACTGCTTGATGGCTTGTAAGGACAGCCCATTAGGAACCCCAAGAGGAAGGTATGATGAGCACAGTAGCAAGTCTTCCCCAGTTGTGAAACCAAGGTTGATCGAACCAGTAGGAGAAAGCCAAACTTTAGAAGGTGATGCTTGCTAGCTTCGTGACACTCCGGACAAGGGCACCAGATAAACTGTTGGTCGGTGTGTCTTCCCCCAGCAGCAACGTGAAACCTGCACAACACAAACAAGTACTTTGCTCCCAACTTGCGATGAGGTTGTCAATCTCACCGGTTTGCTGTAAACAAAGGATTGAGCGTATCGAGTGGTAAAAGGATAATAGTAATGCAAGAAAGTAAACAGAGTGAGTAATAATAAAACGGTAAAGCTATGTAAAGGAAATTGGACCAGGGTCCACAGTTCACTAGTGGTGTCTCTCCATAAGATACAGGGATTTCTATTTTCGTGCCCTCGGGTCCTTAGTTGTGCTTAGTTTTCCCCAACCGCTTAGTTTTTTCTTAGTTTTGCCCAAGCCCTTGTCTGAAACCCTCACAAGGAGCTCGGACGGGAGGAATCCCGTTTAGTTGACCGTTGGTTGGTGCTGGCAAGTGGGGCCGCTGTTGGTGCCCCGCAGTGGACATGTCTCCACTTATCTAGATCATCATGGGACCCACAACTTGTCCATGTTAGCGCGCCAGACCCACAGCTTACCCAGGTGACCGTTGCAAAATGGGAGCCCGACCCAGCCCCGCGCCCGTGCCCGTGCCATTGCTTCCCCTTTCTTTCCCCGTGCCCCATTGTTCTTCTTATCCGCCAACGGCAGCCCTTCTCCGGCAGGCGGCTGATGTCTAGTTTCTCTTCGACCTCCCGTTCTTCATGGCCGCAGTATGGACCCATGTCTTTGACAAGATGCCCTGACTGTCCACACTAGGAGCCTCTAAAGTGGTTGATCTGTAAGACGGACGACAACGGCAACCGTGGACATGAGTTCCTTGCATATGAGAGCTTGCCATATAGAGAGGGTGATAAGGTTAGATCTCGCTCCAATTGCTCCGTTTTCTCTCGATTTTCTTGTTATTCCCTCGAATTTGGGATTTAGGGTTCACGTTGTTGTTTTCAGATCCTGAAGAAATACAGGTATTTTGAGTGGATCGATGTGTACGTTCAGAGGCTTCAATTGCATGAATCAATTGGCGCTATAGGGGAGCGCAATTTGGGAGGGGGGGACTTGATGTAGAGAATGCGGCAGAGAGAGGAGCCGTTCCGATTATGCCTAATGCTCCCAATGTAGAACTGGTGGAAGTGAAGGGAGAACTGAAGAAAATGAACAAGCAGTTAAGGCAGCTGATCGAGTTGAAGAAGCAAGCTAATCTGATGGCTGGTTATTTTTTTGTTGTATAATTGCGATCGGATACTTATCATTGCTCATCAGGCGCTAGAAGTTGTTACAAGGGATCCCTTGTTACAAATCCATTATTCAGTTACATGTACTTGTAGTTGTTTTCAAAGTTAGTGTGTGCATTCACCAAAATTACCAAAAAAAATAAGTGTTAGGGAATATAGGAATGCTAAAGATAGTTGATAATTGTTAGAGGGGTGACAAATAATGCATTCACCGAAATCCGCAAATATGTATGTCTCTTGTTTCTACCAAAATTATAGCACTTTTGGGACGTTTCAAATAACCAAAACTATATCCCAAACTATATTCCCTAAAAGAAAAGGAATGCTAAAGAAAGTTGATAATTGTTAGAGGGGTGATAAATAATCCATTCACCGAAATCCCCCAAATATGCCAAATATGTATGTCTCATGTTTCTACCAAACTTATACCACTTTTGGGCCGTTTCAAATTACCAAAACTATATTCCCTAAAAGAAAAGGAATGCTAAAGAAAGTTGATAATTGTTAGAGGGGTGATAAATAATCCATTCACCGAAATCCCCCAAATATGCCAAATATGTATGTCTCATGTTTCTACCAAAATTATACCACTTTTGGGCCGTTTCAAATTATCAAAACTATATTCCTTAAAAGAAAAAGAATGCTAAAGATAGTTGATAATTGTTAGAGGGGTGATAAATAATCCATTCACCGAAATCCCTCAAATATGTATGCCTCATGTTTATACCAAAATTATACCACTTTTGGGCTATTTCAAATTACCAAAACTATATCCCAAACTATATTCCCTAAAAGAAAAGAAATGCTAAAGAGAGTTGATAATTGTTAGAGGGGTGACAAATAATGCATTCACCGAAATCCGCAAATATGTATGTCTCTTGTTTACACCAAAATTATACCACTTTTTAGTTTAATATTTTTAGACCGTGGAAAATAATGCATAAATAGATGGAATATAGTTACGTGGCAAACTCGTTATTGCACATAAATAGAGGGGTGGCACTGTCCACCGACAGAGAGAGAGGGGGGTGGCCACGAAGAGAGAGAGAGAGGGGTGGCCACGAAGAGACTGAGAGGGGTATACTGCCCGTTAGATCAGTGGATCAACAGTTGGTGGAGTCGATCCGTGTGACAACGGCTCAACCAATCAGGATAAGTTTGGGCTTCTGTGAGCATTTGTGACAGTACTTGAGGGTAAAACTGAGTAGTACTAAGAAACCAAGGGCACGTAAATAGTAAATAAACTAAGGGATTCAAACAAAAGAATTACAAAACAAAAAATGCGTGTTTTGTACAATATAATTCATATTGGGCTACATCAAATTATTTGCAATTCAAATATATATGAGTGTGACAATTATGGCCTCATTTAGACAAACTATGTTTTGGGGAAGATGTTTTGCAAAGGGGTTTGAGTGGAAAACCATGCATCTTCATAGCTACTAGTGATTCTGAGAAGTGGCAATTTGTGGTAAACCCTCTATTTATCTATGTTTGTTAAGGTTTCCTAGGTGGCAGGTTGCGTAGGAAGACTCCATGAGTAGGTGCCACTATGTTTTTATTTTTTTTGCGCATGAAATTACTCAATTAGCTATGTTAATCTCATTTGTTGACTCTCTGTTGACCAGCTACTTGAGGGTAGAACTGAGTATATTGCACTTACCAGTCTAAGTACTCGAGGGGAAAATTGAGTATAGATAAAATTTCTGTATAAGGCCCGAGGTTAGAACTGAGTACACCAAACGTCCCAGGGTTAGCCTCGTGTCGCGGTGCACGCTGCAGCCGTGCATAGCGGACGTGTGTTGTGGTACACGCCACCTTCATCTTTATAGAGCTCCTCTTTCTCTCCCTCGACGCTTGCCCACTCTCCCATTCTCACTGCAACCGCCTCTCCTGTCCCATCATCTTCTCCACTTTGCGTAGAAAAAACCCCAAAGAAAAAACCCCAGCGATGGAGAAGAATGAGATGCCCATTGTTGGCGCTTCCGGAGTAGCCGCCGACGCTGCTTCGAACGTAGCCGCTGGCGCATCGGCCGCCGCCGCCGTCCAGACCCCCGTCGCTGCTTCGAACGTAGCCACCGGCGCATCAGCCGCCGGTGCATCGGCCACCGCCCCCGTCTAGGCCCCCGTCGATTGGGACCAGTATGAAGACCCGTACGAACCAGTGCCGTACGTCGCGCCGGAGAACCCCTATGACACCAGCATCGTCGACGACGAGGAAGTAACCCTTTGTTCCCTTGTTCTTAGGGATTGTTCTTATCCCATTTCAATCCTTTTGTGTTAGATCTAGCGTTATTAGGGTTCGTCTGTTCCTAGTTTAATCCTTTTGTGTTAGATCTTGCATTATTAGGGTTCGTCTGTTCCTAGTTCAATCCTTTTATGTTAGATCTTGTGTTATTAGGGTTCGTCTGTTCCTAGTTCAATCCTTTTGTGTTAGATCTTGCGTTATTAGGGTTCGTATGTTCCTAGTTCTAGATCTTGTGTTATTAGTGTTTGTGATTTGCTTTTGTTTAAGATTCAGTTAACTTATGTGAGTAATCAATCCCATCCGGTTAATTTGTGCCGATGATGATGAATATTTGGGCACAAATTGATTCAGGGTTTGGTCAGTGAACAATTTGGTGTGTACAAATTTGTTGTGCATGATCTTTAGTTCACTGACTCAAATCCTGGATATAAGTGTGTCCAATGTAACTGAGGCTACCTCTTTTTTTCGTGCCCATATTATCATGCATGATCTTTTGTTCACTCTCTGTTCTATCATCGCTGCAATTGACTTCGTGTTTTTTGAACTTTGGTGCTACGTGACAGGTGCAGAGCAGCGACGTCGACAGCGACGATGAGGCCTTCCACACCAAGACTCGCCACTTCCTCAGGAGGCTGCAGTCTGGCCATTACGATGGCCACTTTGCTCAAGGCGTTTACAGGTGCCCCTTCTGCAACAAGAGGCTTCGCGCCACCGACTTCAACTGCCTGGTGAACCATGCTGAATCCATTGGCAGAGCCATTGGCGGCGCTAGAGTTGGAACGACCGTGAACGTGCATGCGTTCATGGCTAAACACAAAGCACTTGGGATTCACCTGCGCAGCCTCCAAGCTTAATCCCATATAAAATGTAGCTTATGTTGGATATATCGGTAGTACTGTTCAATCTGTCGTGAATATATATATGCTATGTTGGCTGCTGTATGCAGCTTATCCTATATTTTCTCGATTTATTATGGTGCTGTGAATTTATCCTATACTAGCTTCTAGATTTACTACTAGATTTGTTACCATATTGGGCAAAAAACGAGGGCCAAAAGGCAACAATCATTGAAGAAAGACAGAAATAGAAGTTTCTCTAGATTTGATACTAATTTGGTGAAAAGAGAGAGAACTGTTACAGAGAGAGAGGAAAAAAAGACGCTCTGAAAAATGCCAATTTGGGCCGAGAGAGACAGAACCGAGCTCTCACGTACAACCAAACGCGGTCTCGTCCTGTCCCACGCGGTCCCTTTCTACCAGCCCCACGTGACGCGACCCCACACATCAGCACGGAACGGTCAACTAAATGGGAATCCTCCCGTCCGAGCTCCTTCTGAGGGTTTCAGACAAGGGCTTGGGGAAAACTGAGAAAAAACTAACGAGCTGGGGAAAACTGAGTACAACTAAGGACCTGAGGGCACGAAAATAGAAATCCCTAAGATAAATAAAGCATGCTGGGTAAACAAATTACAGTTGGGCAATTGATAGAGTAAAGATAACATACATACATCACGAGGATCACTATGAGGCTTACTCTGGGCATTACGAAAAAATATATAGACCGCCATCCAACTGCATCTATGACTAAAAATCCACTCGCGGGGAATCTTCCAAGGACCCCTTGAGTATTAAGTTACGAACAACAGATAATTGCATTAAGCAAAGTGCGTAATGTAAACAAAGCAAATATCCTTGGACACAAGAATGTTATTTTCTCCCTAGTGGCAATAGCACATCTACAACCTTAGAGGTTTCTGTCACTCCCCCAGATTAAATAGAGGCATGAACCTAACTATCGAGCATAAATACTCCCTCTTGGAGTTACTAGCATCTACTCGGCCAAGATAGCTACTAGCATCTACTCCCCCAGATTATTATTGATTGATTCATGATTATGGTTTTGCTTGTTCTTAAATTATTTGTATCTAGTCGCCCTTTTAAACTTGAAGGTGTCCTATGCATTTATGTTTTGCTATTCCATGAAGGACAAGCTGAAAACCACTTTGCTATGTTTTTTATATGCTCGAAACACACACTTGACTTTCAATGCATTATTACTCATGATCTTTTGTTTGTGTTAATTTTCATGTTATAACATGGTTGCTAAGTTTTGTTGTCAAGATTATGTCTTTTATTCTCATATTTAGAGTACTTTGATCTCAGCACTCAATGCTTTACATCGTTTGATCAATATTGTGTTGGTGCATGTCACCTCAAAAATTATTGTTTTGTTATCACTTACCTACTCGAGGACGAGCAGAAGTTAAGCTTGGGGATGCTTGATATGTCTCAAACGTATCTATAATTTTTGATGCTCCATGCTTGTTTATGCACTATTTGCTTTGTGTTTTGTTACACTTTGTGGCATTTTTATGTATTTTTCGAAACTAACCTATTAACGAGGTGCCACAATGCCAGTTCCCTGTTTTCTGTAGTTTTTGTGTTTCAGAAAAGTTACACATGAAATATTCTCGAAATCGGATGAAACAAAAGCCGAAGTTCCTATTTTGCAACTTAATACCCAACGGTTGCTCGGACGACATCCGGGGGTGGATTATTAGTCATAGATGCAGTTGGATTACGGTCTATGTATTATGTTGTAATGCCCAAGTGAATCTCATAGTGATCCTCATGACATTTGTATGCTTGCTTTATTCTATTAATTGCCCAACTGTAATTTATTTACCCAGCATGTTATTTATCTTATAGAGAGACACCACTAGTGAACTGTGGACCTCGGTCCATTCTTTTACATTCTTATTGCCGTTTACTATTTACTTGCTTTATTTATATTCTTGCGAACTACTATCTTTTACCACATGATACGTTTAATTCTTTGTTTACAGCAAACTGATGAGATTGAAAACCTCACTGTAAGTTGGAGCAAAGTACTTTAGTTGTGTTGTGTGCAGGTTCCACGTTGCTGATGGTGCAAAGCTACACCCCAGATAAGGCTCCATATATAAATTGTCTGGAGCTGTCGTGAAGCTAGCGAGCATGAACTTTCAGAAGTTGGTTCTTTCTCCTACTGGTTCGATAAACCTTGGTTTCATACTGAGAGAAGACTTGCTGCTGTGCTCATCATACCTTCCTCTTGGGGTTCCCAACTGGGCGGTCATCTACACGCTATCACGCGCCGCCTCTGGCCGTGCTCTGCCCATGGCCGCTCCGCCCCTGGCCGCCGCGTGCTCCAATTTTGGCGCATCGAGCTCCAATTTCGGCCCAAAGAAGGGGAAAAGAGAGCGGGGCTCATCGGAATGGAGCTGGTGGAGTCAATTGGGCTCGACGACGTCTCCATGGCCAGAATTTGGCCGGATTCCGGCGAGTTGCGAGGCAAGGCGCGAGCTGGAATTATATAACTGCCAGCGTTGACCAGATACATACACCCTTCGGTTTTGGTCCAGTTTTGCCTCTAAAATCGTGAATACAGGGGTCGAACGGCGCCCTTAAAAATGTTTAAGGGTCGAGCTAGTTTACGGATTTTGATCTGCGCGCTTTTGTCAATCGAAACTATAAAAGTCGGTTATTATACGGGTTTGACCACTTTTATACTCATGGCTAGAGATGCTCTAACGGGTGTATAGTTTGACATCTAACAAGAGTGGTATTTTGGCATAAGAAATCAAACAAATTGTAATGGTATTTCGGCATACTCGGTTTTTTGAGTGACATTTGGAACTTTCATTTTTGAATTGCACACCCGTGATTCTCGGCGGCGAGATGGACTTTGAGGTTTGAACTCGTTGGCGGTGCCAAAGAAAAAAAAAAACTCGAGCAATGAGAGAGAGAGAGAGAGAGGAGGGCGTGTGTCTGTGTGTGAGAGAGAGAGACACTGCCACTCTCCTTCCTCCCTTCGCTCGCTCAGCCGCTCTTCCCCAGCCGACGGCGGCCGTCTCCAGCGACCCCGGGGAACCCTCCGTCGCCACCCTCCCCGCCGCCCGCTCGCCGGGACCGGGGACCAGAGCGCCGCCCGAACCCCTAGGCGCGCGCCACAGCCGCGGGGCTCGGATCTCGTCCCATCTCCGCCCGCCGGGGCACCAGGCCAGGGTCGATTCGCTCCTCCGCCCCGGCTCATTCCGCTCGGCTCGTCGCTTCTGGACGGACCCACCGCATCCCGTCCTCGACTCGCGGGAACTCCGGCATTCGAGGTACCGTGTAGCTCGCTCGCTCGCGCGGATCTGCTAGCCCGCGTTTTCCGCGCCCGGATTCCGCCGCCTCCTCAGATTCATTCGCCGGACTGCCAGATGGCCGGGGTGGAGGGAGAGGAGGCGCTAGGGTTCAGGGAGGACGACGCCATCCGGTTCATCTTCGGCGAGGACGTGGCCGCCGCCGGGATGGAGGTGGATGGCGGGGGTGGTGCCTTCGACGGGTCACTCCTGGAGCTCAAGGTCTTCAGGGATGTCTTCTCCTCCACGGGCGGCCACCAAGGCTCGCCTGCCGCGCACATGGAGGCTGCTGGGTCCATGGACAGCGGTGCCGGGAGGCGTTTCAAGGTGGCCGAGACGTCGCTGCTTCCCGGTGCCCACTTTGCCCCACAGCATGCACCACACCCTCAAGTGTGGCCTAAGGCCGAGGAGCCTCCACGGTTCTGTGGTGAGCGCGTCGGGGCTGGCTGGACGCATGGCGGAGCAGGTCCTGGTGAGCATTCACATTCTTATGGAGAGCAAAACGGGCGCATGGATGTCAGAGTGGATCTTGGTGTTGAGGGGCAAGCACATTGTCACAGCGGGCGAAACAGGAACGGCGATTGCATGGATGCCGAAGTGGATGTCGGTGTGCAGGAGCACGCGCATTGTTGCAGCGAGCAAAACGGGATCGAAGGGTTGGCTCTCGAGCTGGATTCTGTGCTGCAGGGTTTCTTAGGATACTGGCCAAGTGAAGCCCCAGGTGCAAACGACGTGGTCGGGAGCTGCAACCAGCAGCGAGTCTTTGGGGCAGCGGTTGTTCAGAACAATGTGGATATGCACATGCAAGCAATGGTTCAGGACAGCGCAGCAGGGGTGTGCGACGTGGCTGAGTTTGGTGGCAGCAGCAGCACCAGTGGAGTCGATGATCCCATGCCGTCCTACATCGACGCGCTGGCTGATTTCTCACAGTTTCAGAGTACCACTTCTCTCTCTGACCCGTTTCTGTATCAGTGGCTACATGATCAGCAGCCGTTCCCGAGCGCCGCCACCACGTGTTTAAGTTATGGTCAAGGACAGATGGTTGATGCTAGTCAGGTGCTGTCATGTGGCGGGGCAGGTTTGTCTGAAAGAGGAGCCAGAGAAGAATACCTGCCCTTCAGCAAGTCAGCCTATGATACTGCAGTGCCACCTTGCATATCCCATGACTGTATCGGCTCCGGGCAGTTTGTTGAACTGGAGCACCTTTGTGAGAAGGGCACGCCTGACACAAATATTAGTTCACTAGATTATGGTGATGTTCCTCAATGCAGCAGTCTACAGTCCATGCCACCCGTTTTTGGTTCCAAGAAAACATCAAGCAGGGACCTCCCCGATCTGTTAGAAGCGCATGCGCATTGTCTTTTCAAGGATGCTGGATGGGACATCAAGCCACGGAAAAGGAATGACAGGGCTAAGATGTCATCCTATTTCACAGCACCACATAGGGAAGTGGTCCTTAGCTCACTAACTCAGGCTTGGAAGTTCTGCGGTAACAAATTATATAAAGCTTCTGCGGGTTCAGAACGGGGGAAGTATCCGATGGAGTGGTCAGATGTTGATATGTTTTGGAAGGACCTCACAGATACAATGGAGTATATCCAAAAGATACTTGTGAACCAACAAAATGCACTTACACTTCTTCAACGGTGGGAGCTCTTGGATCCTTTCATTGCTGTCGTGTTCGTCGGTAGGAAAATTACTGCTCTGCAACAATATAAAACTGTCAGAGCTGTTGATAGTTCAACCTTTGTCCTCGATGACAACAGGAATATGTCCTCAGCAAGTAAAAGTACGCAGAAAGCCAGTGATCTGTTAACCATCCACAAGGTTCAGTCTAATCCTGTGATCACGGAAACTGATTGCAGAAAACAAGCAATTGAGAGTTGCAGCAGGAGTCAGGCTGTACCGAGCTCTCATGATTTGGAAGGGGGCCTCAGCAGAGATATTAACTTTAAAAATGACTACACACAGGGTCAGAATAGCGGGGCAAGTGACCAAAAGGAGAATCATATTAATGAAAGCACTGAAACCCATCAATTGTGCTCTGGAGCAGCACTCATCAATAATTCGGCGAAAAAAGCAAGGAAGAATCCCAAAATGATATCTGATATTGATGCAAATGGATTAGATGAACTGTACTATCAGAGCTTTATGCAGCATACTATGGGGAATGTATTTAACCAGGACAGCAATGTAGCGATTCTTGACTTTTCTAATCCAGAAAACATTAAACTCTCTGAAAAATATAGTATTTTTCCAGCAGTTGGTTCGTTGAAAAAACATTTGAAGCCTAAATCCAGATCAGCAAAGGTCAATGGAAAAAGCCAAAGTGATAAACCTGGCATGATGTTGCCTTTGGAGAGCAGGGAAATGAGTATGCTAAGCGCTGAGGGTACTGTTAAAGAACCTACAGAGTATGCAGTCTCAGAACCTGATTCTAATGCAAGGGAGCCGGGTGCCAATGATACCGCCCCCATCGAAATGGTCCACAAGAAGTTACCTCCAGAGAGCAAGCATATGAATATCTTAAGAGGTGAGAGCACCATTAAAGAACCTACTGAGCGTAAAGTTTCTGAACCTGATTCTATTGCAAGGGAGTTAGGTGCCTATGAAACTGTCCCTTTAGAAATGGTCCATAAGAAATTGCCTTCAGAGAGCAAGCAGAGTATGTTAAGAGGTGAGGGTGCTGTTAAAGAACGTACAGAGCATACAGTCTCAAAACCTGATTCAAGTGCAAGGGAGTTGAGTGCCAATGAGGTCGTCCCTATAGAAATTGTCCACAAGGAGTTGCCGTCGTTGAAGGAATCATCTCTCGGATTCCCCCCCAAGGATTCACATAAGGATTCAAACTGCAATGCTGTTCCTGTTGAGTTATCCCATGAGTTTAGTGCTGCTTCCCTGAAAACTGATATATGTCTGAAGTCAGAAATCTGCAAGACAATCACCGCTAAAAGGAATCCTGAAGGTTCTTCTAAACATGCCAAGAAAAGGCCCCGTGAGTTGCGTATCAATGACGATGACCTTCTGATCACAGCTATTGTAAAAAACAGGGATGTTGCTTCCTACCACAAATTTGCTGCAAGCTCAGTCTTATCGGGTGCAAAGTACAAAAAGCTTAAAAGCCAAAAGAGAGGTACCAAACTGCTTGCTCGAACATCTGGAAAAGGTGGAACAAACCTATTGGGTGGGAAGAGAATAAGTTTGGCACGGAAAACTGTGCTCTGCTGGTTGATTGCAACTGGCTTTCTGACCGTAAAAGATGTTATTCAGTACCGGAATCTGAAGAGCAATGAAGTTATTAAGGATGGACAGGTCACCTGGGAAGGCATTCTTTGCAAATGTTGTGCAAAAACCTTATCTGTATCAGACTTCAAGGCTCATGCTGGTTGCTCTCTGCCTAAGTCCTCGTTAGGCCTCTTTCTTCAGTCTGGCACATCATATACACTATGCCAGGTAGAGGCCTGGTCTGCTGAATTGATGAGCAGGAAGAGTGATGCATGTGGTAGGAAAGTCGAGGCGATGGATGAAAATGACGATACATGTGGTTTCTGTGGAGATGGCGGTGAATTACTTTGCTGTGACAATTGCCCATCAACATATCATGAAGCTTGCTTGTCTGCCCAGGTATCGAGCTTCTCTACCATGCCATTGGCTGTTTATCCCTTGCAGATATGTTTCAAATTTTCAGTATAAGATATTGCAATCCATTATTGTTGCACCATTTTTTCCTGAAAATGTTTATCTGTTGGAACTTTGAATTGACTACTTATATTTATGAAGCTTGGTTAATAATTTATTTTCTTCCCTTTTTTATCTGCAGGAGCTTCCTGAAGGCAGTTGGTACTGCCATACATGCACATGCCGGAATTGTGGGAATCCAGTTAGTGAAAAGGAGGGTTCGTCCTCAGATATCTTGAAATGTCTACAGTGTGGAGATGCATGTAATGCTTACGATCCCTCCTTACTTGCCTTACCATTTGCACTTCTACTTCTCTCATGTAAAGTAAATATTTAGGGATGCAGTAGTTAACTGGTGCATAGTGTTCTTCAAACTCCTGTATTTATCTTTAAATTGGATAGAGCCCTTTTCCCTTCTGTTGATGTAAGTCCCTATATTGAGGATCCATGTTCTCACTTTCTTAGTAAGTATGCATGTAACGATTACAACCGCTCCTCATTTGCCTTGTCATTTGCTCTATTTTCTGCCATCATTCAAAATAAATATTTAGGATGCAGTACTTAAGTAGTACATACTGTTCTTTGAATCTATTTATCTTTGAATTGGACAAGTACTTTCCGGTATAATCGTCTTGCTGAATATACTATAAATCCCTGTTTGGTGGTAGTTTATCTCCTCCCAGAAATCTTCAGAGTTTAACTCTCTCACAAAAGCCATCTTATTGCGTATTCATGTTTTCACTTTCTCTGTATAAAATGGGCTTAGGCCTCCAAGAAGACCCCCTCTAGCTGCACTTTGTTATTCAGGGCTCAAGTTTTCGTAGCTTTAGTCATCATTCATCCCATATAACTTGGCCAGTATTCATAAATCATAATGCATAGCGGATGAAATATATTTTCTAATGTTTATCCTCAACATCAACTTGACATTTTCTTGTTTCTCACTGGCAGACCATGACACATGCATTAAGCACGAGATGCTGCCCTGTAATGGTAAAGGATCTGACACATGGTTTTGTGGGAGATACTGTAAGGAGGTAATATTTAATTTTATCTTCGTCCACAAGATGCTCAGTGTCACTAGTACAAGTCTTGCGATTTATCACACTTCTAGAAATTATGGTTTATTTTCTGGTCTTGCAGACAGTAGTACATCTTGGGGACTGACTGACACTAGTAAATGTTGGGTTGCTTATTTTCCATGTTCGTAATATGTTTGATTTGATAATATGATCGAGAATCAAACTGATTGCTACTTCATGCAACTGGTGTTACTTTTATTGGTGCACTTAACAAGCTTGGAATTTTGGTTTCAGACACTGTTTCACACCCTTCGTTTCCTTTTTCTAAAAGCATTTCTCTGCAATTGTTGCTAACAGATATATGTTGGACTACATGGTCATGTTGGGATAGAGAACATTATTGACAATGAGCTTTCATGGAGCATATTGAAGTGCTGCAATGATGGTCAGAGGCTACATTCTTCCCGGAAGATTTCCCATATGACAGAATGTAATACAAAATTGGCGGTGGCTCTTACTTTATTGGAGGAATGTTTCATTCGTATGGTGGATCCTAGAACTGGTGTAGACATGATACCGCATGTCTTGTACAATAAGGGGTGAGTTTCCTATTTACTTTGCTCATTATCCTTTGCAAGGCAAAAAGTTACAGTTAGCTGCCATATATTTCCTAAATTTAAAGAAAGCATATTGCTGCAGTGATTACTTTTTTATGTATATGTCCACTTAAAGCTACGCATCAATATTTCCTTATGAAGACTCTGTTTCCTCTATTATCTAGTTTAGAATGGAAGACTATCAGAGATATCAGACAGTGCTTTGAAATACCTATAAATATAGTTGACTTCTTCATATTATTGTCGAAATTTGTGTACTGAACCCTGACCCATATTTGGAACTGCCATTTTTGTGTCTTGGGGAGTTTTGGTGAATGCTAATAGCAAACTGTAATATACCTTTTGCATCAATGCATGCGACTATAAGTTAATTTTTTATTATAATGGAAATTTGGATCTGCACTGAGACCTGAGATCCATTGTCGGGACTGCAGATGTGTTAGGATACACATCTATTTGGTATTTGGTTCAATGCTAATAGCTAACAAATTATTTCTCGCGAAGCATGCTCCAGTACTTGCACACTAACATTTTACCAAACAATTTCGGCACTTACTAACATGGAGCACATTTCCATCAGATCAAACTTCGCGCGCTTAAATTATCAGGGATTCTACACTGTATTCCTGGAGAAAGGTGATGAGATTATATGTGTAGCATCTATCAGGTAAGTACTTGGCTGATCAAACCTTCTCTAGGCGGTACACATTCTTTTCTTTCTGAAGTATGTTTGTTCCCAGCCATTGGCTGCTGTCATAGTTGCGTTACAAATTATACTAAGTGACCATGCATGTGTAGGCAACACTGCCAACATATGGACCCTTTAATTTGTCAAATGCCTAGAGGCCCATCAGTCATCCACATTTCTGATGCAGTTTGTACATCTACATCTGTGTTGTAAACTATGCATTGACGTAATTTGTCCTTGGCTATGTTTCTATTTGAACTTGAAATTTGGAACATGTTAACACTTGTTCATCCAATCATCCATGTATCTTTTCTCTGTTCTTATTGGCTAAATGTCCTTAATGGCTTAATCTATTGTGGTGCAAAATTTTCATAACTGAATTTCTAGCATGCAAACCCTACTTGGTAATTGAATTTCGTATCTTCTTTGTGCTGTCTAATTTTCACAATTCCAACTGGTTCAGGACAGTCATGAACATAGGTTAATTTTCTACACAACTAATAATTTTCTAATTTCTGCTCATGAACTTGGGAGAATTTCCAAATAGATGAAAATAGTGTGTTGGAAAGTTCATTGATAAATGACTATCATATATTGTGAGGATTGTTTCCCTCATTTGCAGCACCATGTTTACGGAATTTCCCTTTACTATCTTGTACAGGCTACATGGGACCAAAGCAGCCGAGCTGCCATTCATCGCTACTTGTGTGGATTATCGACGTCAAGGGATGTGCCGGAGACTGTTGGATATCATTGAAAAGGTATGTATACTAGATTTCAGAAATCAGATACAAGTTCTGATGCTAAATATGGATTTATCATGATCATGTACCAGAATAACTTATTCACTATGATTTCAACTATTACTATATGTATTTTAGAATTTTATCTTCCTTCAAAATATACTTCTGTTGTCTACTAGGTCTTAATGTTAGTCAATCTTATTTGCATGCTTGCATATCTTGATTTAACCATGTGAATTTCATTTCCTTTTATTGCAGATGCTGAGATCGTTCCATGTTGAGATGTTGGTCCTTTCTGCCATCCCGGAGTTGGTTAATACATGGGTCTCGGGATTTGGTTTCAAACCTATCGAGGATGATGAGAAGAAACAACTTCGTAATGTTAATTTGATGTTTTTTCCTGGGACATCCTTGCTGACCAAAAGATTGGATGGGACTGTAACTGCAAAGCCAGGTTAATTGTCTTATCCTACTACCACCAGCCATTTTGTGCTTAAATGTTACGTGTTTGTAGTCTGCATCCTCCGTTTCTTCCTTCTGTCCTTGCGCCTCTAATAATCCTCAAATTTTGACTACACAGAGAAGGAAAATGCCGCATGTAATGTTTCTGGATTAACTAATGGCAAGTGTTTACCTAATGGAAAAGCAAATGAGCATCTTGAACGCTGTGACCCTGACCTGCCAGAACAGTTGAATCCTGAGGCTGCAATGAATGGTTCTTTCAGAACGCTGAAACGTGAATGTAGCCCTGCAGCATGGTTCAGTTCCACCAAGGTTTGTTTGATCAGCAATATGAGGCTTTAAGTTTTTGTTGATGTGAAAACACACTATTACCAAATAGTATGGTTGTGATTTGTAAGTAAGGTAGCTGTAAGTTTTTGTATAAAGAAATATCTCTAGGTGATCATGAGCATATACATCATAATTCGATTGTAATGCCAAAATCTTTTATTCAATTGATAGTGCTTTCTTCCACAAGGAAGAAATCGAGATGAAGGCTGAGGCTCAGGTTCTTGTGTGTGTAACCTGAAGCATGATCTTTTCGTTCTTCATTTGCAATCTTATCTGTTGCTCTTCAATATGCATAAGGTTCTATGTTCACAATACTGACTGTTTTCCATTGCACAATTCATAGTGGCACCACATATAATGGTTTGCAGCCAGCTGACGCAAACAAGCAGACCATTTGGAGCCCATTTGCATACAATCCACTTCTGTTGTTAATTCAAATCCTTTTTTTTGCAGATAAAAAGTAGCAGTTATTTTGTTTTTGTCCTCGAAATTTGCTCAAGATGTACTATTATAACCATAACTTAATGCCGTATTGCTGTCTGATCTGTTCTTGTTCTGCAGCTAGCTGTTGGGGAAGTGTGATCTTCTCACAGAATCAAACATCTGGCCTGTGGCCTCTATCCTTGGTGGTCTATCTGCGTTAGCGAACATCGTCTTGCTGATCTATGGCTGCACAATTATGCAGAAGCTTGTCGCTGTGGTCATGCAACTATTTTCAGGTATAATCTATTTACTTGTCTGAAGGAAACCTGTCACAGCTAAGCATTTTGGCTACCCTCGTTTCATGTGTCAAATTGGGCAATAATTCTTGTAAACTTTGAGGATGTAGGGGTAGGAAACCATTGATGAAAGAATAGGCAAATTGTTACTCTCTTCATAATTCATGGTAGTTACACCTACAGTACAACCTTTCCTGTACAAAAGAAAGTTCAAACTCTGAAGCTTGATTACTATTGCCTCCGTTCCAAAATATAGTATGTTTTGGAAAGCTAAAACATACTACATTTTGGAACGGAGGTAGTACTTTACTAGTGCTCCCTCCGTCCTGATTTAACCTGCGCGGGCTCAAGTCAATCGTACTTTTACAAAAAAATCCACCGTAATAAAAAATGTTACTAATCAGTCCAAATCAAGTTCTCTTCTTCCTCCGTCCTGACCACGGTGTGCTGCCGCTCGTCGGCGAGGGAGTCCGACGCCGCAGCTCCCTCGCCATCCGCCGCCGGCAGCCGTCTGCAGCTCCGCCGCCGCCGCCGGCCGTCAGGTCGTCAAACACGCGAACGCCAGCGCTCCTCTCCGCCGGCCGCACATCGACACCGGCCGCTCCCACCACCGGCGCACCACCCGGATCTCCCTTCCACCATTACGCGCCGCCCTGGCCTCCCTACCACCATCAGGCGCCGCCCAGATTCCGACGTGGGGAACGAAGGCCCGTGCAAATGATTCCTTCATTAGTTCCCCAGAATTTCGTGATTGGTTCCCCAAAATTATCTGATTCGTTTCCTTAGTTACCTCCAATAATGGTGATTAGTTTCCTTAGATAGCTAAACCATTCACAGAGCTAATGGCGACAATAATGGTGATTAGTTTCCTTAGTTGTAAAGAGATAATTGTGATTAGTTTATGCGACTAATTATTGCAAGAAATTCTAGAGTTTCTGGTACGACGAAAAAGCTGGAAATGTACCAAAAAGAGACAAATACATTCTGAAGTTTATGCCGTCTGCTACAGCAGCAGCCAAATGAGCACTGCATTGTCAGAACAAAGCTATAAGTGTTTGCAGTCAGCTGGACCTGCACATGAACCAGAGAATCAAATTCTTACAGATACCACACAAGCTTAGTAGAGAAAAGAAGACAGACACATCACACAGGCTCAGTAGTCAGTAGAGAGAAAAGATACTCATATATAAACCTTGTAATTATGTGGAAAGATGAAGTTATGTAGCCGTTTTCAGTTAGCTAGTTTCTAGCCTAGATAAGTTTGCATGGACTGTTTTTTGTGCTCCATGCCGTAGCTGTAGGATCGGATCGGCACGATCTCTGGGCGTGGGATGGCGCGTCCAGATAGTGGAGTAGAGGCCAAGATCACCTCTGTAATAAAAGGAAGTCAATATAGAAAATGCAGTAATGTTGAACACTGCAACAAAAACTCTGTCTCTGTCTCTTGTTCTTTCATCAGTTCGTCAGAGACACGCGAGAGATTGAGTGAGAATCCAGTGATTCGCAACTACAGTGCTCACAATCAAGTAAGACATTTTTCAAGATCAAGAGGCACAGTTTATTCGTGCTTAGGATATGTGCTAGCAGATAGTGTTCTCATGGACAATAAATAGACAGTTTCTTGCTAGAATATGCTAAAAATCCCCAAAGAAGCTTTACTGGATATGCTACAAATCCCCAAAGAAGCTTTACTTGATTGTAAAAAGTAAGATGGGCATAGAAAAATTTGAGAGAAAGGTAGAGTTTCACTTAGCAGAAATTTTGGCTCTATGGGAGGCAAGCAATGCCTATATATGCCTGACAGTGAAGTCCACTTTACGAATAAGTGCTGAAGTAACAAAGTGAATGCACAGTCAGATGAAGTCTAGACATCAAGGAGAGTAAGAAGTTAACATCAAGGAGAATATTTCATTCCATGGAGTTTGTGCTGACAACTCTTAAGTCACTGAACTCCAAAGGGTGAATTTTCCTTGTTTTCCATGGAGTGCTTTTCGACCCCCTTTGATATTTCTTTCTACACTATATCTTAGCATTGCAGTGCTTCCCTGAAATAAGAAAGTGCCCAGCTCTTTGCCTGTTGTCTTCCCAACTGATGTTCTGAACACTACGGCCTATCTTACTTGTGTGTTTACACTTAGCTCATCATAAGAAAGGTTATCATTCAGCGACATAAAAGTTAATTATGCCATCTTTTTCATGCGCAGTACTTTTTGAGGAGCTAAATTACACACTGATCGGGGACCTCTATTTCTACAATTAGTTCTTTAGTTGACTTGGTGAAATAGAAACAGAAATTGCACACTGATTTTCATGATTTGAAAGAGACGGGACCAAAAAGCTGAGCAGATGCCACTAATTCTCTTCAGACCTGAAGAATATAACGTCTGAATCAGAAACCTAGCGTACCTCTGCAGCCGCCGCGCGGATGACGAAGGCGGCGACGGTGGCGCGGCATGAGCCCAGCCTGAGCGACCCCGTGGAGCTGGAGCAGATCAGAGCAGGCAGGCAGCGCCTCCCCTGGTGCTGCTGCGGGCGGATACGAGGCGGTGGTGCGGCGCCGGCGCGAGGGCGGACACGGCCGGCCTGCACGCCATGGTGGGTTCGGTCGGCTGCTAGTTGGTTATCAGTGGGGGAAACCGCGCCACCGCATCCTGCATCGCGGCCCCGGATCCGGCTTCCCCGCCACCGGTGGAGATGGAGATGGAGTGATCCGATCGAAAAAATTTAACGCTTTTTACCCAACTGATGGAGATGGGGTCCTCGCCCTCGATGGTGAAGATTTAAGGGAGGAGATGGCGTGTTGGCCAGCGCAGCGCCGGCGAGGTGTGGGGAGAAGGCGAGGCGAAGGGGAGAAGGCGGCGAGGCGAGGCGGCGAGACCGGAGCTGCGGGTGAGGCGAAATGCGGTCGGCGAGGACCAAGGAGAAGATTGGGGGAGAGGACGGAAGTTTTCAGGTGAAATTGTTTGGGGAGGTTTTCGCAAAACTGCCGTCGCGCAGGTTATTTCGGGACGGAGGGAGTACTATTCTTTTTTTGCTTGTCATCTAAGACACACCAAGAAGTTACAAAAGTTGTCCCTGTAACCCCTTTTTTTGGAGAAAACGTCTTTGCGTTTCTTTTCATTGCATAGGAGAAGTTAATGTTACAAGCTTCCAAGGAGGCAGATTACAAGTTATAAAAGATATGGAATGAAAGATTTTGGAATATGTGTGGTGAGAAATTCGGCAGTATAAACTGTTTTTATGTACCTCTGTGGTCAGAGGTTAGCTGCATGCATTCTAGAATGGCAAGTAAAAAGATGGGAACACTTATTCTAGATCTTTAACATGCTGTTATTCTACTTTCCTGGCTTTCCTTTTTGTCTTCTTAGTATTGTTTGGATGCCCTGCAGCCCCAATGCCTTTTTGTGGATGTTCACGCACATAACAACCATGCAGCAACATTTTCTAAAGAAGGCATCACCGGAGCTGCATGTTGACGACTTAAAGTACATGCTCATCCGCGAATGGTTTTTTGGACAGAAGACATTATAAAGCATGTGGAAAACCGAAACGAAAACATAGCCCAGTCTATCCCTGGAACATGTAAAAGCTGTTTGATCTCCTGAATCAACTGCTTTGCTCAGGGTGCCAGACACACGTGGGAATCCAGCACCTGAGCTGAGGTAACCTGCCATTAAAAGCAGGTGCAAGGTATGGATGCAAGCAGTTTGTAGAGCCATCCAGGATGTTCATCAAACGCTGTTGCAGTCTAGTATTCATACGAGCACCGACGGCATCGTCTAAGTAAGCTTCCTCTCTGATGCGCACACTTGGATAATCAACTGATGTAAGAACTGTACTCAGACACTTGCACTTGATCTGTATCAGGAGAACTCTTGGGAGTCTTGCATAGTTGCATGGCAAATGCTGGCGAACTACTTGTCAGTATTCCATTGATTGGATGAGCAGTGATATCTGTTGAGGTCGTTTCTTCCTCTCAGTTGGTTTAGTTTATTTGCGACATTGGAACTTCTGCTTATGGTACTAGGCACGTATGGTCATACCATACCAATGGATGTTTCTGAACTTCGTAGTTTGTGTTTGACTGAATACAAAGAAAGAAATTTTTCTATAGTATAATGTAATAGGATGCACCAATGTATGCAAGCACTCTTGGGTATACTCATACCCTACCCGTTGGAAATAAATACTAGTAGTATGTATCATCCCTTGGGTTAAAACTGTCGATACGTTCAGTTTTTGTTTCAACTTTGGTGCAACACACACTTTGGTCAAAACTGCGGGTGTGTTGAGTTTCTACTTCAGCTTTGATGTAACACACACATCCTGAGCTGCTTTCCCTCGTATGCCTATTTCATTTGATGGATTTGGGGAAGCCCACAACCAAAGCCACCCGTTTGGGGATTAGATACACTAGTGGGTCCATCCCCTCGAGGGATTGGGTGAACCCGAAACATCACCCTAATCCCCACTGCCTCTCGCCTGCCCCTTCCCTCCTAATCCCTGCTATTTGCTGACATTCGGTTAATCCCGTACATCACAGGCGACGACAAGCAGCAAGCACAGGCCGCATGCAGCAAGCAACATGTGAGGCATACAGATTGGGGACAGGCACAGCAGGCAGCATACAAACAGAAAAAAGACATGAACTTTTAACAATACAAAGAAACATGGCGTAGGACTACACAGTGGTACTTATATAACTGATAATGAAAAGACTTAGAATAGTCTAGGACATTAAATTTATAGTTTTAACTAGGATCATCCGAATTTTAAAGGACAAAACAACAAAGTTCAGTAAATAAATATTTTGCCTTTTGGCAAATTACGCAAAATATTGATCCAAGACCCGGGCACCCTTTCCTATCTTCTTCTAGAGCTTCTTCATGTCAAACTCTAGTTTTTTCCCTCTGTCATATACATACAAAGGAAAATGTAAGCACAAGGCCCGGATATAAATAGTATCATTCATAATTAGAGATAATAAAAATAGCTGCACAAAAACATAGATGACGCTTTGATAAAGAACCTGCATGCAATAATTTAGACTCCAAACCATTGATTTGTAACTGTATTCTGTGGACGATAGAAACTTTGAGATGATAATATCCATGATCAAATGCTAGTGTGTGAAGGATCTCTAGACATACTGTAGTAGCTAGTTGGTTTAATTTCAGATGATAAACAAATCATAGGAATGGTCGGTCAAGACTATTACTCGGATCAAAATGTATTCCCACCATAAAATAAAATAAGAATTAAAATCTGCAGGTAATTTCCATTCCAGACTAAAATCTGTAGATAGTTTTCAAAAGATAACATATTTGGTTGAAATGTTTGCTAGTACTGCTACAGTCAGAATTACAGTTATGGTCATGTGGTGTCCAAGTTGCTGGCAATCAAACTTTTTTGCATGCAGAACAAAGTAGTACGCTATTGATGTCCAAGAAAATCAACAAAATCACATGCCCAGTGAAAATGGCAAGGTGTTTGGGTGAATGACATCAACTATTCTACACAACAAGAAGTCAGAATAAAGTGCAAAATTAGTAGACAATAGGGAAAGAAACTGTGCTGCTTAGGCGTAGAATTTTAGGATCCTAGAGAACAAATTAATATAGTACAACATAGCCATCCAATGACAAAACCTAAGTCGACCCAAGGAATTGAGTACATCTGCACAATTAGGAAAATAAATTCTAACCACAGCAAATATCTGTTACTTGCAACCTTTGCAAAAATTCTAACCACAGGAAAATAAATTCTAACCACAGGAAAATAAATTCTAACCACAGCCATCACCAAATACCAATGCTACTTCCAGAAAATCTCACCAAGCAAACAATAGGAAGGCACAAGAAAATAAAACATGCACAAGCTGGAAAAGACGAGTCGAAACAAGCAGGAAGCTGCTACAACCACAGCCATACAAGCAAAGGGAGAAAGATCTTACCTTTCCTATGCCATTTCCCTGGTGCTTGCACCGACCGTAAGGATCCAGGGCGCCACATTGGACACCGAGCCTGGTGTCGGGCCTGAGTTGCCGCCGGAGCAGACGACGGTGACATTCTTCTTCACCGCGTAGAGCGCACCGATACTACACGAAAATCTGCGTAGTAAAATGAGTTCGGACCGTACGATCGTGGCCAATGGACGGCCCATACCAACTTGATGTACCGTAAACCATCCTTAAATGAAAAGCATGCATGCCAGCGTACAACAATCTACCTTACCGCGGTAGAATTTGTGAGCTCGGGGCGTCAGTACTCGATGCATCGCAGGCGGGCGCTGCGGAGAGCCTGCGTCCGATTCTACTTCTCACCTAAAAAAAACATGGAAACCTCGCTCATTTTTTCGTGGCCGCCCTGGCGTCAATCGTGGCAACCTACCATCTCCGGGATTGGTGTGCATCCTAGAAAGCCACCACTCGACGTCGCTGTTCTTGCGGAGAGGGTAGACGATGGGAGGCAACAGAGCGTGTTCCTGATCAGGCGCCCAAGTGCGCCGGAGGAGGAGGACACCCTTCACATGGCGGTGGGGTAGCGGTAGTTGGTTGCGAACGGGAGGGGAGATCACGGTTGGCTGTGTGCGGACGATTTTTTAAATTGTCTATGGATGAACTTGACAAACTGCAGTAAGAAAGTGGATGAACTCGACGATGTTAGCAATACTAATCACTCAAGGGACGTCGGCATGACGTCGTGTGCTCGTATAGTTTCGTAGTTCCTAGTTCTAGTCTAAACCGGATTTGTTTCCGGGTCGGCGTCGTGTTGTACGTAGGCTACGTAGAGTTGAACGCTGAGTACTTCACCGAGTAGGAGTCGAACTGGCCGTGTATATATACACGAGGAGCCAGCTCTTGTAACACACCGGAAGCTGAGCAATAAAATCAACAAGGTCCGACACGGGCCTTTGGCGATACTTGATTGCGTGTGTTCGTGAGTTGTGAGCTGAACTAGCTAGCTGATCGTACCAATCGATTGGCTTTGCTAGCTATACGTGTGCGTGCAAGTAGTGCTAGCTGCTCGTAAAGGATCGATCAGTTTGGCTTGCTATACACGCGCGTCTTTGTGGAATACGTGCGTGTGACGTCTCGCCGGAGCTTCGTCGTTTATCGCCGGACTGCACTCGGCGTATTGGGGCTGGGCCAACAATTGGTATCAGAGCCTCGTGGAGGATCTCCTAGTAACGGGAGGTTATGGCGAAGGAGACAGGCGAGTATTCCGGGGCGGCCGCGGCCGCGCCGGTGTCGACGACGTACCCGCGGTACAACCGCGACAACTTCACGGTATGGGCGACCACGATGGAGTGAGCGCTCGAGTCCAACGAGCTCTGGGAGGCTGTCGATCCAGGCGGCGACGAGTACAAGAAGGGCGCGTCGAAGTACCGCAAGGACCGGCAGGCACTTACGGCCATCTGCTCGGTGATGCCGATGGACGTGATGCAGCACCTGATCTCGAAGAAATCTGCGAAGGAGGCGTGGGACACGCTCAAGATCCTCAATCTTGGGCACGCGCGTGTGCGCGAGGCGACCCTGCAAACTTTTCAGAAGAAGTTCGAGAACCTGGAGGTGGGAGAAGATGAGACACTGGACGCCTTCGCCTCGAGGGTTGCTACAATAGTCAATGGGATTCGCGGACTGGACGAGAAGCTCGAGGAGATCTCGGTGGTTAGGCGTTTCCTTCGTGCCGCACCGGCGCGGTACATTTCTGTTGTGTCAGCGATCGAGCAGTGCGTTGATCTCAAGACTGTCACGTTGGATGATTTGGTCGGACGGTTCAAGGCGCATGATGAGCGGATGAAGATCACCTACGGCGACGCGAAAGTGGAGGAGCATATCATGCTCACGCGCGCCCAATGGCAGGCAATGGACGCTAGAGAGAAGAGCGATGGTGCATCTGGCAGCGGTGGAAAAAAGGAAGACTCCAACTCGACGAAGAAGTCGGGTAAGGGGAAGAAGCCAAAGAAGAAATCCGACAAAAAGAATCTTCGCTGTCATAAGTGCAATCAGCTCGGTCACTTCAAATCGGAGTGTCGCAACGCTCCGGCGGAGAAGGCTCTCATGGCGATGGAAGGAGATGATGGACCTAGGATGATGATGCTCGAAGTATGCGAGCAATCGGATAATGGAGAGTCACCTCCACAGAAGCCGGCCACGGAGATCGTCAAGCTCGAGGAAGAGAAGGTTCTTCTTCATGATCGAACGAGGAATACGGCTACGCACGTATGGTACCTCAACACAGGCGCTAGCAACCACATGACCGGCGACAAGGCTCAGTTTTCTGAGTTAAACCTCTCGGTGGGAGGGACGGTTCGTTTCGGCGATGGAAGGACCGTTGGGATAGAAGGACGAGGCACTGTCTTGTTTGAGTTGAAGGACGGCGGTCACAAGGTACTCACTGATGTGTACTATATTCCCAGGTTGAAGAGCAACATTATCAGTCTTGGTCAGCTTGCGGAGCGTGGATGCGAGATTGTGCTCAAGGACAGGTTCCTATGGGGATACGACCGTGAGAGAAAACTCATCATGAAGGTGGAGAGAGCGAAGAACAGGCTCTACATCCTCAACTTGGATCGTGTGGATCCAATATGCTTGATGTCAAGCATGGAAGACTCGGCGTGGACGTGGCACGCGCGCTACGGGCATCTCAACTTCCAAGCTCTACGACAACTTGGACAAAAACAGATGGTTCGCGGCATGCCGTGCGTCGATCATGTTGAGCAATTGTGCGACGGTTGTCTTGTTGGGAAACAAAGGCGAGCCCCGTTTCCAAGGGAGGGACAATATCGAGCAAGCAAAGTTCTTGAGATGGTCCATGGCGACTTGTGCGGACCAATCACGCCGGCGACGACCGCCGGGAACAGGTATTTCTTGCTCATCGTCGACGACTTCAGTAGATACATGTGGGTTGTGTTGCTGAAGAGGAAGGATCAAGCTTTGCAAGCGTTCCGGATCGTGAAGATGGCGGCCGAGGTTGAGGCCGAGGCCAAGTTAAAGGCCCTCCGTACCGATCGGGGTGGTGAGTTCAACTCCAATGAATTCAAGACGTTTTGTGAAGCTCATGGGATCCAGCGGTACCTCACCGCGCCATATTCACCGCAGCAAAACGGTGTTGTGGAAAGGAGGAACCAAACCGTGGTGGCCATGGCACGCAGCATGATGAAGAGCAAAGGCATGCCGGGCAGGTTTTGGGGCGAGGCGGTCAGTACGGCCGTCTATTTGCTGAACAGGGCGCCGACTAAGAGTGTAGTCGGTATGACGCCGTACGAAGCATGGTACGGACGCAAGCCCTCGGTTGATCATCTTCGCACTTTCGGGTGCGTGGCGCATGTGAAGACGGTGGCCGGGCATACTAACAAGTTGGCGGATCGAAGTACTCCAATGGTCATGATCGGCTATGAAGCCGGTACGAAGGCATATCGCGCGTACAATCCGGTGAACAAAAAACTGGTTGTGACACGCGACGTAATTTTCGACGAGAAGAAATCATGGAATTGGAGCTCCGCAGAACCGGTTGAACTAATCTCGGACGAGATTTTTACTGTCGTTTATGCAGATGATCAAGATGCAGGAAGGCACGTAGCTGCGGATAGATCGGAGGAATCGGACACTTCGGGCGCGGAGACGCGAGGCACTAGCTCTCCGTTCCCAGGCAGTCCACGCACGGACGGGAGTGCGTCCAGCGCTAGGCCTGAAAGCAATGCAGCGAGCGGCCGCTCGGCTGCATCGTCAGGTACTCCGCGCGGTCCGCGCACGCGGGACAGAAACTGCACAGGAGCTGGGCATGAGAGCACTTGTAGCGCTAGCTCTGGCAACCTGCACGGGAAGCGGTCAGACGGCAGCAGCTGCCCGGAAGTGGAGCCGGACGGGAGCCCAGCTCGGCCAGGAGTCACCCCGCCTGGGAGCCCAAGGAGCAGGCCGAGCAGCTCAATGCAGCCTGGCATGGAGCGATCGCCAGGACGAGCCACGCCAGGGGCGGGCGTGCACGTATCGCCAGCACGCGATGCATCAGCATCGCCTGGAAGGGCGTCCCCAGCTGACGCTGATACAAGTACTGCATCAGTTTCGACTGAACAGGAGCAAAGGAGGCGACCGGCTACTCCAGAAAAATTACGAGACGTAATGGATTTGTATCCGCCGGAGACGCTTCGCACGATAAATCCTATCCGGACGACACGTGCGCGAGGACGAGGTCGGGGTGGGTGTCTACTCACCGAGGAACCGACGAAGTTCGAGGAGGCTAACACGGAGGAGTGTTGGCGCCGTGCTATGGATGATGAGTTGGGATCGATTCGCGAGAACAAAACATGGAAGCTCGTCGATCTACCCAAGAATCATAAAGCCATAGGGCTCAAGTGGGTGTACAAGATCAAGAAGGATGCCGAAGGAAAATTGGTGAAACACAAAGCGAGGCTAGTAGCCAAAGGATACGTGCAAGAGCAAGGTGTGGATTTCGAAGAAGTGTTTGCTCCGGTTGCAAGGATGGAATCGGTGAGATTACTTATGGCTCTCGCGGCTCAAGAATCATGGAAATTGCATCATATGGATGTGAAATCCGCGTTTTTGAACGGAGAGTTAGAAGAAGAGGTCTATGTGAAACAACCACCGGGATACATCAAGGAGGGAGAAGAACACAAGGTTTTGAAGCTACATAAGGCATTGTACGGGCTCCGACAGGCGCCTCGGGCGTGGAACATCAAGCTTGATCGTACATTGAAGTCTCTCGGATTCGAGAAGAGCCCACTGGAGCATGCTATGTATAAGCGAGGACACGGAAGGGATCATCTACTAGTTGGCATCTATGTGGATGATTTATTGATAACTGGAGCGGATGAGAAGGAAATTGCAAAGTTCAAGCTACAGATGAAGGAGTTATTCAAGATGAGTGATCTAGGCTTATTGAGCTACTATCTTGGAATAGAGGTACATCAAAAGCCGGGTGAGATCACATTATGCCAAGAGGCGTACGCAAAGAAGATACTCCAGAGTTGTGCTATGGAAGATTGCAATCCAACTCAAGTTCCTATGGAACCTCGGCTTAAACTTAGCAAGAGAAGCAAAGCACCCGCGGTTGATGCAACGGAGTATAGGAGTGTGGTCGGAAGTTTGAGGTATCTCGTGAACACAAGACCGGACTTGGCCTATTCCGTTGGCATTGTGAGTCGCTACATGGAAGCACCTACAACGGAGCATTGGGCGGCGGTGAAGCATATACTCAGGTACATCAAAGGGACAACTAACTTTGGTGTTGTCTATTTGAAGAAGAAGGGAAAAGTGAAGATACTTGGCTATAGTGATAGTGACATGGCAGGAGATGTTGACGACCGTAAGAGTACCTCGGGCGTGGCATATTTCTTTGGAGAAAGCCCGGTAAGTTGGCTATCACAAAAGCAGAAAGTAGTGGCACAGTCTTCCTGTGAAGCAGAGTATATTGCAGCTGCAACCGCGGCGTGTCAAGGCGTGTGGCTAAGGAGGCTACTTGGTGACCTCATGAACAAGGAAGAGGAACGAGTGGTGCTCAATATTGACAACAAGTCTGCTATCTCATTGTGCAAGAATCCGGTGCATCATGACAGGAGTAAGCATATTGATACGAAGTATCACTACATACGGGAGTGTGTAGAGGAGAGCAAGATTGAAATCAACTATGTTTGCACCGATGATCAGCTTGCTGATATTCTAACCAAGTCTTTGGGTCGACTGAAGTTCTTGAAGATGCGAGGAAGGATCGGCGTTCAAGCTGTGAAGACGAGCACATCGTGCTTAGGGGGGTGATTGTTAGCAGTACTAATCACTCAAGGGACGTCGGCATGACGTCGTGTGCTCGTATAGTTTCGTAGTTCCTAGTTCTAGTCTAAACCGGATTTGTTTCCGGGTCGGCGTCGTGTTGTACGTAGGCTACGTAGAGTTGGACGCTGAGTACTTCACCGAGTAGGAGTCGAACTGGCCGTGTATATATACACGAGGAGCCAGCTCTTGTAACACACCGGAAGCTGAGCAATAAAATCAACAAGGTCCGACACGGGCCTTTGGCGATACTTGATTGCGTGTGTTCGTGAGTTGTGAGCTGAACTAGCTAGCTGATCGTACCAATCGATTGGCTTTGCTAGCTATACGTGTGCGTGCAAGTAGTGCTAGCTGCTCGTAAAGGATCGATCAGTTTGGCTTGCTATACACGCGCGTCTTTGTGGAATACGTGCGTGTGACGTCTCGCCGGAGCTTCGTCGTTTATCGCCGGACTGCACTCGGCGTATTGGGGCTGGGCCAACAGACGAACTACAGGCTCATCGATCGATTGGGAAGTGGTGGACCTTGGTGAAGAAGGGAAGGTAGTAATGTAAAAGTGTGGGCATGTATCTGTTGCACGCACCACCTGCACTCATTTAAGCCGGTGTTGTCCCTAATTATTAAAGGTACAAGGCCCGCCACCACAAAATACAAATGTCGCTTTGAACAATATAGGACGAATACAAAGGGACGGAACAGATCCCAATAATGATGATCAGTATAGATTTGATGGTGTCTAGCACCTATGAGCTGCTGAGCATTTTCCTCCCAAGTGCTCCTACGATGGCTCGCCAACGGAGCTTGTGAGCCACCTCAGGGTCAAGGACTCAAGACGTACCGCGCGCATGGCTGAGGTTGCGAGTTGCGGATGCAAGGATGCGAGACGTTTAGGTCGGGGTGGCGCAAAATGGCGGCGGCGAGTGAGCAGGGATTGACCCAGCGACACGTGCTGCGAATTCAGAACCTGGATCGAATGTTTCTGCTAAGTTTGTGCCTTTAATAGTAGTGGTAATGGTGTCGATTGTATAATACATGCGTATGTAAATGTTGACACATTCATATGAAAATACGGTACGTATCTTGTTGATATTAATATATACTCTTTATCGAAAAATACGAAGATATGAAAGAGAGGGAAAAAATAAAAAATTGGAAACTTCTGACCTTCCAGTTGGGTCATCGAGAAATTAGTACGTATGGGATGACGGTCTGTTAGTTCCTTGCATACTTAAGGATGTACGCATTTTCATGTCTGAATTAACTCTTGCAGAAGAATGCCAGTGCAAAGCCCGTGAAAGGTTGTGAATCCCTAATTTTTATGTTGTATTGATCTGACCTGGGTGGGGGTATATATAGGAGTATAAGGGGGTAGGTAGAGACTTGGAGTACAAGACAAGATACCTAGAGTCCTAATTTAACCTAACCGGTACATGTAGTCCAACTTCCCCACTCAGTCGTAGCGGGAGTGAAGCAGACGATTGCGACTGGATTTGAAGTCTTGCGCTTTTGTCATCTTCTTCTCCATGTTATCATCAATTGCGTCTCTGATGGGTCGGCACCTCTGGTGCCTTCCATGTCTCTCCTCTATTCCCTCCCGCAGTCACAGCGGGAGTGGCGTGAACGCAAGTGACGACACGGACGCTGTTGACTGGAGTTCTTGAGTTGCTGTAGACGGTGTTCTTGATGTCGATGTCGAGGTAGCCGATCATGATGTAGCCGTGGTCGAGGTTGTCGTGGTCGTTGTAGCCGTAGAGCCGAAGGCGCAAAAAAAAATTGCGGGTTTTTGGTGGCGACAGCAGCGGTTCTGCGGCGGCGGCGGGTTTTAGGGCGGCGGCGATAGGGTTACTGCGGCGGCGGCAGCAGGTGTTCTGCGGCGGCGATGATAGGTATTCTGCGACGGCGGCGGGTTTTTAGGCGGCGGCGGCAGCGGTTCTGTGGCGGCGGCGGCTCTTATCATAGGCGGCGGCGATCGAAGATCACGGCGGCGGCAGATCTTGTCATAGGTGGCGGCGGCGATCGAAGATCACGGCTGCGGCGGGGTTTTTGTCGGTGGCGGCGAAAGGCCACATTGATGTAGACCTTGGCGATGTTTTTGTTGGCGATGTAGAACTCGACGATAATCTTAACATAGCTTGATGTAGTCGTACAACTTGATGTTGATATTTGAGTCGGTGCAGTTCGGGTCGGTGCAGATTGGTTCGGTGCAGTGCAGGACTGATATCGATGAAGTCGTTTGGCTCGGTGATGTCCGGCTTTGTGACACGCAGGACGGAGCTTTGCTGAAGTCCTGTGCACACGCGTGCAATTGGTGAGCCGTACCGGCATGGAACCTTGGAGTAGATGGATGCATGTCATCACGTGATCTCATGTTGATGCGCCACCGGACACGCGATCTTGGATCTGTCGAGGGATCATGCGTTGTCGCCCTTACTTGCACCTTGCGGCGAAGGCCCTCGGCAAGTCGGCATGCGTCAGCGAGTGCTGCTGCTAGCCGGCTCGATCGGCCGGCCGATGCGCTGATGTAGATCGTCGAGGGAGCAACGACATGTGGGCATGATCGATGATGTAGAACCCCCGGTGGACGCCCGATGGAAGAAATGAATCTTAGCACTAATTTGCACCGGATTGAAACAGGAGGTAGGGATTTATTTGGGCTAAACTGGATCTAAGTATATGAACTAGAAATTGGAATTTCGAAAATTGGATCTAATCTAAAGAACCGATCCGATCATTGATCGAGATCGGGTGTCGCGCCCCTGAGGAGAAATCTCCCCGGGGGCGGCGCGGATGCGGAAGTGGTGAGGAACCCTAGGATCGGCGTCGCGAGACTAACCGCTCTGATACCATGTGAAAGGTTGTGAATCCCTAATTTTTGTGTTGTATTGATCTGACCCGGGTGGAGGTATATATAGGAGTATAAGGGGGTAGGTAGAGACTTGGAGTACAAGGCAAGATACCTAGAGTCCTAATCCAACCTAACCGGTACATATAGTCTAACAAAGCCAACTGACAATGCACGCGTAGTATGTAAGTACACCACCAATATGCAGTGGCGGAGCGAGGAATTGAGATGAGGTGGGTCGAACATATAAGATCTAAATTTTTCGAAAGGAAGTCTATACAACAAAAGAAATGGTCCATAAAGATCCAATTTTCATGATTCATACAATTGAACTACCAAAAACATGAAAATACATATAAATAACTTGGAAACTACTAACATGGTCTCCTAGCACTTGGCTGGCTCAATTGAGTGCCACCATATGTCCATATGATCTCGATATGGTGGCACTATCTTACCATATGGCTGGCTCAATGGTAAGATATCTATAAGATGTGACAAATTTATGAGTACAAGTAAATCTTAACACAAGTATAATAATAGTTCAAGCTTTTAATAAGATAACATCGTACCATTAAGTTGTATTTAAGCCAGGAAGACGAAATTGTTGAGGTAGAAATGTGTAATACTAGGACTGTTTCTAAAATCTTCACAACTACTTATATTGTTGTGAATTCTAGTTGATCCACCCACATGAGACTTGAAATTTTCCGGTGCTTTATTCCAATTTCTACAAATAGTGAGCAAACAGTGAGCAATCTCTTACACAAGTAGACACAAAAATTGAAATACAAACTCTTTTCACATAGGGAAATTTAACCCGTTGGTGATTGTCAGCCTCCCTGCGTATTCTTCTTCCTCAGCCGTATCCAAGCCGCCTCCTCCTCGGCATTCATCAGTGCGCAACAGCGGCGGAAATGCAGAAGAGGCGGAGAGCCGGAGAGGGTAGTGCTGGGCAGGGGCGGGCTATTCAGTTTGCGGTCACCAAGTTCCTTGCCACAGGCTCACAGGTGCCTTAGTTCGCTGCAATCACCCTGGGGTCCAAAATCCCTTAACAAATAGCTCAGAGGTCCTTTTTTTGGTAAAATTTGTTTGAGCCCAAATCCTAGTGTTTGAATTGGGGAGAAAATGTTTGAACTCATAATTCCCGTTCCGCTGCCGCTTGCCGAGCCCACCTTGTCAGGTTTACCCGTTATTCTAATAGAACTCGACTTTGTCAGCGTTAGAGTTCCGTTGCCACCGTCTTCTTCCCTGTTCTGTCGTCCTCCCTTGTTCTGTCCGCACGCCCAGCTCGCCGTCGACCCCTCGCCATCGCTACGCCGGAATCGAGCTCGTCGTCGCTTCGCCGGAATCTGGCTCCCCGTCGCTGACACCACCCTGGTGCTAGGATCTCCCACATAGTGGCAAGGGCTCCCCAGGTCGCAGTTCTGGCTCCTCCCTTCCCCCACAGATCTGAGCTCCCCAGATAGGAGATCTAGAATCGCTCCCTCTAATGTCTCTAATGGTGATGGCACCTATGGAAGCGCGGCAATCTCAGAGGAGATCGGCTAGCTGTCTCTAATGGCGACGGCGGCGGTGGCCGTTCCTGTGGACTTGGTGGTGGAACCTCATGAACATCTAGTTTCTTGTTATGTTAATTTTCACCGAATTCATCTCTGTAAATGCGAATCTCAAAAATGAAGAACAATAAATGTAGATTTCAGATCTGAAATTAAAGGAGAAACACTAAATCTGAAAGTTCATAATATTTGGTTGCTTCAAACTTACAGAAGCTAGTTAGTAACACAAAAGGCGGCTTTAGCCTTGTCTATACAAAAGCTATTCTTCAGAGTTAGTCTAACACTAACTATACTTAACTGAAGAGACTAGGGGAGAGCAGCCTTCATGGAAGTTGGCATACCAAAATGCTGCGAAGGGCTAAAGTTCATTGCTAAATCAACCGGAACTGAACGATTTCCCTTCCCGCCTAACTCCTGCTGCTTTTCTCCATTTAGCATGCACATCGTGACTTCCCCTTCCTCGGGCGGCTGCGCTCGCCCTTGGGGGAGGAGGGCTTTCCGCGCTTATGGCGGAAAAGCTTCTGGTTGAACCTGACCAGCAGCGCCGCCGCGAGACATTCTTCAAACGAGTAGTATGGCAGCTCTTGATAGGGGCCGTATTTCCTGGTGAACCGCAGTCGCAATGAAAGATCAGTGTAGTTGTGGTTCACCGGCGGCGCATAAACACGCCATATCGTAGAACTCGATATGGACCGCTTCCTCGCTCGCCACAAGTTCTTGTTGGTCTTCGACGCCGGGAAGCCGGTGAATGGCCGACGACCACGCTTCCCCAGCTTACCCCACTTCAGCTTCATAGCCCTTACCTCAGACAAAGCCGGTGAGCATCTAGACCTTGGGGAAACCCTCCTCCCCGCCTACAACGCCCCCGCCGACAACGCCAACTTGGGGAAGTTCATGACAGCCGCTATTGGCACCTGCACACCGGCTTTGACAAGGCAAGTCATTGTCTGCCGGATGGGGGCTTGATATTGGAGCGTCGGCGGCGGCGGTGCCATGAGCTATGGCGAGCTTAGGGTGGGGACTGTGAAGTGGAGAGTGAGACAGGGGAGGAAGATGTGTAGCAGCCTTAATCTGCCCCGTAAATAAAATAACAGTGACTGCCCATGTTTATCTACTTGGGCTTTTACTTCATTTTTCTGGATCCACTGCAGTTAGACTGGGATTGCTATATGGGGTAAAGTACTAGATACCTCTACCCCTGGCGACCTCAACCCTAAATTACTTTTCCAGTCTCCTTCCTCCCAAACCGGCGGCTGCTAGGGGTTGGCCGCCCCGCCCACAACGACTGCTCGAACCAACGCCGGCCGAGTGGCGTTCGACCTCCACGGCATCCTGCATGCAGGAATCCCTTCTCAAGGTAAGTGTAGGGTTTTCCCATACGGATTGCCCAATGCTACGATCTAGTACTAGTTCAAGGGGCGGCACTAGTTCAAGGGGAATGTTCCAAAAATATTTCGACTTCTGTAATGATAGTTTAGTAATTTCATAATCGATATTTCGCAAAAGGAGTGGTTCATATGGTCACTGAGTGACGAGGGGTTAACTCGACAAATGTCCTAGATGAAAGACTTAGGATCGGGGAGATAGGGCATCGGATGAACTCGAAGGTAAACTCAGTCAAACAAGGTGGCTATGAAAGTAAACGTGGGTGTAAGACCTGGCTTGCTTTCAATCTGGCCTACACCATCCCCTCCTGGCCCCTATATATAGGTGGCCAGGTCTCGAGGATCGGGTAGGGTCCGATACAGATTACAATATCGACATACGGTAAGAACTCATACTTCGACTAGTATTACAATTGAGCCTAGCTTAACGGGCCTCAGGGGTACTCAACTGACAGGCTCTATTATCTATACCCTTATCAGTAGCCCCTGAGATTCTACTAGAATTGCAGATTCGGGTTGAATCTCTAATCTTTAAATCTCCGACTTGATCATTTCTTTGACTTCTTCATATCTTCAAATCTTCAACTTGGTCTTTCGACTTATTTTCATTATAATACCTCGCAAGGGGTTTTGATGAGCAAGCCTGACAACTCTGATGGATCAAGAGGCCAGTTAACTGCCGGAACAGATACTTGTCACCTACTTCAAATTCAATCCCCTTGGACTTGAATTCGGGAAACCGGTCAAATCCAATCTTTTGCCGCATTTAGGACTTACAAAGAATGAATCCCAGTGGTTCTCAGGGTACCCAGTGCGTTCACCAGGATTTTCTTCACGTCGTAGACACGGATACATACCAGCAGAGCGCATCCATGTGCGTATACCGGGCCACACAGGACGGATCTCGGGGTCTTACCTTTGTGATAAATCACGGCATTCGAGTTTTAGTCGCAATGACGCAACTCGAGAATCATATGTCGCAGCCTTGTTTGACTGTTTCAGAGTATAAAATATCCGAGTTACTTAAATTGATAAAAAGGTTGCTCCCGATGGGAGTAATAGAACTTCCTGATTGTTCTTTCACCTTTCTTGCTTCAGTACTCATGAATAAATATCATCGGGTGCGCGCCCAGCGCTCCCGATGGGAGTAGCCCCCGAGGCTATGGCCGAAATTTTTCGGGTATAGGCTCAAGAAAATAGATAAGCATATTTTTTGTACTTCTTCGTGCATCAATTGTCGACTTCTTTCACTTATGCAATGTATTCCTTTTCTTCGAATGTCACAAGCCCCCGAGTCAAAAATGGGGTAAACTTGTGCTTCTTTGACAGATATTTTTCGTACTCCCTACTTCTTTATTTTCCTCTCTTCCTTCATCCTCTTTTTTCTCTCGTTCTTCTCTCTTTTTTTATGCATTCTTTTCCTGGATGCGTTGACCTTTCTGTTATCGTCTGCTCTGGGCAGCATATAAGAGCCTGTGATTATATTTTGGCCCTTGTAAAGGCCCGTTATACGTGCTTATAAATAAAGCACGTCTGACGATAGGTAAAAACCCTAATACAATATTTAGCTTTTCCGCCGCACCATCTTCCTCCTCTCAAACTCATCTAGGGTTTCTTTTCCCAACTCCTGCCTCCATGGCTGATGCAAGTGGATCTCGCTTGAACCTTGGCGCCTCGGTGGAGAAGCGGGGCCGCGGCCTCCCTCGCGGCAGTAAGAACAAGGCTTCAACTGATGCTTTGGTGGCTTCGTCGTCCGCTCTGGTGAAGCGGCGCCTCGGCCGTCCGGCTGGGAGCAAAAAGAAACCCAAGGTGCCTTTAGCTGCACCTGGTCCAAGTGCCCCTTCTGCTAACGTGTCTCCTCCTCCGCCCAGACTCTTCTCGTTCTTCTGCATCACCGGCCCGCAATGCCGTGAGATTCAGCATCTCCCTCTGAATTTTACCAAGTTCATGGATGGGCGAGAACTGCGGGAAGCTGTTCTTCGCGAGCACTCTGGGGGAGGAACTCCCTACGAAGTGGAAGTCTAGTATGACAGCGCCGGTGAACAATACTTCAAGGGCGGCTGGTCACAATTTGCAGAGGACCATGACATCCATCAGGGTTTTTTCATGACTTTCGACTTTCACGTCGGGACGTCGAAGTTCGACGTGAAAGTTTATGATTGCACCCAATGCCAGAAGGAGTATGAAGCTGAAGTACATTTTCACTAATTTCCTTTCTATGTAATCTGCTTCCCTGGTTGTACTTCTTCGTATTATCTGTAATCAGTAATCATGCCTTTACTACGTGTTTTCTTTAGTAATAGACCATGGGAACAAAATCTTGTTCCGAGGTGTTTTTATCGGGTTCCTTTGAACCATTTATATAGCTGCCGAAATATCGGGTTGTGATCAACCTTGTAGTATGTCGGGGATAACAACCATAGTACTTGATAATAACCTGTTACTCTATATTTCGTACGACTCGAGGGTCAAGCCCCCGAGTGGAAAAAATAAAATGTTTACATATATTGTCGAGTTGACCCAAGGAACCCGACCTGTGGCCTCATATTCTGGGTTCGGAAGATCAAAACTCGAAGAAATCTTATGTCGTCTATGCGTAGAATCATCGTAGCTACTCTGCATTCCACGAGTTACTCTCGTTTTGCCCCATTTTCTTGTCTTGTAGTCGCTAAGCTCCTCCTGGTATCACTTCTGTCATGATGTAAGGTCCCACCCATGGGGACTCGAGTTTTCCATACCCATCTTGCTTGAGTCGTAAGACTAGGTCTCCCACTACGAAAGATCGTGGACGAATTCGACTGCTATGGTAATTTTGCAGGCTTTACTGATATTGAGTGGCTCTGGCTAGTGCTACGTCCCTTGCTTCGTCGAGCGCATCGACATCGTCCTGAAGTGCCTCTGTAGAAGTTATCTCATCATATGTCGTGATTCTTGGGGCTTCATGCGTGACCTCTACTGGAAGCATGGCTTCTGCCCCGTGGACCAGGAAGAAAGGTGTTTCTTGAGTAGCGGCGTTGGGCGTAGTTCGCAGACTCCAGAGCACGGAAGGTAACTCGTCTACCCAAGCGTGCTTGGCTTTCTCGAGGGGTGCCAACAGTCGTTTCTTTATCCCGCTGCATATTAAGCCATTGGCTTTTTCGACTTGCCCGTTTGTCTTTGGATGTGCTACGGATGCAAATTTCAATTTGATTCCCAATCCTTCACAATAGTCCTTGAACTCTTTTGACGTAAAGTTTGTACCATTGTCTGTGATGATGCTGTGTGGCACCCCAAAGCGAAAGACTATAGACTTTATGAAGTTTATTGCTACTTTAGAGTCTTGAGTTGTTACTGGGGCTGCTTCTATCCACTTTGTGAACTTGTCGACTGCTACCAGCATATAGACATGCCCTCCTGGCCAAGATTTGTGCAATTTCCCCACCATGTCGAGACCCCACTGCGCAAAGGGCCAAGATAGCGGTATTGGTTGTAACTCTGCTGCTGGCGCATGTGGCCGCGATGCGAACCTTTGACATGCTTCACACTTTCGAACTATGTCTTTTGCGTCCTCGATGGCTGTTAACCAATAGAATCCTGCTCGAAAGGCTTTGGCTACGATAGCTCTGCTACTTGCGTGATGTTCGCATACTCCTGCATGGATATCCTTTAAGATTTCTTGTCCTTCTTGAGGAGTGACGCATCGTTGCAAGACGCCTGATATACTTTTCTTATATAATTTTCCCTGTAACACGACGAAAGCTTTGGATCGTCGTATTATCCTTTTGGCTTCTACCGTGTCTTCGGGTAGTGTTTTGTTTATTATGTACGCCAGATATGGCTGCATCCAAGTTTCTTCTATCATCATGACTTCTTCTGGTTCTGCTGTACTTGTTTTTCTAGCCCCCGAGCCTATTGCTTGTCCCTCTGTAGTCGAGTTTTTGCTATTCTTTATTGATCGCTCTATTATTTCCTCCCAGAAAACTCCTTGTGGTACGGGCAAGCATTGGGACCCAATATTTGCTAAATTGTCGGCTTCCTCATTGCTGGCTCTGCTGACATGCGAAACTTCGCATCCATCGAATGTTCCTTCGAGATAGTAGTATAAGTTTCTGTATGCTGTCATGTTGTCACTGATGGCATCGCATTTGTTCATTACTTGCTGGACAACGAGGTTCGAGTCTCCAAATATTTTAAGTCGAGTGGCTCCACAAGCTTTTGGCATTTTCATTCCATGGGGCAACGCCTCGTATTCGGCTTCATTATTAGAAGCTTGAGAAAAACTCATCCGTAACACATATTTCAATTTGTCACCTTGTGGTTATATCAGGACTACGCCTGCTCCTGCGCCTTGGATTCTTTTTGAGCCGTCGAAGTACATCGTCCAAACACTCGATAAATCTGGAGGACCTGCACTTTGTAATTCCAGCCACTCTGCTGTGAAGTCTGGCAGAATTTGCGACTTGATTGCCTATCGCTTTTCATACGTGATGTCTAGGGGTGATAATTCAATTCCCCATAAGGAGACACGTCCTGTTGCTGAAGGGTTGTTCAATATATTGGAAAGTGGTGCTTCATTGACCACTATAATTGGGTGCACCGCAAAGTATTGCTGTAGTTTCCGAGCTATTGTGAAAACACTATATGCGAGCTTTTGGTAGTGCGGGTACCTTTGCTTTGTTGGAGATAGTACCTCGCTGATAAAATATACTGGCCTTTGAACGCCGTGAGCTTTTCCTTCTTCACTTCTTTCGACTACCAGTATTATACTCACCACTTGATGTGTTGCCGCAATGTATAGTAGTAGTGGTTCTTTTTCCTTTGGTGCGACCAACACTGGAGGTGTGGAGAGAACTTTCTTCAACTGTGCGAAGGCTACATCTGCTTCTTCCGTCCATTCGAATTTATCATCTGATTTTTTCGTGAGCGCATAGAAAGGTAGTGCTTTCTCTCCCAATCGAGCCACAAATTGACTCAGCGCCGCGACGTGTCCTGCGAGCTTCTGTACGTCGTGTAGCTTTGTTGGTTTTCCCATTGTTAATATTGCTTAGATCTTTTCTGGGTTTGCCTCTATTCCTCTTGCAGATACTAAGAACCCCAAGAGTTGCCCTGCTGATACACTGAAAGAGCATTTTGTCGGGTTGAGCTTGAGCTTGTACCTGTTCAGGTTGTCGAAAGTTTCCGCCAGGTCGCTGATCAGAGACTCTTCCTTCCTCGTGGTGATGACCACGTCGTCGATGTAGACTTGGATATTGCGCCCTATTTGACTTCCGAGGCAATTTTGCATCATCCGCTGGTAGGTTGCTCCAGCGTTTTTTAGGCCGAAAGGCATGACTTGATAACAGAACACACCGTATAGTGTGATGAAGGCTATTTTTTCCTCGTCTTCCTTTTTTTATTTTATCTGATTATAACCAGAATATGCGTCTAGGAAGGAAAGCCTTGCACACCCCGCTGTTGAGTCAATTATTTGGTCAATGCGAGGTAGGGGGAAGGGATCCTTTGGACAATGCTTGTTGAGAAATGTGTAGTCGACACATACTCTTTGTACGTATGTATTTTTCTTAGGGACTATAACTGGATTAGATACCCAAGTCGACGTTTTGATTTCTCGGATGAACCCTGCGTTTTCCAGCCTATGTAGCTCTGATGCTATTGCTTTCCTCTTGGGTTCATCAAATCGTTGTAGTGGTTGCTTTACCGGCTTTGCTTTAGGGTCCACGTTTAGTGCGTGCTCGACGAGTTCCCTGGGAACACCTGGCATATCTGAGGGACACCAGGCGAAGATTTCCCAGCGCTCACGGAGGAACTCGACGAGCGCGCTTTCCTATGTGGGATCCAAGTTTACCGCTATGGAGGTGGTCTTGTTTGGGTCCGTCGGATGGACCTGTATTTTCTTCGAGTCTTGAGTTCCATCGAAAGCCTGATCTGGCAGGGATCGCCCGACGTCGGGTAGCACGTTGTGGTCGGTTTCACCTTTTAGCCTTGCGTACTCTGCTGTCATGCCGAAGGTTTGTGCCAACATGTTAAATTCTTTGTCACAGGTGTTGGATACTTCAAAGCTTCCTTGTACCGTGATCGTTCCTTTAGGTCCTGGTATCTTGAGTGTGAGATATGCATAGTGAGGTACTGCCATGAATTTTGCAAATGCTGGGCATCCCAGGATTGCATGGTATTGTGATGACCAGTCCATGACTTCAAACTCCAGCTTTTCTCTACGATAATTGCTGCTATCGCCAAAACAGACGTCGAGTTCTATTTTGCCCAAAGGATAATTTCCGGCTCTTGGTACTATTCCATGGAAAGAGCAATCTGTTGGCTTTAGATTTTCCAATGATATGCACATTGCTCTCAACGTTCTGGCGTATATTAGGTTTATACCGCTTCCTGCATCCATGAATACCCTTCCGACATCATATCCTCCTATCTGAGCTTTGAGCACCATTGGTGAGTGACCTGGTCTGGGGACTTTCCTCGGGTGGTCTGCTCTGCTGAACCTCACTGGTTGTTCGGACCACTTTAGATACTCCGTAGTAGCTGGTGGTGATGTTATTGCCAGGTTGACCTGTCTTGATATGCTCTTCCTTTCTTTCTTCGACTTTGGTACTAGTTGGATCATTGCTGATATATATACTCTTGACTCCAGCTGTTTTGCGAGTCGTTGCATCTGATATCCTTGATTTATGCTTTTTCCTCCCTGCCATGCCCCTTGGCTTGAATCCATGGCATTTTGCAATCTTAAGAAGGTTCTGCAATCCTTCATCTGGTGGTTGGAAACTCTTTTCCCGTCTAGGTAAGCATAATGGATGCGACAAGGACCATATAACATATCTTCTGCCGAAGGACCTGAGTACCTTGGCTTCTCTTTTCCCCTGCTGTCTCTCGTAGGGAATTCGATGTTTTCATAGCTTTCTTCATTCCTTTCGTCATATCCTACGGCAATCTGATTTATCCTTCCGTGGTTGTCGCCATTGCGGTATCTTCGCCTTTGCCTACTCGTTTTGTCGACTTCCGGTGAGCGCCCCCTTTTGTTATTGTACGCGTCTTCTCCATCGGTGAATCTATTGGCTATTTCCATTAGCTCAGATACTGTTTTTGGCCTTGCTCTTCCTATTTCTTCCACTAGGTCTGTACGACGAAGGCCGCTCGAAAAAGCATCTATCGCTCTTTCGTCGGAGACGTCTTCTGCTGAGTTTTTGATTACACTCCAGCGTTGTATATAAGAACGTAGTGTTTTGCCTTTTTGCTGTATGCATGACTTGACTTCTTCTAGCGATGCTGGGCGCTTATATGTTGAGCGGAAGTTTCTTGCAAATTGACTCTCTAATTCTCCCCAACTTCCAATGGAGTCGTTGGGTAGGGTATTTAACTAGGACCGTGCTGCGCCAGTGAGGTGTAACTGCAAGCTTTGCATGGCTGTTGCTCTTGTTCCTCCTAGTATTTGTACAGCTTGTAGGTAATCTGATAACCATAGAATTGGCTCTTGCGACCCATCATACTTCTCTTGGTCATGCGGCAACTTAAAGCCTTTGGGTACCCGTGTTTTGCGAACCCTTCGGGTAAAGCATAGCGCACCCATCTTCATAGTTTTCTTCTCTCCATGCGTAACGTGAATTATTTACCCTTGCTTGTGCTATTACGTTCCTTGCATCCTCCTTCCTCTTTTGGCTTATCCCGTCTTCTGAGGACTCGCTAGTTTCGCTCCGCGAAGATTTGCGCTTGACCTCTTCTTTTTTCTTTATACTATGGTGAGTTGACTTTTTCTCTGAAATACTGCCTTTTAGCTTTTCTTCGACTAGGCCGAGGCTCCGTATCGTGGCTTGATGCATTTGTTCCCGTGGGTCACCAGGTTTTGGTTGCGTGGTTAGTAGATATGCCTGTGCTGCTATCAATGCTGCTTCTGGTGTTTCTTGTAAGAATTCTTCCTCCTCCTCTGGCTGGTTCGCGCTTGGGCTCCTTGTATAGTTTTCTTCTACTACACGTGCTGTTGTCCTTCTTTTATGCTTCGGGTCTTTGTGCCTCTCCATGCTACTTTCTGATGCGTCACTGTACTCATCCCAGTGTTCTTCGCTTGACATACTATCGTCACCTCGGCTTCTCATAAATATGTCTCTTTCCTCAATTATTATTTTTTTCCTGCGCTGGTGTAGCGCGTACTGGTACCCCATTAAAACTTCCCATCTTGAATCTGCGGGTACATCAGTCCCGCGGTTAATAGCTATCATGATCATTCTCCACTCTCCGGCCGAAACATACACTTTCTCCTTCTCTTTCTTGCCATTGCTCCTTAATTTGTCGACTTGCGTGTCGACCTCTTTGTTGCCAGTGTGATTGTTTTCTTCTTCTGCTGCTTCTGTGATGATAACGCATAACTGGTGTACGCTCTTGGAGACGTCGCTGCTTCTGCTGGCGATATCCCTTGACTTGTCTTCTGCTTCTTCTACCATGGTCTCTTGCCCGATTTCGTCGGGTTCTTCTAATTTTCCCTGCAAATCTTCTGTTGCTGCTAAGCTGACTGGCGAGTTTGCCTCGCTAGAAGAGCCTACAGATGATCCAGATGCTATCATCCTCTCTGTTTTGCCCGCCGACGAAACTGATTTCATCGAATCCGAAAGGCGAGTTGTACCCGAAGGTCCAATGTAGAAGTTTAGACTTCCGAACGTCAATTCTACCTCTTGATTTTCGTCGACTTCTGGATTGCTATTGGCTAAAAGCGAAAAAGCCGTCGAATTCATGGTTCCAACGCCCAGAGTCCCCACGGTCGGCGCCAATTGACGAGGGGTTAACTCGACAAATATCCTAGATGAAGGACTTAGGATCGGGGAGATAGGGCGTCGGATGAACTCGAAGGTAAACTCAGTCAAACAAGGTGGCTATGAAATTAAAGGTGGGTGTAAGACCTGGCTTGCTTTCAATCTAGCCTACACCGTCCCCTCCTGGCCCCTATATATAGGTGGCCAGGTCTCGAGGATCAGGTAGGGTCCGATACAGATTACAATATCGACATACGGTAAGAACTCGTACTTCGACTAGTATTACAATTGGGCCTAGCTTAACGGGCCTCAGGGGTACTCAACTGACAGGCTCTATTATCTATACCCTTGTCACTGAGCCTGCTTTATTTTTCTATAATCAGAACCATATGGTTGCTATGTATGTTGGAAGCTATGCAATGCTATTGGATATATTGACATGTTCTTGTTGAGATGAATTTTAAATGATAATTGAAAGCTACGTCATGCTCTTGGTGATTTCTATATCAAATATTGCATTCCACATCATGTTTTTTGGTGATTTTTAATTTGTTATTTAGATGAAGAATATAGATGTGATGGGTTATGGGGTGACGGCACCGTGAGTTTGACCTAGAATTCAAAATTGAGCTAAGGAAATAAAAATAAAATCAAATAATTGGAAAACCAGCACATGGAGTCATGGTATGTGATGTAGTATCTTGGAAAAATAGCAAACAGGGCATGCCAAGGATTCATAGGCACACTCTTCACAAATTTGGCATGCTTGTGGGAGCTTACAGCACCGTGAATTTGACCAAGTTTTTCCACATGCTTTTGAAATGGAGGTCAGTTTACAATGATCATACATAGTTAGGACATGCTCGTAGTGGAGCTTTTTAATTGCTATTGGAAGCTATGTAAAGCTATTGGGTTTAAAATTATGTTCTAGTTTACATATTATAATTGAAAGCTTAGCCATGCTATTGGTTATTTATATATCAAACATTGCAAGCTACATTATGCTTTTTGGTGATTTATAATTGATTATTTATAAGAAGTAAATAGATGTGATGGGTTATGGGGTTTAGGGCTTATGTCACCGTGAGTTTGACCTAGATTTCAAAAGTGGGCAAAAGAAATACAAATAAAATCAAAAAATTGGAAAACCAGCGCGTGGAGTCATTGTATGTGATGTAGTACCTTGGAAAAATACCAAAAATGGCATGCCAAGGATTCATAGGCAAACTCTTCACAAAATTGGCATGCTTTTAGGTCTTTCCAATGAGGTCAAATTCCAATGATTATACATAGTTATGACATGATCTTGGTGGAGCTTTTAAATTGCTATTGGCAGCTATGTAATGCTATTGGTTATATTGTCATGTTCCTGTTTTAAAACGATAATGAACTGTCCCTTACACAATTACAGGTTACAATGCAACGTCATGAAGCATGCTACAACTGTCCCTCCGATGATGAGAACTGTGTGATTGGGCACAGTCCCAGGACTTACCAGTACCACACCCATCTAGGACCGGCGCTGACAGATGAAGGTAATAACTTATACATGTCTGGTTATAGAATTTGAGAGATAGGACATATATCTCATTCATGAAATACTTCATGTAGGTCCCATCGTTAGGGGTATAAAAGGGGGGGCTCTTGACCTAGCACCTTGGGAGCTAAATAACATTGTTTACGGAAATGATGTACCAATGTCTTATGTAAGGATTGGCCTTCTCAAATTGCTCTCACGGAGGCTTGATAGTGATAATCCGGTGATCCCTTTGTATGTCTGCTCTGTCAAGAAGTCTCTGACAGCTAAAGGGAAGTCAAAGATGGTAAGATTTCATTGTGCATAGTGAATATTAACGTGTTTGCTCAACTGCATGACACCCTAGTATCTATACTATCATATCAGGTATTTTCGAAGCCGTATAGCCAGCTCTATCTCAAGCAGTACCTGGAAGCAGGAGATATTATGGTGCTAGCCTGTGCCGATGACCCGTATGCACCTGAAGGTAAAATTGAGTAGGATGTGCATTACGTCAAGCTTCGGATGGGCAACGATGGTCGTGCCCAGATTACAACTAACTGGAGCACGCTTGTGACCACCTCACGCATGTCTGTTGATGACATGGCTGTGTTCGAGCTTGAACCAGATGAAAAGGAAGTACTGTTTATCCATCTGATGAGTAATGTGCCGATAGGTAAGCCAGTTAAGTGTTAACTTGAACTACTAATCTGGTGGTGTATGCATCTGCACCAACTCAACTTGTATGCAAGATATTAAGGCTTTAGTACTAGTTCTGATCGGCTGGTTTATGCTATATATTAAGGCTTGAGTTGTAAAACTTGTATGACATGTTATTCTATATGCTATTACTGAAAGTGCAAACTTTGTTTCCCTCAGATTTTGTGTGTTAGATAACAACATTAGTGATACTAATTGTGTGCTAAGATTTGCAGGATTATCTTTTGCAGAAATGCCAGGCCGGATTATCCGGCCAGGGATGGCCGGATAATCCGCCCCCTCTGGGGTGGCCGAAAAACGGCTAAGGACTTATCGCGGCGTCACCCAGATAGGGGGGCCGGATATTCCGGCCAGGGGCCGGATGATCCGCCCTCCCCCGGGGGTGGCTGAAATTCTGCTAAGGACCTGGCGCGGCGTCACCCAGGTAGGGGGGGCGGATATTCCGGCCAGGGGCCGGATTATCCGGCCAGCCGGATTATCCGGCCCAACTTTGGCCGGATTATCCGCCCCTCCAAGTCAGCAACGGCTACATTTTGGGAGGGGCTATAAATACCCCTCCCCTTCTTCAACCTCAAGCTGCTCGAGCTGTGAAGAAAAGACCCCATTTTGGAGCCACCAAATTAGCAAGATCTCCTCCCTCAACCCACCAAAGTCGTTGATCTTTGGAGAATCGAAGGAGAAGGCCTTGATCTACATCCTCACCGAAGCGATTTGATTTCCCCTCTCATTTGCTAAAGGGTCCTTTGGTCTTGGGTTCCCTTGTGTCCCTTGACCTTGTTTGTGTGATTGAAATCTTGATACTTGTTGATTGAGATCTTTGTGGTGCTTGGGAGCCTCCAATTCAGTTGTGGAGTGGTGCCCCAAGTTTTGTAAAGGCCGGTTCCGCCTTGAGGAATCCCTTAGTGGAAAGTGAGCTAGGCCTTTGTGGCGGAAGCTTGCACCGGAGAATAGGGTGAGCCTTTGTGGCGTTGGTTAGGCCTTTGTGGCAACCACACCCCTCCAACGTAGACGTACTTCCCCTAAAAAGGAAGGAACTACGGGAATTACATCCGTGTCTCCGTGTGCTCCACTCTCGGTTACCTCTATCCTTTATTGCCTTTACTACTTGTATCTTGCTTAGCTTGCTCGTTGACATATAGGTAAATTCACCTTAGTTGCATATCTAGAGAATTTACCGTTTGTGTCAAGCCTAAATTGAAAAAGAATTAAACTTTGAGTAGCACCTATTCACCCCCCCTCTAGGTGCCCATACGATCCGTTCAATTGGTATCAGAGCCTCGGCTCTTTATTCGGGCTTAACCGCCTAAGAGTATGGACACCTCTCCGAGTGAGGGCTCGGGTCAAGTTTCCATGGGTGAGTTCAAATCTTTGGAATCATCCATGGCTTCCATGACAACTCAAGTAAATGAGTTGCGTGAAATGATAGCGCAACTCTTGCAAGCTAAAAATGCTAATGCTCCTCCACCTCCGGAAAAACCCGCTACTCCACAAGTGGAGAATGTGGGGATTGAAGAGGAGGGTGCCGATAAAAATGGCGATGCTAAGTCTTCCTCTAAGGGCGACGGGAAAGGTGAATTCCCTCATTGGTATTCACCCGACCCGCCGGTTCCTCATCCTCATATTAACCATAGAGGAGATCCACCTAAGCTTGATGCATTAAATTTTGGTCAATGGCAATATCAAATGATCTCTCATATGCGCAGTTCTTGCATCGAGCTTTGGAGGATCGTTGAGGAAGGATTCAAGGCCGTGGATCCCCAAAACATGACAAGAAGAGAGACGGTCAATAGCCAACTCAATGCTACCGCTCTCCATATGATTCAAGTCGCCGTTGGGTCCAAGGACTTGCCTCACATCCAACATTTCTCCACCGCCAAAGAAGCTTGGCAAGGACTCTCCGACGTCTTTGTCGGTAATGAGAGCATGAAGAAGACAAGATATGTGGCCTTCTCAAATCAAGCGGAAGGATTCTTCATGTTGGATGGTGAGGACCATCAAGAGATGTATAGAAGACTCAAGGCTATCGCTACCACCTTCAAGAACCTCGGTGCTCACCATATTGATGATGAGTGGATCAAGATGAAGTATATTCTTGCTCTTACTCCATATGAGCCCGCGGATGTGAAGAGTGTTCAAGGCAAGCACAACTTCAATGAGATGACCTCAAATCAAGTGATGCAAGAGATTCAAGCCTACAAGGTTGCCGCACAAAATGCGGAGGATGCACGTGCTCGTGCCATAGGAATGCAAAGAAGCTCCAATCTTGCATTAAAGGCTAGTGTGGTTGAGAAAGAGATTCCTTCTCAAGCAAGTATTGAAGCAAGACTTGAAATGTGTCCCGAGGACATAAGACATGAATACAATGAGCACATGGCCTTCTATGGAAAAACCTTTTGGGTTGATCCTCATAAGGCTAAAGAAGACAATCAAAGAAGAAGCAAGTCAAGTGGCTATCAAAGGAATGACAACAATGGTCAAAGGGTGAGGACTTGCTACAATTGCAATGATAGATTTCACTTCGTTGCCGAGTGCCCTTATGAGAAGAGAGAAGACCATAGTGGAAAGCTCATCTTCAAAAGCAAGTCCAAGTCACCATCCAAGAAGCCATTTGTGAAGAAGGGTGGACCAAAGAAGAGACAACCAAAGTTTGTGTTCTTGACTCAAGAAGAGTACTCCGCAAGTGAGAGTGATGAAGAAGAAACCACAACTAGTGAGATGGCCGCAATGGCAACCACCTCCACCTCCTCCACATCACTCTTTGAATCCCCCAATGAGGACTCTCTTGTCAAGAACGCCAAATGCCTTATGGCCAAGTCTTCCGAGGTATCACCCACATCTTTCTCTTCCTCTAAGACAAATGATGCTTCCTTGAATGATCTTGCTAGTCTTAGAGTAAAGGAAGAAATTATTGCTTTTGATGACTATGTGTCTAGTGTAGACGGCGTTCATAAGATTCACTTTGAACGTTTATTGAGCCAATATGGTAAAACTCTTGAAAAACTAGATGAACAAATGAGGCTTGAAAGAGAATATGCTCAAGATATTGCCTCACTAACCGAGTCTCTTGAAGAAGAGCAAGAGGAACGAGCAACTCTTGAAGAGAAGCTCGATTCCATTGAGGAAGCTAATAATGAAGTGGTTTCCAAACTCACTAAAGAGCGTGACCATGCTCGTGCTAAAGTAAAAATGCTTAAAAAGGAAAAGGTTGAATTTGGTGTTGGTCATGATATACTTGTTAACGATTTAGAAGATCTTGACAAGGCTCACAAGGCCTTGAAAAGTGAACACTCTATTCTTACCAAGTCACATGAACAACTTGAAATTCAATTGACTAAGAATAATGTGCCTAGTTCTTCTACTTCTACTTGTGATCATGCAAATGTCATTGAAGAAAATGCTAGGTTGAAAGATGAGCTTGCCAAGTCCTCCATTCCCATAGGTGAGAAAAACTTGAATGACCTTTTGAGTAAGCAAAAGGCATTTGGTGATAAAACGGGGATTGGCTACGTCTCAAAGAAGAAGAAGAAGAACAACAAGAAGAAAAAGGCCAAACCCGCACAAGCAAAGAAGGATCCTATTGTGGGTGGCAAAGCCACTCATGATGATCATGCGGGAATTGCTAACCCTCACTATGTTTTATTTCGTGATTATTATGGTGATGTTTATGCAAAATATGTTGGTCCAAATGATGGTTATATTGCTTGGTCTATTTGGGTTCCAAAGACCCTTGTTGCTAACAAAAGAGGACCCATTGAAAAATGGGGACCTAAAACCAAGCAATGATCTCTTGTAGGACTATGCTTCCGGTGGGTCAAAATGGGTGCTTGATAGTGGATGCACAAGTCATATGACCGGAAGCAAGAAGATTATGACGGAGATGAGACCAAATGACAATCATATAACCGTCACTTATGGAGACATGTCACAATCCGAGGTATTGGGTCTTGGCAAGGTGGTGGTCGCACCGGATATTTCCCTTGTGGACGTCATGCTTGTTGAGACCCTTGGTTATAATTTACTTTCAGTTCGTGCACTTGGTAAGATGGGCTTTGCCGTCTTCATTGATAATGAAATTGTGGTACTCTTGTGGAGCAAGTCTCTAAAGGTCGCTTTCGTTGGACACATTGAAAATAACTTGTATGTGGTGGACTTTTCGGGGAAAACCACTACAAGTGCAATGTGTTTATTTGGAAAGGCCGATGTGGGTTGGCTTTGGCATCGCCGTTTATCCCATGTCAATATGAGAACTTTGCAAAGCCTTCACAAGGGTGGCCACATACTCGGACTAAAAGAGAATGTTTCTTTTGCCAAAGATCGTGTTTGCAGGGCTTGCGTTCTAGGAAAAATGCATGATTCTCCCCACCCAAGCAAGACTATCATTTCTTCCAAGAGGATCTTGGAGCTCCTTCATGTGGATCTTTTTGGTCCTCCCTCTCATGCAAGTCTTGGTGGGAAGAAATATTGTTTGGTGATTGTTGATGACTATTCAAGATATACTTGGGTTTACTTCTTCAAGCATAAGAGTGAGACTCAACAAACCGTCATCGACTTTGCCAAGGAAGTTGAACGTCAACATGGTCAAACTATTTTGGCAATAAGAAGTGACAATGGCTCGGAGTTCAAGAACTACACCTTAAATGGATTTCTTAGTGATGAGGGGATTCGTCATCAATATTCCGCTGCATATACCCCTCAACAAAATGGTGTAGCCGAAAGGAAGAACCGGACTCTTATGGATATGGCTAGGTCCATGTTGGCGGAGTTTAAGTCTCCATACAACTTTTGGGCCGAAGCTATCTCTACGGCTTGTCATTCTTCAAACCGGCTCTTCCTCCGCAAAGGCCTAAACAAGACTCCATATGAAATACTCACCGGAAGCAAGCCCAACATCTCCTACTACCGGGTTTTCGGGTGTAAGTGTTTCTTTAAAAGAAAAGGAGTTCGTTTAGGTAAATTTGATCCAAAAGCAATAGAAGGTATTTTTGTTGGTTATGGTGCCGAATCCCACACTTATAGAGTCTTCAACAAGTCCACCGGACGTGTTGAAGAATCTTGTAGTGTGGTATTCGAAGAGAATGACGGCTCCCAAGGGGGGCGAGATGTTGTTTCTTGTGATGTAGATGATGAAATACCTCGAGAAGCCATAGGAAGAATGGGCGTGGGATTTTTCCGCCCCATTGAGGGACACCTTGTGGCCGACCGGGAAGGACTATGCTCTACTCAAGTGGAGCCTTCATCTTCACAAGCTCAACAAGCCTCTCCCAAGGAAGCAACTAGTGCACCAACCGAAGAACAAGACAAGGACCTTCATGAAGAAGAAGGGGCACCACCATCCTCTCCGGTTATCTCAACCGCCCCCAATTCTTCACATGACCAAGATCAACCTACTCATGAAGATAATGATGATCAAGGTCAATTTGATGGTCAAGACGGGGACCAAAATGATCAAGATGATCAAGTATCTCCTTCAAGGTCTAATGAGGAGATCGAAGCCCGTCGCAAGAAAAGAGTTGAAAGAGACTTGGAACTTAAAGGTCATACCCTTGAGAGGGTTATTGGAGATTTAAGAAGCAAAGTGTCAACCCGGCGTCAATTGGCACAATTTAGCTCCCATCATGCTTATATCTCCATGGTTGAACCCAAGAAAGTATTTGAAGCTCTTGAAGATCCGGATTGGTTGGATGCTATGCATGAAGAACTCAACAACTTCAAGCGCAATAATGTTTGGGTGTTAGTAGAGAAGCCAAAGGAGTGCCGCAATGTGATTGGCACAAAGTGGATATTCAAGAACAAGCAAGATGAGCATGGAATTGTTGTGAGGAACAAGGCAAGATTGGTTGCTCAAGGTTTCTCTCAAGTTGAAGGCATTGACTTTGGAGAAACTTATGCTCCCGTGGCTCGTCTTGAGTCCATCCGTATCCTTCTTGCATATGCCACTCATCATAATTTTAAGTTGCAACAAATGGATGTTAAGAGTGCATTTCTTAATGGTCCATTAAAAGAGGAAGTGTATGTTAAGCAACCCCCGGGGTTTGAGGATCTCAACTTTCCTAACCATGTCTACAAACTCCATAAGGCACTCTATGGCCTTAAACAAGCTCCACGTGCGTGGTATGAGCACCTTAGGGAGTTGTTGGTAGACCGTGGGTTTGAAGTTGGGCAAATCGATCCTACTCTTTTTACTAAGAGGGTCAATGGGGAGCTTTTCGTATGCCAACTATATGTTGATGATATTATCTTTGGCTCTACTAACAAAGCTTTTAATGATGAATTTTCAAAGCTTATGACCGATAGGTTCGAGATGTCTATGATGGGCGAAATGAAGTTCTTTCTTGGTTTTGAAATCAAGCAATTGAAAGAAGGGACTTTCATCTATCAAGCCAAATATGTCCAAGACATGCTCAAGAGGTTCAAGATGAAGGAACTTAATGGGGCCGCAACACCAATGGCCACAAAATGTCATCTTGAACTTGATCCCAATGGTAAAGATGTGGATCAAAAGGTATACCGTTCTATGATCGGTTCTTTGCTTTACCTTTGCGCATCTAGACCCGATATTGTGTTGAGTGTAGGTGTGTGTGCAAGGTATCAAGCCGCTCCTAAAGAAAGCCACCTTATGGCGGTTAAGAGAATCTTTCGATATTTGGTTCATACCCCAACTTATGGTCTTTGGTATCCCAAAGGCTCGGATTTCTCTCTTTGTGGCTTCACGGATTCGGATTGGGCCGGTGACAAGGATGATAGGAAATCAACCTCCGGAGCTTGCCAATTTCTTGGTAGGTCTTTGGTGTGTTGGTCTTCTAAGAAGCAAAATTGTATATCTCTCTCCACCGCCGAAGCCGAATACATTGCCGCCGCAAGTGGATGCACTCAATTGTTATGGATGAGGCAAACTTTGAAGGAATACGGTGTCAATTGTGACAAAGTGCCTCTTTTATGTGACAATGAAAGTGCTATCAAGATCGCCTATAATCCGGTGCAACATTCAAGAACCAAGCATATTGAGATCCGGAATCATTTCATTAGGGATCATGTTGCCCGCGGGGATATTGAGCTTGCTTATGTGAGCACCAAGGATCAACTTGCCGATATATTCACGAAGCCTCTTGATGAAGCAAGATTTGGATATTTGAGGAATGAGCTAAATATCATCGATTCAAGGAGTGTGGCTTGAACATCTTGCAAATACACCTATATTTCAATGCATGTTTGGTCTAGGTGTGGGCATGGAGATAGGGGGAGTGCGGTCCTAATTAATTGGGCTATCCCTCCCCCCATAATGCCGATAGTAATCATATCATTCTCTTAATATCATTTTATGATTTTTGAGCTTCAATGACGAGTAGTGGTTATGGACTCAAGATACATCTTCGCGGTCCAATGCCATAACACTCAAACATGGTGGCTTCGGCCACCGACCTCTTCTTTTCGAAGAGTTGATTCATTGCATATCTTATTTGAGGTTTTGGTGTTCTCTCCCGATGTTATTTCTTATTTTTGATATGGGAAGGCACTTGCGTTGGATTTTTAGTCGATTTGCTCTTGCAATGTTAAGTGCCGAGAACCACTCCGTGTTTGCTCTCTCACCTAAGCCATCCTCTCTCAAGACATCTATCTATGCACACGAGTTCAAATTTTTCTTCAAAACAACATCTGTTTTTGAAAATTTCGAGTTGGCCAGTTTGCTGGCTCCAGGCCGGAATATCCGCCCTCTCTGGGCCAGAATATCCGGGGGGCCGGATTATCCGCCCCTTCCTGGCCGGATAATCCGGCCGTAGTGACCCTGGGTATATAAGGGGGGGGGGGTCGGGCTGCCCTAGGGCAGTTCCCTCCCCACCCCTTCCAGGTGATCCCTGCCGCCGCCGCCTCCTTCCCATCGCCGCCGCCGGAGCTCCGGCCAACCTTTTGGCCTGATTTCTTCGGAGGTTGCTCTCCTCCTCTTCTGGAAGGCTTTCACCAAGCGGATTTCGCAATGGATGCGGGTGGTCCGAGTATCCCGAAGCGCAAGCGTCGGCTTGTTCGGAATGAGGAAGGAGTTCTTCTGGATGAGATTGCTATCCGGAGGGCACAGAGAGATGCTGCTAGGGAGGCTGAGCAGGAGAAAGCTGCCAAGGTTGCCAAAGCTCGTGCCCGTCGTCGCAAAGGCAAAGAGCCCCGTCCTGACTACAAGAAGATGCCAGAGGCCGAGTACATTCTTGTGCGGAGGAACAATTGGTATGCTACTGCAAGAGATGAAGACATTGAAGATAGGGGTTTCTGGAATGAGGAGCAGTGGGGGATTTTTCGTGATATTGATGAGGACTTCGATGACGTGGACGAGTGATTTCTCGGGACGTGTAGCATCGCTCTTCTCCCTTTTTGGTGTCTTGATGCCAAAGGGGGAGAAGTAGTTCTATTAGGAATTTGTCGGGATTTGCATGGGTGGAAACACAAGCTTGCGCGCTTATCATTCTTTGGCGCTTGTGTTTCTTCTTATTTCGTTTGTCTTAAGTCGAACTTTGTGTGTGGTTGAACTTCGTGTCATTTATATGCTACCATGTGGTGTATGAGACTATGTCATATGTTCTTAATATGCTATGTGGATCATTATGTGTTGTTCACTTATTTTTATCAGCTCATGGTTATTGGTGAAATGGCTATGGAATTATTGCCCGGCATATCATATTATCATATTCGGGATTCCATAATCCATATTATTTGAGTTATCTATGCAATGGTATGTCTCTTCTAAACTCATTGGTGAAGTTGCACACATCTAGGGGGAGCTGTGTATTTTGATCAATTATTCGTTGTTTGAATTATTCGACCTTTCTTGCAAATCCTAGTGTTGTCATCTAACACCAAAAAGGGGGAGATTGAAAGTGCAAACTTTGTTTCCCTTAGATTTTGTGTGTTAGATAACAACATTAGTGATACTAATTGTGTGCTAAGATTTGCAGGATTATCTTTTGCAGAAATGCCAGGCCGGATTATCCGGCCAGGGATGGCCGGATAATCCGCCCCCTCTGGGGTGGCCGAAAAACGGCTAAGGACTTATCGCGGCGTCACCCAGATAGGGGGGCCGGATATTCCGGCCAGGGGCCGGATAATCCGGCCAGCCGGATATTCCGCCCCAGCTTTGGCCGGATAATCCGCCCTCCCCCGGGGGTGGCTGAAATTCTGCTAAGGACCTGGCGCGGCGTCACCCAGGTAGGGGGGGGGGCGGATATTCCGGCCAGGGGCCGGATTATCCGGCCAGCCGGATTATCCGGCCCAACTTTGGCCGGATTATCCGCCCCTCCAAGTCAGCAACGGCTACATTTTGGGAGGGGCTATAAATACCCCTCCCCTTCTTCAACCTCAAGCTGCTCGAGCTGTGAAGAAAAGACCCCATTTTGGAGCCACCAAATTAGCAAGATCTCCTCCCTCAACCCACCAAAGTCGTTGATCTTTGGAGAATCGAAGGAGAAGGCCTTGATCTACATCCTCACCGAAGCGATTTGATTTCCCCTCTCATTTGCTAGAGGGCCCTTTGGTCTTGGGTTCCCTTGTGTCCCTTGACCTTGTTTGTGTGATTGAAATCTTGATACTTGTTGATTGAGATCTTTGTGGTGCTTGGGAGCCTCCAATTCAGTTGTGGAGTGGTGCCCCAAGTTTTGTAAAGGCCGGTTCCGCCTTGAGGAATCCCTTAGTGGAAAGTGAGCTAGGCCTTTGTGGCGGAAGCTTGCACCGGAGAATAGGGTGAGCCTTTGTGGCGTTGGTTAGGCCTTTGTGGCAACCACACCCCTCCAACGTAGACGTACTTCCCCTAAAAAGGAAGGAACTACGGGAATTACATCCGTGTCTCCGTGTGCTCCACTCTCGGTTACCTCTATCCTTTATTGCCTTTACTACTTGTATCTTGCTTAGCTTGCTCGTTGACATATAGGTAAATTCACCTTAGTTGCATATCTAGAGAATTTACCGTTTGTGTCAAGCCTAAATTGAAAAAGAATTAAACTTTGAGTAGCACCTATTCACCCCCCCTCTAGGTGCCCATACGATCCGTTCAATTACGCTGTGCATTCTCTTATCTAGATTTTGGATGCCATCTATCTAGTCCGTCTAGCCGCTGAACCAGATAATTTTGTTTCCGTTTGAATACAACTAAGCTTAATTTATAGACATGTTGACCATCAGAGCATCACAAAAAGCACAACACATTGTAATCAGTTAATACAAACGATTCAATTCACAAAATCATGTACGAGTTAAGCCACTTCATCATAACAAGATGATTTTAGTAAATAGAGTATAAGCATGCAGAGAAGAATGCAAGTAATCATAGACTGCGCAACATATTGGCATATGGTTTAGACTACCAGATGACACAATAATATAATAACATAATTAACTAACTGATAGCAACTGCGCAACATATAGGCTACATTTTTTCAACATGAACAGACATAGCCTCCTGCCCCACATTCAAGAAGGTGAAGATGCACACATTCCCTTCTTCTATCGACGCTTTTTGGAGAACCTTAGGCCAGTTTGCTGTCATCTGGGCAACACCGTTGCCCTGATGGGTGAAGCTTACATTATAGAAACCATCTTGCTCACCGCAATATGTTGGAATGGTGCATGGAAGATAGCGGGCGAGGTGGGCATTGCTGTACTTTGCTGAAAAGTACTGGAGTATAAGAATACAGTCAGTTTTTGAACACAGATTCATGTGCATGAGAAGATTAAAAGAGTCAAGGAGATTACCATTTTTGCCTTCCCACGAAGGACATGTGACTTCTTCATCTCACAGATATAGTATGGAACTGTTGGCCTCAGTTTAGCAACCATTGCATTGAGATCGGCAATCTGGCGACCAGTGAGATTGATATTGCTTGCAAACACACAGTGCTTGTCGAATTCCAAGTCACCAGTTATCTTGGGACCTAGAAAGAAATGCACTACTTAGTGATCTTTATCTCCATAAGAATGTATTAAAAGATCATCAGACCCATGTTAGACAGATTCACACCTCTGCGAATGACGATAGTCTCAGCCGCCCTTGCAGGGCCACGATAGGATGAGAGTGGGCCCGATGTGAGTCTACGTGCCTTGGCTTTAGGTGTCTTGGAAGATGAGATAGTCCTTGGCTCACTATCTGGATCAGGACCTTGATATGAAGGGAGGGGGTAATCCCTATTGGTTGTGGCTTTGTTGCATTTCTTGATAGCATAAGAATCATTAATTTTAAATAGCTTGAAATAATTGATAGAACGGTTCTTCCGGCTAGTACAGGCATCAGCCTAAAAATAGAGATTGTGCTTATTACAATGTTGTGTAGCACCTAAAAACACCATTGCCAGAAATAGAAATTTGTATAACCTGCACCTATATGGTCAATCGTTGGGTCCATCTGGAGACTTGCAAGCTTTTCTGAAAGAAATGGGCACCTATTTAGTGTAGGCATCTATTTCCTTGGAATAATATACTATGCTATAATTAGCAGTATGTGCTACTACAATTTGCAATGACAGTACCTCATTTCATATCCAGTATGAAGTGAAATCTACTACCATATCCAGCGACAACTACCCTACAATAATAGAGTGCGTACAGAGGTTTCCCAGCCGTGCCGCCCATCCCAAAATTTAAACTCGACAAAATTCAGCATATTACATAAATTTCATTGAAATTTAGATGGTTTTTACAAAATACGGCGAAATATGAAATAGACTAAAAGAGGTGGTCTTCGTCGGAGTCCTCGCCGGTGGCGAAGTTCACTGATGCGGCCGATGGTGCTGGCAGTGAATCGTTGGACGACCCAGCTCCGTCATCGGACAGGCGGCCAGAAACCATCCCGCGGCAGCAACGGTTCTCGCCGGTGGCGAAGTTCACCGATGCGACCGATGGTGCTGGCGGTGAAGCGTTGGACGGCCCAGCTCCGTCATTGGACAGGCGGCCGGAAACCATCCCGTGGCGGCGACGGTTCTCCTCCACCGCGCGCTGGCTGCGGTCGCGCTCGGCCTCCTCGAGGGATGAGATGAAGGTGCGGCGCTCACTGCGCCGATGTGTTGAAGGAGGGAAGAGGGTACTGATGCTCACGGCGCTGGCGCTCCGCCGCCACCTTTGCGAGCCCTACGGCCACGTCCGCCCGGAAGAGGCGTCTCTCAGCCTCCGCCATCGCAGCCCTTGCCGCTTCGATGTTGCGGCAGTGGGCGTCGGTGCGGGCGGCAATATGGTCCTCCGCCAGCCTTGCCGCTGCTGCCCTCCTCTCAGCGACCATGAGATCCTGCGCCGCCCGGTCACGCTGCTGCATCTTGAACAACGCTACGATCGCTCTCTGTTCCGCGGCGGCCTCCTCCGCCTCCGCGTCCGTCGGCAGCTCAGCGAGGAACTCCTCGTCATCGGAGTCCTCCTCCTCCTCGCCCTGTGGTGGAGCTGGGTCCTGTGGCGGCGGCAGCGGTGGAGGTGGGGGCGGTGGTGCTGGTGGCGCGCCGGAACCGCCTCGAGGGAGCATGACGTAGGTTGTCAAGAGACGGCGAGGCATTTTCTACCGGCGGTTGGAGGATGTGAACCTACCGTCGAGGCAATGACCTATTTATAGCCGGGAACGGGGCGGGAAAATGAAGGAGAAGGTGCGGGAAGCGCGCGACATGGCATTCATTTCCCGCCGACGCATGCTGCGACGCGACGGCTCGCTGCCCCGCTGGAAAGCTGTTTCCATTTGCAGCGCCATTACTGGGCGCGGGAGACGAGACGAGTGGAGACGATGAAGCGTCGGTCATGACGCTGACAGTGGGCCATGCATTTAGGGGGGGTGGGGGGCGAGTAGAGATGCTCGTAGATCTAGTACGCGACAGAGCGAAGAAAAAAGGGAGGCAACTTAAAATCACCGTACGTGCTCGAGGCCCACCGCCGGCGATCTAGGAAGAACGCCGGCAAGGTTGCCTTGGAAGCGACAGGAGAGCGGACGATCTTCTCCGGGGACTAGGAATCGAGCGGCACTTACCAGCCTACCTGCAGCGGAGGAGAGAGGATGGTCTTCTCCGGGGACAGGATTACGGCGCCGCGCAGGGGATTTCGTCGCCGGAGTTGCTAGGGGAGGGTTTTTTGCAGCGCGCGAGAGGCAGGGGAGTTTGGATTTGGGAGAAATGATGGTAACAGTGGGTCCAGGGGAGTGGAGACAAGGCAAGAGGTGGGCGAGGAGCCCACGTTGCCATGCGGCAGCTAACCAGATGGCATCGACGGCGGCTGACTCATTGCAACAGCTGTGTCGATGACGAGTGGGTCCATGAGCGTGGCAGAATAGAACACAAGCCTTATTCTTAAAAAATAGAAAATACATAATCAGCCCACATTGTCTTATTTTATGACCAGATCAATAGGACCATAATACATGCCATAGGGGAGTTTTCATGAAAAAGCATTAAAATTAGACCTCAAACAGTAGAAATTTAGATAAGTAAATAAAATTTTAAAACAATAAATATTCTAACAGTAGAAATGCGATGTGATCATCGTAGCGGGAGCTATATCTTGACGACATGGTGTTGATCCATGGGGTCTGTGGGAATAATCTGTAAAATTGTTTGCACCATACAGAGGGTCACACGTGCACCATCCCATTTATACATCTTGCTGAATAGAACACACGCAACCACATAACCTGGGCAGTGTGCACCAACACGAGAATCAAACCATCTAATTTAGTAAACAAATGCAGTGTGCACAAACATGAGAATTCAGATAAGGGCACCAGTAATGCAATAGCAAACTCCACATACATTAACATAGTCTTAAACATCTGGGTATGATTGCCCAGATTCCACCATACATAATAAAAACATAGTCTTCAAACATCACACAGTTTTACTTCATCTCCAGGGGGACAACACATACTTAAACTAATCTTATGGAAACGGAACATGAGGGCCAACAGCAGGACCAATAACCGGGATGAGGCCACCATTGACAAACTTTTCAAGGAATCTGCCATAGGCGGCATGCTTTCCATGGTGTGGCCCTTGTGCTTCTGCTTGCTGCCTACGCCAACGCCATTCGCATGCTGGATCATGCTCTCTAAGTTCTTGGTGACGACCTTGCCGTAGAATGGACAAGTTAGCTCCCCGTACCTGCGGAAAGGGATCTTGCCACTCATGAGCCACTTAAGAACAAAGCGGCTCTTGCAGTCCCTGTCCTCCTTGTCGTGGCCCACGTCGTCAGAGCCATCCTGTGAATTTTGAAATACATAAGAAGTGAGATAAACAGGAGCACAACAAAGATCAAAGGAAATAAGCTGTAAAAAAATAACAATGCTGCCAAAATGATTCTAAATTGTTGCAGTGATAGTACTAACAGAGGCTAGTAATGTTGTGTGACCAATATTTGTTGAATCGAGGACACACTATGGAATCATCACATTAATAAGCGCAGCAAATTAAGAAAATGTTAATTATAAATTCCATGCATCAGATCAATCATTTCTTCCCAAATAAAAATCTTGTTATCATAATCTCTATAATCAAATTAGAGTCAGATCAATTTAAGTCACTTGTGTTGATGAATCATTTGCAAGCTAACTACCTTTAAGTAATATGATAACTATAAACCGATAGATATCATATGAGCAATAATAATCAGTAGAATGAAAGAAGACTTGGATGAATTTAAGTAACTTGTGTTGATCAATCATTTGCAAGGTAACTACATTAACACATTCAAAATGTAATCTGATAACTATTAACTGATAGATATCATATGAGCAATCATAATCACTAGAATGAAACAAGACTCAGATGAATTCAAGTTTCATACGCATTGATCATTAGACTACACAGGATACTAATTGATACACACTATGGAATCATCACATTAATAAGCAGCAAATAAAGAAAATGGTAATTATAAATTCTATGCATCAGATCAATCATTTCTTCCCAAACAAAAATCTTGTTATCATAATCTCTACAATCAAATTAGACTCAGATGAGTTTAAGTCAGTTGTGTTAATCAATCATTTGCAAGGTAACTACATTAACACATTCAGAATCTAATTTGATAACTATTAACTGATAGATATCATATGAGCAATCATAAGCACTAGAATGAAACAAGACTCCAATGAATTTAAGTTTCATATGCATTTATCATTACACTATGTGAACAGTACGATGAACAGAGCGGATCGATCAGAACAGCTCAGAACCTCGGTGCTGTCGTCGGAGGCCTCCTCCTTGAACGGTTCTGCTTCTTTGCAGCCTTCTTCAACCATGTACTCGATGGAGTCTGGGTCGTAGCCGGCGTAGTAGTCATCGTCCGGCACGACGATGACCTGGCCTGCATGCTGGTTCTGCAGATCTGCCACGGGAGCCACGGGGTCCTCCATCTCCACTTCGTCGACGGCGACCATGATCGGTATGGTGGAGGCCGCAACGGTGACGGCGCGCCGAGGAGCGGCTGGTGCTCCCGAAGAAGACTCGTCCGCCACCGCGGCGACGACCGTGGGTGCATCGCCAGAGCCTCCGACCGCATTCGACTGTGGCTCATCTTCGCGAGCGCGCTTCATCTTACAGATGCACTAAGGACTGAGATTGGTGGTGCGGTGGTGGAGCGGATTGGGGTTTTTCGGCAGATTGGGGAAGAAGTGGCCGATGGTGGGAGAGACGATTGATACGTCTCAAACGTATCTATAATTTTTGATGCTCCATGCTTGTTTTACACCATTTGCCTATTGTTTCGTTACACTTAGTGGCATTTTTATGCATTTTCCGGAACTAACCTATTAACAAGTGCCATAGTGCCAGTTTCCTGTTTTCTGCTGTTTTTGTGTTTCAGAAGTGATACACAGGAAATATTCTCGGAATTGAACGAAACAAGTTCCCGAAGTCTTATTTTACCCGGAAGCTTCCAGAGATCCGAAGAGGAGTAGGAGGGGGGCCACCAGGGCCCCACACACAGGGGCGGCGCGGCCAGCCCCTGGCCCGCGCCACCCCCGTGTGAGGGTGCCTGGTCCCTCCTCTGACATCAACCCTTCACCTATAAAGACCCCCCGACGAGAAAAACCTAAGAGCCAATCTAAGCCATGCATAATTCATGGTGGAAATTTGCAGCATACCCATGGTGAACATTCGACGACGCATCTGACAATAAAAAGCTAAACAATATAGCAAATAAAAGAGATGTCGAGGTGTTCATTGTCTGCTTGCCCTGTCATTTTGGTGTGGGCTTGTTCCATGTCATCGGGCACGGAGGTACCCCATTGACGGTTCTCAATGATATGCATATACTTACAATGACAAGAGCCTTGCTTGGGACTCTAAGTAAAGTAGCATGAGGTTTGGGTACTCGTATTCACGGGGCACGAGGTTTTCAACTTATGATTTGTCAAGCATATGCATCATAATTGTTCTCGCATTAACTTTAACCATTCAAGATGCTTATGATGGGGGCAATGAGAGCTCAAAGCCGGTAAGTACCATAATTTTTGAAGGTTATAAAACTTGCAATCACTGCTTCCCTCTGCGAAGGGCCTTTCTTTTACTTTTATGTTGAGTCACCACCTTCTTTCTTTATGCACCATTAAGAGAGCATAGTTGTCATTCTTAGTGTGATATGCATTGTCCCAAAGTTCATTGATTGATTCATATTGTTGGTTTCACTTGTTCTTAAATTATTTGTATCTAGTCGCCCTCTTAAACTTGAAGGTGTCCTATGCATTTATGTTTTGCTCTCTTTGAAGGACAAGCTGAAAACCTTTTGTATGTTTTTCCTTATGATTTGAACACACGTTTGACTTTCATTGTTTCATTTTCATGATCTTTTGTTTGTGTTCATTTGCATGTTTACAACATGGTTGCTAAGTTCTTATTGTCATGATTATATCTTCATGCCCATGTTTTAAGTTCTATTGATCCCAGCTCACCAATGCTTACATATATGATCAAGATTGTGTAGGTGCATGTCACCTCAAAAATTATTCTTTTGTTATCACTTACCTACTCGAGGACGAGCAGGAGTTAAGCTTGGGGATGCTTGATACGTCTCAAACGTATCTATAATTTTTGATGCTCCATGCTTGTTTTACACCATTTGCCTATTGTTTCGTTACACTTAGTGGCATTTTTATGCATTTTTCGGAACTAACCTATTAACAAGTGCCACAGTGCCAGTTTCCTGTTTTCTGTTGTTTTTGTGTTTCAGAAGTGATACACAGGAAATATTCTCGGAATTGGACGAAACAAGTTCCTGAAGTCTTATTTTACCCGGAAGCTTCCAGAGATCCGAAGAGGAGTAGGAGGGGGGCCACCAGGGCCCCACACACAAGGGCGGCGCGGCCAGCCCCTGGCCCGCGCCACCCCCGTGTGAGGGTGCCTGGTCCCTCCTCTGACATCAACCCTTCGCCTATAAAGACCCCCCGACGAGAAAAACTTAAGAGCCCGATCAGTTTTCCAGAATACATCGTGATCCGCCGCCGCCGTCGACCCGAAGATCGGGAGGGTCCAGAAGCTCTTCCCGGCACCCTGCCGGAGAGGGGAATCGCCACCGGAGGTCTCCTTCATCGCCATGCTTGCCTCCGGAGCGATGAGTGAGTAGTCTACCTTGGACTATGGGTCCATAGCAGTAGCTAGATGGTTGTCTTCTCCACTATGTGCTTCATGTTTAGATCTCATGAGCTGCCATACATGATTGAGATCACCGTTATGTAATTCTACATGTTTGGTTTGTTGGGATCCGATGAATATTGGTGTTTATGATTAAGTTGCTGTACTGAATATTATCTTTTGTTATCTCTATATTGTTTATGATCTTGCATGCTCTCCGTTGTTAGTAGCTATCTTGGCCGAGTAGTTGCTAGTGACTCCAAGAGGGGGTATTTATGCTCGATAGTGGGTTCATGCCTCTATTTCACCTGGGGAAGTGACAGAAACCTCTAAGGTGGTAGATGTGCTGTTGCTACTAGGGAGAAAACAACATTCATATGCTCAAGGGCATATGCTTTGTTTACATTACACACTTTGCTTAATGCAATTATCTGTTGTTCGCAACTTAATACTTGTGGAGTTCTCGGATTGATTCACCAGAAGTGGATTATTAGTCATAGATGCAGTTGGATGGCGGTCTATGTATTTTGTTGTAATGACCAGAGTAAATCTCATAGTGATCTTCTTGACATATCACGTTATCTCTATTCTATCAATTGCCCAACTGTAATTTGTTTACCCAGCATGTGCTATTTTATCTATGGAGAGACACCACTAGTGAACTGTGGACCCCGGTCCTATTTCCATCATATTGCTATCACCTGTTTACTTTCTCGCACTGTTTACTTTACTCTCATACTTTTACTGTTTTCCACTCGATACACTCATAACCTTTGTTTCAAGCAAACCAGTGAGATTGACAACCTCATCGTAAGTTGGGAGCAAAGTATTTGTTTGTGTGTGTGCAGGTTCCACGTTGCAGCTAGCAAGCAAAGCTTGGACGAGGCGCCATATATAAATTGTCCGCTGCTGTCGCAAACTAGCAAGCATCACCTTCAGTCGTCATTGTCTCTCCTCTCCTGAACGATATTAAACCTTGGTTTCTAACTGAGGGAAAACTAGCTGCTATACTCATCACACCTTCCTCTTGGGGTTCCCAATGGGCTGGTTATTCACCACGCACAAGGACAGTCTGGTCGCCATCAGAGGCATCAACGATGAGACCGATGTGTTATATAGATGCTGGCGGTTTGGTTTCCTCTCGTGGACGCGTGGGTGTGGAATCATGTAGTCGTGCGTGTAGTCTACTTTCCCATTGCTTTCGCATTGGAGCCACGCATGACATGTGGGACCCACATATACCACACATATGCCAATGGGTCATCAGTGTAAGTGGACCCACGTCGCTTCGTTTATGAGAGAAGAGGAATTTGGGGAAGTAATTGTTTTGCAGGCACGCCATGGTAAATGCCAGTCTAGCGCTTTGGAAATTGAACCAGTCGCTTCATTTCGTTTCTGAGAGAGCGCTAGACCGATGTGTCACCGCGGGCCCCGGTACTCCGGCCCACTTGTAAGTGAGAGGCTGCTATCGTGGGTAAGGATGTACGTACGTTTACCGCCAGGCAGCAATTAAAGAGTCTCGTTGTTGGGTCCCCTCGTTGTTTGACTATAGGCAGCAGAGCGACAGTCTGAAAAAGGAGATAGCTTGCAAGGGGGGAATAAGTCCGCTCTCGTTTGACACGCGGAAGGAATAGAGAACAAAATCTTACCATTGAAATGGTTCTCATCGAGGTCACCTGCTCCATGAGCCAAACGAGTGAGACAAACTAGTCCAGGTTTAACATCCGAAGCGCATGGGGACCCACTTGTCTGGGTAAGGTTTGGTCCGATGTGTGTCTGGGGCCCCACTTGTCAATAGTGTTCCAGGCCTTCGTGGGGCCACATGTCATAAGGGTTAGAATTCGTGGCCAGTGAAAAAACCCAAGCAACTGACGCGTGGTAGTAAGTTGTGCGTAGCAGCGGGATGAGAATTGACAGGACAGCGAGATTTGAAAGGCAAGTAAATTGACGAGACACGCCGCAGTCTGACAAGGCGTGCTCAAGAGATCTCAGTAGCATCATCATCGCTCACTCTACTCTGGCGACTAGTTCAGTAGATGGAGGAGTTCCCTTCCATGGGTAAACAAATGAATAAATGAAGGAAATCGCATAAACCACCAACTATTGCTGTCATCGTTGCACAAACTACTCACTTTAATGAATTATTTTTCATGGGTGGGGGACCTACCAGGGGTGCCAAATCCAGGAGGTTAGGAATTATCTCGACCTACTGCCATATAATGAATTACTAGACAGGCCGGCGCGCTTCGCCACGCCCGCCTACAATCAGTTAGGAATTGTGTGGTCAAGGTGGTGGATTAAGCACCTATAGTGCATTAAAGCATTGTATCACTGTTTGAGCAAATTTGCAGGTGTATTTGGATGTGCCGCTATCAGCTGAAGCACATTTAGACTCAACGCAAATATAATATATGCGCTTTGCCAGACCGGTTGTGCGGAGGGTTGATTTATGGTCGCAACTTGTAGAAAGCTTTATTTTAATATACTTTATCAACAAAATAGTATCTCAAAAACATCCGGTGAATAATGGTTCTCGGAATACATACGGACAACTAATATTTTGTCTTATACAGTTAAGCTAGAAGTACTGTATATAATAATGATCAATTAATAAGTAACAAAGCTCACAAATTTTAACAGAATAAATATTTTAACAGGGTGGCACACAACTCACAACTAATCAGTAACCTGCACAAATAGATATATGTCAGGCCATCAGAATAAAAAGTAATAAATGAAAATACAAGGAATGCAAACAAAGAAATAGAAATAAAATACAGACAACTCTTTTGCTTTATTGACTTATAGGAGGTCAATCTAGAACTGAAAAAAAGCATGAATAGGTCATCAAAAGCATGCGGACATGACCAGACATCTCAACAAATAGATATGTTTCAAGCAATCAAAATAAAAGTTAATAAAAGAAAATACACAGAATGCAAAGAAATAAAAGAGAATTATAGACATCTCTTCTATTTTTTTGACTTAGCAGGCCAATCTAGACTTGGAAAACGCATGAATAGGTCATCAAAAGCATGCCGATCTGGCTAGGCAACAGATTAGCGCATCAATTCAGATGACCTTATTACATCAGCTGTTCTACTCAAAATTAAAGAACAGAGAAGAAAACATCAATAGATCATCAATAAGAAACAATTTTCATAAAATTGTACTTTATTGTTTCACTTATTCTAGCTGGCCCCCTTAAGTCTTCTAATTTCACAAAATCTTATTGTTTGTAAGAAATGTGATAAAAGCAAAAAATGCACGTTGTCTTTAATGCAAGCCCCAAAAAGAAATAGCAATTACATGTGTCCAATTTAGAGATACTAAGATATGTCAAGAAAGCACTGGTACAACACTACACCACAACTACCTACAATGTAATGAAGGAGCCAGAATTCTGATATAAGGTGATAGATGTAAAGTAGAGAGATGGCATGAAGTGTTCTATGAATGCTTTGCCTACTTTGACAGTGAAGTTTATAGAGATACGGTCATTTTAGTTGCCATCCATTTTATTTGCCATCCAAGAGTGGCAAATGTATACGTCCGGATGGCCTCAACACACGGGGTCAGGACTACGCTTATAGCTTTAGTTAATAGCTAGGCATGTCAGGAATTTGCATGCCTGGCTTAGTAATGCCTACATCTCATTCTTTATGTATGATTGCTTCCATTTGATTCTAAGGAAGTTGCGTACCTGGCTTAACAATGGTGAAACCAGTCTTTACGTATAATGGTTTGTACTTGATTTACTCCATTATGCTGATGGTTGTAACCTACGATCACCAAAAATACACCATGCAGCATTACTTGGATCCTTTTTTGGGCAAAGCAGTAGTCGACTGGCCTGTTGTAAATCTAAATAAGCATATATTTACAAATATACAAAAAAGGTAAGCTATATGAAGTTCTAAATCCAACTTTCAAGGTCCTTGGTCATTTTGATGCTTTATGAAAAAACAAATACATTAGTTTCTTTAAAAAAATCTGCATCGATATAGGTTTGGAAAATCCTATTGAAAATGGAACCAATTTTGCTAGTCCAAATACTCCAGACCACAGCCATGATAAACCCCATGTGAAATCTGAATATTATTATGAACAGAGCTTGTGAAAAGGCGATGCCTAAAGACAAATATATGTACATGATGTCAAATTGACACTGGAAAAACAAATTATCCGTACTTTTCAAGTGATCAAGAACTTTGATGTTTCAAATATATATGTGTCACCGAATACTTAATCAGAAGTGTGCAAGCTGAGAACTTAAAAGTGTGTAACTGAATAAATGAAGCAAATAAGAAATATTTACACATAGTAAACCATGCAAATAAAATAGGAATCTGCGTAACTGAATAATTCAAATAGTAGTAGCCAATATATACGCCCATATCTCATGCATATACATTAAGAATGGAATAAGGGTACTACAGTCTTAAATTCCTCCAAAAAATTCTGCTTGTTTAGTACTTTATTCAGGCACATGTAGCACAAATTAATTACCATGTCACTGATATAGCAGCCGTAGTTTCCCTCTTTTAATATCTCTATGGGATATGGAATAATTCTTGCCAAACAACTAATACGGTACAACCCAAACCTGCAATTAGGAATGAGTAACTACAACTTTGAACCCAGACAAAGCAAAATCAGGAGCAAATCGAAGGACAGAACCAAATAGCCTCTGGATTCTACACTACAATGTACTTAATTGTGTTAATGGATTGCTACAGATTTATCTGCTCTTCTACCAAAGTATAGATCACTATGCTAACATGTAGCTGGATTAGAAAAATTTCTGATGGCAACGCCTTTATAAAACTTACACTCACTATATACACCAATTAACCACAACTTTGCACATCAAAGATATAGTTAACAATAGATCATAGCATTGAGGTGCCAAAATACCTCTTTTTTTCTCGCATGCTTAGGTAATTATATCTCTTTCAAGTTCTAAACTATAAAATTTAAGGAACTAATCATTGGCATAAATATCTGAAGGTCTAAAATCACAGAATTAAGCTCTTAAAGTGCAGATTATCAAACTTAAGGAATTAATCATTGCCAAACTAAATAAATTGGTAGCCAAAAATCAGAAACGTGCGACAAGATGTTGGTCTGAATCTGAAAGGTTATGTGTTTCTTAATATGACGTTAAGCAAAGAAAAATATGATATAATATATCATCTGCAGAAACTAATCATGGGAATTCTTTTGCTGGAGAAAATGATTAAGATTTAAGAAGATATCAACTCACCGGAACATGGAATGTCCGCGCCCCTCCAAAATTAACTTGGAAATAGTTATGCGTTTGGCGTAGCACTCATCAATATCAACCTTGAAACACGACGTCATGAAAATAAGTTTTTTATTACCAATGAAAAAACTAACATATTAAAGCAATACCAAATTAATTGTTCCCATAAGTAAGTTCAGAATAAGATCTTGCAGGGGGCACCAAAAATAATGTAATCCTGTCATCCTAGGTGGTAACCTTGCACAAAACTAAATTTGTATCTTTTCTTCAATTGTCGCTAGTGCAGAAAATTAATATACCACCTCCAGCCAACCAATTCAAAAAAGCTAGTGTTCCATGCCAAAAATACTAAATAATTTTGTGTTCTTGATCATATCAGAAATAACCCACAATAACAAAAGGCAGCAAAAAGAAACTTCCATGTTATCAATTCACCATTTTGAACTATCTTTTCCACTTCAGATATTCTTTGTGTCTGCGTATACGGTATGGCATAAAATACTCTCGTAGGGCACTGCTCCACGACACTGACAGTGCGCACATGCGCTGACCAAAACCTACCATCCCTACTATGGTTTCCCTACAACCATGCTACTGCCCAAAGAAACTAATATTAGAGAAAGTCCACCAGAGGCCCAATAACATGTCCCCTATACCTCTCTATAGGTGGATTGCCCAATAAGATTTTCCGCCAAATGGCGATCGTCAATTTATCGTACTCCCCTATATTTTAATAAAATACTGGTATATTCTAGTTTATACACTGCATGATAAATAGTATGAACAATAAGTTAAGTCAGGAACAACAAAAGACAATGACTTCTAGCACCATGAAGCTATTTAATTAATGCAGTAGACCACATCAAATTTATATACAGAAATTTCATTGTATTTATACCTGCATATATCCTTGTCTTACTCAGAAATCCAGCTCCGTATCTGATTCCTAGTTCCAAGTTTTGAAATATGACATAAGAAACTAAGTATGAAAACATGAGTGACAGTTTGGGAATGCTGAAAGGTAAAGGGAAACCCACATGAAGTGGAGACAAAGGACATATCACATCCGTAAACAAGTTACTTCTTCATCTTTCCAGTTTAGAATGGTTAAGAATTATATATACTGGGAATGTAGAACACATATACATCAAGAGAGTACAACCTCTGATATTTAAAGCTAGGTGCAGCCAATCTAAAGAAAACGTAACCATGAAAGTAGAAAAATAGCAACTGGACAATATTGATCAGAATGAGTGTTAGGCTGTTAGCTCAACAGAAGTCAGACGAAATTAAATAAGGTAAAATTTTACCAAATATACTAAAAAGCAGATAGAACAATGTTTGGACATATTTGTCCAGCTATAAAATATATACTATATAGACTGGATGTGATGAGTACAAACAACAAACCTTGCAATGAGTAATTGTGGAAGAATTCTTCTAGGTTTGAACCAGTAGCTTGCAAAATATTGCATTTGCTAAACCAGATGATTTTAGTGGACCCATTTTAGATCTTATGATGAACTATTGCACTCTAGTACCCCACTTAAACCCAGAAAGATATACATTGCAGCAGGTCCACAGCTTTGCCTCGCTGCCTCATCCCGTCCTGCCACAGCATGGCAGGCCTGGTTGATTTGCAGGCATTTTTCTGTATGAAGCTACTGGTGTCTGCGTTCAAAAAATAATTCCAAGAAAAGCATGTTTGAAAAAGAAGTGTTGCCTAAAATTAGACAAAGGAAATCCGTCATCCAAATCAACAAACAACAAAGGTAGCTTGTATGAAAACCTGAAGTGCATATATAGCCTGTTCAGGTAATTTTCTCGGGTTGGCTGTGTACAATGATTACAACGACACCAGTTCTCAACTCTGGCTTAAGTTTAAAGTTAATTTTTTCGAAAATAAAACGAAAGTACCTTCATATGTAGACTCCGTCTCGCTGGAACACAATATCGCCTTCTCAGCATGACATTCTACCCCGTGAACACTTTCCCTCATTACTGCCGGAGGCAAGAAATACAACACTGGTAATTTTGCTCCTCCTGCTCAAGAAGGCTGTAAGCTTGTAAGCTTCAAAATGCATGTAGTGAGAATCTCCTGCTGGATGAAATCTTGTGCATAAATCAAATTATGTCCAATTGCTTTGGGATACCCAATGGGATAGCTGATGGTGTAAATACCTTGCAAACAAATTTAAACACTCATTTTGACAGGTCAAAGAAGAAAATATTTTAGGGAAAGAAATAGATTGTTAGTAAAGAGGATAAGCGCCTTCATAGAAAGACCAAATTCCAATATTCATGATCTCAAAAAATACAATATCAACCATGAGAACCTGCAAACACCAAATCACTAAGAATAAGCTAACATCACGAATCTTTGTCTCTACAACCTAATATATGACAGAAAGAACATGTATCCCCCATAATTTCCTAGACCAATAATGACAAAGCTAAAATATTGATTTTATTCTTTGTTTCTAGCAGAAACAAATTAGAACATTTAACTACGACTCATGATTGCCCTTTCCCCAAACCTATAGTTCATAATGATGCCATAGACAAAAACACCATATAAATTGTTTGAATATCAAAATGCAGTCCTCTTCTGTTTCATCTAGCATCATGCCTGCTACAACTACCAATACAACTCGACATCATACTCTACCACCTGAAAAAAGGAAATCCAAATGGAAGACTGATTGAAGGGGAATCGATGCTTACAAACCTCCATGACTGTAAGCATGATTGGGCAGAAGTGCTCGCCGGGACTAGATTATAGAACTACGCAGACTTGAGGCGGCAACCTCAGTAGCTCGGCTGTAACTCGAAAGGGACCTTGACGAAGAGATGGACGACGACCTTGACAGAGAGCTTCAAAGGGGCAGAGGCGGGCTGGATCCAGGGCGGCGACCTCCTCGTATGGTGTGGCTGCGTGACGCTGCAGCACATGATAGACAGTCCAGGGAGGGCAGCGACAGCCGGTGAGCGGGCAGAGAGGACGGCGCGCCGGCGGTCTGTGCAGGGGTAGGAATGGGCGGCGTGGCACATGGGGGAAAGGATGGAGCAGGTGGTGGCGCTGGGTCTAGGTGGGGAGGAAAGGGCGGCGCCAAAACCCTAGCTTCATCGGCCTCTCTCCATCGCCCAAGAACTGGTGCCGTAGAGGAGAAGGCCTATCTAGTCAACGCTGCCAAGGAAATAGAAAAACTACTGCACTGCCCAATGGCCCATGGGCAGTGACAGAAAACATAATAGGCCCACACAAAGCGATACCACGAACGGTAAGTGCCCTCAAAACAGCCACAGACGACCAAGCTTACAGCTTTAGTTAATTTTTGCCCTAAATCCATTTTAATCCAATTTTGCACTGGGGCTACAAGAAATGCACACCAGAAAAATAGGGAAAAAATCCCCTGGGGGTGTGGGACCCTAGAACCAAGACCAAACCATGGTTCCCACCCCACCTGGCAGACATCGATGGCACCGCGAGTCTGACATAGATCTCGAAGGGGGGCCTGGGGAATTAAAAAAAAATCAAAAAAAATGGAAAAACAGTGCATGGAGTCATGGTGAGTGATGCATCACCTAGGAAAAATACCAGACATGGCATCCCAAAGGTTCACATGTGGACTCTCTCACAGAGAGGTGCTTCCAGGCAGGAGTTTCTCTTGGTCTTCCTTGCCAGATGACCATGGTTTGTGCAAGTTCCACAGCAAACTTTGGAATCATGGTCCCATTTTTGGTGGAGATGTGCATCTTTGCATTCCCAACCACTTTTGCAACTAGTGTTTTTCCAGTTTCCACATAAAAAATACATTTCCCATTTTTTAGGTGCCCGGAGGGGTCGAAACAGGTGCTTTTTTGTGAAGGGGCCACCAAGGGCAGTGTGCAAAACATCACCACTCTAATTTTCATGGGTGGGGGACCTACCAGGGGTGCCACATCCAGGAGGTCAGGAATTATCTCGGCCTGCTGCCATATAATGAATTATTTTTGTTCTAAATCCTTTTTAATCCAATTTTGCACTGGGGCTACAAGAAATGCACACCAGAAAAATAGGGGAAAAATACAGGGAGGTCCCCTGGGGGTGTGGGACCCTAGAACCAAGACCAAACTATGGTTCCCACCCCACCTGGCAGACATTGATGGCACCACGAGTCTGACCTAGATCTCGGAGGGGGGCCTAGGGAATTCAGAAAAAATCAAAAAAAATGGAAAAACAGTGCATGGAGTCATGGTGAGGGATGCATCACCTAAGAAAAATACCAAACATGGCATCCCAAAGGTTCACATGTGGACTCTTTCATAAAGAAGTGCTCCCAGGCAGGAGTTCTCTTGGTCTTCCTTGCAAGGTGACCATGGTTTGTGCAAGTTACACAGCAAACTGTGGAACCATGGTCCCATTTTTGGTGGAGATGTGCATATTTGCATTCCCAATAACTTTTGCAACTAGTGTTTTTCCAGTTTCCACATAAAAAATGCATTTCCTATTTTTCAGGTGCCTGGAGGGGTCAAAACAAGTGCTTTTTTGTGAAGGGGCCACCAAGGGCAGTGTGCAAAACATCACCACTCTAATTTTCATGGGTGGGGGACCTACCAGGGGTGCCACATCCAGGAGGTTAGGAATTATCTCGGCCTGCTACCATATAATAAATTATTTTTGCTCTAAATCCTTTTTAATCCAATTTTGCACTGGGGCTACAAGAAATGCACACCAGAAAAATAGGGAAAAAATACAGGGAGGTCCCCTGGGGGTGTGGGACCCTAGAACCAAGACCAAACCATGGTTCCCACCCCACCTGGCAGACATCGATGGCACCGCGAGTCTGACCTAGATCTCGGAGGGGGGGCTAGGGAATTCAAAAAAAATCAAAAAAATGGAAAAACAGTGCATGGAGTCATGGTGAGTGATGCATCACCTAGGAAAAATACCAAACATGGCATCCCAAGGGTTCACATGTGGACTCTTTCATAAAGAGGTGCTCCTAGGCAGGAGTTCTCTTGGTCTTTCTTGCAAGGTCACCATGGTTTGTAATACAACAAGTGATGTAAACAACGTTTATTATTTTAGCAGTCAATATATTACAACATCTCATATCTCAGAAATGAATTTATTACATTCTCTCAACATAGTTCTACAATAAAATTACAAATTGACACTAGTTTTCAGAATAAGTTTGAGGCAGACAATATGAGATACAACATTTTCTAAGATACAACAGCTTATTGCATGGAGCAGCTACAGCACACTCACAAACATTTACAGAGTGATGCAGAATGAAGGAGATGAATGAAATAGTGACCAGAATTGGATTGCACTTCTCACTGTAACATATCAGCACCTATGAAGCGGGAAGCTCAAAACTTCAAGATGACAGCTCTACAGCAGTCTCATTATCTCCAACCATTTCTGAAATTGCAACAACAAAAAATACCTTCTTACTCAATTTCTTTCTTCGGAAAACCTGCATGAGATCGTCATCTTTAACAATTTTGATGCAATCCCTCTTCTTAAAGTGCCACCAACGTAAACGTGCCTGCTGATTAGGGCCCCAAGGACATCCCTGCTTTAGCTGCTCAAGAATCTGGTCAACAGTAATTGTCTTGGGATCTACCAGTATTTCCATATGATCGTTCTGCACAGCAAATTCTTGGCCATCATCTAGTACTGCAGTGTAAGGATCCACTTGCAAAGCAATTAGATACATTTGTGAATGGTCAATAGCTGCTAGTTTACAAGCATCCATACCACTGGGAGCACCACCATCTGGATCAACACCTTTGGCACCTAACTGTGCTTCTGGTGCATCAACATCATCAACCATAATAAAGAGATCCAACTGACAAGTATCCTTATACTTCTCCCAAATCTGCAACAGCTGATGGGAGTGCTCAAGTTGTTCATACACCTGATTCATGTTCATCCACACAAACTTAGCCTTCTGTTTAGATCCCCAAGGAATCCTAGTGTGAAGAATGTCAACAAGCTGCGAAACAGACACAATCTCACTGCAATTCACATTCAATTGCACAGACTGCGAAGCCACACACCTCTCCAAGCCATAATCTAATCTAGCAATGTACTGATGCACTCGGACATTTATTTTGTATGTATTCTCTGAATCATCACTGTCTCAAAAATATTGGGAAACAAAAGATACAAATTAGTTGCTTCTCTCTAATCATACCACAATTTGGAAAAACATAAGACAAAAAGTATGTTTTCTGCTTTTGGTTAAATTGGAGCCTTCAGATCTGAACATAATTTGAGATGACTTCCATAAGATAAAAAATCTGGGTTTGCATGTTGGTTGGTTTGATAGAGATTGAGGATTACTTGCATACAAAATAATACCACAATTTTGGAAAATATATGACAAAAATCAGTCAGTTTCTTCTCTACAATTATTCAGATACTAACAGTTACTCCTGCCGTTCCATAAAATATCTTAGTGCTATCGGGATGTAAGAGAGGGATCTGAAATATTCACCTCTGCTTTCTGGCGCTCACACTCACAGTAGAAGGCCCAATTCTGTTCATCTTTGGGATTTGTTCTTTTCCTCCAATCTGCAGGCGGCGCCGCGCCAGCGATGCCGGAGGGCTACCGCTCCGATTGCTCTTGGTCGACGGCGCCACCGCCGGGCCGGCTCTTCGCTTGGTCGGCGACGCCACCGCCGTCGGGCAAGCTTTCCGCTTCTCGCTGCTCCCCGCTGCTGGCTTGTTGCAAGATATCTGGCTGCTTTCCTGGCTTGCAGCTCCAGCAATCGCCGCTCCTGGCGGTGATGGTGCCTCTCGTTTCCTGCTGGTAGACATGCGCCGCCGCCGGAATTTGACTCTGACCTAGGGGGGTCTAGGGTTGGAAGGACAAGAAAGGGGATTTGTTCGTACTGAGAGTTGCAGGTGGAGTTGATATACTGTCAACTAACAAGGCAACATAATGGAGACACCTGACAAGCAGGACCCACTCGCTCGGCACATAATGGAGAAATACTGACATGCGGGACCGCAATGGGCCCAAAATGGGAGAAGTCACGACAATATTTGGTTTTCCCTCATTTCGTTCAGAATGGGCCCTCTGAGGAATTACCTACCCAACTGACGAGGTTTATCCCCGGCAATGCCCATGTCGAAGGGCTTTCGATCTAGGAAGCGTATTGGGGACCTGGCGAACTCGACGGCGATCAGACGAAAGCAAAGGAACACGGGATTTTACCCAGGTTCGGCCCCCTCGAAAGGTAAAAGGCCTACGTCCTGCTTGTCTGACTTTGTATTGATGGGGTGGCTTTGATGATGGGGTTACAATGGAGGCGTAGATTGGATCTAGCCGACCCAGAGAGCTCTAAGTCGTCGAGCGCTCTGGCGTGAGGTGGGTGGAAAGGCGTCTAGGGTTTAGAGATCTCCCTCCCAGCCTTTTATATGCAAAGGCAGGGTCTCAGGATTGTCTCTCAAGCCCGGTACAGATTGGATCGGTACTCAAACAAACAAAACCTAGTCTAACTCCAGTTCTTCGAATCCTTGCTTGCACGCCAAGCTTAGCTCCTGGGCCACGCTAGACCGCTGCCTTGATGGGCCTCAAGAGCCTTTCGAGAGAGACCCTTCCTGGACCGAAAACCAGGTAGGCGAATATCGGGGGCCCGTTTGTCATTCCTTCGTCAGTAGCCCCCGAGTGCCTGGGATAGCCGAAGACTATGGCAGGGACTCCACCCAAAAGTCTTCGTAGCCGCACCCGATATGCGCACCTGGTCTGCAGAACCGCAAAAACACTGAGAACATTCGAGTAATACAGTTGTTAGGTATGAAAATTTTGAGCTACGCTCATTCAGAGCCTCGAAAGTGCTAAGTCGGGTTTGCAGAGGGATGCACATAACCGGCCTGAGACTCACGCCGGGTCTCAGTTAATTGCATAGCCACAAAAACATTCGGTTAGCTTACTCAGATTCGAGTCCCCCGACTCGAACCCGCGTGGGCTGGCGCTACCCCGACCCGAGCCGCGTTGGACTTACTAGGTCGGAGCCCAGTTTATTGTGAGGCACTCGATGCGTCCATCGATGCAAACTTCATACCGTAGGTATGGAAAATTTCCAGCAGAGCGCGTTTGATACGAATACCGGGCCATCTGGTGTTGCAAACCGTGGACTTACCTTCGTATTTGATATATGGCATCCGAACAGGTATATGGCCACCAAGATTCAGGCATGTTGAATGAGGAGCGTTGACAACTCAATAGAAAGGTTCGAAAAGGCATCAGCCCATTCTCGAACAGAATGAAGACGCTGGCGACCTAGGGATGTGTTTCGAGGGTCCGTAGTTCAAATTCGAACACTTTGAAGGCATTGCTGAGCCGAAAAGGACAATTCGAGGGACCGAAGCCCAGCCTCGAATAACTTGGAGGCGCTGCTGGCCCAAAAAAGACGATTCGAGGGACCGAAACCCAGCCTCGAATAACTCGAAGGCACTGCTGGCCCGGAAAAGACAATTCGAGGGGGCGAAGCCCAGCCTCGGATCACTTGGAGGCGCTGCTGGCCCGAAAAAGACGATTCGAGGGACCGAAACCCAGCCTTAAATAACTTGAAGGCACTGCTGGCCCAAAAAAGACAATTCGAGGGGGCGAAGCCCAGCCTCGAATAACTTGAAGGCACTGCTGGCCCGAAAAAGACAATTCGAGGCATTCAACAAAAGATAGAGTCGTCAAAAAACCTTGTGTGTGCTTGGGTAGCACAAAAAGGAGGAGCACCAAAACCCCGAAGAAAACTCAATCGAGAAATCATCCGACTCCAAGGAGTGCGTACCTTTGATGTTCGAAAGACCCTTGCCAGCTTCGCCCTTTGAGTCGAAAAAGGTCAGCTTGCCCAAAGAATCGCGTCATCGCTGACGATAAGCTTCCTCGAGTTGTCATGCCATCCTCTGCAGGAATGGCCTGACTCTGACAAGACTAGATGTATAGTGGGTCCACCGGCCGCACGTCCTGGCCGTTAACAGTGTTTGACCGCACGTCCCCCACGTGAGTGAGAAAAAACCGGCACGGTCTCCTTGATTACCGTGCGTAATGGACGCCGCGGTTCCCGCGATACTAACACGTGGACGGCTGGATCCGCTCGGCCGTTTCCACTTCGCCGTGGACGGCTAAGATCCGTCGCAGATTTCCCGAGGAGAAATAAATAACAGCGGCGGGGTAAACAGTCCGTCCCACTCCGCCGCCACCGTCTTCTCCCTTGCACACTGCTCCTGTAGCTCTTCTCCATCATCTCCATTTCCACAATTCTCGCTGCGCACTGAGGCCATGGGCAAGAGGAGCTCCTCCGCCGCCGGCGCCATCACCGGCGCTGCCGCCAAGAAGGCCAGGACAACCGACGCTGACGGCTCCATCGTCGGCCGTTGGGTCCAGACCAAGGTCGGGGACAAGGAACTGTCCCAGGCCGAGAAGATGGGCCTCCTAAAGAATACGCCGGCGGAATCGCTCGCCGCCGGCCCTGAGATCGTCCCCAGGACTCCTCCTGGATTCCGGGTAATATTCATTGCCTTTTTGCTGCGGGGCTTGTCTCTTCCTCTGCATCCTTTCCTCCGCGGCCTTCTTTTTGCATACGGGATTCAGCTCTATGAACTGAATCCCAACACAATTATGCACATTGCGTGTTTCATCACGCTTTGTGAGTGCTTTCTGGGGATCGAACCCCATTGGGCGCTTTGGCGCCGGATCTTTGTTGTCCGGCGTCCTCTTCCATTCCAGACCGGTGGTTTCGGCTGCCAGGTGCACCCGGACGTTGAATACTTCAATCTTCAAACGCCCGAAAACAATCCCGGCTGGAGGACAAAATGGTACTACGCCAAGGACAAATCCTCCGACGGCGAAAATTTCAGACTTGAGGAATTTCAGCCCACTGGCGTCCTCCGACCTCGCGTGTCTTAGAAGCATGATCTTTCTGATGAGGAGATGAAGATTACAGAGCCGCTGATGGAGAAGATCAAACAGCTTCAAGCTACTCCGAAGAAAGAGCTTTTGGGCATCCAGCTCATCCGAACCTTTATCGAGCGCCGAATCCAGCCTCTCGCTGCTCGAGCCCACTGTATGTGGGATTACAGCGACCGTCGGGATTCGACCCGCATCTCCCAAGATGAGCTGCGCGAGGCTGAGATTGATGAGTGCGTGCGCACCATCACGAACATTAAGAAGAAGTCTCCTGTACCGAAAATCTTTGGCGCGGTGGCCTTCAGCAAAGCCTTCCCTCGCACCGAGGTACGATTTTGATTTTAATCGTATACCACTTTCATTTCATAGCTGTATCGACCAATATTGAATGCGATTTATATCCCTGCATAGGTAATTGAGGTAGCTCGATGCTATCCGCCCCAGCCCGAAATGGGTGAGTATCCGGGGCGCGATTTTACCGAAGTGCCGGAGGGATCGACCTCCGCTGCTCCATCGCCATCGAGAGCCCCAAAGAAACAGCGAATTACAGATGTTGTCGATGATTCGAAAGACTTCGATGACACCCATTTCACTTCGGGCGATGACGGCAACAGCGCGATCCTTGCTTTGCCTTTGAGCTGCCGTCCTCCTCCTCGAACAGAGAAGAAGATCCTTCCGAAGTTCGGGATCGACGCGTCGTAAGCTTTCCTTGCTGAATTCGTACATCTTGTGGTTTCGTTTCGAATTAACTGCCTTGTTTTGACGTCGATGCTTGCTTCAGATCTTCTACCGAGGAGACGTCGACCTGTCCGGGGGATCAAGACCAATATCAAGTCCGACCCCACGATGATGCCCTCGAACAAACTGCAGACTCGCAAGAGAAAGCTGCCGATGTTGCCGCCCCCAAAGCCGTTCTCACGAAGCCTTCGACCTCTTCCAAGAAGAAGATGACGGAGCACGAGTTCGTCCTTGTTTCTTCGTCTGGCGAGCCTTCCGGTCCTAACAACCATGTAAGTCCGAAGATTCCAAACTTGCGTTTCATGTGTTTGACTATCAGTAGCCCCCGAGGGTGAGCCTAAGTGTTTACACTTAGGCTCGCCCTCCGAACGATGACTCGAGGGTTGATCTCTTGTTGTGCCTTCCTTAGCCCGTTGTTAGGGATCTATCGAAAGTTTGTAGGAGCTTCTTCGCCTTGGAAGAAGAAAACTGAAAACTGTCCGAGCAGCTCGAGGACATACGACGTGAGTACTGCCTCTTCTTCCTTAACCTCCAGCTCTGATTGTAGCCTTGCTTCTTTTTATCCATGACACTGCTCTTTTCCAAATGATTAGGGATCGCCACGCAAGTTGCCGCTGACAAGACGTCCTTGAAGGCGCAGCTGGATGACCTCGCGGCGGAGAATTCGGGACTGAAAGCCAAGACCAATGAGCTAGCCGACGAGGTCGCCCAGCTGAAGTCCGAGTCGACCAAGGCCCAGGAGCTTGCCAGAACACGTCGCATAGAGGCCGAAACAAAGGAAAAGGACATGCAGCAACGTCTGCAATCTTCGCTCGATGCTTTGCGTGGTGAGTCCTCGACCTTGTCTGGATTAGTTTTTGTGCCAAAGAGTCCTATTGTTGATCTGGCAGTTTGTTCTTTCGTGTAGCCGCTGCCGAATTGGACGTCGGAGCTATGAAGGAGCCCACTGGGCTCGAATCCAGTGTCGGCCTCGCCGAGCACCTGAGTCGAGAGGTTGGCAACCTCCTGGCGAGGGTGCGGTCGACGCTTGTTCATGTTCGGGATACGTCTGTACCTGACTCAGTCAGCAACACCATTGCGGGGATCATCGAAGCTCTGGCGGTGAAGGCGGACAGCGAAGACCCGTTAGTTGCCGCGGTTCGCCGATAGGTAACCATCGGCTCCGAGTCAGTCTTTTCCATGATGATGATGCACGATGTGGAGTTCGATGCTGGCAAGATCACGAGTACATATCCAAAAGACAAGGATGGACGCGACAAGTCCGCCAAGAGTTATGTTGCTCGTGCTCGTGATCTGGCTGCTCGAATGATGAGCTTCTTGGCCGAGAGGAATGAGAAGCGCGCGTCGGTGAGGGCTCAAAAGTGTGGTGCCTCCGGCGCACCATCTAGCAAGGCTGGTAGCTCAGCGTAGTGCGAGTAGTGCCCCTACCACACCTCTGTAATTAACTTTTGTAGTACCGCCGAGGGCTTTCAATTTGTTTTGGACCCCTCCATGCTGTAAAACTTGTTCCTCTGTTTTATTATTCTTTTTGATATTTGGTTGCCGATGCTTGTATGTGATGCCGGACCTCTTGTGCAGGAGCCGTCCGCAACCTCTAGCGCCTGGCCTGTTGAGTATGAAATAGTTGGTAGTACCTCTAGTGCCGTTGAGCGGAGGGCGCCTGCTTCGAGCGAATTGACTCTGATTCGATCTCTGCGCGACCAGCTCAAGGACACGCAGCGTCAACTGAAGGTAGTTACTGCTAGGGTCGACGTTGCTCTGCCGAAGGCATCGCTGGCTGCCAACGCCGAGAAGTTTCTGCTTGATGAAGTTGAGAACTTAGGGAAAGCTCTAAAATGTGAGTTTTCGGTGTCCTTGCTTTGCTGTTCGATTTTGTCGAATGTAACCTTCTTCTTTCTTCTGTAGATGTGTGCCTCAACAGCGTAGTTGAAGCCCGACGTGTGAACGCGCATCTTCTTGCTGCTCAGACGCACGCCAATTCGATTGCGGACAATTTCTGGGCAGACCGGTCGAAGGCGATGAAGTTGACACTTCTTCAGGACAGGATCGCCCAAGCCGGAGTGTTGGCTGAGACGAGCCGAGGCGCTCTTGCTCTGGTGCACCAGGTGATGTTCCCTTTGAACAAACAGCCCGAAGGTCTGCCGGCGCTGCTCGACCGGTTCGAGAACGGAAATGCCGTGTACTCCTTTGTCCGGGAGCATTTGCGCTGCGGAGCCGTGGTCGCCCTTGCTTTCGTACGTGCACATTATCCTGAGATCGACCTGGAGCTTCTGAAGACGCTTCGTCCGTCCCCCAACGGTCGCTTTGATATGGAGCACCACTATGCTGCTTGCAGAGGTACAGCCGACTGTATCGCTCAACAGATTATCACCGAAAGTGATCGTCAGAGAGCAAACCAGGGCGCCGCGGCGCCATGAACTGGCCATGTGGCTGCGTCTGTACCTCCGCTCTGTAAATATATTGTATATGTCTGTCTTGTTTGTCTGGGGCGAAAAAGCGAAGCTCCCGAGCATAGGTCAGGAGGGCGAAGCCCCCGAGCGTAGGTCGAGAGAGCGCAGCCCCCGAGCGTAGGTTGAGAAAGCGCAGCCCCCGAGCGTAGGGCGGAGCCCCCGAGCGTAGGTCGAGAGAGCGCAGCCCCCGAGCGTAGGGCGGAGCCCCCGAGCGTAGGGCGAGAGAGCGCAGCCCCCGAGCGTAGGGCGGAGTTCCCGAGCGTGGGTCGAAAGGCAAAGCCCCCGAGCGTGGGTCGAAAGGCGAAGCCCCCGAGCGTAAGCATACACAGATGTCGATTCATGAAATGAGGAACTAGAACTTTATTGCTTGGTGCCGAAGGCACAATGTTGGGCGCGGACTGCTGCCAGCGACTGGTTACATAGTAGAGGGGGTAGAGGAGACAGCTTTGCTAGCTAAGGATAGAAGCGGCGCAGCTGCGCGGCGTTCCATGGGTTCTCTACGTCTTTCCGCGTTTTCGGGTTGCGTAGGCGATATGCTCCTCCCGGGATGACCTCGTGGACGAGGTATGGCCCTTCCCATGGCGGCTCCAGCTTCGACGTACTTGTCTGCTTGAGGCGGAGCACAAGGTTGCCCGGCTCGAATGAGTGTCCGCGTACCCGCCTGCTGTGGTAGTTGCGGAGGCTCTGCTGATAAACCGCCGATCGAACGAGGGCGACATCTCGAGCTTCGTCTAGCAGATCTTGGGCGTCCGCTAACGCCTTGTCCGCGTCTTCCTCGACGTAGGCGACCACGCGGGGCGCGCTATAGCGCACATCTGTGGGTAGTACTGCTTCTGCTCCGAAGAGCAGGAAGAAAGGTGTATAGCCCGTCGACGAATTGGGTGTTGTTTGCAAACTCCAAAGCACCGAAGGCAGTTCCTCGACCCAGGCGCCTGCTGCGCGTTTGAGAGGTCGAAGTAGTCGTTTCTTCAGGCCTCCGCATACAAGTCCGTTGGCCTTTTCGACCTGGCCATTAGACTTGGGGTGCGCCACCGAAGCGTACTTGAGCTTGATGCCGAGGCTTTTGGAGAAGTCCTGGAATTCGCCCGAAGTGAAGTTGGTGCCGTTGTCGGTGATAATGCTATTCGGGACGCCGTACCGGTAGACAATGGACTCGAAGAACTTGACCGTCGTGGTCGCCTCTTGGTTGGTGACCGGAACAGCCTCTATCCACTTGGAGAACTTGTCCATTGCGACTAGTAGGTAAGTATGACCTCCTCGGGATGATTTGGGGAGAGGCCCTACTTGATCGAGCCCCCATTGTGCGAAGGGCCAGGCCACAGGGATGGTGTGCAGTTCGGACGCAGGTGCATGTGGCTTGGTGGCGAATAACTGGCATGCTTCGCAGTGCTGGACGATGTTCCTGGCGTCATAGAGGGCGGATAGCCAGTAGAATCCCGACCGAAAAGCCTTGGCCACGAGGGTTCGGTTGCAAGCATGGTGCCCACAGGTTCCTTCATGGATTTCTCGAAGGAGATCAATCCCATCTTCCTGCGCTATGCACCGTTGGAGCACCCCTATGGTGCTGCGCTTGTAGAGCTCCCCGTTGATTATCGTGAAGGCCTTGGAATGCCGCATGACTTGTCGGCGATGGATGGGATCCTCTGGGAGCTCGCCCCGCATCAGGTAGGCCAAGTATGGCTTCATCCATGTTGCTTTGATGAGCATGACTGCGGCCGCGTCCTTCGGAAGATCTTCTGTTCCCGTCGCTGGGGCGGTGCTGGCCTGCCGAGTCCCCGAGCGTGTTGCTAACGCTGGGTCGGTCACTGGTTTGATCTTGATGGACCGTTCGAATATCTCTTCGAATAATACTCTGGGCGGTATTGGGAGGCACCTTGACCTGATGTTGGCCAGGTTGTCTGCCTCTTCATTGCTTTCCCTGCCGATGTGCATCACTTCGCAGCCCTCGAATTCGCCTTCGAGCTTATCGTACATGGCTCGATATGCAATCATGTTTGCATAGGTTGCGTCGCACTCCTTCATGACTTGCTGGGCGATAAGGTTTGAATCTCCATGGATCTTGATGCGGGTAGCCCCGCAGGCTTTTGCCATGCGCATACCATGAAGAACGGCTTCGTACTCTGCCTCGTTGTTCGAGGGATTTGGGAAACGCATGCGGAGAACGTAGCGCATCCTGTCCCCCTATGGTGATACGAGAACCACTCCTGCTCCTGCTTCCGAAACCCGCTTGGATCCGTCGACAAATATGGTCCAGCTGTTTGACAGGTCTGGGAGTTCGGGCATCTGAGCTTCCGTCCATTCGGCTATGAAATCCGGTAGGACTTGGGACTTGATTGCGGACTGGCGCTGGTACGTGATCTCCTAGGGCCCCAGCGTGATTCCCCATAGCGATACACGCCCTGTGGCATCTGGGTTGTTGAGGATGCTGGAAACTGGATTCGAGGCCACCACTATGATTGAGTGGCATTCGAAGTAGTGCGGCAACTTCTTCCCCGTCATGTTGATAGCGTATGCTAGCTTCTGATAATGGGGGTATCTTTGTTTGGTCGGAGATAAAACTTCGCTTAGATAGTACATAGGCCTCTGTACTCCGTGCTCCTTGCCTTCCTCCGCGCGTTCGACCACAAGTACTGAGCTGACAACTTGATTTGTAGCCGCGATGTATAGCAACATCGGCTCTTTTTCTCGGGGTGTGACGAGAACTGGGGAGGTCGACACACGACGTTTGAGGTCGTCGAACGCGGTTTGCGCCTCTTCGGTCCACGTGAAGTTGTCCATTTTCCGGAGCAGCCGATAAAAAGGGAGTGCTTTTTCGCCGAGCTTGCTGATGAAGCGGCTAAGCGCTGCGAGTCGACCTGTCAACTGTTGGACATGTCGAAGCGTCCTTGGAGGCTGCATGTTGATGATGGCCTGTATCTTCTCTGGGTTGCCTTCGATTCCTCTCTCGGAGATGAGGTAGCCCAGCAGTTGGCCGGTGGGTACCCCGAAAGAGCATTTCTTCGGGTTGAGCTTGATGCTATATCTGTCGAGGTTGGCGAAGGTTTCTCGAAGGTCATCGAGCAGGCTATCTGCTTTCGCGGTCTTGATGACGATGTCGTCGACATAGACCTCGATATTGCGGCCAATTTGTTCCTTCAGGCACGCCTGCATGCACCGTTGATAGGTGGCTCCGGTGTTCTTGAGCCCGAAGGGCATCGTCATGTAGCAATATACCCCGTGCGGGGTGATGAACGCCGTCTTGTCTTCGTCTTCTACTTTCAGCCGTATCTGATTATACCCGGAGTAGGCGTCGAGGAACGAAAGGCGTTCGCATCCTGCCGTGGAGTCGATGATCTGGTCGATTCGGGGCAGGGGGAAGTAGTCCTTCGGGCAGTGCTTGTTTAGGGCCGTGAAGTCGATGCACATCCTGTAGATCTTGGTGTCCTTCTTCTCCACCATCACCGATGGCGAAAGCCACGTAGCTTCCTTGATCTCTCTGATGAACTTGGCTTCGAGGAGGCGGTTGATTTCTTCGCCCATCGACTTGGCCTTCTCTGGATTATACCGGCGCATGGACTGCTTGACCGGCTTCGTGTTGGGAAAGATCTTAAGCTCGTGCTCGGCGAGTTCCCTGGGGATGCCTGGCATATCTGCTGGACACCAAGCAAACATCCTCTAGTGCTCACGGAGGAACTCGACGAGTGCGCTTTCCTATGCGGGAGAGAGGGAGTTCGACACCCGCGCCGTCTTGGTTGGATCCGTCGGGTGGATTTGGTGCTCTCGGGTATCCTTGGTGGCATCGAACGACAGTTCTGGGCCGTTCTGCTGCGCCGGTGGATCGATGTCCATCACAGTGGCTTCTCGAATATGGTGCAGCTCCTCGTGCACCCCGAAGGTTTGGGACATGGTGTTGAAGTCCTTGTCGCAGTTTTCGGATCGGGCAAAACTGCCGCTGATTGTCAGTGGTCCTCTGTTTGCGGGCATCTGCAGCTTGAGGTAAGCGTAGTGCGGTACTGCCATGAACCGGGCGAACGCTCGTCGTCCGAGGATGGCGTGGTACTGCAAGGGCCAGTCGACGACCTCGAATTCGATCTTCTCCTTTCTGAAATTTGTTGGCGTGCCGAAGATGACGTCGAGATGTATTGCCCCTAGTGGGTACGTCGGCTTTCCTGGGACGATTCCATGGAAGGAGGTCTCCGTTGGCAGGAGATTGTTCATTGGGATCTTGATCTTTCGCAGTGTATCTGCGTAGATGAGGTTCAAGCTGCTGCCTCCGTCCATGAACACCTTCTTAGAGGTGAAACCCCCTATCTGTGCCTCGAGAACCAAGGCATGGTGTCCCGGGCATGGGATCTTCGGTGGATGATCTGATCTGTCGAAACCGATCGGATGTTCGGACCAGTTCAGATATTCGGGAGTGGCCGATGGCGCGTGTTCGGCGTGAAACACTTCTCTTGCGCGCTTCCGCTGGACTTTATTCGTCGGGCGCCCCCTCTGAATCATGGGCACAAAACCTCTTGGCGGCGGGAACTCTTCCTCCTCATTAGCCGGCTGTCGTGGTTCGACTTGCTGGATCGTGGCAGCCTGGTGGCCCTGCTGTACGACGTTCGCTGGTGGGTTAGGCGGTGGTGGTGGAGCGTTGTAGGCTATCGCCCCCGCCACTGGCTGCTCGGTGCCCATCCTCTCTTGGAGTGCTCGGTGGAGGCGAAGGAACTCTCTACACTCGATGAGGAGGTGTGCCGGTCTTCGTATTCCGTCCTTGTCGAGATATGTATGCCTTGGGCATCCGCTATCAAGCATCTCCTCTGCCGACAGCTGTGGCTGTCGTCGGCGCCACTCCTTACTTGGCTTCGAGTCACGGCTGGTACTTCTGCTGCTGCTGCCATGGTAATTGTTTCCTCGTCACGGTAAGTCGCGGTTGTCGTCACGATCCTCGTGCACGTAGCCTGCTGCTACCATGTCTGTGTTCTCCGTGTTGTCGTAGCGGTTCCGACGACCCTTCTTTCGGGACCTGGAGTGGAACTGGTCTTTCGCGTCGACGTCGCGTTCTGCTGATCGACGACGGCTTCTGGGCGCCGCGATGGAGTCTTTGCCATCGGCCCATTCATTTGCCAAGCTCATGTGGTGGTCGACGGTCCTCGGCTTGCAGCGTCCAAGCTCTTCCTTGAAATCGCGTCGGAAGAGGCCGTCGTGAAAGGCATCGATGGCCCTTTCGGGCGAGATGTTTTCCGTCGTGTTCCGGAGGCTGATCCACCATGAGATGTATGACCTCAGGTTTTCTCCAGTTCTCTGCACGCATAGGCGTAGTTCTTTGAACGACGTAGGTCATCGTGAAATGCCTCGGAAGTTGGCGATAAACGCTTGCCGAAACTCTTCCCAAGAGTGGATGCTATCTGGGGAGAGATTATTCAGCCATGCCCTTGCGTTATCCTTTAGGTGCAGCGACAGCAACTGGAGGGCGTTGTCTCTAGATCTGCCACTGATTTTGACAGCAGTTATGAAGTCATCGAGCCAAATTCGGGGGTCCTGCTGCCCGTTGAACTTGACTATGCCGTCGCTGAGCTTGATTCCATTCGGCAACGGTGCGGAGCGGATCAAAAGGCTAAAGCAATCTGCCCCGCACAGTCCATCGTTGGTGCCGCCAAATATTTCCGCCTCGCGATCTCCCTCTAAGCGGCGCGCCTCGCGCCGCGCTCGCCCTTGGTCGACTCTGTTCTGGGCCAGACCGTGCCGAAGTTCTCCGTTGAGGGGTTCGACCACTTGCGTCCAAGGCGCTACGGCTGGCACCGGTGCTGGGTGTCTGGCCTGCTCCACTGGTGGGGCGGTTCTCCTTGCTGGCGCATCTTGTCCTGAGTCGGGCGTGCCTTGAAGTACCCTTACTCCTTCGAGTGCCAGGTTTCTCAGGTGTCGCATATGCTCGTCGCCATTGGATGCGTTCGCTGCAATGTAAGCTGCCGCGGCCATGATTGCCGCCTCCTTGGTCTTGGGCATCAATTCAGCCTCGTTGAACTCTGCCTGTAGATTTCGGGTGATATTGTGCATATCGCCCCCCGGCTGAGTGCGTGACCTCGATCTGTGCTGGACGCTTGATGAATAATGGGACGATCTTTCGGCCCGTCTTCTGCTGGACACATCGGCCTCCTCTCTTCGCCGTTCCAGTACTCGCCTGTCAGCACTGATCTGGTCCTTCTGCTCCTGGACGATGAACCGGAGCGCAGCCATGTCGCTCGGGCTTGGGTTAGGACCAAAGTTCACCTCGCCCGCGTAAACCCTTCTTGCGAACCAGATCTGGTCATGCGTGACCACCTGGCGGCCGCTGTCTGTCCGGTTTCATCCATCGTTGTCTCTGTTTTCGTTTCCGTCGTCGTGCGATGCCATCATGAAGTGGCCCCCGGACCACGGGGTCGAATCATCACTGATTTCGCCCAGCGGTGGAGGGTAGACGTCGTCGCTTTCGACGTAGGGCCCGACTTCGATCATGAAGTCAGAATCGTAATCAGCTACATAGCCGTCGCTGGATGCGGCGGATTCGCGCTGTGAGGCGGAGCTTGCTGAATTGCCGATTTTCCCCTTAGCTTCGGGGTAGATGTCATCGTCGTCATCTGAACATGTGTAGTCCGAGTATAACCCTTTAACGTAGTCAGGGTCATACGGTACAGTGCGGAGCGTAAGGGCGTTGAGAGCCCGATCGCACTCAGATATCGTCGGGTAGACAGCTGCTGTGCCTCCCCGAGGATCTTCACAGCCGGCGATTTCATGGGACGAGAAATCTCCGGCGCCCACGTAGTGGTATGCGTCACAATCGGCGCAGTATGCGGTGGTCGGGGATGGCGGTGGATCTTCGAAATCGTTCGACCCGACTGATGGGGTCGAAGTTCTCAGCTTCGGTTCCTCCTCCGATGGTGCTAGTAGCGCGCTTGTCGAGGGTTTGCCCCCGATGGCTGGTGGTGTTGTCGTTTCGGCCATGAGCGGAGCCGATTCGCCGATGGAGAGTAGCTCCATCGCCCCGTTGTTGTCCACGTGGAAGTTGAATAATCCGAAGGCCATGTCATAGCCTCCGGACGCTGTTCCTGTCGCGCCTGAGGTGGGGTCGATGACGTTCGCTGCTGGAGTGGATTTGGCAGCACTTGGCGAAACGTTGTCGACGACGATCGAATCGGCGGCGTCGACCTCCGGTTCCGCCGAGTTGGCGTCGACGATGGCCGGCACAGCGATGCCGACGATGGTGTCGATGTCGATCTTGGCGGTGACATCGTCGTTGGTCGGCGCAGCGGTGCTGTTGACGGTGTCGATGTCGATCCTGGTGGTGGTTGGTGATGGAGCCGGCGAATCCGTAGATCCAGATCCCGTCGTCCCCACGGTCGGTGCCAATTGACGAGGTTTATCCCCGGCAATGCCCATGTCGAAGGGCTTTCGATCTAGGAAGCGTATTGGGGACCTGGTGAACTCGACGGCGATCAGACGAAAGCAAAGGAACACGGGATTTTACCCAGGTTCGGCCCCCTCGAAAGGTAAAAGGTATACGCCCTGCTTGTCTGACTTTGTATTGACGGGGTGGCTTTGATGATGGGGTTACAATGGAGGCGTAGATTGGATCTAGCCGAACCAGAGAGCTCTAAGTCGTCGAGCGCTCCGGCGTGAGGTGGGTGGAAAGGCGTCTAGGGTTTAGAGATCTCCCTCCCAGCCTTTTATATGCGAATGCAGGGTCTCAGGATTGTCTCTCAAGCCCGGTACAGATTGGATCGGTACTCAAACAAACAAAACCTAGTCTAACTCCAGTTCTTCGAATCCTTGCTTGCACGCCAAGCTTAGCCCCTGGGCCACGCTAGACCGCTGTCTTGATGGGCCTCAAGAGCCTTTCGAGAGAGACCCTTCTTGGACCGAAAATCAGGTAGGCGAATATCAGGGGCCCGTTTGTCATTCCTTCGTCACCAACTTTTCAAATGGCGTCTATTACAAGCAACAAAGGTACCTGTGAGCCTGTGATAAGAAACTCGGTGACCACAAACAAAATCACCCGGCAGGGGCGGGGTGGGAGAGGAGGCGTAGGGGCCGGCAGGCCCTGGGGCCGGAGAGGCGGACTGTTCGATCTGCTGACGGACGAAAATCTGGGGATTGCCATGCAGGGAGGGCTGATGCTTTTTTTTACAACGTTGACCGATCGGGGCGGGTGGAGACCTGGGGTATCGATCTCATGTTTGGTGAGCCGGGTCGACCGACCAGGCTCGACCCCCTGCTGGCGCCACCGCTGCCAATATGTATTCCTATATTACTACTTCCTCCGATCCATATTATCTTTCGCAACAAAGTATTCGTACAAGAGATTGTACAGTTTTTGCGCACTATTACATCGACACTAGTTCTCCTTCTGCTATATATATGACGAATTTATACAACTCAGCTTCATACACTACTACTGATGATCAATTCCAGAACATCATAAACTGACGGTCATCGAAATAACACATTCCTGCAGCACACTGATCACTTACCGTGTAGGTTAACTATAATGATTTATTCATCTTCTTCAGGCATCACCACTTGCATAATTGCATTGCACCTCATTAGGAGATGATACATGCTCATTTCATCTGCTATTCACATGTTGCTTGAGATCCATGCCGGTAAGCACCCTAGAAAAGAGAGATCAACAATGGGTTCAAATGACATACACATTTGCAGTTCTCGGACTCTCACTGCAATATGAATGATTGCAATGTCAGTGAAAAATATGGCTTAAATTTTAGACAAACTCACATTTGGCTGGGAAACTGAAGCACAGGGATGGCACAGGAGCCGGCTCCTGCGGCTCCGCCACGAGGATGTAGAACAGCCCCATGACGCCGGTGTGCTGACGGTTGCTGTTGTAGTTGGACACGACGGTCAGAACCTCGCCGTCGCTGACCTTGATGGAGCCTGGCTTAGGGTAGCACGTAGACATGCCGACAATGTAGTTCGCCTCATTCCCTGCCTCGTTCCCTGTGCCGTAAGTCGGAAGCGATTCACATAGAAGGCGTCCGTCCTGCAGTAAAAGTCGAATGTACTTTCCCAAGTTAGGATTCCATTTGTCAACCATTTAGACATCATATATAGAAGGTCCCATTTTTACTGAGTGATGTTTTAGAAAGGTAATATTCAGTGCTTCCCCTCAAAATAACACTCAGCAGTCATAAGCCCAACAGGCAAGAGATTAGGGTACTAATCGATTACCTGGCCATACAAAGAAGAACCGCTTCCGCCAGAGTGCTGGTGTGCAGCACCGAACACGATATCTCCTCCATGCGGTAAGACCGCGCTAGATGTCTTAACATGGATGCAGTCATTGTTCGCTCGGTTTACCGCGCTGCATTCCTCCACTTGATACTCAGTCTGCACAATCAGCGGCTTAAATCATAACAACCTACTAAAAGTTTCAGCCTTCAGATTGTGCATTCGAAGTACAATATGGGAGTTGTTCTGAAAATCTGAACAGTTGCCGTCATGTCAAGTTATATTTACATACCTGGCAAGAATCAGTAGTTCCATCGAGCAGACTGGTGTCGGTAACGTCAAATATGTAAATCTTGACAGGCACCACCGCATCGGACCAGTCGAGCCATGTCACCTTGTACTGCAAGAACAGCTTCCTCACCTCGCCATTGAACCCTTCCTTGAGCTGACACTGGGTCTGATCATAGCAGCAATAAAACCCCCCGGTGTAGTTCTTTGGGATCGTGTCCCCAAACTCATCAACTGTAACGTTGTAGAAGTCACACTTGCACTCAGTGCAGCTAGGCTTGTCGACCACGCCCCTCGTGTCGATGGCGTGAATATTGAGCAGCCATTTCTGCTCATAACCTTCAGGCGCCTTCTCCGGATTGCCAACTTCTATTCCATAAGGATCAGGGACCCATGTGGCGGTGCGGCGAGTCTCGGAACCAAGGCCGAAGTACTGGCCTAGTGTGGAGCACACTCCATCATTCCCTCCAGGCACCGCCTTTGGAAGCTTTTCCGAATCAGCACTATGAGTGTTCTTCAGAGCATAGTATGGTTCCACAACCCAGTGATGCAGGTAAGTCTCATGGAGCGGGACAGGGACGCCGTTCTCATCGACAACCTCTGCATCAAAGCTCTTGATGGCAAGGTGGCCTTGGGGGAAGGCCATGTCAAAGTCGAACTTGTCGTAGACTGATCCAGGGGCCAGTAAGATGGGCGAAGAACGGAACGTCTTTGATCTCAGTAGATGACCTCTCACATTGAGGGCTTCAGAACGTAGGTGGGCGATTGCAGATAGGAGAGAAATGAGCAGCACAACAGAGACAGGCATCTTCATCCTGTTACCAGCTGCAAAAGTGGAACATCTATCAGAAGAAGAAAACATGATTGTCCAAAAAGTAAGCTTACTTATAAATCGAGACTATTTTGTTAAATTATTTGATTAAAAAAGCTGAAAAAGGAGAACCATTAGTAGCCACATGCTCACAGATGAAAAAGCTCAATATCTTGTAGGTGTGGTGTGAAAGGCTGAAATAGCTCCCAGGCAAGAAAGCATAACTGTTGCACATGATAGCATCGACATATGTACAAAAATCCAAACTGTTGCACAAGACAACCATATATAATAAACAATTGCATCAACTTCATAGATTACCTATATAAATACTACTCCCTCCGATCGGAAATAACTGTCGGATGGTTTAGTACAACCTAGTACAAAGTTTGTACTAAGTTGCCGACACTTATTTCCGATCGGAGGGAGTATTAGTACTATTCAAGTGAGGATCAGGATGACTTATTGCCTACACATAGATCATTACTAGTAATTAGATATGTTCATGCACCCTGACTCTCTGAAATTTTCAATTTGTTACCAGCTGCAAAAGTCGACAATCTATCAGAAGAAGGAAACAAAAATTTCTATATAAAAAATAAGGTACCTAATATATCTAGACTATTTTTTTAATGATATGTCCTGGGAGTATTTGATTTAAAAAGATGAAGAAGAGAACCATTAGTAGCCACATGCTCACAGCTGAGCCAAAAATATTCAATATCTTGTACGTGTGGTGTGAAAGGCTGAAAAAACTCCCAGGCAAGAAAGCATAACTGAAACGTTTACTAAGCAAGTTTTTTTTTTTTGTGCGGGGAAGTTTACTAAGCAAGTTGTGAAAGATGGCATCAACATGTGTACAAAATCCAAACTGTTGCACAAGACAACCATATATAATAAGCAATTGCATCAACTTCATAGATTACCTACATAAATACTACTAATATTATTCAAGTAAGCATCAGGATGACTTATTGCCTACAGATAGATCACCACTAGTGAACTGGGGAACTAGATATGTTCTGGCTCTCTGACTCTCTGAACCTTCTCAACCACTAAAAAGAACACCAAAAAAGATGTCCAATAAAAAAGGATAAGCAGGGGATGTCACCTAAAACCTATGAGGCACAAAACCCGCCCCAAACCTGGAACCAGGAACATCCCTCACAAGGGAAAGATAGTTTCTCTTATGAACAGTATGTACTACGTGTGGATCGCAAATAGCAAGAAACAAATACTTACAAGAACAAAACCAGACGAGTTAGGCTAAGAAGGGATCTAAGGGCGGAATACTTTACCTACCGATGAATTGATTTGAATGAAAGACGCATCAGAGGCTGCACGCGAGCAACCAGTAATCCGCAGATCATAAATCAGAGGCCACAGCTATCCTAACGGTGACGGGTAGAAGGAGCGGAGCTAGGTAGAAGGAGGGTGTGGGAGAGGAAGAAAAGGACGAGGACGCGTACCAGGACCAGGACCAGGACGGATTGGATGAAGGGGGGCTGACGAGCAGGCGGAGGAGAGGAGCCGTGGGAGACTGGGAGTGCAGTTCGTGTGGCCGATTTTATAGGGGTGCGAGATGGGTCGCCTACGCAGTGTTTGCTAATTTTGTGCTGCGTGACAGTATGGGGATTGCTCTGGACGCGAGCAATCGATCGATCGAGACGGTACACACACCTTTTCTTTCTATATACATCGTGCCATGTTCAATTGTGCCGGGTTCCTATCGGAAAAGCGACGCAGGAGGTTGTTTTTATTGTAAAATCAAATCCACACCAAATACTAGAAATTATTTAAGATATATTTTGTTGGATATATGTGTGTTGTAATTGTTGATATGACACATACTCCCTTCGATCTATATTTACTTGTCGCTAATATTGATATACGTACCCAAAACTAAAAGTGTATCTAGATAGAGTATATCCTTCTTGACGAGAAGGAATATAGATAAGAGGGAGTACGAAACACCATTCTCTAATCCTCCGAGAAGTAAAAAATGAATATGTCCAAGCTTCTATATTTGTTATTACAAGGTAAAGATGAAAAAAAAGTGTCAATGTCTTCCTTAGATCACTGAGTAATAACTTACTAACTACTCCCTCCAATTGAAAAAGTTAATAGATGATTTAGTATAACTTAGTGCAAAATTATACTAGCTCGATCACCGGTCGTGAACCTTTTCCAATCGGAGAGAATACTGCTTGTACTACAATAATAAAGAACATGATAGCTTAGCAAGTTCTTCGAATATGGATACTATGCAATAATTTAATAAAACTCCATATGCATCACTTTGATGCAGAGGCCGGGGCCTTCCCCATTTTGAAAAAAAAGTTATTTATGCTATTCACGGTTGCTCATTATCCTACTCTACAGCTTGGATTCTTCTTCCTCGCCTTCAGTTTCATAAGTGATGAGGTAGTTGATTCCTTCGACTACATCAGTTAGATATGCTTCTTCGTTGTTGACTTCCTCCTCTTCCAGTTGGATCTCAATATTTTTCTCTCTACACTATCAGAGTCTAAGCAACGGATCGAGAAATAGATATGGATGAATAGAGCGTATTTAACATGTTCATATACAGGAGATAAGTGTGTTACTTGATCTAGCTCCAGCTTTGGTCATAGATCATAGCTCTGCATGTTTTTAATGTAATCATTGGTCCAAAAGTAAAGTTATTTAGAAAAATCATGTCTGCTAGGCTTCACCGATTGTTAGAACCTTGGATGGTTCTTTTCCCGCAAAATGGTAGTTCTTGCCCATAATAAGACTAGATTTTTTTTGGCGATATAATAAGACTAGCTTCTCACAATTTTTTACACTCCAAAAGGGGTGCACTACTTTACACACAAGTGTATCTTAGCCTTTCTGTCGAGTCCGTGACGTGTAACACTCCCATGAATATGTAGCAAGATCTTAGGCCTCCGAGCCATTACCGTCTTCCATGTGATGTCACATGCATATCTGCCTAATTTGTAATGTGGTTCTACCTGTTAGTAGGTTCAATCACCATTACCCCTTTCAAGACGCATAACATTGTCATCTTTGAAATGATGGCGACTATCGCGCACCCCCATGTGGCAAGGATATATATCAGGTTCATGCATGCATCTAAATGGTGCTATCTCTCCATGTGAGGATATGCCCATGTGAGAAGGTATGACTGGCTCGTCCGTCCCATTTCAGGCCTTGTGGATAATGTTGTTTGTATGGTGTGATAATACTTGCTGACATTTGGTCATGTGCTTGAAAATGTTTCACATGTTTTGATAGTTTTAGATGACCATGTGCTTGGTAGGTTGGTTTATATCGGGCATAGATACATTCTTTCTTTCTAGTAGATGATCATCTGGTAATGGATTTGATTCTTATTTAACCTTTGTGTTAGTGTGTATATGTAGTTCTTAGTGATGATGCAAATACGCTCCTGATCTTCTTATGTAATGTATTTTGGTACTATCCCAGTGTTTTTGGGTGTTTCTTGTGTGCTTATGATCATAAGAACACATAATATAATAGTTTGTTCATATGAGGTGTATCCCGATAACACGAGCTAGTTCTAGCGCGGTACAAAACGAAAATGCATCGGTACGGCACAAAATTACTAGTGTGACCCATATTTATGTCGTGTTTGGTAGATCTTTTGCGGAATCTAAATTAATCAGAGCCATTAATTCATAATAAAGTAATCTATTTTATTAGTTTGAAAGTAATATCCATTTTATCAAGATATGAAATTCTATTTGGGTTACACTGATATTACACTGCAACCACTTCAGCACAAAAAAATCCAAGAATAAATGAAGAAATATAAATTCAGTCACTTATCCTTAAGTTTCTCCACTTATCCGTATATATCAAGGATAACTGGAGAAACCTATTTAAATCCTATACTCTATGCACGACACCAATGGCGACACAGCATCGACGACGACAATCCGAGCACGGTATTATGGTGTCGCCGGTGACATGGCCACCATCCTCCGCGTGTCGTACGCTGACGATGACGTTCAGATGCTCGCCATCCTCCACACATGCTTGGATCTGAAAATAATCGATTAGAGAAAGCACATGATGTAATATGAGGGGATTAAATAAAGGGTCAACTGATCGATTAAAGAATAATAGATCGCCCATCTATAGATGAGATGAAGAACATAACCTAGAATTGGGAACGGCTGTGGAAGACTGCAACACGGAGACTGCGCTAGATCGGGGAGATAATTAATACCCTCCATGGACAGTCTTCAGGTCGTCTCCTTTCCCCGATGAGAGTGGGGAGGGTTGCGATTTGTAGTAGATATGTAAGTGGACTCGTGATAGCGGGGTTCATCTTTCCTCTTCTTCTTCAGGCTGAAGAACGAACCTCCACAACCACAAGACGATGGGTTGTCTTCCTTCAGTCTCCAGCGGAGCATCATCTTTGACTCTGCTTGAACACTGCACAACGGTGCTTCCCCAAGTGTTTCGGCTCCGACGAAAACGTTGCTGGTACAACGTTGAAGTCATCTTATCGCCGTAGTGGAAAATAAATCGATTGTGTTATATAGTTTATCATCGGGGTACTTATTGTCAAAGTGCAGGTCCTAGTTGTAATTATATTTCTCTTTTGACCCTACATGTAATTTTATGCCTATCACTAAAATATAACACACAACTTTTTGGACCTTCGGGACTAATAACATCATATTGACCATTCAAGACAAATGTAGAATCCAATGTTTAATTAAACACAAAAGTTGTTTAAAGAGATTTGAGGTTTTAAACTAAAATGTTGTTGCCTAATATGATTCAATGTTGCGTAATGATCCAATTAATTAATCACCCCCTTATTTCCATATCCCTTGTGGCCTTGACTTTCACATTGTTGCCTAAAACGGATCAAGTATGATTGTTTTGGTTGGCTAGATGATTGCTTTGATCCCAAATTAACCCCTCTAATTTATTTGAGATTAAGATGAACTTTAATCTTACTATGTTACTTCATAACATTTAATTGCCTCACCAATGGTGATGGCAAACATTTTACTATTAAAAGATTGTTTTCTTTGTCCTTGTTTCTTTTCTTTTATAGGTAAATAAGAAGAAGATCAATATTAGTTTAATTTAGATCATTTTCTTTACTTCTTTCTTTTTGTTCATTTGTAAGCATGTAATATTTAATTAATTGTTCTAAATATTTTCAATAAAGCCTTGCATTATTTATATCAATTTCTATTACTTCATGTTACTTATGGACTATTAAATATTATTTCCTTTGTATTAAATCCTTAATTTATTATCTTTTGCATTTGTGATGATGTCATTGTGTTTTCTACACTATTTGTTTATATTATATCCAATATTTGAATTGTGCTTAGAAATTTAAAAGTTCAGCAAAGTGTCAAAATCTGTAGCACTCAAACCATCAAACTAACCAGTTCGTTGACATAAGCGGAAGTTCCCTTTGACATTCTTGTTAAAAATTCCTTTACAAAAATACAAGTTCTCCATATAAATGTATGCAATGCGCATATCTAAAATGAGATCTACCATTTTGAGTATCTAAGCTACAGGATTTGACATCCTTCCTCATATGAAAGCCATTACGCCCGGCTCTACAAATTAATAAATCCCCTAGCGGTTAAGAGTGCATTAATCGAATTACACAGCTACATGGGATACTAACTCTAGATTACAAGCACAAAAGAAGAAACAATCAACGGAAGTCCGACCATAGCGCTCTAGAAACAAATATAGCTAAATACATTTATGTAGAGACATGTATTAGTGGTCGGAGGGATTACCTATTCGATACGCCATGGCTACGTACCTATGTCGTACAGAAAAAATATACGCCATAGCTAATATTCTATCTATAGCCCTTTTCGTTCCTAATAGTGAAGTAAAACCAACTGACGAGTGGTTAACTCGACAAATGTCCTAGATGAAGGACTTAGGATCGGGGAGATAGGGCGTCGGATGAACTCGAAGGTAAAATCAGTCAAACAAGGTGGCTATAAAAGTAAACGTGGGTGTGAAACCTGGCTCTTTCAATCTGGGCTACACCGTCCCCTCCTGGCCCCTATATATAGGTGGCCAGGTCTCGAGGATCGGGTAGGGTCCGATACAGATTACAATATCGTCATACGGTAAGAACTCGTATTTCGACTAGTATTACAATTGGGCCTAGCTTAACGGGCCTCAGGGGTACTCAACTAACGGGCTCTATTATCTATACCCTTGTCAGTAGCCCCTGAGATTCTACCAGAATTGCAGATTCGGGTTGAATCTCTAATTTTCAAATCTTCGACTTGATCATTTCTTTGACTTCTTCATATCTTCAAATCTTCGACTTGGTCTTTGGACTTATCTTTTATTATAATATCTCGCAAGAGGTTTTGATGAGTAAGCCTGACAACTCTGACGGATCAACATGCCAGTTAACTGCCGGAACAGAAACTTATCACCTACTTCAAATTCAATCCCCTTGGATTTGAATTCAGAAAACCGGTCAAATCCAATCTTTTGCCGCATTTAGGACTTACAAAGAATGAATCCCAGTAGTTCTCAAGGTACCCAGTGCGTCCACCAGGATTCTCTTCGTGTCGTAGACACAGATACATACCAGCAGAGCACATCCATGTGCGTATATCAGGCCACACAGGACGGATCCCGGGGTCTTATCTTCGTGATAAACCACGGCATTCGAGTTTTAGTCGCGATGACGCAACTCGAGAATCATATGTCGCAGCCTTGTTTGACTGTTTCAGAATATAAAATATTCGAGTTATTCAATTTGATAAAAAAAGGTCGCTCCCGATGGGAGTAACAGAACTTTCTAATCACTTATTTTGCTTCAGTACTCATGAATAAACATCATCGGGTGCGCGCCCAGCGCTCCAGATGGGAGTAGCCCCCGAGGCTATAGCCAAAATTTTCGGGTATAGGCTCAAGAAAATTATTGAGTATATTTCTTATACTTCTTCGTGCGTCAATTGTCGACTTCTTTTACTTACATAATGTATTCCTTTTGTTTGAATCTCATAAGCCCTCGAGTCATAAACGGGGTAAACTTATGCTTCTTTATTTTCCTCTCTTCCTCTTCTCCTTTTTTTATGCCTTCTTGTCCTCAATACGTTGACCTGTCTGTTATCGTCTGCTCTGGGCAGCGTATAAGAGCCTGTGATTATATTTTGGCCCTTGCAGAGGCCCATTATACGTGCTTATAAATAAAGCACGTCTGGCGATAGGTAAAAACCCTAATCCAGTATTTAGCTTTTCCGCCACTCCATCTTTCTTCTCTCAAACTCATCTAGGGTTTCTTTCCCCAACTCTTGCTTCCATGGCTGATGCAAGTGGGTCCCGCTTGAACCTTGGGGTCCCGGTGGAGAAGCGGGGCCGCGGCCGCCCTCGCGGCAGCAAGAACAAGGCTTCTATTGATGCTTTGGCGGCTTCGTCGTCCGCTCTGGTGAAGCGGCGCCCCGGCCGTCCGGCTGGGAGCAAAAACAAACCCAAGGTGCCCTTAGCTACACCTGGTTCAAGTACTCCGTCTGTTAGCGCGTCTCCTCCTCCGCCCAGACTCTTCTCGTTCTTCTGCATCGCCGGCCCGCAATGTCGTGAGATTCAACGCCTGCCATCGAAATTTATGAATTTCATGGATGGGCGGGAACTGCGCAAAGCAGTTCTCCACGAACACTCTGGTGGAGGAGCTCCCTATGAAGTGGAGGTGTGGTACGACGGCGCCGGCGAACAGTTCTTCAAGGGCGGTTGGTCGCGATTTGCGGAGGACCATGACCTCCATCAGGGGTTCTTCATGACCTTTGATTATCATGTTGGCACGTCGAAGTTCGATGTGAGAATCTATGACTGCACTCATTGCCAGAAGGAGTTTGAAGCCAAAGCATAGTTTTACTAGATTTCTTTGCTATGTAACCCAGCTATTGTGCTTATTTGTAACGAACAATCGTGTCTGAATTATGTCTTTTACCATGGGAACAAATCATGGTTCCGAGGTATGTTTTTAATATTTTATCGGGTTCCTTTTGGACCGTTCATTGTGCTGTCAAAAATATCGGGTTGTGATCAACCGAAGAGTATATCGTAGATAATTGCAAGAACTTATTAATATTATTTCGTACGACTCGAGGGTCCTAGCCCCCGAGTGTAAAGTAAGATATTTACACATGAAGTCGATTTGACCCAATGAACCCGACCTATGGCCTCATCTTCTAGATCCAGAGGGTCATAACTCGAAAAACTTCTTATTCTCCTTATTTTGCCTATGCGTAGAATCGTCGTAGTTGCTCTGCATTCCACGGGTTACTCTCGTGTTGCCCCGTTTTCTTGTCTTGTAGCCGATAAGCTCCTCCTGGTATCACTTCTGTCACGATGTAAGGTCCCACCCATGGGGACTCGAGTTTTCCATGGCTATCTTGCTTGAGTCGTAGAACTAGATCTCCTACCACGAAAGATCGTGGACGAACTCGACTGCTGTGGTAATTTCGCAAGTTTTGCTGATACTGAGTTTCTCTGGCGAGCGCTACATCTCTTGCCTCATCGAGTGCATCGACATCATCCTGCAGCGCTTCTGTGGAGGTTGCCTCATCGTATGTTGCTATCCTTGGAGCTTCATGAGTTATTTCAGCTGGAAGCACAGCTTCTGCGCCATGGACCAGAAAAAAGGGTGTTTCTTGAGTAGCTACATTGGGTGTAGTTTGTAGACTCCAGAGTACGGAGGGTAGCTCATCTACCCAAGCGTGCTTGGCCTTTTCGAGGGGTGCTAATAGCCGCTTCTTTATCCCATTGCATATTCAGGCATTGGCTTTTTTGACTTGTCCGTCTGTCTTCGGATGTGCTACAGATGCAAACTTCAATTTAATTCCCAGTCCTTCGCAATAGTCCTTGAACTCTTTCGACGTGAAGTTCATACCATTGTCTGTGATTATGCTGTGTGGTACTCCAAAGCGAAAGACTATAGACTTGATGAAATTTATTGCGGCTTTAGAATCTTGGGTTGTCACTGGGGCTGCTTCTATCCACTTGGTGAATTTGTCGACTGCCACCAACATATAGACGTGTCCTCCTGGCCAAGACTTGTGCAATTTTCCTACCATGTCGAGACCCCACTGCGCAAAGGGCCATGATAGTGGTATTGGTTGTAACTCTGCTGCTGGCGCGTGTGGCCGAGATGCGAACCTTTGGCATGCTTTACGCTTTCGAACTATATCTTTTGCGTCTTCGATGGCTGTTAACCAATAGAATCCTGCTCGAAAGGCCTTGGCTGCGATAGCTCTGCTACTCGCATGATGTCCGCATACTCCTGCATGAATATCCTTTAGGATTTCTTGTCCTTCTAGAGGAGTGACGCATCGTTGTAGGACGTCCGATATACTTTTCTTATATAATTTTCCCTATAACACGACGAAAGCCTTGGATCGTCGTATTATTCTTTTGGCTTCTGCCGTGTCTTCTGGTAATGTTTTGTTTATCATATAAGCTAGATATGGCTGCATCCAAGTTTCTTCTATCATCATGACTTCTTCTGGTTCTGCTACACTTGCTTTTCCAGCCCCCGAGCCTGTCGGTTGTCCCTCCGTAGTCGAGGTTTTGTTGCTCTTTATTGATCGTTCCATGATTTCCTCCCAGAAGACTCCTTGTGGTATGGGTAAGCATTGGGACCCGATGTTTGCTAGATTGTCAGCTTCCTCGTTGCTGGCTCTGCTGACATGCGAAACTTTGCATCCATTGAATGTTCCTTCGAGATAGTAGTATAAGTTTTTATATGCTATCATGTTGTTGCTGATGGCGTCACATTTGTTCATTACTTGTTGAACGATGAGGTTCGAGTCTCCGAATATTTTAAGTTGAGTTGCTCCGCAAGCTTTTGCCATTTTCATTCCGTGGAGCAATGCCTCGTATTTAGCTTCATTGTTGGAAGCTTGAGGAAAACTCATCCGCAACACATATTTCAGTTTGTCGCCTTGGGGTGAAATTAGGACTACGCCTGCTCCTGCGCCTTGGATTCTTTTGGAGCCGTCGAAATACATCGTTCACACACTCGATAAATCTGGAGGACCTGTGCTTTGTAATTCCAGCCACTCTGCTGTAAAATCTGGCAAAATTTGTGACTTGATTGCCTTTCGCTTTTCGTACGTGATGTCCAGGGGTGATAATTCAATTCCCCATAAAGAGACACGTCCTGTTGCCGAAGGATTGTTCAATATATTGGAGAGTGGTGCTTCATTGACCACTATGATTGGATGCACCGCGAAGTATTGTCGTAATTTCCGGGCTGTTGTGAAAACACTGTATGCGAGCTTTTGGTAGTGCGGGTACCTTTGTTTTGTTGGAGAGAGTACTTCACTTATGAAATATACTGGCCTCTGAACGCCGTGTGCTTTTCCTTCTTCACTTCTTTCGACTACTAGTACTGTACTTATCACTTGATGTGTTGTTGCGATGTATAATAGTAGTGGTTCTTTTTCCTTTGGTGCGACCAACACCGGAGGCGTGGAGAGCACTTTTTTCAACTGCGTGAAGGCCACGTCCGCTTCTTCCGTCCACTCGAATTTATCATCTGATTTTTTCATGAGCGCGTAGAAAGGTAGTGCTTTCTCTCCTAGTCGAGCCACAAATCGACTTAGCGCTGCAACACACCCTGCGAGCTTCTATACGTCGTGTAGCTTCGTTGGTTTTTCCCATTGTTAATATTGCTTGTATCTTTTCTGGGTTTGCCTATATTCCTCTTGCTGATACTAGGAACCCCAAAAGTTGCCCTGCTGACACGCCGAAGGAGCATTTTGTCGGGTTGAGCTTGAGCTTATACTTGTTCAGGTTGTCGAAGGTTTCCGCAGGTCGCTGATAAGAGATTCTGCCTTTCTCGTGGTGATGACCACGTCATCAATATAAACTTGGATGTTTCGCCCTATTTGACTTCCAAGGCAGTTTTGCATCATCCTCTGATAAGTTGCTCCTGTATTTTTTAGGCCGAAAGACATGACTTGGTAGCAGAACATGCCATAAGGTGTTATGAAAGCTGTTTTTTCCTCATCTTCTTTCTTCAGTTTGATCTGGTTGTAGCCGGAATATGCGTCCAGAAAGGAAAGCCTTTCGCATCCTGCTGTTGAGTTGATTATTTGGTCGATGCGAGGCAGGGGGAAGGGATCCTTTGGACAGTGCTTGTTGAGAGATGTGTAGTCAACACATACTCTTTGTACGTCTGTATTCTTCTTGGGGACTATTACTGGATTAGATACCCAAGTTGATGTTTTGATTTCTCGGATGAACCCTGCGTTTTCCAGCCTATGTAACTCTGACGCTATTGCTTTCCTCTTGGGTTCATCAAATCGTCGTAGTGGTTGCTTGACCGGCTTTGCTTTAGGATCCACGTTTAGTGCGTGCTCGATGAGTTCCCTGGGAACACCTGGCATATCTGAGGGACACCATGCGAAGATTTCCCAGCGCTCATGGAGGAACTCGACAAGCGCGCTTTCCTATGTGGGGTCCAAGTTTACCGCTATGGAAGTGGTCTTGTTTGGATCCGTTGGGTGGACCTGTATTTTCTTCGAGTCCTGAGTTGCATCGAAAGCCTGATCTGGCATGGATCGCCCGACGTCGGGTAGCACATTGTGGTCGGTTTCGCCTTTTAGTCTTTCGTACTCTGCAGTCATGCCGAAGGTTTGTGCCAACCTGTTAAATTCTTTGTCACAGGTGTTGGATACTTCGAAAATTCCTTGTACCGTGATCGTTCCTTTAGGTCCTGGTATCTTGAGTGTGAGATATGCATAATGAGGTACTGCCATGAATTTTGCAAATGCTCGGCGTCCCAGGATTGCATGATATTGTGAAGGCCAGTCCATGACTTCAAACTCCAGCTTTTCTCTGCGATAATTGCTGTTGTCGCCGAAACAGACGTCGAGTTCTATTTTGTCCAAAGGGTAATTTGCGGCTCCTCGTACTATTCCGTGGAAAGAACAATCTGTTGGCTTTAGATTTTCCAATGATATGCACATTGCTCTCAACGTTCTGGCGTATATTAGGTTTATACCGCTTTCTGCATCCATGAATACTCTTCCGACATCATATCCTCCTATCTGGGCTTTGAGCACCATTGGCGAGTGGCCTAGTCTGGGGACTTTCCTCGGATGGTCTGCTCTGCTGAACCTAACTGGCTGATCAGACCACTTTAGATACTCTGTTGTAGCTGGTGGTGATGTTATTGCTAGGTTGACCTGTCTTGATATGCTCTTCCTTTCTTTCTTCGACTTTGGTACTGGTTGGATCATTGCTGATATATATACTTTTGACTCCAGCTGTTTTGCAAGTCGTTGCATTTGATATCCTTGATTTATGCTTTTTCCTCTCTGCCGTGCCCCTTGGCTTGAATCCATGGCATTTTGCAACCTTAGGAAGGTTCTGCAATCCTTCATCTGGTGGTTGGATACTCTCTTCCCGTCTAGGTAAGCATAATGGATGCGACAAGGACCATATAACATATCTTCTGCCGAAGGACCCGAGTACCTTGGCTTCTCCTTTCTCCTGGTGTCTTTCGTAGGGAACTCAGTGTTTTTATAGCCTTCTTCGTTCCTTTCGTCATATCCTGCGGCTATTTGATTTCTCCTTCCATGGTTGTCGTTGTTGCGGTATCTTCGTCTTTGCTTGCTTGCTCTGTCGACTTCCGGTGATCGACCTCTTTTGTTATTGTACGCGTCTTCTCCATCGGCGAATCTGTTGGCTATTTCCATTAACTCTGATACCGTTTTTGGCCTTGCTCTTCCTATCTCTTCCACTAGATCTGTACGACGAAGGCCGCTCGAAAAAGCATCTATCGCTCTTTCGTCGGAGACGTCTTCTGCTGAATTTTTTATTACACTCCAGCGTTGTATATAAGAACGTAGTGTTTCGCCTTTCTGCTGCACGCATGACTTGATTTCTTCTAGAGATGCTGGGTGCTTATATGTTGAGCGAAAGTTTCTCGCGAATTGACTCTCTAATTCTCCCCAGCTTCCAATGGAATCGTTGGGTAGGATATTTAACCAGGACCGTGCTGCGCCGGTGAGGTGTAACTGCAGGCTTTGTATGGCTGTTGCTCTTGTTCCTCCTAGTATCTGTACTGCTTGCAGGTAATCTGACAACCATAAGGTTGGCTCCTGTGTTCCATCGTACTTCTCTTGGTCATGTGGCAACTTGAAGCCTTTGGGTACCCGTGTTTTGCGAACCTTTCGGGTAAAGCATAGCGCACCCATCTCTTTTTCGTCGTCCTCGTAATTTTCTTTCCTCCATGCATAACGCAAGTTATTTACCCTTGCTTGTGTGATTATGTTCCTTGCATCCTCCTTCCTTTTTTGACGCTTCTCGTCTTCTGAGGATTCGCTGGTTTCATTTCGCGAAAGTTTGCGCTTGACTTCTTCTTTTTCCCTTGCACTCTGGTGAGTCGACTATTTCTCTAGAATACTTCCTTTTAGCTTCTCTTCTACTAACCCGAGGCTCCGTATCGCAGCTTGATGCATTTGTTCCCGTGGGTCACCAGGTTTTGGCTGCGTAGTTAGTAGGTACGCTTGTGCTGCTATCAATGCTGCCTCTGGTGTTTCTTGTACGAATTCTTCCTCCTCTTCTGGTTGGTTTGGGCTTGTACTTCTTGTATAGCTTTCTTCTATTACATGTGATGTTGTCCTCTGAAAAGGATCACACGGGCGACTAGAGGGGGGTGAATAGGCGCTACACAATTTTTTTATCTTTTTCAATTTATGGCTTGACACAAAGTAAATTCTCTAGATGTGCAACTAGGTGAATTTCCTAAGTGGCAAGCAAGCAAGTGAACAAGTAAACAAGTAAGCAAGTAAGCGAGTTCGGATAAGAAATAACCTAGGAGCGGAGACCGGAGACACAAGGATGTATTCCCGTAGTTCCTTCCTTTTGAGGGGAAGTACGTCTACGTTGGAGAGGTGTGGTGACACGGAGTCGACCAACGCCACGGAGGCTCACCTTGTTCTCCGGTGAGCAAGCCACGGAGGCTAGCTCGTTCCACTAAGCGGTGGTATTGGGGGAACTCACCGAATCCCTTACACGGAGATTGGGGCACACATCCACAACTGAATTGGAGGCTCCCAAGAAAGCCACGGAGGCTAGAATCCACAAAGACTAGAGAAATCTCGAATCAAACCACCTAGTGTTTCCAAAGAACCACTAGGAACAAATCCCTCAAGCAAAAGGAGGGGAAAAAGAAATTCCTTCGGTGGAGATGTAGATCGGGACCTCCTCCTTCGATCCTCCAAAGATCTAAGACTTTGGGTGGTTGAGGGTGGAGATCTTGCAGTGAGGTTGGCTCCAAATAGTGTCTTGTTCTTGATGAGGACGAGCAAGCTGGGGAGGAAGAGAGGAAGGGGTATAAATACCCCTTCCCAAAATGTATCCGTTGCAGCCGCCAGGGGCCGGATTATCCGGCCCAAACTTGCACCGGATAATCCGGCGGCCGGATATTTCGGCCCACTTCTGGAATAATCCAGCCGAAATATCCGGCCAGGAAACTGGGTGACGCGCATCTGCTCTTCTTCTGGTCCTTAGTCGTTTCACGGGGGGGGGGATTATCCGGCCCAAATATCCGCCCCCAGATCTGGGTGACGCGCATCTGAGTTTCTTCTGGTCCTTAGTCGTTTTCACGGGGGGGGGGATTATCCGGCCCAGATCTAGAATAATCCGGCCGAAATATCCGCCCCAAAATCTGGGTGACACGCATCTGAGTTTCTTCTGGTCCTTAGTCGTTTTCCAGAGGGGGGCGGATTATCCGGCCCAATTTTGGAAAAATCCGGCCAAAAAATCCGGCCAACTTTCTTCACAAAAACACTGGTAAAATGTCCAGGTGTTGTCAACTAACACACAAAACTAGGGAGGCTATAAAATGCCCTAACAATCTCCCCCTTTTTGGTGTTAGATGACAACACTAGGATTTACAATAGTAAGATCAATTAAGCAAGAGAGCTCCCCCTAAAGATATGCATAAATTCAAGTGAAGCTCCTTCTAGAGATAAGCAATATAACTTAAACAAGTGTCACAATAACAACCCTAAGGAAAGTTCACCAAGCACAAGATAACAATAAGTTCACGAAAAGTTCATAAACAGGAAAACAGAAAAAAATAGCTCCCACACCAAAGCAAATCCCAACGAGAAGTCCTACTAGAACAACTTCTCCCCCTTTGGCATCAAGACACCAAAAAGGGACAAGAGCATACTACACGCCCCAAGAAGTCACGCAAAGTCGGCGTCGTCCTCATCCTCCTCATAGTCCTCCTCCTCTTCATCATCTTCTTCAAACTCTCCTTCCTCATCATCTTCCACATCCTCTTCCTCTTCATCTTCATCTTCATCATCAACACGAGTGGTGCGACCAACATAGAGAGACTTCTCCATCGCGCCCCAATCATAGGTATCGGAGTGCCACTTGTTGTAGGCAATGGGAGGAGGAGTAGGAGAAAGAGCAGCTTGGTCCCCACTGAGCTTATGAAGAATCTCACGCTGAGTATCAAGAATAGCCTTGCGCTCACAATAAGCTTCATAGTTCTCACGATGAATCTCAACCTTCATGCAAAGGACATGCTTCTGAAACCAGCTCAACTTCTTCACTCTCTTGGGCACATCCTTGGACACAAACTTGCCACTTGGCACACTAGAACGAGCATCTCTCATGAAAGAATCGGGACCAATGGGACCAACAGGAGCTGGAGCTGGCTTGTTCTGCTTCACATAGAGCTTCTTGACCTTGTGAGACACACACTGACTGCTGAAATCCTGACCCTTGCAAGTGTCAATGATAAGCTTCATGATGAAAGGGGCGTACGGAAGAGAACCCTTGCTGACCATAGCATCGTACATCTCATTGAAGATAAAGTCCATCACATCAAGAGAGAAATCTGCATCCGGATCGGTAGACGTGGCACAATCATGAGAAAAGATAAGGAGATCCACCAAGGAGCTTCTGATAGCATCATTGTTCCCTCCACTTGGTGCAATTTTCTCCCTGAAGATACGCACAAGAAGATCATACAGAGGCAACAGACCAGCAGCTTGACCAGGTTTTCCACGAGGTCCATATAGATCACAAAGCAAATTCTTGTCGACTGGAAGCGGAGTGTGAACCCGGTGACCAACGGGATTCATCGGGCCATTAAAAGGGTAGCCCAACAGAGAAGCAAACCGAGTGAAGGAAGACTCACGGTAACGAGTCCCAGTCATCCACTTGAAAGTTCTGTTATCATCAGCAGCAAAAGCCAAGGTAGCATAAAATTGCACTATGAGCTGAGGATCATAATCACACTGAACAGTCAACAAACCAGTGAGGCCTAGCCTCTCCACTACCTGGACAGCTGGAACAAAGTACTCCTTCGACTTCAGGAAGGTAAGATCAATGGGATGCATCGGGCGAATGGGCTTACTCATGGGAGCAAAGATATCCTGATAGATGTACAGCTGCTCTGGACACCAGAAACGACGGTCTTCAATGTGAGTTGCCCTCTGCTGATTGGCGTACCAATCTTGCTGCCTCAGGGCTGAGTAGGAACTCTGGCTCATTTGCTTGTAGTTGACTCATGGTTCCTTTCCCTTGTTAGCTTGGGCAGCCTTCCTTGCAACCCTCTCAGTTGCCTTAGCCTCTTTGGTGGCCTTCACTTTCCGTACAGCTGCCCGTTCTTTCTGACGAATGGACACCTCATCCTCCAAAACACCATCTTCATTGTAACGGAGGTAGCGGGGACGACGCCTCTTTGCCGGACCGGCACCTGTGAGGAGAATAAGTAGGAAGCATGGTGATGAGGATGCACACAAGAACCAGGAGCATATGCTAGAGTGATGAACATAGCTGAAGAACGCATGGCAATGATGGACAAGGAAAGAGAAAAAGACAGTATCCAGGCCGGATTATCCGGTCCAAAACTGGGCCAGATAATCCGCCCCTGGCGAATTTTTCTCAAAACTTACCCTAACAAGTCAAAATCGTAGATCGGCTAGATGAATCACTAGAGCATATCACAAGGCCTAAGGAAAGATCAAAGGGAACAACTAGACTCCAAGATCTAAGCAACATAAATCTCACAAGAACTTCACCACAAGGGCTAGGAGATGCGAAATTTACCCTCATCCATTGGAGGAACTGCTTGGAGGAACTTGTTCCCAAGAAGGAGGAGAGCACGAGCCTCGAAGATCGGCCGGATCCGACGGCCGGGGAGGTGCCGGCGAGCAAGAGAAGGAGCAGGCGGCGGTGGTGGAGAGAGAGGGGGTCGGGGGTGGAAGAACTGCCAAAGTGGGCAGTTCACCCCGACGCACTCTATTTATATGGACAAACCGCAGGGGCGGATTATCCGGCCCAAACTTGGACCGGATATTCCGGCCCCGGATAATCCGGCCCAGAAGTGGCTCGGATAATCCGGCCTGGAACTCCTTTGCTCGAGAAATTTGTGGCAGAAAAACTGGACTTGTGTGCATGGAGAGAATGTTTAGGGATGAGATAGGCTTAGGTTAGAAAACAAACACGGAGTGGTTCTTGGCACTTGGAGTTGCAAGAACCCAAGGAATCATCGAAAGACCAACTCAAGTGCCTTCCCATACCAAGAAATAAACAAAACCAAGAAAAACTTAAACCAAACTCAAAAGATTTTCAAGGAATGAACTCTTCAAAAGAAGAGGCCGGTGGCCGAAGCCACCATATATGAGTGTTTTGGCATTGAACCGCGAAGATATATCTTGGGTCCATAACCAATACTCATCATTGAAGCTCACATATCACAAAATGATATTAAGAGAATGATTGCATTACTATCGGCATAATGGGGGGAGGGATAGCCCAATGAATTAGGACCGCACTCCCCCTATATCCATGCCCACATCTAGATTAGAACACGTGCTAACATATGGGAATGAGTGCACACTAACAAGCCACATTGCAAGAATCGATGATATTCAACTCATGCCTCAACTCTCGGAATCTTGCTTCATCAAGGGGCTTCGTGAAGATGTCGGCGAGTTGATCATTTGTACCTACATAAGATAGGTTAATATCACCTCGATTGTCGTGGTCCCAGATGAAATGATGCCGGATCTCAATGTGCTTCATCTTGTTGTGTTGAATCGGATTATGAGCAGTCTTGATGGCACTCTCGTTGTCACACAAGAGTGGAACCTTGTCGCAATGAACTCCATAGTCCTTCAACGTTTGCCGCATCCAAAGGAGTTGAGCACAACCACTTGCCGCGGACACATACTCGGCTTCGGCGGTGGAGAGAGACACACGATTTTGCTTCTTAGAAGACCAACTAACCAAGGACCTACCAAGGAGTTGGCAAGTCCCGGAAGTTGACTTCCTATCCACTTTGTCTCCCGCCCAATCCGAGTCCGAGTACCCAACAAGCTCGAAGCTTGATCCCTTCGGGTACCAAAGGCCGAAAGTTGGAGTATGAATCAAATATTGAAAGATTCTTTTCACGGCCATTAAATGGCTTTCTTTTGGGGCGGCTTGATAACGTGCACAAATTCCCACACTAAGCATGATATCGGGTCTAGATGCGCAAAGATAAAGAAGCGAGCCAATCATCAAACGATAAAGCTTTTGATCCACTTCCTTACCACTAGGATCGAGATCAAGAGTAACCTTTGTCGGCATGGGGGTTTTGGCTCCTTTAACTCCGGAATCCATGTTGAATTTCTTGAGCATGTCTTGGATGTACTTGGCTTGATTGATGAATGTCCCTCCTCGCAATTGCCGAATCTCAAAGCCAAGAAAGAATTTCAACTCTCCCATCATGGACATCTCGAATTTGTCTGTCATTAGCTTTGCAAATTCATCATTGAAGAGTGTGTTAGAAGAGCCAAAAATAATATCGTCTACATAAATTTGGCAAATGAAAAGCTCCCCGTTGACTCTCTTAGTAAAAAGAGTTGGGTCGATGAGCCCAATTTCAAACCCACGGTCTAACAACAACTCCTTAAGGTGCTCGTACCACGCGCATGGGGCTTGTTTAAGGCCATAAAGCGCCTTATCGAGTTTGTAGACATGGGTCGGGAAATGAGGATCTTCAAACCCCGGGGGTTGCTTCACATAGACCAATTCATGTAGAGGACCATTGAGAAAGGCACTCTTCACATCCATTTGATATAACTTAAAGTTGAAGTGAGAAGCATAAGCAAGAAGGATACGGATTGACTCGAGACGAGCCACGGGAGCGTAGGTCTCTCCATAGTCGATTCCTTCCACTTGAGAGTATCCTTGAGCAACCAAGCGTGCCTTATTCCTCACAACAATCCCATTGGCATCTTGTTTGTTCTTGAACACCCACTTGGTTCCAATGACATTGTGGCACTCCTTGGGCTTCTCCACCAAGGTCCAAACCTCATTGCGCTTGAAGTTGTTGAGTTCTTCGTGCATGGCTTCCACCCAATCCGGGTCTTCAAGTGCCTCAAACACCTTTTGAGGTTCCACACAAGAGACGAAGGCATGATGGATGCTAAAGTTGGCTAATTGTCTCCTTGTGGAAACCCCTTTTCTCACGCTTCCAATCACACTATCCAAGGTATGACTCCCTTTGCGAAGAGCTTCTTCCACTTTCCTTGCACGGCGAGCTTGAGCTTCTTCAAAAGACTCTTGAGAAGCCACTTGGTCATCACCACTATTTTGGTCCTCGCCTTGACCTTCAACTTGAGCTTGATCAACATCATGAGCATGCTCAACATCTTGAGCTTGGCCTTGAACTACCATTGGTGAGGAATCACCACCGTCCACTTGGTCTTGATCTTGGCCTTTCTCGCATGAATGAGGGTCTAATGCTTGTCTTTGGTTAGCATCAATCGGTCCTTGAGGAGCTTGTGGAGCTTGTGAAGGTGAAGGCTCCACTTGAGTAGAGCATAGTCCTTCTCCTTCCGCCAAAAGGTGTCCCTCAATGGGTATGAGATGACCCACACCCATTCTTCTTATGGCTTGAGGAGGTATTTCGTCACCTACATCACAAACACCACTTTGCTCCACACGGGAGCCGTCATTCTCGTTGAATCTCACGTTAGAAACTTCAACAACACGAGCGGACTCTTTGTCAAAGATTCTAAAAGTATGAGATTCGGCGGCATAACCAACAAAGATACCCTCAAGAGCTTTAGAGTCAAACTTGGACAAATGAACACCCTTTCTAAGATAGAAGCACTTACAATCGAATACTCGAAAGTATTTGATGTTAGGCTTGTTGCCGGTGAGGATCTCATAAGGAGTCTTGTTCAAGCCCTTGCGAAGATATAGCCGGTTAGAAGCATGACAAGCGGTATTGATAGCTTCGGCCCAAAAGTTATACGGAGACTTAAACTCCGCTAACATTGTCCTTGCCATGTCCATCAAGGTTCGGTTCTTCCGCTCGGCTACACCATTTTGTTGTGGAGTGTAGGGAGAGGAGTATTGATGTTGAATTCCTCCATCACTCAAGAATTCATTGACGGTGTAGTTCTTGAACTCCGTCCCATTATCACTCCGAATCATCAAGATATCTTGGCCATATTGATGTTCCACTTCCTTGATGAAGTCCATGACAGTTTGTTGGGTCTCGTATTTGTGCTTGAAGAAGTAGACCCAAGTATATCTTGAGTAGTCATCAACAATCACCAAGCAATACTTCTTCCCTCCTAGACTTGCATGAGATGGAGGGCCAAAGGGGTCCATGTGAAGGAGCTCCAAGACCCTCTTAGAAGAAATGATCGTCTTGCTAGGATGAGTAAGTTCATGCATCTTTCCTTCAATGCAAGCTCTACACACACGATCTTTGGCAAAGGTTAGATCGGTTAGTCCTAGGATGTGGTTACCTTTGTGGAGTCTTTGCAAAGTTCTCATATTGACGTGGCCTAGTCGGCGATGCCATAGCCATCCCACGTCAACTTTAGCCATTAGACAAGTCGCGGCTTTAGTGACCTTCTCCGAGAAGTCAATCACATATAAGCCGTTTTCAACATGCCCAACAAAGGCTACTTTAAGAGACTTGCTCCACAAAAGAACCACAATCCCAACATCAAAGAAAGTTGCAAAGCCCATATCGGCAAGTTGAGCTACGGAAAGTAAATTATAAGAGAGAGACTCAACAAGCATGACATTCTCCACGGTAACATCTTGTGATATAACAACTTTACCAAGACCCAATATCTTAGACCTTGAGGAATCTCCATAGGTGACGTAGCCCGCACTAGATAAACCGGTGCGAAGCTCCTTCACCAACTCTTTGCTTCCAGACATATGATTGGTAGCACCATGATACGTCTCAAACGTATCTATAATTTTTGATGCTCCATGCTTGTTTTTACACCATTTGCCTATTGTTTCGTTACACTTAGTGGCACTTTTATGCATTTTCCGGAACTAACCTATTAACAAGCGCCACAGTGCCAGTTTCCTGTTTTCTGCTGTTTTTGTGTTTCAGAAGTGATACACAGGAAATATTCTCGGAATTGGACGAAACAAGTTCCTGAAGTCATATTTTACCCGGAAGCTTCCAGACATCCGAAGGAGAGACGGAGAGGGGCCACTAGGGCCCCACACAAGGGGGCGGCGCGGCCTGGCCCCTGGCCGCGCCACCCCTGTGTGAGAGCCCCTGGCTCCACCTCTGACATCGCCCCTTCGCCTATAAAGACCCCCCGACGAGAAAAACCTAAGTGCCCGATCAGATTTCCAGAACACATCGCGATACGCCGCCGCCGTCGACCCGAAGATCGGGAGGGTCCAGAAGCTCTTCCCGGCACCCTGCCGGAGAGGGGAATCGCCACCGGAGGTCTCCTTCATCTCCATGCTTGCCTCCGGAGCGATGAGTGAGTAGTCTACCTTGGACTATGGGTCCATAGCAGTAGCTAGATGGTTGTCTTCTCCACCATGTGCTTCATGTTTAGATCTCATGAGCTGCCTTACATGATTGAGATCGCCGTTATGTAATTCTATGATGTTGGTTTGTTGGGATCCGATGAATATTGGTGTTTATGATTAAGTTGCTGTACTGAATTATATCTTTTGTTATCTCTATGTTGTTTATGATCTTGCATGCTCTCCGTTGTTAGTAGCTATCTTGGCCGAGTAGTTGCTAGTGACTCCAAGAGGGGGTATTTATGCTCGATAGTGGGTTCATGTCTCTATTTCACCTGGGAGAGTGACAGAAACCTCTAAGGTGGTAGATGTGCTGTTGCTACTAGGGAGAAAACAACATTCATATGCTCAAGGGCATATGCTTTGTTTACATTACACACTTTGCTTAATGCAATTATCTGTTGTTCGCAACTTAATACTTCTAGGGTGTTCGGATGATATCCCCGGGGGTGGATTATTAGTCATAGATGCAGTTGGATGGCGGTCTATGTATTTTGTTGTAATGCCCAGAGTAAATCTCATAGTGATCTTCTTGACATATCACGTTATCTTTATTCTATCAATTGCCCAACTGTAATTTGTTTACCCAGCATGTTATTTTATCTATGGAGAGACACCACTAGTGAACTGTGGACCCCAGTCCTATTTTAATCATATTGCAATCACCTGTTTACTTTTCCCGCACTATTTACTTTACTCGCATATTACTACTGTTTTCCACTCGATACACTCATAACCTTTGTTTCAAGCAAACCGGTGAGATTGACAACCTCATCGCAAGTTGGGAACAAAGTATTTGTTTGTGTGTGTGCAGGTTCCACAACACCTTTAGTCGTCATTGTCTCTCCTCTCCTGTTCGATATACTTTGGTTTCTTAACTGAGGGAAAACTTGCCGCTACACTCATCATACCTTCCTCTTGGGGTTCCCAACGGGCTGGTCATCACCACGCACAAGGACTTACTGCTCCCACGTCAACTACACGCCATAGCTCTTTTCTGGCGTCATCATCACACGAGTAGCAGCACTTTTTCTGGCGCCGTTGCCGGGGAGGAAGAGAAGACTTCTGCGAGGGGAGTTCTTCGCACACACATTCTTTACTTTGTTATTTGTTTTGCTTTACTTTATTTATTTTACCTGCATTGCTTTATATCAAAAACCCAAAAAAAAAATTAGAATCCTTGGTAGTTGTTTTTACTTTACTTTAGTTTATCATGCTGTTCCCTGAGTTCGTTCTGGAGGACCTCTCTGTAGGTAGTGGTTCGATTATTGGCAAAAGTAACATTGAGGAGTTCTTTAATCACATTAGTATGCATGAGGGAGATGAGGAAAAGTCTTGGGTTGAGCTTGCTCCTAGTATTGAAGTTGCTTCTGTTATATTAATTGACATGTTGGAAACTAGGTTTGCTAGTCTTAATCCTTTTATGCAATATATGTTCCTTAAGCTTCATGAAATTGAGGATCCCGAAAAGAAAGCTTTTATCTTGGAAACTTTGCGCCTAGAATTTAAGGATGTCGTTATTGAAACTAGAAAGGTTCTTAAACGTTTTAATAAACTCGGTTCGCCTATAAAGGTTATTGATACTCATGATGAGGAGGCCGAAATACCTATACCTTGCAAGCTTTTGGGATTGAATGATGCTTTCGAAAATAATTTTGCCTGGATTTGTCCTGAAAATCTTTTTGATGAGAATAGTGTACCAAAGCATGATCACAAAGGGTCTTCAAAAACTTATGTGGATGAAATACAATGCCTTATTGATAAGACCTCTGCAGTTGATCTTAATGCTTCTTCTGAAGGTACTTGATTCGCAATTTTCTGTGCCTAGCTCAAAGGCGTTAAAGAAAAGCACTCTTGGGAGATAACCCAATGTTTTCTTTCAGTACTTTTTATTTTATTTGAGTCTTGGAAGTCATTACTACTGTAATGACCGCTCCTTATCTTTTTTATTTCGTTTTTGTGCCAAGAGAAGCCTCTAATTTGAGCGAGGTAAAGATTTGGGGATGTTGCTGTCCTGAAACTGTTTTCGGTGCTGCACCGTAAAAATTCGTGAAAATTCTCTGTTGATCTTTTGGACCTGCGATTTCTTGTCCATATGCCCCAGGTTATATCCAAACTTTTCTTAGTTGAACACTTTTTGATTTGAGCAACGGAAAATCCCTCAAAAATTCGTCCTTTGTCAGCTGTTCAGTTTTGACAGATTTCTGCCAATATTTGTTTTTGCCACTTTATCGCTTTCTTTTGAGTTCTTTTTTATCATGGAACTCTTGTGGAAGTTGCTACAGTAGTATATACTTTATATGTGGTGGTTTTGGGTTGAAACCTGAAGCTAAAAGAGGTTGAATATATTTTATGCTTACACTAATGTTGCTAATAGAATTGTGTTTAGTTTTGTATGAAGGAAGTTTTCAAGTGTAGGGATTGGAGAATGATGAGATGAGTTGAAGAATGGAAAAAAGCTCAAGCTTGGGGATGCCCATGCATCACCCCAAGAAATATCCAAGAAGTACAAGCGTCAAAGCTTGGGAATGCCCCCGAGGCACCCCTTCTTCATCGGCAAAAATCAGGCCACCTTTCAAAACACTATATTTTTATTGCTTCATGCACTATGTGTTTTTCTTGGAGCGTCAGTTGTTTTAGTTTTCTTAGTTGGTTTAGTTTGTTTGTTTGCTGCAATAAATGGTTGGACCCCAACAAATTTCCTTTGGAGGAGATGTACTCGTTTTCATTTGCAAAGAACGCTCTAGTTTTCACTCTTATTAAAAATCGAGCGCTCTACTTTTTCTGCTACTGCTTTTGGTTTTCGTTTTCACCTTGATTTGCGTTCAGATCTTGCCATATCTTTTCATCAAGGTGTATTTTTGCCTCTGATCTTTATTGGTTTTCATCAAAAGAGGTGTTTATAAAAATTTCAAATGGTGTTGGAAAAGAGAAAAAGCTTTGTGCAAAATAGTGGTACAAGAAGGAGCTTGTGTAGACTGCGGCTTAGGCTTTTTCATGTCATGCTTGATGTCTTTTTGATAGTATGCTTAGTGGTTTTGTTGTAGCATGACTTGTCTCAAATAACTGAGATTGCTTAATGAGCCTTTGAAAAAATCATGCGTTGTTTTTATTGTATGGAAGCATTATTTTGGTTTTCTCCTTGATGCTTTATTTGGGTTGACTTGGCGCATGCTCACACATGTTAGACTCTTACAAAGTCGCCATTAGCCTTCATGATCATTTAGTTTTTGACTTTTGATGCCATCTTATGCTTCTTTTAATGTCGCTTTGTCGCTTTGCATGATTATGGCCATTATTGCTCTCTTAGTTGGTCGCTCCCAGTCTTTTGCTAGCCCTCGACGTGTACTGAGTATGAGCTCTACTCGTGCATCCAACTCCTAAAAACCAAGTTTGCCATTGTGTCCACTATAAATTCCTATGCATGGTATTTGTAAGCCATTCCAAAGTAAAATTGTCATGTGCTACCTTTCAAAAACCTTCAAAACACTTCTCGTTTTGTGACACTGTTTTCAGCTCATGGGGACATAGTGGTCGGATTTGCTATCTTCCATATTGCTTATTCCAAAGAGAAAAAAAAAAGAGAAAAAAAGAAAGAAAAAAAGGCACTCCTCCAAAGAATGTGAATGTTGGTGGGCACCCGATGAATCGGTTAGCCATGGTATGTGAAAGGAAAAGGTGGGTAGGAGTGCCAAGTTTTATAAAAGAGCACAAAAGTGCCAATCTCTCTCTCAAAAACTTGCTTCATTTTTGTATGGAAGATAGTAAGAACCCCATTGCCAGTCGTTGACAAAGACAACCACCTCTCAAAATCAATTTTATCTCTCTGTTTTACAAATGAAAAGCTCTAGCACATGTTTAAATCACTGCTTCCCTCTACGAAGGGCCTTTCTTTTACTTTTATGTTGAGTCACCACCTTCTTTCTTTATGCACCATTAAGAGAGCATAGTTGTCATTCTTAGTGTGATATGCATTGTCCCAAAGTTCATTGATTGACTCATGATGATTGGTTTCACTTGTTCTTAAGTTATTTGTATCTAGTCGCCCTCTTAAACTTTGAGGTGTCCTATGCATTTATGTTTTGCTCTCTTTGAAGGACAAGCTGAAAACCTTTTGTATGTTTTTCCTTATGATTTGAACACACGTTTGACTTTCATTGTTTCATTATCATGATCTTTTGTTTGTCTTCATTTACATGTTTACAACATGGTTGCTAAGTTCTTATTGTCATGATTATATCTTCATGCCCATGTTTTAAGTTCTATTGATCCCAGCTCACCAATGCTTACATATATGATCAAGATTGTGTAGGTGCATGTCACCTCAAAAATTATTCTTTTGTTATCACTTACCTACTCGAGGACGAGCAGGAGTTAAGCTTGGGGATGCTTGATACGTCTCAAACGTATCTATAATTTTTGATGCTCCATGCTTGTTTTTACACCATTTGCCTATTGTTTCGTTACACTTAGTGGCACTTTTATGCATTTTTCGGAACTAACCTATTAACAAGCGCCACAGTGCCAGTTTCCTGTTTTCTGCTGTTTTTGTGTTTCAGAAGTGATACACAGGAAATATTCTCGGAATTGGACGAAACAAGTTCCTGAAGTCATATTTTACCCGGAAGCTTCCAGACATCCGAAGGAGAGACGGAGAGGGGCCACCAGGGCCCCACACAAGGGGGCGGCGCGGCCTGGCCCCTGGCCGCGCCACCCCTGTGTGAGAGCCCCTGGCTCCACCTCTGACATCGCCCCTTCGCCTATAAAGACCCCCCGATGAGAAAAACCTAAGTGCCCGATCAGATTTCCAGAACACATCGCGATACGCCGCCGCCGTCGACCCGAAGATCGGGAGGGCCCAGAAGCTCTTCCCGGCACCCTGCCGGAGAGGGGAATCACCACCGGAGGTCTCCTTCATCGCCATGCTTGCCTCCGGAGCGATGAGTGAGTAGTCTACCTTGGACTATGGGTCCATAGCAGTAGCTAGATGGTTGTCTTCTCCACCATGTGCTTCATGTTTAGATCTCATGAGCTGCCTTACATGATTGAGATCACCGTTATGTAATTCTATGATGTTGGTTTGTTGGGATCCGATGAATATTGGTGTTTATGATTAAGTTGCTGTACTGAATTATATCTTTTGTTATCTCTATGTTGTTTATGATCTTGCATGCTCTCCGTTGTTAGTAGCTATCTTGGCCGAGTAGTTGCTAGTGACTCCAAGAGGGGGTATTTATGCTCGATAGTGGGTTCATGTCTCTATTTCACCTGGGGGAGTGACATAAACCTCTAAGGTGGTAGATGTGTTGTTGCTACTAGGGAGAAAACAACATTCATATGCTCAAGGGCATATACTTTGTTTACATTACACACTTTGCTTAATGCAATTATCTGTTGTTCGCAACTTAATACTTCTAGGGTGTTCGGATGATATCCCCGGGGGTGGATTATTAGTCATAGATGCAGTTGGATGGCGGTCTATGTATTTTGTTGTAATGCCCAGAGTAAATCTCATAGTGATCTTCTTGACATATCACGTTATCTTTATTCTATCAATTGCCCAACTGTAATTTGTTTACCCAGCATGTTATTTTATCTATGGAGAGACACCACTAGTGAACTATGGACCCCGGTCCTATTTTAATCATATTGCAATCACCTGTTTACTTTTCCCGCACTGTTTACTTTACTCGCATATTACTACTGTTTTCCACTCGATACACTCATAACCTTTGTTTCAAGCAAACCGGTGAGATTGACAACCTCATCACAAGTTGGGAACAAAGTATTTGTTTGTGTGTGTGCAGGTTCCACAACACCTTCAGTCGTCATTGTCTCTCCTCTCCTGTTCGATATACTTTGGTTTCTTAACTGAGGGAAAACTTGCCGCTACACTCATCATACCTTCCTCTTGGGGTTCCCAACGGGCTGGTCATCACCACGCACAAGGACTTACTGCTCCCACGTCAACTACACGCCACAGCTCTTTTCTGGCGTCATCATCATACGAGTAGCACACCACTATCAATTATCCATTGTCCCGCACTGGAAGCAAAGCCCTACAAGAGATTAAGCCTTGTTCTTAGGTCCCCATTTTTCAATGGGTCCCCTTTTGTTAGTAACAAGGGCCTTAGGAACCCAAATAGACCAAGCAATGCGTTCATTGGGTGAGCCAACAAATTTAGCATAAACATGTCCATCATAAGCACGGCGAAGAACATAAGAGGGGTTATATTTTCCCGCAAAGTCGTTGTGATTGGGCATTGCCCTCTTGGCATTCCCAACCACCTCCCTCACGAGCTCCCCCTCCTCCTCATAAACATTGCCATCCTCATCAAGGCATATGTCATTTGGGATGTGCTTCTTAGGAGGAGGAGTGGGCACAAGAAATTGTGTCTTCTTGTTGTTCTTCTTCTTGTTCTTTTTCTTGTTCCTCTTCTTCTTAGACTTGGAAGTGAAACCAAGCCCGGTCTTGTCACCATGTTGCTTTTGAGCACTCAAAAGCTCATCAAGCCTTGTGTCACCTTTAGGGGGATCTTTCTCATAAAGAGGGTTAGTGTAACAAGAACTTGCAACAAAGGTGGTAGAAGGGAACTTGGTTGCTTCTTTAGCAATAATAAGATTTAGTTTCTCATTTTGCAACCTAAGTTCATTAGCAACTGATTGAGTAATATCGCGATCATTTTTAAGCCTAGCAATGTCCAAGTTATAGGACTCTTCAAGACCTAACTTGGATGCCTCAAGTGCCATCCTTAGATCTTGCTCAACTTCAAGGGATTGATTGAGTGTTGCAATTTCATCGGCATACTCACGAGCATGCCCTTCTAGCTCAAAAATACGTTCCTCATTTTTATCATTAAGTTGAAGAGACTCATTATATTGATTTAGGAGAATCTCAAATTGAGCTTTGGTCTCCCCATGCAAGGTTGACATGAAGGTGTCAAATTCATTAGGCTCATCCTTATCACTACTAGTATCAACACAATCCATCAAGGATAAGCTTCTAGGTATGATGGGTGTGAAAGTGGGTGATACCTTTGTAGCGTGAGCCATTAGACATGTTCCCTTGGAGTTGGAGCGCTTGGACTCGTTTGCGGAAGCGAAGAGGGATAGTGAAGAGATAGGCTTGGCGATGGCGATGGCGGCCCTTCCTACTTCTTCATCATCACTTGCATCATCACCGGATGGGTATTCTTCTTGAGTCGTCAAGGCATGTATTGGAACGGCTTTCTTCTTGTCAAAGTTCCTTGGTGGGTAAGACTTGGCCTTCATCTCCTTGCGGATGAGTCTTCCATTGTGATCTTCCACTCTTTCATAGGGACAATCCGCGATGAAATGATGTTGATTGCCACAATTGTAGCATGTTCTCACTCTACTTGTGGCCTTAGGTTTGGAGGGACTTGATGACTTCCACTTCTTCATGAAAGCCCGTTGAGCAAGAGCCATGTGTTCGGCATGAGCATACTTCATGTCTTCGGGACTTCCACCCATTGACTCTTCCTCTTCCATCAAACTTGCTTCTTCATGAAGAGAGACTTTGGCCTTCAAAGCAAGGTTGGGTGCACGCACACCACGTGCACGAGCTAGAGCATCATCCGCATTCTTCTCGGAGATCTTCCTTGCCACAATCTCTTGCAAGATGTCATGAGCGGTCATCTTCCTAAAGTTGGCATCTCCCTTGATTGAGTTCATCATATCTTTGAAGAAGGGCAAGAGGGCTTGGACAAATTTCCTCTTCATCCATCTCCCATCACATTGAGTAGAGCCGAGGTCGACTAGCTTCACTTGGAGTGCCGAGAGATGCCGATGAAGTTCTTCGGGAGATTCACCATCAAGCATAGCGAAGTTGTCCGCTTCATTAGACGCCTCATCAAACTTGGACTCTTGAATGCTCTCATTGCCGATGAAGAGGTTGGTGAGAGCATCCCAAGCTTCCTTGGCGGAGGAGATGTTGCGGACGAACGCCTTGTCCTTCTCGGTGAGAGACATGTGAATGAGATGCAAGGCGGAGGCATTGAGCTGCTTGTCGATTTGCTCCCAAGGTAGCAAGTTGGTCAAGTCCTTGGAAGTTGGATGAAAACCCTGCTCAATGATCCTCCAAAGCTCAATAGACACAAAGTTTATGTGAGAGCGCATGTTATCTTGCCAATTGGCAAAGCTAGAAGCATCAAGTGGTGGCGGTGGGCCGCATGAGGCAAGGTGTGGCATTTGAAGGTGCCTTCCGGAGACATAGCTTGTAGGATGTGGAACCTCCGTGCTATGTCCCCGAGAGGTGTCATCTTTCTTGGGGGGATCCTCGTTGTTCTCATTCCCATCCTTCTCCGGATCTTCATCGTTTAAGGATGGCTTATCCTTACCCGAGGTGTCAACTGGAGTTGGTGGAGTGGTACTTGATGTTCCACTAGTGAGAGCATCAAGTTGAGATTTTTGGCTTTCCATGGCTGCCATCATAGCATCCATGCGAGTCATTATGTTATTAAGATACCCCTTAGTAGCAGGTTCCTCATCGCCCATGATCTCTTAGGCGGTTAAGCCCAATCAAAGAGCACTAGGCTCTGATACCAATTGAAAAGGATCACACGGGCGACTAGAGGGGGGTGAATAGGCGCTACACAAAATTTTTATCTTTTTCAATTTATGGCTTGACACAAAGTAAATTCTCTAGATGTGCAACTAGGTGAATTTCCTAAGTGGCAAGCAAGCAAGTGAACAAGTAAACAAGTAAGCAAGTAAGCGAGTTCGGATAAGAAATAACCGAGGAGCGGAGACCGGAGACACAAGGATGTATTCCCGTAGTTCCTTCCTTTTGAGGGGAAGTACGTCTACGTTGGAGAGGTGTGGTGACACGGAGTCGACCAACGCCACGGAGGCTCACCTTGTTCTCCGGTGAGCAAGCCACGGAGGCTAGCTCGTTCCACTAAGCGGTGGTATTGGGGGAACTCACCGAATCCCTTACACGGAGATTGGAGCACACATCCACAACTGAATTGGAGGCTCCCAAGAAAGCCACGGAGGCTAGAATCCACAAAGACTAGAGAAATCTCGAATCAAACCACCTAGTGTTTCCAAAGAACCACTAGGAACAAATCCCTCAAGCAAAAGGAGGGGAAAAAGAAATTCCTTCGGTGGAGATGTAGATCGGGACCTCCTCCTTCGATCCTCCAAAGATCTAAGACTTTGGGTGGTTGAGGGTGGAGATCTTGCAGTGAGGTTGGCTCCAAATAGTGTCTTGTTCTTGATGAGGACGAGCAAGCTGGGGAGGAAGAGAGGAAGGGGTATAAATACCCCTTCCCGAAATGTATCCGTTGCAGCCGCCAGGGGCCGGATTATCTGGCCCAAACTTGCACCGGATAATCCGGCGGCCGGATATTCCGGCCCACTTCTGGAATAATCCGGCCGAAATATCCGGCCAGGAAACTGGGTGACGCGCATATGCTCTTCTTCTGGTCCTTAGTCGTTTCACGGGGGGGCGGATTATCCGGCCCAGATCTGGAATAATCCGGCCCAAATATCCGCCCCAGATCTGGGTGACGCGCATCTGAGTTTCTTCTGGTCCTTAGTCGTTTTCCAGGGGGGGCAGATTATCCGGCCCAGTTTTGGAAAAATCCAGCCGGAAAATCTGGCCAACTTTCTGCACAAAAACACTGGTAAAATGTCCAAGTGTTGTCAACTAACACACAAAACTAGGGAGGCTAGAAAATGCCCTAACATCCTCCTACTGTGCTTTGGGTCTCTGTGCCTCTCTATGCTGGATTCTGATGAGTTGGTATATTCACTCCAATATCCTTCACTTGGTGTGATGTTGTACTCTGGACTTCTCATAATCATCTCTCTTTCCTGCCTGAGCTTTTTCCTTCGCTGGTGCAGCGCATATTGGTACCCCATTAAAACTTCTCTTCTTGAATCTGTGGGTACATCAGTCTCATGGTTGACAGTTGTCATGATCATTCTCCATTCTCCAGCCAAAACATGTACTTTCTCCTTCTCTTTATTGCTATTGCTCCTTATTTTGTCGACTTGCATGTCGACCTCCTTATTGCCAAGGTGATTGTTTTCTTCTTCTGCTGCTTCAGTGATGATTACGCATAACTGGTGCACGCTCCTGGAGGCGCTGCTGCTTCTGCTGGCTGTATCTCTTGATTTGTCTACTGTTTCTTCAACAATGATTTCTTGCTCGATTTCTTCGGGTTCCTCTAATTTTACCAGCAGATTTTCTGTTGCCGCTAAGCTGACTAGCGAGTTTACCTCGCTAGAAGAGCCTACAGATGATCCCGATGCTGTCGTCCTCTCTGCCTGGCCCGCCGACGGAATTGGTTTCGTTAGATCCGAAAGGCGAGTTGAACCCGAAGGTCCGATGTAGAAGCTTAGACTTCCGAACGTCAATTCCTTTTCTTGACTTCCGTCGAATTCATGATTCCAACGTCCAGAGTCCCCACGGTCGGCGCCAATTGACAAGGGGTTAACTCGACAAATGTCCTAGATGAAGGACTTATGATCGGGGAGATAGGGCGTCAGATGAACTCGAAGGTAAAATTAGTCAAACAAGGTGGCTATGAAAGTAAACGTGGGTGTGAAACCTGGCTTGCTTTTAATCTGGGCTACACCGTCCCCTTCTGGCCCCTATATATAGGTGGTCAGGTCTCGAGGATCGGGTAGGGTCCGATACAGATTACAATATCGTCATACGGTAAGAACTCGTATTTCGACTAGTATTACAATTGGGCCTAGCTTAACGGGCCTCAGGGGTACTCAACTAACGGGCTCTATTATCTATACCCTTGTCACCAACCAAAGCTAGGGATTGTTTCTTTTGTTGCTCGGGCACCCCTTTCTATCGAAGGATCCTTTCCTTATGTTGCACGAACATGGTGGGATCTACCCTCTTGGGACGCTCTCAGCTCTTGATGTGTGTGAGTTTGAGGAAGAGGATATACCGAAGCATAAACCAGGCTCAAAGCGATCTTAGCCTTCATGTGTTTATAAGTTCGGGAGCGGGGCTTGATGTGTTTAAGTTTGAGGGAGAGGGATCCAAGCACAAAACAAATACAAAACGATCTTAGCCTTTATGCATTTAAGTATAAAAAAGGGTGTACCGAAGCAGAAAGGGTGCATGGAAGCAGAAACCACATATGCTTTGAGTCGGCCTCCCAAACCAGATTAGATCACAAGTAGGCGTGGTGACGGGCATCAACGAAATGCACGCATTGTATACACTAGTCAAGACCGCAAGGTGTTTGTACAAGAGATTGTACAGCTTTTTTGCTTACTATTACATCGATACTGATTTTTCTTCTGCTAATGACGAACTCGTACAGCTCAGCTTCATACTACAGGTCATCAGGAACTGATGGCTAGGCGAAATGACACTGTAACTCACTAACTGCTGTGTATGCTGCTATTAGCTACATATGACAAAAACCCTGTCATCTTGTAAGTTTCTTTCATCTATAAAGGATGCTTTTATTGTCTCAAAACGCCGCATCATGTAAATTAACTATGATTGACTGATTGATTCTTCAGGCGTCATCATTTGCATAATTGCATTGCACTTCATCAGGAGATGATAGACGATCATCTTCTCTTCACATGTTGCTTGAGATCCATGCCGGTAAGCACCCTAGAAAACAGAGATCAACGGTTATGCAATGTGCAATTTCCAGAGTACTCAGTGCAGCAATATGAGTATGTTCTGGTGAAAGACATGGCCAAGTACTAGAGGAACTCACATTTGGCTGGGAAACTGAAGCAGAGGGATGGCGCAGGAGCTGCCTGCTGCGGCTCGGCCACGAGGATGTAGAACAGGCCCATGACGCCGGTGTGCTGCCGGTCACTGCTGTAGTTGGACACGACCGTCAGCACCTCGCTGTCGCTGACCTTGATGGATCCTGGCTTGGGGTAGCATGTTGACATGCCGACAATATAGTTCGCCTCGTTCCCTGCCTCCTTCCCTGTGCCATAAGTTGGAAGCGATTCGCACAGAAGGCGTCCATCCTGTAAGTCGAATGTACCTCACAAGTTAGGCTTCCTTTACCAAGAACATGGGGTGATGTTACCATTTACTCCCTCCAATCAGAAAAGAGTATCAGGTGATTTGGTACAACTTAGTACAAAGTTTATATTAAGTCACCGACACTTCTTTCTGATCGGATGGAGCAGAAATCATATATAGAAGGTCCCATATAAAAATTCTGAGGTTTCAGTCTGTGCACAAGCGCAACATGTAAGAGATTAGGGTACAGTCAATTACCTGGCCATACAAAGAAGAACCGCTTCCGCCAGAGTGCTGGTGTGCAACACCGAACACGATATCTCCTCCACGCGGTAACACAGCTTTAGAAGTCTTAACATGAGTACAATCATTGTTTGCTCGGTTTACCGAGCTGCATTCCTCGACTTGGTACTCAACCTGTACAATCAAGAGCTTCAATCACGAACTAGTTTACAACTAAATAGTTCAGGGTTGTGCATCTGAAGTAATACGGGAGTTCTCAAAATCTGAAACAAGTGCAGTTATGTGAAGTTGTATTTGCATACCTTGCAAGAACTTTTAGCAGTTCCATCGAGCAGAGCGGTGTCAGTAACGTCAAATATGTAAATCTTGACAGGCACCACCGCATCAGTCCAGTCGAGCCACGTCACCTTGTACTGCAAGAACAGCTTCCGCACCTCGCCATTGAACCCTTCTTTGACCTGACACTGGGTCTGATCATAGCAGCAATATAACCCACCAGTGTAGTTCTTTGGGATTGTGCGCCCATACTCATCGATTGTAACATTGTAGAAGGCACATTTGCACTCAGTGCATCCAGGCTTATCGGTCACGCCCCTCGTGTCGATGGCATGAATATTGAGCAACCATTTCTCCTCATAACCTTCAGGGGCCTTCTCCGGGTTTCCGGTCTCTATTCCATAAGGATCAGGGACCCATGTGGCGGTATGGCGAGTCTCCGAACCAAGGCCGAAGTACTGGCCTAGTGTGGTCTTGCACACTCCATCATTCCTTTTAAGCACCCCCTTTGGAAGCTTTTGTGTATCTGCAGAGCTGTGACTGTTCTTCAAAGCATAGTATGGTTCTGCAACCCAGTGATGCAGGTAAGTCTCGTGGAGCGGAACAGGGACGCCATTCTCATCGACAACCTCTGCATCAAAGCTCTTGATGGCAACGTGGCCTTGCGGAAAGTCGATGTCAGCGTAGTACTTGTTTGAGACTGACCCAGGGCCCAATAAGATGGGCGGAGAACGGAACGTCTTTGATTTCAGTAGATGACCTCTCACATTGAGGGCTTCAGAGGGTAGGGGAGCAATAGCAGATAAGAGAGAAATGAGCAGCACAAGAAACACGGTCATTTTCATCTTGTTGCCAGCTGCAAAAGTGGACCATCCATCAGATATAATTGCCCAAAAAAGAAGCTAAACAACATTTTTAAAATATTTTAGTAATATTTGATTGAAAAAGGCGTTTTATAGCAAGTAACTATGAATCAGAAAACCTTCAGTTTACACTTGATAGAACTATTTTGTAGTTATACACTTCATTTCTTGTAGTAATATCTCCTGAAGTGACTACACAATAATATAAGCTTATGTTCCTTCTCAAACTGATTCAAGCCAACCATTAGTAGTCAGACGGTCAGAGCTGAAAAGTAATTATTTTACGTGGAGTACGAAAGGCTGAAATCTCCAAGGTATATTCCATTGAATAGCAAGAAAGCACAACTGAAACGTTTACTAAGCAAGCACATCTGTGCTTGATCAACTTGACAATACAAAATCCAAACCCTTAAACAAGACAACCATAACAGACGACAATTACATCGACTTCGTGGTACTTTCCCCGATGTCAATCCAGTCAATAAAGAAGGTGGCATGTTTCATAGGTTAGCTAAATAAATTAGTAAGCATCAGGATGACTTGTTGGCCACACATAGGTCATCACTAAACTGGGGAACTAAGCTAAGATATGGTCAAGCACTCGACTTGAGCCTTTTCAGCCATTAAATAATAAGATAATAAAGGGAAGAGATTTTGTGCACATGGGCACCAGTGCTCCCTTCACTTTTAATTTTTTGAAAATATTAAAACCTCATATTTTTATGTATTTTAAAATTATGACATTGAATATGTAAATAGATATGCACATGAGGAGTGTAATAAAAAAATTGCGTTAAAAAATACCTTATATTTTGTGAAATACAAAAAAGACAAATTTCTAACTGTAAATAGTAGGACACAAGTACGTCATTTTATCAGTTTACTTTCAGAAAATCTATCTTTTTTGTATTTCCTAAAATATAAAGTATTTTTTAACGGAACTTTTTTGTGTACACTCCTCGTGTTTAAATCTATCTACATATTTAATCACATAATTTTTTAAGACAAAAAAGTGTGAGATTTTGAAAAATTTCAAAAAATTAAAAGTGATGGGAACACTGGTGCTCATGTGCACAAAACATTTTCCGGATAATAAAAAGGATAAGGAGGAGGTGAAGGCTAAATAAAGCCAGTGGGCGCAGCGAGCCCCAAATCTGGAACCCGACACAAAAGAAGATAAGCTAGGAGGGGGGTGAAGGCTCAGTAAACACCACAACAAGAATTCTAAAACGGAGGGAGTAGGCACTACTGAGTAGTGAGTACTGACCCATATGCGTGGATCGGAAATACAATACTAACAAGAAACGAATACAAGAGCAGAAAAAGGATACCGCACGAGGAGCTAACGACGAAATCTTCTCTCTACCGGCGGACTGAATGAAGGAGAGATATATCACAGCAAAGCAATCGATCAAAATACAGACTGCAAATCAGAGAGAGGACTATGTAGCCCGATCACCGCTATCCTAACGGCTGATGGGCCGTGAGCGCGTGAGCGCGCATGAACTAGGGCACGGGAAGGGGAGCAGAGGTAGAAGGAGGTGGAAGAGGAGGAGGAGGAGGAGGAAGACGACGAGTACCTGAACCGCTGGACGAACGGGCTGGAGGCGGAGGAGGAGAGGAGCCGTGGGAGTACAGTTCGCGTGGCCGTTTTTATAGGGTGTGGCGTGAGAACACGTGGCGGCGGGTGCTTACGGCAGTGCTTGCGTTTCTGCTGCGTGGACAGCATGGTATTATATGGGGAGTGATCTGAACGCGGCCGAGACCGTTCTCACACGGCTGTTCTTTTCTAGAAGGGCGGCGAGGCTATGGCAAGTTGGACTGCGCTGGAGGGATGTTTTCTTGGGCAGGGGTTCTCCCATCCCAACTTTGTGTTCATTTTGGAAATGATATTTGTTCAAATTTTAAATTTTTCACTACGGAAGTGCGCGTTCTAAATCTTGTGCCGAGGTAAGGTATGGAGAAATTGAATCAAATCAAGACGGGAGACTCGCATCCGGTGTGAACCGGATTGTTGTCCGATGCTTTGCCTTGTAGTGGCAATGCCAAGGTTGTAATTTCTATGTTTTGTTCCAAAGACCTTATATTTTTTGATATGGTATTAGATTCAAGAGGTTTAAGTATAGGATCTGGCCAACGCATTGTTAAATCCAAATAAAATAGTTGTGGTCTTTTATCGATCCCATGTGTTAAGGTCATATCAAGTCTTGATGGGAGACATTTCAAGAAAAAAGTACTGACGTAAAGAGGTAGTGTTGAAATATATTACCAGCTCTTATCTATTGGCTCGGACTATCGACTCATCCGGTGAATGGAGGTGCGCATCAATTCAATACTAATCTATTGGGATGAATCTCGGTAAGGTGATAGCATAGATGGCAAGTTCAACCACGCTGATGCAATTTTAGATTGTATTGAGTTTTTGTGTTGCTTGTATCTCCATTTAGTTTACTCGGTATAAATGCATAGTATGTTATGTAAGCGCAATAAACCGGTATAGAGGGAGTAGTTACGTTAATCAATTAACTCTCTCAATTACAATTTATTAAAATGATACGTAGTTTAAGAAAAAATCATAAATTTTAATTTTGTTGACCAAATTTATGGTCATTTTTTTCTTAAAATACTCCCTCCGTTTCAAAATATAAGATGTTTTAGCTTTGTGAAGCAAATGTATTTAAACGTCTTTTAGTGTGTAGGTTCACTCGAATACACACACTAAAACATGTCTAGATACATTTGCTTCATAAATCTAAAACATCTTATATTTTGAAACGGAGGGAGTACATTTTAAAAACCAGAATGGAGGGAGTTGTTGGAGAATTTATACAAAGAGCATGTGGATAGATTTAATAGGACACTCCATTATTAACAACCAACACATAAAATTCAAATCTAAAAAAAAAACACAGAAAATTCATGATGACAGGAGAGCACACAACCAACCTTAACCAAAGATGGGCAATGGGTAGTAATATCATAATTCGTGCACTCTATTCTTTGTGTACACGTGCTAAAATGGAGCACGAATGCATCGCATGGGACTCGTGGAAAAATAAAAAATATGGGGATTTCGTGTTGACAGTGGGATTTGAACCCACGCCCTTTCGGACCAGAACCTTAATCTGGCGCCTTAGACCAACTCGGCCATATCAACGTCCCATGTACAAAATCTACCGACAATGAATCTAAACGTAACTGATCTACGGCGCGGTAGCCCAGCTTCCCATTCCCATTATGGCCATTCATTTCGATTCACTTGGACAAATGGAAAAGCTGGTGGTGCTCGTCTTCTATCCATTCCCGGACAGGTAGTGCACTTCTTTGACTCTCCAACCTCCGCGCAGCGACAATATCACACGTCCAAGTTCTGACGTCTCCATCCTCCAGCGATTGCCGACGTGCTTGGCTGCTAGTACCACGGAGGTATTGTCGATATCTCAGTTCAGCCCGGCTGTTTCCACCTCCCCACTGAAATACTCCTCGCATCCTTTTGCCACGTTTTGCCACACAACCCCTCACAGTTATCTACAGTAGAGCCTACTTCCATTGTCATGTGAAAAATAAAAAACATATACATATATTACACTTACGTATAACTCACCCGAACAGTAGTTCTAAGGTCTCCAAGACAGTAAAAAAGAAATCTAGACAGATGAAAAAAAATAGATGTAGATAGCCAAAATAATCGGCGACCGCCTTATCGTCCAGCATTAGATTGTACGCAGTAGAAATGAAATGTGCCCCGATGTACAATGCCAGGGCAGGCATGTGGGTAAAGGAGGTTATCTCCCGGACATGAGGTTGACCAGGCCCGGGTTCTCGTAGAGGGCGTTCATGTCCCAGAACTCGCTCGTGGAAGAGAGCGTCATCAGCGCGACGACCACGGATCTCATCGTGGGCCTCTGCTTGGGGTCCTCCTGCGTGCACGCGTTCGCGAGGTGCGTCATCTGCAAGCATAAGGGCAACAGATGTTTTATCCTGGAGGGGAAGCAAGGTATGCGATGGAATTGCTCTGACTGAGCATGTTTCTCTAACCTTGAGAATGTTGTCGATGGAGTAATCGTCTCCCAGCTTCGGATCGATCAGCTTCCGGAGGCCTTCCTTTGGATCCGGTGCGTTGAGAGCCTCCTCAAACTACAGGTTTCAGTATGATAAGTCATCAAACAGGCAAGAAGGAACTTCACCATGGACCCAGAGCATGTATGCGGCTTCGAAAGCATAAGTGGCCAATAACAAAGATGCTTGACTATCTATGACTTAGCACCAGGAAGTCTAAATAATAGGACTTTGACCTTGTCATCTGTTAGTTTTAAAATAGATGATGAGGAAAAGGGAAGTTGTTAGATATTGGTTCTAGAGTTATACTCTTGAATGTGTGCTTAACATTTGTTGTCTTGTTCATGCTACCCTTTTATAGAGTCCCTGTTGGGTTAATAATAAATTTAATTTTTTTAGGAAAAGAATGTTGTGGCAGGAAGAGAAGGGGCTAGAAAGTATCACCTAGTGAACTGGGATACAGTTTGTACTCCCAAGGATTTAGGTGGGCTATGTGTTCTGAATTTAGACTTGATGAATACCAGTCTTTTGAATAAACGGTTGTGGATATTAGAATATGAAGATGGAGCTTGGCAGGATTTATCTTCAGAAGGAAACCTTGACCTAAGCTTCTAATAAACCTGGCGTGTCAATTCTGGGAAGGTTTGATGAAAGTGAAACCCATTTTCTACAGATTCTATGACAGGGTCTTGATATCTGGTAATAAAACTAGGTTTTGGGAAAATGTGTGGCACAAAAAAAATCGTTGGCATATTTGTTCCCTAGATTCTATGCCGCGTCTTTCAATAAGAACGTTACTGTAGACAGAGTGGTACACTCATATGGAGCATGCCTAATCTTTAGAAGATGATTGTGTGTGTGTGTGTGTGTGGTGGGGGGGGGGGGGGGGGGGCATACTGGTGTAAGCTACTGGAAATTAACCATAGTGTGAATTTAAGGCATGGGGATGATAGGGTAACTTGAAAGCTCAGCCAAAAAGGATTTACTGTCAAATCCTTATACAGGGCTTTGCAAACCAAGGCACCTGTGGAAGTTTTCAAGCATCTGTGCTGCTTGAAGCTCTCTGCCAAAATAGAAGTTTTCTTGTGGTGTTTGATGTGGGGGGGTGTATGCTGTGAACTAGCTCTAACAGGTGTACTAATGTACTAAGCAATGTGAGCCATCAGATGGGGAATCGAGTATCACGATTGAAGCAGGCGGGCGCCATGTAAAGCAGGTGGAAAACTTACACGAAGGCCCTCCTTTTCCTGTAGACCTCAGCCTGGCCTGCAGTCCCAATCTCTAGTTCCCGACATGAGACGTCAAACTGTGGCACCGCCCTCATCTCCAACGGTGACAGCTGCCCAGCATCCCCACATCCATATTGAGGCAAATCGTGGCTGAGGCGACTGTAATGGGGCTGTAACGGTGGCTGCCAGTGCTCGTTTTTCTGTCCTCATATTATCAACTGCTAGCTCATATACTTCTAATTTTTCTGAGATCTGTTTGGCAATAAAACTTATCTAAGATCTGGCAAAAATTTCTATCAAATTTCAGATACACGTACGTGGTCAAACGGAAACAAGAATCATTACATTCTGTTCCTTGCCAAGCCAAGAGAGGAAAAACCAAATCGTGATTGAGGATAGGAAAAATTAAATCGTGATTGAAGCCATCCAAAAAAATCGTGAAATTGCAAAATTGTTTAAAAACGCAACGAGAGGACCAGGGAGAAGATCCGCATCAGATTTTCAGAATCGATATGGAAAGAAGGTAGCAGCAGCGTCGTCTGGCCGCCGGCACTGTCGCCAATGGGAGGACCAGGTCTTGGTACCTTCATGTGGGGATTCTGGCTGTGAAGAAGAACGAGAATAAGGGGGTTTTCGTAAAGTTAGCGGGTCGATCCTTCCGCCTAAATCTGGATGCTTGGTAAAGAATTGGACGATCAGCAGGCCGCTTAGTCTATTAGTACACTCGTTGGGTCTAGTACACAGCATATGCCCCCTATTATTCAGACCTTCTAGAACTAACTGATGTCATCAGAACTAACCGAGCAGATTGATACAGGGAACAGGTACCTAGAAGCTTTTATGAATCACCAAGAGCAGAAAGTAACTAGTTAGCTGAGCAGCACAATTACCAGATAAACCAATCCCTTTGAATCAGTAGCAGATTCAGTTGATCGGACAATAGCATCTTTGGCTGAAATAAGTTCGTACAGGACAACACCAAAGGCATAGACATCCACCTTAGGAGAAACATCACCGTATCGTGCATATCTGCAAACACCATTTTCCATCAATGTCAATATTCATCACAAACAAGGGGATACTCACAAAGTCACAGTTAGCATGATAACAAGTAAATGTTGAGGACACATACTCTGGAGGCATGTAACCGAATGTACCAACAACACGTGTTTGCAAAGATGTACCACCAACTTCTGTAAGTTTTGTGAGACCAAAATCTGCAACCTGGAAGAGACACACAATTGTTACATGAAGGATCGATAAAACAAGTATAAAGAACATGAATTCTCACTGAATCATTCCTACCTTTGCACGGGTGTTCTTGTCTATCAAGATGTTTGCAGATTTGATGTCACGATGTATGTAGACTGGAACGGTATGCTCATGAATGTACTCAAGGCCTCTTGCTGAATCTAGTGCAATCTGAACTCTTTCAGTCCAAGACAGAGGCTCATAACCTATACAAATGCGCCCCAGAGATTAATTTAACAGAAGCAACAGAAAAAGGATAGCCAGTATTTTGAGAGGGAAGCAACAGAAAAGGCACAGCCAGTACTTTGAGAGGCAGAACATTACCAGTTCCACGCAAATGCTGACTTAAGTTGCCATTCTCGATAAATTCATAGACAAGGAACAAAGAACCCTCCGTGCAATAACCAATCAAACGCACCTACATGCAATCGAACATTGAAAAGGCGCTGAATTTAAATTAATCTGACCAAAGATTAGTGGGAAAATACGGCATTATCCCTATGTTTAAAATCCATATCTAATCCCATAAAAACAGTATTATTTAGGTGGACAAGCAGAAGAATCACGGACCAGATTCAGATGATGAACATGTGTCAAAACCTTTAACTCAGCAAGGAACTCTTGAGTAGCCTGCATGTCCATCTTTTTTATGGCAGCTTTCTGGACAATGGACAATACAAGAAACACAAAGCAAGTCATTTCAAATGAAGAACATATCAGGATGTTGCATGATCACAATGCAAGCATCAGAGAGTTATGTTCTTATACTAATGTTCAAGCCCCTAATTAGTTACATCTTTGGGCCATGTGGGTTTCTGAAATGAAAATAAAAAACTATATTGAACTAACCTCGCCTCTAAGCTCAGCATAATAAACAGCACCAAAACCACCTTGTCCGATTTTATGAATCAAGTTAAAGCCTTCTGTGGCATTAAAGAGTTCTTCGTATGAGAACTCCACTGATCTGTCAACTGTAATGCCAGCAGCTGATGAAGCTCCATCACCTTGAGCGGTCGACGGTGTCACTTTTTGCATAGATAATGTACTGGCTGGAACAAGATGAACAGCAGCTCAGAAATAGTAGAAGCCACATTCTGTAACATTTGTAAAGGACTGTTCAGGGAAGCACAAAAAAGTGAAAATTGGAAGCATGATTCAAGGTTCTCTAACTTTCTCTATTCTCCAAAAGTACACTTATAGGTCTCTAAAAAGGCTCATTGGTTAGACTTAAAGTCCCTCAAACTAGTACTCATAACCCTATCAGACCCTATTTACTCCACAATATTTCAAAGTTCATCAAGATCAAAACAGTTGCTCACAGGATAGACAAGCATTACTTCAAATCATTCTGATCCTTGTAGCAAAACATTGTTGAGATGAACAATGGAAATAAAGGGTTTTTATCATTTTTGCCACTATGACCAACCTCATACTCAAAAATGCCACTTGACTGATTAAAACCTCAAAAACGCCACTGCTCCGTTAGTCACGCAATCAGTTTTGCAACTCCGGCTAGTACACTGTTAATTGCATTTAAAAAGTCCATATTACCCCTCGTCTCTGAAAACGTTGGGCAATCAATTAGGAGACGCCGACAGCATGGCCCTACATACACATGAAGTTGGACCGTGCGGTTAACCAAATCGCCCCGAAAAATCCTATTTTTCCGTCGTTCTCGATCCCTAGCGAAATCGTGCTCCGCCTATCCTCTGTTCCCTCGATCAGCCACTCCAAATCCGCTCATGGTTTGAGGTACCCGTACCATCGATGGAGAGCAGCAGCGGCGGCTCGGGGGAACCTGCGGCGATGAAAATCACCAGATTCTACAAATGTTGATGCTTCTGCAAGTGGATCAGCTCCCCTTGATAGCCCAGCAAAGAATACCCGAAGCAAGGCAAGAAGTGCACAAGATAGCCCAGCAAAGAACACTCGTAACAAGAAGAAATTGTGCCTCTGAGTTGTTGTTACATTTACATTTGGTTATGTGAACCTGTAGTACGACAAACGTATTTAATTGGGATATTTGAACTTGTAGTGTGTTGCAAGGTGTGATCATCTATCATGTCAACCACAAAGATGTTACGTGAAAATTATTTTCTACATGTTGTCTAAAACCTATAGTGTACGTGTTGAATTATGTGAATGTCCAGATTACTGTCCAAACTGAGTTATTTTAGCACATATCATGCCAAGTTTCAGTATACATCATGTCAAAATTCGATGTTTCTTCTGTTCACCAGCTGCCAGACGTAATGAAGTGGCTCCATGGCAAAAATGATCACAGACTAACGGTGCAGAGATAACAGAGTTGCAAAACTGATTGCGTGACTAACGGAGCAGTGGTATTTTTGAGGTTTTGATCGGTCAAGTGGCGTTTTTGAGTATGAGGTTGGTCATAGTGGCAAGAATGATAAAAACCCAATAAATTATCTTGCAGTACTGAAATTAGGGCATGAAAATGTTTTTTTACAGAAGAGCTTTACACCAATAACTATCTGTTCCAGGGTCAGAGATGTAGACAGAGATTCATAAAAAAAACCTAACCGTTACCTAGCCCGGTAGACCCTTCAGAAGATGGAAGCAGCACACCCTGTTTTGCCTTTCTTCGTCTATAAAACATGAATAACAAGACAGCCAGGACTAGTGCAACTATACCACCCACAACACCTCCTGCTATTGCTCCCGCCGAGGCTCCTTTTCCTGGTCCGAAGAATTGAACATGAATAAACATCATAGTTCAAATCAACGACATGAAGTCTTTCTTCCCAAAAAGCCTTAATGTCAAGCAATAATTATCTCGTAAAAGGGCAGAGGCTGCCTCTACTGCACAAGATGAGGATACTTATCAGTACATTTGCACGAGAATAGACATAAAATGGCCAAAAGCAGTGCAATTCAACTGGATAAGACTACAAGTTAATATAACAACTCTTACCCTGATGATTTCAGAGGAAGGTAACTTCCATTGGGATCTGGAAAAGCAAACAAGCAGAGTAAAATATTTTAGGAAGATGTGATCAATAGTTCTACACAACATATGATTGATGGCATCTGTTTTCTTCAGGAAAACATATGCATCCAATTGAGTTAAGAAGCCACCTATCACCACCACTTGGAAAAAAAATTCAAGATAGTTTGGCAATATCAATCAACTAGTGGCAACAAATGGCATATGCAGGAAGAAATATGTTTGGTCAGCGCCTAAGTAGAGTTCAATCAGCACATTGGCTACTCAGAGACACAGTAACATAGCTGAATTTATTTCTAGAATACAGCATAGCTGAAACTTGATCAATTGCTAATCGAAAACAGTTTCTGGCACCCAGTATAAAACCAACCTCATGACCAATTTCGCACAACAATACCGCACTTCTCTAGAGCAATTAATCCCCAATACTCTTCCATTTCCAACAGTTCAATTCGAATAGCGGGAGTGTAAAGGGGAGTCTGACCTTTGACAGGGATGTACACGATGCCGCTCCCGGTGACCCCGTCCATCCCGGGGTTATACTTCCTGATGAGGTCCATCTGCGAGTCGAAGCCATAGCTGGCCGCGACGGAGGCGAGCGTCTCGCTGCCGCTGAGCGGGTACGTGAGGAAGAGGCCGTAGGCGTCCGACACGGCCCGGTCGCCGCAGGAGCAGTTGACGGTGACGTTGACGGTGGCGACGTCGGGGATGTTGTTGGGCGGGTAGGTGTTGGTGGCCTGCAGCCAGGCGACGGTGGTGAGGTTGTTGTACTGGTCGGCGATGCTGGTGTAGGTATCGCCCGTGTCGACGTGGTGGGCGAAGGAGCCGGCGAGGTAGGTGGCGGCCGGGTCGGAGGGGAGGGAGAGGCACTGGCAGGCGAAGGAGACGTTGATGCGGTCCCCGACCTGGACGAAGTCGAGGTTGGGACGCCCCGGGTTGTAGGGCTGGAGCAGGCGGTAGTTGTCGCCGAGGCCGAAGAGCTGGCCGATGTAGGTGACGTTCTGGTCCGCCGCGACGAGGTAGGAGCCCAGCGCGAGGCCGCAGCCCTCGCTGCAGGCGGCGGCGGCCGGGCTGGAGGAGCTCGCGGCTAGGAGGAGGAGGAGCAGCAGGAGCGGAGGAGGAGGTCCCATGGCGGCTCGGCGCGGAACCCTAGCTAGGGGCGGGAGCTGCTTGGTGGTGTTGCCATTCGAGAGGCGGAGGGGGGATGGAGGAAGAAGAAGACGAAGACGCGTCGGGAGTTTGACTCGCGGGCGCTCGGCGGTTGCGGGGAGGCATCTCCACGAGAGTATGACAGGTGGGGCCCAGTGGGAGTGGTCGTATATCGGCGGCTGCCGTGCTGCAGAGAAAATGACAAAAAGCTACCACAATTGGGCAACGGTGTCATATAACTACCAAACAGGTTACGCGGGACACATAACTACCACTATTAAGGCTTTTTTTTTTTTGAAACAATACCATGATATATTATAGCAATGAACGGTACATAGTACAGATATATAAGCTGTCTCCAGCGATTACAAAATAAAGTCTAAGAAAAAACGAGCTAATCTTCGAGGCCTTCAAACTCTTCTTCTTCCATGACACAATCTTGTATTTTTCTGAAGCCAGCCAAAAGATAATAGCACAGATACCAAACCATAAACCTGCAAATACCAATAGTGGTTCTCCCTTTTTTTTAATTTGAGCCGCAGTGCCAAGGCTACGTGCACGCACGCAACCATTAAAGCAATCATACCACATCGGCAAGAGTACCAACACCAGTATTCCAGGGAAGAGAAACCGAACAGCCTTGTCAACATCGCTGGAAAGCCGAGCATACGAATCACCATTGTCGAAGACGTAGCAGTCGGGACAAATATTGCGAGGATAACCCTCCTCGCGGCAACCAGGAGAAACAATCCAAAACCGATCTGGCGAAGCAAGATCTTGAAGACCGTACCTAAAAAACTGTAATCTTACAGCCCCACCATTGACGCCGGGAAGAAGATCTCGTCGCCGAACGAAGAGCTGAAGGTCACTTATTATGAACGATGACATCTCCATTGACGTAGAAGAAAACGAAGATGGCTACCAAAATACTAACCTAATCTTTGGAAAATACTACTTTTATTGAAATCTCCATCCATAGATCGGGTTCCCCACCCCTCCTGACACCGGCGAGGCCGGCCGGAGGAGAGGGAACCGATCTATGGAGGAGGCGAAACTTTGAGGCGGCGGCTAGGTCAAAGTGGCGGCGGCTGGGAAAAGAACGATGTTACCACTATTAAGGCTAGTTTGTGACATATAGCACTGATTTTTTGTTTTAGTCAAGTTAACAGGTTTTTTGACCGCTTGGGCCCACCTGCCGGGTCTACGTGGCGAGTGAAAACGTAACAAGCACTTTCATTTTACAAAAAGAACCCTAAAAAATAGTATCTTCTAATTTTGTATCCCTAAAATATTAAAAAAAGAGCTCTGCGTCCTTCGCCGCTGTCTCTGGCCAGGTCAACGCCGAAGGCGTGGTCGTCCGCCGGCGCAGCAATCGTCGTGCCCCGGCACCTCCGCTAGGCCGGCCGGAGGTGCGGCGGTCGAGCTCCTGCCATGCTCCCGTTCTTGAGGCCGAACTGCCTCTGGCCGGGCGTGACCTGTGGCGCCTCCGGCGAGGTCGTGCCCTCAATGTCTCCTCCCCCCCGGGCCGCCGCCTCTCGGGCGCGCTCTCCCCGTCGGTCGCGGCGCTGTAGGGCCTCTGCGTGCTCGCGCTCCCCTCCCACGCCCTCTCCGGCCCGCTCCCCGCCGCGATCTGGAAGCTGCGCTGCCTCCTCACGCTCGACCTCTCCGGCAACCGCCCCCAGGGCGAGATCCCCCCGTCGCTCCTTGGCCTGCGCCGCCTCTCGCTCGCCTCCAACCGCCTGGGTGGCGCCATCCCCGACGAGCTGGAAACCTCGTCGTCGGTAGCATCCCCGACGAGCGGGATATCGGGGGCAGCGGCGCGGAGACCGAGCCGGGGCAGCGTTGCCGGAGGCTGGGGCGGGGCAGCGGCGCCGGAAACTGGGACGTGGCGGTGGCGCCGGATTCCGGGGTGGCACCCAGGCGACGGAGGTAGGAGGCGGCGCGGGGGCACTGCGTGGCGGCGGCTGTGATAGGAGTTGGGAATTTCTTCACTTACTGTTTTTTTAAGTAAGGGAGAGAGGACCAATGTGGGGGAAGAAAATAAAATTGTGGGGTTTTTTTGTAAAAATAAATCGGTGGTTAAGTTTTCAGTTGCCACGTCGACCTGACAGGTGGGTCCAAGCGGTCAGAATATGGTTTAAGCGCCGAATTGGTGCTATATGTCACAAACTAGCCTCAATAGTGGTAGTTATGTGTCCCGCGTAACCTGTTTGGTAGTTATATGACACCGTTGCCCTAATTGTGGTAGTTTTTTGTCATTTTCTCTGTGCTGCAGTCAAAGGAAGAGTACAACAAATTCTGGAGGCCCCGTTTAGGCACGGGAGGGTGTCCCATTCGGGAAGAAATGTCATGCCGCGCCTACTTACTGGACTAGTAATCGCGAGATTAGTCGCAGCATCACACTCCTCTCAAATAAAATTTGTCGGACTTTCGATGCATTTATAGATAATATTTATATAAGCTTGAGCCAATACCGCACCATATAACTCAACCTGCTAGACCTAAGCGACGGTGGGGATATGTACGCCAACCGCCCTTGTTGACGCCTAAGATCGAGCCTCGGTTCAAATCATATCGAAGGGACTAGCTGTTAGGTAGTGCGGTGTTAAAAACAACTGTGTTATGATGCTTATAGAACCACCATAGCGTGAACATAATCAACGGTGATTCCTTTGCACATAGCGCGAGGGGTAGATCTTGTAGCATCTGTAAAGTTCTGCCTTTTTGTCTCCTGCAAACAAACCACATCTACCTTATTGAGTTCTAATAATTCCGCCAACTGACCTCTTCTACCATTTAGCTCACATTCGAAAATAATATCTTTATCTTGGGGCTCGGGCGTTTTTCTCAAGAAGAGGAAAGCTGGTAAGGAAACCTGGAAAGCAAACAGGTCGTGGAAATTGGGTACAAAGCTTGTGGGTGTTAGAAAATGCTTCTCATATTTGATTATATAGCGTTATTGTATTGCTCAATTTGTTTTAAGAGATAGCTTTCAGTGGCATCCTCCCACCATCTCACAATGTCGTCTTCCCTACCTGGTGCTCTAGCCATGGATTGGATCCATGATAGCATCTCGTACCACACCGTCCTAGAGAAGGTGTGGACAGCGAGTAGGTGTTACATGGTTTCTTCCGACTAGTCACCAGAGTGAGCAGCGTGGTGGGTGTGGGAGCCCCCTCCTCGCCAAACCTCTTTCTGGTCTGGCAGCGTGCCTGGCAAGCAAGCCAGATGTGAAACTTGACCCGTGGGAAGACCAGGAGCTCTAGTTAAGTTTCGGGATCTCGATGCGATGGCCCTCTGAAAGAGGAACTCATAGCAAGACTTGGAAGAATAACGCGCGTCTATCATCCACCGCCATAGAAATGTGTCTGGTACCGGTACTAGCTGCACATTCCGCACTCTGACCCAAAGTTGCCTTTATTGCCACAGGGCCAACGAGTTCGTTGTGCCCTGTATATTGGCAATCCACCGGCGCTCCACCAGCGCCTCTCTCACTGTGTGGCGCTTCTCATCGCGCTTTAGGGTTAGCACAAGGAGGTTCGGTGCTATCTCCCTCATGGCATGGCCATCCAACCATTTGTCCACCTAGAAGAGGGCGGTCTCTCCATCACCAACCACCATGTGGAGGCATCGAAGACTTGTCGCTCGACGGAGGAGAAATGCATATCGAGGTTTCGCCAAGGTCGCAACGGGTCGGTACGCAGCGGCCAACGCCAGCGCATCCTGAGGTTAATCGCCGTGCGGGCAAGATCTCGTATCCCAAAGGCCACCCAAGCTCAACCGCCGACAAACTCTATCCCAATTGACATGGCAATGGCCACCATTTGTTGTCGCTCTGACCACCTAGAGGAAGCCCCTCACAATCTTCTCAATGGCTTTCTTTTAGCCTGAGCACAATGATCTGGTGGAGCGGTATCACCGTCAACACCGGACTAGGGCTAGGTGTTTATGTCCTACACACAATGTGGTTAAATGTTTTTCCTAGACATGATTGTATGATTGTTGCTCCAAGACTGTTCTTCCTCTTGAATAATTCTTCTCGGACATGAGCTACAGTCTATATAAAAATTAAAAAAAAACATATTTGTAGATTTAAAAAAGAAAACAATTATGAACTTTCTCAATGATGTATACAAGCATGCAAAATTGTAATGCGAAATTCTTTTTATTGTGTGCTACATAAAAATACTAAATCATATATATTTTTTAGATTTGAATATGCGATACTCAAATCTGCATACACGTTACTTCCAATTGATAGTTTGCAAATTTGTGGTATACATCCCTGGCTGCATCCTAATTTCCTTTTAGAATCTTTTGAAACTTAGAAATATGATTGTTTTTATTTAAAAACGAAATCACTGGTGCCACCAAATCTCCACCCGTTTCTTCTGGACTACGAGAGCTTTTACAGGCAACTCTCGAGGTCGTACTATACTATACGTATACCATGCCGTCTCCCAGGGCAGAACCTCCCATTTGGGCCGATGACATTTGGCGATATTAATTTTGCTCTCTCCAACAGGCCTGCTCCCTCGTGATCGGCAACCGACCTCCGGTGAGGCGGTTGACCTGTGATCATTTTCCAGAATTGTTTGGAAGTAGTATTTGACCCTGGAGACGCCGCCGGTTCTGTGGTGCTCTTGAACTACCATCTGGAGCACAGCTGGGTGCCGGGCGTCCTTCTCCTTGGGGATTCGTCGGCTACACATTCTCATCTGGCTAGTTATGTGGCGTATGGCACCGAGAGATGCCTTGTATTATTTATTAGCGATACGGACTTGTATCGGTGTCACGTTTGTAACGTGTTAAGGAGATAGACTTAGTCTGTTAGGCAGTTTCCTAACTTGGTGCATAATTCATGTAACTCGATCTCTATCCATCTATAAGGATGAGATCGTATCTATCTCCTCATCGTTGTAACCTCCTCTGTATACCGTGATTGCATCTATCGATGCCCCTATATAAACACGTACTCGATGGGAGTCCAACCATCGTTCTCTGGAAAAACCTCTAGCGATCATATGGTATCAGAGCCTACCTCCTAAAACACATCTATCGATCTTTTGATCTATGTGCATCGCTCCCACCTCAGCCACCACGATGACCAACCCTCTCGCTGGCCTTGGCGTGAGCGAAAAGCTCACCCGATCAAACTATCTCCTCTGGCAATCGCAAGTCCTACCTCCCCTCCGCGGGAATAGACTGATGCGGTACGTCGAGGGCAAGGAGGCGCCGCCGCCAGAGTACATCACCGGCGAAAAGGACGGCAAGGCGACCAAGGAGCCCAACCCCGCCTACGACGCGTGGGTGGCCATGGACCAGCACGTCCTCTCCTTCCTCGTCAACACCCTCTCGCCTGACATCCTCGTCACCACCATCGGGATGGAAACGGCGTCAGAGGTCTGGGGGGCGATCAAGGCGATGTTCGCCTCCCAGTCCCGAACACGGGTCTCGAACCTCCGCGTCGCTCTTGCAAGGACCAAGAAGGACAACATGACGACGGAGCAGTTCTTCAACAAGATGAAAGGCTACGCCGATGAGCTAGCCACCGCTGGCCGGTCAATCGACGAGGAAGAACTCGTTGAGTATCTCCTCGCCGGCCTCGACGAGTCCTACAACCCCCTCTTCGCCGCCATTGGGGTAAACGGTGGAGAAGACCTCACCGTCGCCGAGCTCTACGCCCAAGTCTCCGCCTATGACAACCGCATCGCGCTCCTCACCGACGATCTTGGCGGAGGCTCCTCAGTCAACTCTGCACAGCGCGGACGTGGGCCACGTGGACGTGGCCATCATGGAGGACGGCGAGGAGGCCGCGGTGGCAACCGCGGACGTGGTGGACGCCGTGGCGGCGGCAATGCACGCCGTAGAGGCGGCCGTGGCGGCAAAGGCGGCAATGACCGCGACCTCGTCACATGCCAGATTTGTGGCAAGCCAGGCCATGAAGCCTAGAAGTGTTGGCACCGCTACTCCGACAACGATGAAGAAGAAGAGGAGGAAGAAAAGGGTGCCAATGCCGTGTCCTATGGCGTGGACACAAATTGGTATGGTGACACCGGCGCCACCGACCACATCACCGGTGAGCTCAACAAGCTCACCATGAGAGAGAAGTACAAGGGCCGTGAGCAAATTCATGCGGCCAATGGACAAGGTATGAGCATTAGTCATGTTGGTCATGCAATTGTTAAAACCCCCTCTAAATCCTTGCATCTTAAAAATGTTCTTCATGTTCCACATGCCACCAAAAATCTTGTTTCCATTCATCGTCTTACTATAGCCAATAATGTCTTCATTGAATTTCATCCTTGGTATTTTTATGTTAAGGATCAGGTCACGAAGAGAGTTCTTCTTAAGGGTAGATGCATCCGTGGACTCTATCCTTTGATATCTTCATCAACAATCAAGAATAAACAAGTCTTCAGCGCCACCAAGCCTTCAGCTTCGCGATGGCATAGTCGTTTAGGTCATCCTTCTTTTTGAATTGTTCAACAAGTGCTTAGCAAATATGAACTTCCTTATTCAAATAAATCTAGTATTGAGTCGGTTTGTGACTCTTGCCAAAGAGCCAAAAGCCATCAGCTTCCTTATATGAGGTCTACAAGTGTATCCACCTCTCCCTTACAACTTGTGTTCTCCGATGTGTGGGGACCAGCACCTAGTTCTCTAGGGAGATTCACATACTATGTAAGCTTCATTGATGATTTTAGCAAGTTTTCGTGGATTTATCTTCTTAAGAAAAAGTCTGATGTCTTTCAAATATTTCGCAATTTTCAGCAACTTGTTGAATGATACGTCTCAAACGTATCTATAATTTTTGATGCCCCATGCTTGTTTTTACACCATTTGCCTATTGTTTCGTTACACTTAGTGGCACTTTTATGCATTTTCCGGAACTAACCTATTAACAAGTGCCACAGTGTCAGTTTCCTGTTTTCTGCTGTTTTTGTGTTTCAGAAGTGATACACAGGAAATATTCTCGGAATTGGACGAAACAAGTTCCTGAAGTCTTATTTTTCTCGGAAGCTTCCAGACATCCGAAGAAGTGTCGGAGGGGGGCCACCAGGGCCCCACACAAGGGGGCGGCGCGGCCAGGCCCCTGGCCGCGCCACCCCTGTGTGAGGGCACCTGGCCCCTCTTCTGACATCGCCCCTTCGCCTATAAAGACCCCCCGACGGAAAAAACCTAAGTACCCGATCAGATTTCCAGAACACATCGCGATCCGCCGCCGCCGTCGACCCGAAGATCGGGAGGGTCCAGAAGCTCTTCTCGGCACCCTGCCGGAGAGGGGAATCGCCACCGGAGGTCTTCTTCATCGCCATGCTTGCCTCCGGAGCGATGAGTGAGTAGTCTACCTTGGACTATGGGTCCATAGCAGTAGCTAGATGGTTGTCTTCTCCACCATGTGCTTCATGTTTAGATCTCATGAGCTGCCCTACATGATTGAGATCACCGTTATGTAATTCTATGATGTTGGTTTGTTGGGATCCGATGAATATTGGTGTTTATGATTAAGTTGCTGTACTGAATTATATCTTTTGTTATCTCTATGTTGTTTATGATCTTGCATGCTCTCCGTTGTTAGTAGCTATCTTGGCCGAGTAGTTGCTAGTGACTCCAAGAGGGGGTATTTATGCTCGATAGTGGGTTCATGTCTCTATTTCACCTGGGGGAGTGACAGAAACCTCTAAGGTGGTAGATGTGATGTTGCTACTAGGGAGAAAACAACATTCATATGTTCAAGGGCATATGCTTTGTTTACATTACACACTTTGCTTAATGCAATTATCTGTTGTTCGCAACTTAATACTTTTGGGGTGTTCGGATTGATATCCCCGGGAGTGGATTATTAGTCATAGATGCAGTTGGATGGCGGTCTATGTATTTTGTTGTAATGCCCAGAGTAAATCTCATAGTGATCTTCTTGACATATCACGTTATCTTTATTCTATCAATTGCCCAACTGTAATTTGTTTACCCAGCATGTTATTTTATCTATGGAGAGACACCACTAGTGAACTGTGGACCTCGGTCCTATTTTAATCATATTGCAATCACCTGTTTACTTTTCCCGTACTGTTTACTTTACTCGCATACTATATTGTTTTCCACTCGATACGCTCATAATCTTTGTTTCAAGCAAACCGGTGAGATTGACAACCTCATCGCAAGTTGGGAACAAAGTACTTGGTTGTGTGTGTGCAGGCTCCATATCACCTTCAGTCGTCGCCGTCTCTCCTCTCCTGATCGATAAACCTTGGTTTCTTAACTGAGGGAAAACTAGCCGCTACACTCATCATACCTTCCTCTTGGGGTTCCCAACGGGCTGGTCGTTCACCACGCACAAGGACTTACTGCTCCCACGTCAACTAAACGCCACAGTCTTTTCTGGCGCCATCACCGAGTAGCATTGAACGCCAATTTGATAAGAAAATTCTTGTAGTACAATCTGATTGGGGTGGAGAATATGAGTAGTTAAACTCCTTTTTCAAACAAATTGGCATTGAGCATCATGTGTCTTGCCCTCATGCACACCAACAAAATGGTTCAGCTGAGCGCAAGCATCGCCACATTGTAGAAGTAGGCCTTTCTCTTCTTGCAAATGCATCAATGCCACTCAAATTTTGGGATGAAGCTTTTTTGACTGCCACATATCTCATTAATATGTTGCCTTCCAAAGTCATTAATCATGAAACACCTATCGAACGTCTTCTGCATAAAACTCATGATTATGCATCTCTTCGTACTTTTGGTTGCGCCTGCTGGCCTAACCTTCGACCTTTCAATACAAGAAAGCTTGCTTTCCGATCCACACAATGTGTGTTCCTTGGTTATAGTCCCATGCATAAAGGAGTAAAATGTTTAGATGTCAAATCTGGCCGAGTCTACATATCTCGAGATGTTGTTTACGATGAAACGGTGTTTCCCTTTGCTAGCCTTCATCCCAATGTCGGCGCCTTACTTCGGAAAGAAATTTTACTTCTCCCTGAATCACTCCATCCGGCGTCATCTCAAAGGGGGGAAAACATTGCATTGAGCTAACACCTAATGACTCTACAATGCCTGTCTCAAATAACTCTACGCAGGTGCAGTAGTATGCAGGAGAAAACCGCATGCAAAATGGTGAAGAAAATCGTGTGCAAAATGATGGAGAAACTCGGCCAAACGATGGACTTCATCGCATGCACGGCGCAAGACACGAAGGAGATCGTCCTCGGATCGGTAACCTGCTGCGATTCCCAGGCGAATCCACGCTGGGATCTGCGCAGGTGTCAGGAGCATCAGCGCCGGGCTCCACGTCTGGCGAATCGTCCTCGCATGCGCAAACCGATGCGGGACTAGGAGCGGGGCCAAGCGAGCCCAGCGACTCCGGCTCTAACACGCGGCGGGACGCGACTCGCCGAGACACCCGCACGTCACCGCACCAATCTGCCGCTGACACTTGGCAGGAGGCCACGGGTGGGACCAGGTGCGGGACGGCAGGGTCCCCGACAGGATCCTCTGCTGCTTAGGAGCGTCAGGGCGATGGCGCTGGGATCGGCGCTGGATTCTCTGCGCCGGATCTTGGAATCTCAGGATCTTCTGCACCGGATCACTTTGCCGCTCCTCCAACGACTACAGGGCGGATAACAAGATCAAAAACGGGTAAAACTAAACCGAAAATTTACACAGACGGTACAGTTCGTTATGGTTTGTCTTGCACCACAAATGAACCTGAAAGTTTGCAAGTAGCTTTAGCCAATAAAAATTGGAAGGCAGCCATGGATGATGAATATAAGGCTTTAGTAGATAATAAAACTTGGCATCTAGTACCCAAGAAAAAAGGTAGCAATTTGATAGATTGCAAATGGGTATATAGAATTAAGAGAAAAGCTGATGGCACCATTGATAGATATAAAGCTAGATTAGTAGCAAAAGGTTTTAAACAAAGATATGGTATAGACTATGAGGATACTTTTAGTCCTGTTGTTAAAGTTGCTACTATCAGACTTGTTCTAGCTATTTCAGTCTCTAAAGGATGGAGCTTGAGGCAACTAGATGTGAAGAATGCGTTTCTTCATGGTGTTCTGGAGGAAGAGGTCTATATGAAGCAACCACCTGGGTATGAAAATCCAAAGACACCACATTATGTGTGTAAGCTTGATAAGTCACTTTATGGGCTCAAGCAAGCGCCAAGGGCATGGTTTTCCAAACTAAGCTCAAAATTGCAAGAGCTTGGTTTTCTGGCATCCAAGGAAGACACATCACTGTTTATATATAACAAGTCAGGTATTGTTATGTTTGTGCTAGTATATGTTGATGATATCATTGTTACTAGCTCCTCCAACAAGGCAATTGATGCACTCCTTCAAGATCTTAACTCAACCTTTGCACTAAAGGTCCTAGGGCCTGAAGACAGTACAAGGTACAGGAGTATAGTTGGAGCACTTCAGTATCTGACACTCACCAGACCAGATATATCCTTCTCTGTCAATAAGGTATGCCAGTTCCTCCATGCGCCTACTACTGTCCACTGGACGGCTGTAAAAAGAATACTGAGATATGTCAGTGGAACAGCAAATCTTGGATTAACCTTCAGAAAATCATCCTCCACTTTAGTAAGTGCCTTTTCAGATGCTGATTGGGCAGGTTGTGTAGATGATAGGAGATCTACAGGAGGCTTTGCTGTATATTTTGGGCCTAACTTGATTTCTTGGAGTGCTAGAAAACAGGCAACAGTGTCAAGGTCAAGCACAGAGGCTGAATACAAATCTCTAGCAAATGCTACAGCTGAAATTATATGGATGGAATCTTTATTGAGAGAACTTGGGGTTAAGAGAAACCAAGTGTCATGTTTATGGTGTGACAACATGGGTGCAACATATCTTTCAGCTAATCCTATATTTCATGCAAGAACCAAACATATTGAAATTGATTTTCATTTTGTAAGAGAAAGAGTAGCAAGCAAACAGCTAGAGATCAGATTCATTCCTTCCAAGGATCAAGTAGCAGATGGCTTCACCAAGGCATTGCCCACTCGACAATTTGAAGAATTCAAGTACAATCTCAATCTTAAGAAAGGTTGTGATTGAGGAGGGGTATTAGCGATACGGACTTGTATCGGTGTCACGTTTGTAACGTGTTAAGGAGATAGACTTAGTCTGTTAGGTAGTTTCCTAACTTGGTGCATAATTCATGTAACTCGATCTCTATCCATCTATAAGGATGAGATCGTATCTATCTCCTCGTCGTTGTAACCTCCTCTGTATACCGTGATTGCATCTATCGATGCCCCTATATAAACACGTACTCGATGGGAGTCCAACCATCGTTCTCTGGAAAAACCTCTAGCGATCATATTATTGACCTGCGGGCGGTGTGTGATGGAGACGCGTTGCATGATTCGATTGCGTGCAAATCACAGAGAAATCATAAGAATTGTCATGAGTTTTATATATTGTTGAAGAGATACATTATTATGGTCTTGAGTGTCACACTCTGATCTTTGATTTTTTTTAATTTCTAGTAGTATAACGGATAGAGATATAATACTAGAGTCTAGAGGCGATGATCTTTCTTGAATAGTACCCTAGGGAAGAAATCCATGCATTGTGGTGGTTACTTAGTTAGAGCAAGTCTAAGGGACTGCTTAATTCAGATTGCTGTCCCCATAATGGATTTAGGATTTATGACCTTTTAGAATGCATCGTGTTGACAAAAACAAATGTTTTATTGCAATATCTTGTACTCCCTCCATTTTATAACTATTGTCGTGTTTGTGGTTTAATTTAAAGTAAAACCACGACAAGAATTATGTGACACTTCTTTGAATATGAACTTCATTTTAACTACATTTTGGTCACACAAAAACCCAGACTTACATGTTTGTACGAGTCATAATTCCACAACATTACTATAATTCTCAAAATGTAAAATTCAAACTGAACGAAACAAGCGTAATAGACAAACAAAAACTCACCCTCATATTATCACATTTAATTCATCATCATATCATAGTTTATCATATGATCAAACATCATCCAAAAGCAAAGGATAATTTAAAAAGGAAATATCGTCAAAATCCTTAGATCGTGAGTAAGCAGAGATCACCCACATTTCTCTATCTCACTATTCATCCACCCTTATTGCCACTTTCTCTAGTCCATGAGCATGATCCTTGACTTTTCAGCCTTCCTCTTTGGGTTCAGGGTTTAGGGTTTGTTTCAAGTGGAGTTTTTTGTGTTGACGACATGATTAAGCGATGAACCAAATTGATGAGTCATATGGATAGGTGAACAGGTGTATGCAACAAAGTAAATAAAATAGCAGCAGATTTCCAGTAGAATGCTAGAAAAAACAAGTATGAAACTAGCAATTATTAAATGCAGACACGGGAAGATCAGCTAGACGTTCCATGGATGAACCCCCTTCATACCATGATGATTAAATAAACAATTTATATTCAACCCATTTCATTATGGTCATCTTAGCACGGTGGGTTGGATTTGCTTTGAAAACCTGTCTGTTCTGCATTTTTCTTGGCACCATCCCAAGGATCATCGACCTAAAGAGGAACACTAGATGCCGTTGTATGGAGACCGAAGGATGTCAATGGGAGGATTGCCAAGGATGGCCCGGCTTTGTCATAGGCCACCAGATCAAGATTGGCTACTTCTTGACCTTCAAGGTTCTTAGGACGAATGTGTACAAGGTGACCATCTTTGACTACTCGGTGATTAAGGTGGTCATGAAGTAGTGGCTCGAGCACATCGAGCCCTTGCAACCGTTGATGACAAATAGGGTTGATGTCTTCTGGTTAGTGTGTACGTTAGTAATTATGTGTGTGGGGTTGGTACTGTCGTGTGTGTTAGGTAAACTAGTACTCCCTTCGTCTTAAAAAGTATGCTGAAGATTTATCAAAATTTAGATGTATTTATACACTAAATCGTGTCTACATACATCTAATTTTGACAAACCTGCGACATCCTTCTTCGGACGAGGAAGTATTACCGTGTGTATGTTCGGTGAACTATAATCAGCCTGCTATTATGACTAATTTGGCCATGTTAGTCATGTTATTGTTGCTTTGTTCTGCACAACTGAGTGATATCCTCACCACTCGAATTTTTTTTACCATACCACACATATTGCACACACTAAACATAGGTTTCTCTCCACATCAAGCCTAAAATCGTTAATCAAACAACCATAATGAGAAGCAGCTGAAACTCACAGCATTAGACATCCATAGTCACGAACATTTTATTATCAGTAGTATTAGTTGTTGGATCATATATTTACTCCGTTTCTCAAAAGAGTGTACTTTCAAATTTTTATAAGAGTTTGACTTTTATTTAAACTTTGACTAAGTTTACACAAAAATATAACAACATCTATGAAACCAAATAGCAATCTGACGAAGATATATTCCATCATGAGTCTACTGATACTAATCTTGTGTCATAATTATTGGCGCCATATTTTTAAACACGATAAAACTTAGAAAAAGTTCACTGTCCAAGAACGTTGGAAGTAACTCTTTTCGTGGACAAAGGAGTACGCGGGCTTGCACGGGGCATTCAGCATGGATCGATGCTAGCTTAGTGGTGATAGTAGGGCAGCACGGTGTAGACGGTCTGCACGACGGTGAGGACAAGCAGCAGCACGGCGGCGGCGGCAGACATGCTCGTCCACGGGTTGCTGAAGTAGTCATGCGCGAGCACGGCGCGGTGCCGGTTCCAGCTGCGCCCGCAGTACTCCCTGACGTCCCGGAACATGTCGGCGTAGCAGTTGTTGGCGACGCCCGGCGTGCCGGCGCCCGCCCCGCCGCAGAGCTCGCCGAGGTGCGCGTAGAACGCGGCCGTCTCCTCGTCCCCCTTCACGAACACCCCGGCGCGCTGCAGGATCTCCACGTCGCGCCGCCCGTGCGCGGCCACCGACGCCATGAGCACCACGTAGCTCATGAGCCGCTGCAGCTCCCACCGGCCCCGGCTCTGCTCGTAGGCCAGCAGGTTGGCGAACACGGGCCGGTTCGTGTAGCTCTCCACGGCGGGGATCTCCAGCACGCCGTCGCGGGCGCGGAAGGTCACGTCGACCAGGCTCCGGGGGGACTTCTTGGCCCGGAACGTGACCCCAGCGTCCTCCAGCTCTGATGCCGATGGGAGCAGCCACGGCAGCCGCTCGTCCATCGGCTTCGCCAGCCACTCGTCGAACGCCTCGTCCTCGCCGACCTTGCGGTTATCGCCGCCGCCGGCGGGCTCCTCTGTTGTGAGGAACCAGTGGTAGTGGAGGTGCAGCAGGTGGAGGATCTCGCCGTCGGGTGGGCGCGCCGTGGCGGCGTCCTGCGGGGTCTCGACGGTGAGGTACTTGGCGAGGAGGCTGGTGAGCGCGATGCTGTCGCGGCCGCCGGTGGCGATGTCGTAGAGGCGCTCAAGGACGAAGAAGGGGAGCTGGTTCTCGAGGAGGAAGAGGTCGCTGTAGACGTTCTGCATGGCCCAGGCGGCGTCGATGAGCGCGTCGACGGCGCGGTCCTCGCCCTTCAGGAAGAACTCGAGGATGAAGCAGCCGTCGAGGAGGAGCATCTCGGCGAAGTCGCGCGGCGGGAGAGGCACGGGCTCGGCGTACCGGCGTCGCGCGCTGGGCTCGAGGGCCTGCGCGGCGCGTGCGTAGGAGGTGAGCGGCGCGTCGCCTCGCTCGAGGAGGTCGCGGAGGTACCGCCACTTGTGCTCCTCCATGGCGCGGAGGCTGGCGGCCCCGCGGTGGAATGGCCCGATAGAGACCATCTGCGGCTCGTAGAGGTGGCGGTTGCGGTCCCGCATGGGGCCGGACACCCGGAAGATGGTGAAGGGCTCGCTCTCGTGCGGCTTCCCTGGGAGCGCGTCCAGGCGCCGCTGTATGCGCGCCGCCATCTCGTCAACTTCCTCCTCATCGCCGCTCTCCGGCATCTCATCAACTTCCTCCTCCTCGCCGCTCGCCTCCAGCCGGTGCTGCCATGACACGGACAACTCCTCCGCTAGCGTTTCCTCGTCTCCCTTGTCTACGTTGCCGGCCACTACGGTGCTACACTGGTCGGCCTCACTGTCGTGGTGCGCCGCGGCGAGCAGGAGCAGTGGCTGGGCTGCAGGGTCCATCTCTAGAGCACCCACCGCCCAAGCCGTTCGAGTCCCAATGGCTAATTTCAAGCGCCAGGCAGCGTTAAACAGACGTCCCAGGTAGTTGAGGAGACTGCGTGGGAGAACCGGAGCCACCTTACACGACTTCCAAGCACTGGTGATGAGAAAAATATTTGACTCTTTACAACAGAAGAAGATACCAGAAGTAGGTGAAAGATTGAAAATTCAATAGCTTCATTACAACTTTAACTTAGTCCTTAAGAAAGCCTCCAGAATAGATCGCAGCTGAGACGAGTAAATAATTAATGATGAAATTTCCATTGTATGGTAAAACATTCTCAAAATGTATATAGGTAAGATGTTGACAAGCGCTGAATGCAATTAAGGGCGTCCAACACCAGTACTGACTCAGCTTGGGGCAACTGGAGTATAGAAGTTTGCCCTGTTGAATCAACAAGGCAACTTCGGTAATCTGGCTGGTGACGATTCAGACTGCGACCAGATGACTCACTCCTGATCACCTTGGGGACCGAGATGGCTGGGATACTTAAATTCAACATCGGTCCAGGTGCTTTGGCCCTCTGTCAGCTGCTTCACCACAGATGCCACCTCGTTGATGCCCACCCTAACCTGCTGCTTGCTGTCCCTCTCTCGGATTGTCACCTCGGTCGCAGAATCGACCGTTACGGCAAAAGGAACACCGATCTCGTCTGTCCGTGCATACCTCCTCCCAATAGAAATACCTGCAGGAAGCACATAATAATATGTGTTTGTGGAGTTAGCATAATACCATCCCATAATAGTTGGAGATATCGTGTTCTGTTTGATATCACATACCAGTCGTGTCTATAATGTGTGATATGCCTGCAGCTGTTAATTCTTTAGCAAGCACTTTGGCAGCATCATCAAACTCCTGATTCTTTACCAGTGGGAACACGGTGCACTTGATAGGAGCCACAATAGGAGGGAACCGGAAGACATTCAGCTGTTCCTCTTCAGACTTGCTGGGCCTTGTGTAGAACGAGTGTTCAAACAGACAATAGATTATCCTCCCTATGCCAAATGAAGGTTCAATAACTGAAGGGGTAAAGACCCGCTGGTGCTCCATCTTCTTCTCCATACTGATTGATACCATTTTCTTGGTAATCACCACGTCCTTCCCAAGCGTGCAGACTTGGAAGCTTGTCTCCCCCTTAGATTCCAATGCAGCTTTCATATCCATCGCTTCCTTCTCACTCATAGCCTGTGTGTCCAAGAATAAAGTCAAAGACAAAGTTTCTGCTTCAATAAACAATGATAACACTTGCAAATGAAAGAGAAGACAGAGCATAAGATGGGTTACCTCCAATGCTTCAACCACCATCTTCTGATTGCCCTTGAAAGCAAGCCCCAGGTCTTTCTTTGAGGGCACTATAACAAGTTTCTGTAGCAGCAACAAGTGCACATAAATACAAACACATTAATGCTAGAACTTTGCTTATATGCTAAAGTACAAGGACAGAGTCGATCTATGAATGTCCAAATGTTTCTTGAGAAGTAAAATAAACTTCAAGCACGAAAAAAAAATTAACTAGCTGAACACATGATTCGGTATATTTAGTAGCAATTCCTATAAATATACTGATGAAGAGCCTAATCCAATAGATAACTCACCTCAACTTCTCTAGGCTTTGAGAACTTTTCATGGGCAACAAGGGGAACACCACTTTTCTCCTATGAAAGAGATTCAGGAAAGCAAGATCAACATTAGTTGAAATTAGCAACTTGGATTCCAATTGCAACACATCACAAGGACTAAAACTATTGTCTGCAAAATTATCCATGGGATATGATATGCTTACGGAGTGAGCTTTTAAATCATATGCAGATCTGTCTGCAATGCCGACACACTCTATCCATCCATAAGAGCACTCGATCTCAGCATCCCAGCAGTCAGCAGCATAGTGAGCCATCTCATTAGGTAGATGCTGCCTAAAGCGCAATCGGCCCTTATCAATTCCCAAACGAGTAAGGAAAAGGTAGACCCTTCCAATAAAGTAACCAAGTGTCTCATTATTAACAGTTCCCTGTAAAAATAAACATATAAGTTTTCAAAATGAAAGTGAACCACCACCAATTCAAAACGAGTAAAGAAAAACGACCGATTCAAAAAAAAAATGAAAAATAGCCATCATGTTCAAACCTTTGAAACTGCTTCCGAAAGCTTCAGTAACTTGGCTGAGTCCCCTGAGAGTTGCAGCTCTCTCGGGAACATCAAAAACTCCAATTCAGCAACATCAGCAAATTTGGGATGTGATTTATCCTCAGGATCTACAAAGTGCTCAATCTCGGCCAATGTGAATTCACGCACTCGTAAAAGACCTTGTCGTGGAGAGATCTGATTGTCAAGTAGTAGAACTAGTGAGTAAAGAAAAGGCATCTCATATCTGAGCAACTACTGCAAGCCAATCAACTCATCTTCAAATGTTTCTTAACATTATAGTGTGTGTCAGATTATAGTTAGAATGTTAGCAAGTCTAAATTTCTCCAAGCATATAGGTCTGAATGCAATATGAGGTTTTATACAGACATAACAGAACCACATTTTTTTAAATCAAAATGTTCATGAGTATTCGAACCTATTACATGAAGTGCAATTGAAATAGAGAGCACTGCATCCTATTTTAGCAACATGAAGATCATCCATCATTCTTTCAGAATCACACAAAAAAATTATAACAACAGAAGAAGTAAAGTACAAACAGCATAATACAATCTCTATATAATAAAGGGTCTAGAATTAGGGTCCATCTTATTTTTGCAACATGAAGATCACCCATAAATTATTCCAGGACAACAGCACAATGCGTTTCATAAAAACAGCCTTGAACATTAGATTAAATTCAGGAAGCAAACATTATGTGCTGAATCATTACATGAGCGACAACAAGTTACTGAACCACACAGCAGTTTAACATGCAAAGTACATCTAAAAAATGCAAAGTACGTAACGAGTGAAATGGAATGGTACTAACAATCCAACGAATGCCAACAAACAAGTGTGAAAGAGAACAGACCTCGTTGCGGAATGCTTGACCAATTTGAGCTGCTGCGAAGGGGAGCTTTTGGCCATTGTAGTAGTACAAGTCCTTGAAGTTGACAAAAATACCCTGTGCAGTCTCTGGTCTCATGTACCTATGTGTTCACACAAAACTGAGCATGTTTGGCCAATCAACACAAAAGAACATGATTAGGTGGTGACTGCTTAGCTTCTTACCCCACACTAAGACCAGTAGGGCCAATAGATGTCTGGAACATAAGATTGAACGGGTAGGGAGCAGACAGTGGGTTCTTTGTATCAGGGGAAACAATGCCATAATCCTTGATCTTTGCACCAAGTTCCTCTGGTGAGAGGTCATCTAATACAGCAAGGACATGCTTAAACTCGGCAGCCAGCTCAGGGGACAAGGTGAGATCTTTCTCAAGCTTGTCCTTGCAGAAATCTTTCAGCAAGTGATCAGCACGGTAGCATGTGCCTGTCTTCTCATCTTTAACCATGAGGTCAGTAAACTTCTCGACATGCCCTGATGCCTTCAAGACAACCTCAGGTGTCACACAGGGGCAGTCAACCTCCAACATGTTCTCCTCCAAAACAAAGTGCTGGAAAGAAATGAATTGATTAAAACCTCCCCAAAGAAAAATGAAAGAGACGGCCCATCTAATACAGCTCTATGAAAAATATTATTTGACGCAACCAATATCCAAAACAGAAAGCTACAGATAAGCAAATCAAATCCCACACCCCCTTCATTGTCAAACACAGGAATGAATGAAAAATGATGTCATCTTTGAACTCCTAAATGGGAATCAAATCAATATTTAACCCCTAATAGAGAACACATGGTGCAACAAAACAAAATTTGTTGGTCAACCACATATGCGAAATAAACTGCTAACTGACATATAGCAAGTCGATTACAAGGACAGAAAATGCACAAAACTGTGTTCCTTGCTCCATATATACAGACCCCAGATGGAAGTTCCATATCTAATCAATAGCACGTGGTATAGTGAAAAGCTAAGAAAGCGAGCGTTCAAGTAAAAACACAAGCAATTTCCTGCACACGAATTCAACGAACCACTACAGGAACAATCTTTCGGCTGGAGGGCCACACATAGACAACCACGGTGCAAGCGGTAATAAGCACTAAGCTCACATTAATTCGCAGCTGATACACACAGATCGACTAGGATATAAGCGCGGGCATCTTTCACCATCTAGGAACCAAACAAGTATGGAAAGTAAATCACAACATCCCTAGAAGGGATGGGCTCGCGGCCTCACTCACCTGCCTCCAGAACGCGAGGACGTTGGATTTGACGGCGCACCCGGGCGGCCCGTAGTCGTAGAGGCCGGCGACGCCGCGGTAGATCTTGAACGACGGTATGTAGAAGAGCTTGCGCTCGAGGGTGTTCACCACGGCCTGCCGCATCTCCTCCCGCGCGGCGCCGCCGCCGGACCCGACGGCCGCCTGCAGCCTGCGGGCGGCCGCGCCGGCCTCCACCTTGAGCGCCTTGAGCGCCTCGACCGCCGCGTCCACGCCGGCCTTCACGCCGGCGGCCTTGAGCGAGCGCACGGCCTCGGCCTGCGCGTCCACGGCCGCCTGCCTCTCCGCCAGCGCCCGGCGGAGCGCGTCCTCCGAGGGTGCCGCGCCGGCCATGGAGGAGGAGTGTGAGAAGGAGAGGGTTGCGGCGAGGGAGCGGCGGCGCGCGGCGGCGTCGGCGAGGGGTGGCGGGGCTAGGGTTCTGCTGGGCTTAGGGGCTCGGGAGAGGGAGGAGGCGATAAGCTGAGGGCGGAATCGCATAAACACCATCGACGAGGGGCGCGACGCGCGAGATGGCGGTGGTTGTGCGTTCTTACCCTCGTAGTTTGGACTTATTACCACCACCTGGTGGGAAGAGGTCAGCTGCTGGCAGTGTCCCGTGTGTCGATATTTTTAGGTATTTGGAGGACTGTTTGTGAAAGAGTGGCAGTGTGTTGGGGTGGACTCTGAGCCGTTCGGGTGGTGGGATCGGACGGTGCGAATTTGCAGCATGGGGATGATGCCGATGGTGGGGTCGCTGTCGCCTTCGCCGGGAGTGAAAATGAGGAGGAGTGCCGAGTGGTGGGACCATTTGGTCAAAGTTGAATACCCAAATATGACGAGTGCCGAGTGGTGGTATCATTTCCCCACTTTAATTTATGGGTATTCAGTTAAATACCTAAATATTTTTATGAGATATTATTACTCCCTCTGACCCATATTACTTTTCGCTAATACGGATGTATCTACCACTAAAATGTGTCTAGATACATTCATATTAGCGAAGAGTATTATGGGTTGGAGGGAGTAGTTTAACTCTCTAGAAAATATATATTAAGGATAAACTATCCAAAATTGATGTCAATAATGTAGTAGCCGGTTGGTTTAGAAGAATAGGTTTAATCATGAGGTTGTGGTTCAATCCCCATTCTGGATTTTTTTTTCTTATTTATATTCAAAAATATCTTTTCCCATATATTTTTGTTATGGAAAACACATACTAGTGTCTTTCTACTCTTACATTATTTGCATATTATCTCCATTAGAGAAATTTGCACGAAGTTACCTTTTTGATGGACTTGTTTTGGTAAGTTTAAATGTTTCTCAAGCAAAAGTATCCTTCTTAATAAGAGTTTGCCAAGCAAATATGAGATACCACGTAATTATTAGTTCATAATCTAATTTTAATGAATATTTTTACATGCTAAAATATATTTAAATAAAAATTTGAATACCCATACTCGAAACTCTAGGTCCGCCCCTGCAAATGGTACCAAAGCATCTCTAGCAAATCTCTACAACTTTATCAGTGCAATTACATGGTTTTCACCAAAAAAATTGACTCGACCAGATCCCTTGTTTTAGCCAAATTAGTAAATTCTTAAATCATCTCTAATAGATCCCAAGAAAGACCAAATACAAAATAACAACCGCTTTGCACTTTTGGATAAAAAATGACCAGAACAAACCTTGTGAAACTGTAAGAAAATCTAGCTCCCCCAAAATCACCTCCACGAACACAATATACACAGTTTTTGGGACAATTTTCTGGCACCCCTGATAGAAAAAAGACGAATAGGGGGAGCAAACTTTCAGCTCCCAGCCGTAGGCGCAGGCGAGTACGTCACCCCCACCGCCATGGCACCACCGCCGTCTTCGAGCGCCCTTGAACTCGTCAACTCCTACCACCCTAGGCAAACTTATCGTCGCTAACACCCACCGACGAACTATCCGCCATCCCATTCTCCCCATAACCCCACGTGTCGCCCCTACCTTCCCCAACGAGCCATTTACATGCCTCTCTAACTAGCGGCGTCGAGGTCCCCTTACCCTACCCTAATTATGCGTTCACGGTCACATCTACGTGAATTATCGGGGGGTGAGTGGCAGGGCCTCCGCGGAGACGAGGCGATGAGGACCACCACTTGGTCGGCACCGCGTCCAGGCGCGTCGAGCCCCAACCCTCCCCCTCCCATCTCTTCCCGGCCTACCTCTCGCCTCTCTCTCTAACGAGGGTTAACTCGACAAATGTCCAATATGAAGGACTTAGGATCGGGGGAATAGTGCGTCGAATGAACTCGAAGGTAAAATCAGTCAAACAAGGTGTGTATCAAAAGTAAACATAGGATGAACTTTGGCTTACTCTCAATCTGTCCCTCACCGTCCTCTCCTGGCCCCTATATATAGGTGGCCAGGTCTCAAGGATCGGGAGGGGTCAGATAATTACTGGTCAAACCCATTCTTTGTGTCGTAGACACGGATAATTACTAGCAGAGCGCATTCATGTGCGTATACCAGGCCACATAGGACGGATACCGGGGTCTTACCTTCACGATATGTTTCAATCATGGCATTCGGGTTTTGTCACGATGACTCAACTCGAGAATTATATGTCGCAGCCTTGTTTGACTGTTGCAATATACCCTATATTCGAGTTTTAAAAATATCTCTCCCGATGGGAGTAAACGATCTGCATTTCATCGCCTAAGTGTAGTCGATTTCACTTTGTTATATTTTCCTTTGAAGTAGTCCAGTGTCATCGGGTGCACAACAGTGCTCCTAAAATCAATAGCCCACTAAGCTATGGGCAGGTATTTGTAGTCGATTACAATCTCCAATTTCTTCTTTTTGTCGGCTTCTGTCTTCAAATTGATTTTTGTTTTCATCGGGTGTACGGCCAGCGCTCCCGATGGGAGTAGCCCCCGAGGCTATAGCCAAAAGTTTTCGGGTATAGGCTCAAAATATAATATTATCGCCTTGTAACTTGTCTCCTGCGATAGTTTTGGCACAATTGTGCTTGAAATATTCATTCTACTCTTTCTGATGATATGAGCCCCCGAGTCTACGACGAGGTGCAATTTGCTCCTTGACATATCTATGTACTTTATTTATTCATACTATAACCTTCTCCTTCTTGTCGTTACCCTTACTGCCGTTTTATCTTCTGCTCGGGGCTGAATATAAAAGCCCATAGATGTACTTGGACCTTTACTTTGCAAAGGCCCATTAAGGTTTTGCTTATAAATAAAGCGTGTTGGCTTAGGAAAAAACCCTAATTCTCTCATCTAGGGTTTTTCCTCCCAGCATTTGTCTCCATGGTCGATGCAGATGGATCGCGTCTGAACATCGGCGCTCCGATGGAAAAGCGAGGTCACGGCCGCCCTCGCGGCAGTAAGAACAAGTCCATCGGCCCTGCTGCGATAGCCTCGTCGTTCCCTCCTGCAAAGTGCCGCCCTAGCCGCCCTGCGGGAAGTAAAAATAAGCCCAAAGTTTCTTCTACTGCGCCAGGTCCGAGCGCCCCGCCTCATAATGCTTCTCCTCCTCCTCCACCCAAAATGTACTCCTTCTTTTGCATCGCCGGCGCCCAATGTCGCGAGATTCAGCGGGTACCACTGAAGTTCACCAAGTTCATGGATGGACGGGAGCTGTGAGAAGAAGTTCTTCGTGAACACTCTGGAGGAGGAACTCCCTACGAAGTGGAGGTCTAGTACGATGGAAACGGGGAGATGTACTTCAAGGGTGGCTGGTCTCAGTTTGCAGAAGATCATAACCTCCATCAGGGTTTCTTCATGACCTTCGACTACCACTGTGGTACGTCGAAGTTTAAACTTTAATGTGAAGATCTACGACTGCACTCAGTGCCAGAAGGAGTACGAAGCTGAAGTCCATTTTCAGTAGATACTCTTTTTATGTAATCTCCTATTTTGTTTATCTTGTTGCGTGTCCTATGTAATAAGCACCTCGTGATGAATTATATTTTGTGTCGTCTCTGTTAATGGACCATGGGAACGAAATCGTCATTTCGAGGTGTGCTTTTGATGTATTATCGGGTTGCTTTGAACCATGTTTTACTTTTTGTCGAATATCGGGTTGCGAACAACCTTATAATGTTTCTCAGATAATCGCGGATACCGAATCTCAATAGTTTACTTTATTTCATACGACGCGAGGGTCTGAGCCCCGGGGTGGAGAGAAAAATATTCATACATATTGTCGAGTTGACCCAAAGAATCTGACCTGTGGCCTCGTGTTCTGGATTCAGAGGGTCATAACTCGAAAGTTCCTGCTACTATACTCCTTTTACGCATAGAACCATCGTAGTTGCTCTGCGTTCCACGGGTTGCTCTCATCTTTTCCCGTTTTCTTGTCTTGTAGCCGATAAGCTCCTCCTGGTATTACTTCTGTCACGATGTAAGGTCCCACCCATGGGGACTCTAATTTGCCGTGACCGTCCTGCTTGAGTCATAAGACTAGATCTCCCACCACGAAGGACCGCGGACGAACTCGACTACTGTGATAATTTCATAGATTTTGCTAATATTGCGTGGCTCTAGCGAGTGCTACATCTCTTTCTTCGTCGAGTGCATCAACGTCGTCTTGTAGTGCTTCTGTGGAGGTTGTCTCGTCGTAAGCCACGATTCTTGGGGCCTCATGAGTGATTTCGATGGGAAGCACGGCTTCAGCACCATGGACCCAAAAAAATGGAGTTTCTTGGGTAGCTGCATTGCGTGTTGTTCGAAGGCTCCAAAGTACGGAGGGTAGCTCGTCTACCCAGGCGTGTTTTGCTTTCTCCAGAGGTGCCAGCAGCCTCTTTTTTATCCCATTGCATATTAAACCATTGGCTTTCTCCACCTGTCCGTTTGTCTTTGGGTGTGCTACCGATGCGAATTTCAATTTGATTCCCATACCTTCACAGTAATTCTTGAACTCTTTTGACGTGAAGTTTGTCCCATTGTCTGTGATGATGTTGTGCGGCACTCCAAATCGAAATACTATAGACTTGATGAAATTGATTGCTGATGTGGAGTCTTGGGTTGTTACTGGGGCTGCTTCTACCCATTTGGTAAATTTGTCTACTGCCACCAACATGTAGACATGCCCTCCTGGCCAGGATTTGTGTAATTTTCCTACCATGTCGAGACCCCATTGTGCGAAAGGTCATGCTAATGGTATCGGCTGTAGTTCTGCTGCTGGCGCATGTGGTCGAGATGCGAACCGCTGACAGTCTTCGCACTTTCTGACAATATCTTTCACGTCTTCGATAGCTGTTAACCAGTAGAAACCTGCACGAAAAGCTTTTGCTGCAATAGCCCTACTGCTAGCATGATGCCCGCATACTCCTGCATGGATATCCCTTAATATTTCTTGTCCTTCTTGGGGAGTGACACAGCGTTTTAAAACTCCTGTTATACTTTTCTTGTACAGCTTCCCTTGTAACACGATAAAAGCCTTGGATCATCGTATTATCCTTTTTGCTTCTACTGTGTCTTCGAGTAGTGCTTTGTTTATCATATAAGCCAAGTATGGCTGCATCCAAGTTTCTTCGATCATCATAACTTCTTCGGGTTCTGCTGTGTTTCCTTTGCCAGCCCCCGAGCCTGCTATTGAGTGTTGACCTTGCCCTTCCGTAGTCGAATTTTTGCTGGTTTTTATTGATCTTTCTATGATTTCTTCCCAAAAAAACTCCTGGTGGCACGGGCAGGCACTGCGACCCGATATTCGCTAAATTGTCGGCTTCCTTGTTGCTAGCTCTGCTGACATGCGAAACTTCGCATCCATCAAATGTTCCCTCGAGATAGTAGTATAAGTTTCTATATGCTGTCATATTATCGCTGATAGCGTCACATCGGTTCATCACTTGTTGGACGACAAGATTCAAGTCCCCGAATATTTTTAGTCGAGTCGCTCCGCATGCTTTAGCCATTTTCATTCCGTGGAGCAGAGCCTCGTATTCGGCTTCATTGTTGGAAGCTTGAGGAAAACTCATCCTTAGAATGTACTTCATCTTGTCGCCTTGTGGTGATATCAAAACTACTCCTGCTCCTGCGCCTTGGACTCTTTTTTATCCGTCGAAGTACATTGTCCACACACTTGATAGATCTGGTGGTCCTGTGTTTTATAGCTCTAGCCATTCTGCTGTGAAATCCGGCAATACTTGGGATTTGATTGCCTTCCGCTTTTCGTACGTGATGTCCAGGGGTGACAGCTCAATTCCCCATTGGGAGACACGTCATGTTGCTGACGGGTTGTTCAATATGTTGGACAGTGGTGCTTCGTTAACCACTATGATGGGATGCATCGTGAAATACTGCCATAGTTTTCGTGCCATTGTAAATACGTTGTATGCGAGCTTCTGATAGTGTGGGTACCTCTGCTTTGTCGGGGATAGCACTTCACTGAGGAAGTATACTGGCCTTTGCACTCCATGAGCTTTTCCCTCTTCGCTTCTTTCGACTACTAATACCGTGCTCACCACTTGATGTGTTGCGGCAATATATAATAGTGACGGCTCTTTTTCATTTGGTGCGACCAACATCGGTGGTGTGGAGAGCACTTTCTTTAATTGTGCAAAGGCTGCATCTGCTTCTTCTGTCCACTCGAACTTATCGTCTGATTTTTTCATGAGTGCATAGAAAGGAAGCGCTTTTTCTCCCAATCGTGCGACGAATCGACTTAGTGCTGCGACTCACCCGACGAGTTTCTGGACGTCGTGCAACTTTGTTGGTTTCCCCATTATTAATATTGCTTGGATCTTCTCTGGGTTAGCTTCTATTCCTCTTGCTGACACCAGGAAGCCTAGAAGTTGTCCTGCGGATACCCTAAAAGAACATTTTGTCGGGTTAAGCTTGAGCTTATACCTGTTTAGGTTGTCGAAGGTTTCTGCCAGATCACTGATTAGTGACTCTTCTTTTCTTATGGTGATGACCACGTCGTTGATGTAGACTTTAATGTTGCGTCCTATTTGATTTCCGATGCAGTTTTGCATCATCCGCTGATAGGTCGCTCCTGCATTTTTTAAGCCGAAGGGCATGACTTGATAGTAGAACACGTCGTATGGTGTGATAAAAGCTATTTTTTCCTCATCTTCTTTCTTCAATTTGATCTGGTTGTAGCCAGAATATGCGTCTAGGAAGGAAAGCCTTGCACACCCTGCTGCTGAGTCTATTATCTGATCAATGCGAGGTAAGGAAAGGGATCCTCCGGACAGTGCTTGTTGAGAGACGTGTAGTCAATACATACTCTTTGTACGTCTGTGTTTTTCTTGAGGACAATAACTGGATTAGATATCCAAGTCGACGTTTTGATTTCCCGGATGAATCCTGCATTTTCTAGCCTGTGTAGTTCGGATGCTATTGCTTTCCTCTTGGGTTCGTCAAATCGTCTCAATGGCTGCTTGACTGGCTTTGCTTTGGGATCCACGTTTAGTGTGTGCTCGACGAGTTCTCTGGGAACCCCTGGCATGTCTGAAGGACACCAGGCGAAGATTTCCCAGCGCTCACGGAGGAACTTGATGAGCGCACTTTCCTATGCGGGATCCAGGTTTACTGCTATGGAGGTGGTCTTGTTTGGGTCCGTGGGGTAGACCTGGATTTTCTTCGAGTCTTGGGTTGCATCGAAGGCCTGATCTGGCAGGGATCGTCCAATGTCGGGTAGCACATTATGGTCAGTTTCGCCTTTCAACCTTGCATATTCTACTGTCATGCCAAAAGTTTGTGCCAACCTATTGAATTCTTTGTCACAAGTGTTAGATACTTCGAAGCTACCTTGAACTGTAATTGTTCCTTTAGGTCCTGGGATTTTGAGTGTGAGATATGCATAATGAGGTACTGCCATGAACTTTGCAAATGCTGGACGCCCCAGGATTGCATGGTACTGTGAAGGCCAGTCCATCACTTCGAACTCTAATTTTTCTCTGCGATAATTGTTACTATTGCCAAAGCAAACGTCGAGTTCTATTCTCCCAAGGGGATAATTTGCGCCTCCTGGTACTATTCCGTGGAAAGAGCAATCTATGGGCTTTAGGCTTTCCAACGAGATGCACATTGCCTTCAGGGTTCTTGCATATATTAAATTTATGCCGCTTCCTGCATCCATAAATACTCGCCCAATGTCGTATCCTACTATTTGCGCCTTCAACACCATGGGCGCGTGCCCTGGCCTTGGCACTTTCCTTGGGTGGTCTGCTCTACTGAACCTGACTGGGTGATCGGACCACTTCAAGTACTCTGTTGTAGCTGGTGGTGATGATATCGCTAGATTTACTTGTCTGGATATGATCTTCTGCTCTTTCTTGGATTTCGGCACTGGTTGGATCATTGCAGATATGTATACTTTTGATTCCAAATGTTTTGCTAGGCGCTGCATTTGATATCCTTGACTTGTATTCTTTCCTCCGTGACGTGTTCCGTTGTTTTGGTCCATTGCGTTTTGCAACCTTAGGAATGTTCTGCAGTCCTTCATCTGGTGAATAGAGGCTCTTTTCCCGTCTAGGTACTGATACGTCTCAAACGTATCTATAATTTTTGATGCTCCATGCTTGTTCTTACACCATTTGCTTAGTGTTTTGTTACACTTCGTGGCGTTTTTATGCATTTTCTGGGACTAACCTATTAACAAGATGCCACAGTGCCAGTTCCCTGTTTTCTGCTGTTTTTGTGTTTCAGAAAAGTTACACAGGAAATATTCTTGGAATTGGATGAAATAAAAGCCGAACATCCCAATATTTAACGAAGCTTCCAGAAGACCGAAGAGGAGATGGAGAGGGGCCAGGGGCCAGCCTCACCACCAGGGGGCGTGGCCCAGCCCCTGGCCGCGCCGCCCTGTGGTGAGGGCCCCCTGGTCCACTTCTGACGCTGCCCCTTCGCCTATAAAGACCCCCTGACGGGAAAAACCTAAAAACCCGATCAATTTTCTAGAAACACATCGCGATCCACCGCTGTCATCGACCCGAGATCGGGAGGGTCCAGAAGCTCTTCCCGGCACCCTTCCGGAGAGGGGAATCGCCACCAGAGGTCTTCTTCATCGCCATGCTTGCCTCTGGCGCGATGAGTGAGTAGTCTACCTTGGACTATGGGTCCATAGCAGTAGCTAGATGGTTGTCTTGATTGCTATTGATGGCACGGTAAATGATCATAGAGGCTTATGGCGACTTTGTATGAGTCAAGCATGTGTGAGCATGCGCCAAGTCAACCCAAATAAAGCCTCAAAGGAGAAAACCAAAATAATGCTTCCAAATAATTAAAACAATGCATGATTTTTTTTCAAAGGCTCATTAAGCAATCTCAGTCATTTGAGACAAGTCATGCTACAGCAAAACCACTAAGCGTACTATCAAAAAGACATCAAGCACGATATGCAAAAGCCTAGGCTGCAGTCTACACAAGCTCCTTTTTGTACCACTTTTTTGCATAAAGCTTTTTTTCTTTTCCAACACCATTCAAACTTTTTTGAAACAACTCTTTTGATGAAAACCAACATGGACCAGAGGTCAAAATACACCTTGATAAAAAGATATAACAAGATCTGAACAAAAATCAAGGTGAAAAATGAAAGCTAAACGCAGTTCTAGAAAAAGAGAACACTCGTTGAAACGATAAGAGTGAAAAACGGAGTGTTCTTGGCAAATGAAAAGTAAGGCAACTTCTCCAAAAGAAATTTGTTGGGGTCCAACCATTTATTGCAGCAAACAAAACTAAACAAAACTGAAAACTAAAAATAACTGACGCTCCAAGAAAAATGCATAATGTATGAAGCAATAAAAATATAGTGTGTTGAAAGGTGACCTGATTTTTGCCTATGAAGAAGGGGTGCCTCGGGGGCATCCCCAAGCTTTGACGCTTGTACTTTTTAGATATTTCTTGGGGTGACATGGGCATCCCCAAGCTTGAGCTTTTGTCCATTCTTCAACTCATCTCATCATTCTCCAATCCCTACACTTGAAAACTTCCTTCATACAAAACTAAACACAAATCTATTAGCAACATTAGTGTAAGCATAACATTGAATCAACCCGTTTTGCTTCAGGTTTCAACTCAAAACCACCACATATAAAGCATATACTACTGTAGCAACTTCCCCAAAAGTTCCGTGATCAAAAGAACTCAAAAAGAAAGCGATCGAGCGGCAAACACAAATAATGGCAGAAATCTATCAAAACAGAATAGCTGACAAAGGTCGAATTTTTAGAGGGCTTTCTGTTGCTCAAATCAACAAGTGTATAACTAATGAAAGTTTGGATATAACCTGGGGCATATGCACAAGAAATCGCAGGTCCAAAAGATATTCTAAGAATTTTCACGAGTTTTTACGGTGCAGTACTGAAAACTATTTTAGGACAGCAACATCCCCAAATCTTACCTCACTTAAATTAGAGGCTTCTCTTGGCACAAAAACGAAATAAAAAGGATAAGGAGAGGTTATTACAGTAGTAATAACTTCCAAGACTCAAATAAAAGAAAAAGAACTGAAAGTAAAAACATTGGGTTATCTCCCAAGAGTGCTTTTCTTTAACGCCTTTGAGCTAGGCGCAGAAAGTGCGAATCAAGTATTTTCGAAAGAAGCATTAAGATCAACTATTTCCTCAAGATCACCACTTACCACACTAGGCACTTTAGAGGTTCCCGAAGATGATTCAACCTGCAAGTCACTCTTAGTTGAACTAAAAGTCTTACCAATCTTAAAAACATGTTGAGGTTTAGGCACAGACACCTTTGGAACATACATAAATTTTTGCTCTTTTTCAACAAAAGCTTTCTCCTTCTTAAACTTAAGAGAAGAGAAAATTGAACTTAAAGTTTCCCTGAATTCCTCTAGTTTCCCAATCCTAAGGTTTTGACTATCAAGAGTAGTGCTAGCTTCTAAAACGGTGATTCTCTTACCGATACTTTCTATTGCCTCATTAACTCGGCTAGCGTTATCAAGGATATTTGGCAAACTTTTTTCTAAAGAGCCTAGTTTTTCTATAACTTCCTCCAAAGTGATCTCAGTTTTAACAACATGGATAGGTGGTACTCCCACTAAACTTTCTATTAAAGTGCATGCTTCAAGAGCGGGAGTACCCAGAAAATTACCTCCTGCAAGAGTATCAAGAACGTACCTATTCCAACTAGATATACCAACATAAAAATTTCTAAGGAGGATCATGGTAGAATGCTTCTTTGTACACCTATGATGAGAATTGCTAATACGGTACCAAGCATCTTTCAAGCTCTCTCCCCCTTGTTGCTTAAAAGTACGAACTTCTACTTTAGGATTACTCATTCTAACAAAACTAAAAGCACACAAATAAAAACAACTAATAGGAAACTAATTTTTTTGTGTTTTTGATAAAACGATGCAAGTAAAAATAAAGTAAAGCAAAACTTAAAACAAAGTAAAGGATGTGCGTGCGAAACTCCCTTTGCAGAAGTCTTCTTTTTCCCCGGCAACGGCGCCAGAAAATGTCTTGATTGCTATTGATGGCGCGGTAAATAACCGGCCAGTTAAGAAACCCCAAGAGAAGGTTTGATGAATATAGCAGCAAGTTTTTCCCTTAGTAAGAAACCAAGGTTATCAATCCAGTAGGAAAAAGCCAAACTCAAGAAGGTGATGCTTGCTAGCTTCGCGACAGCTCTGGACAATTTATAGGGCGCCTCGTCCAAGCTTTGCTTTGCTAGCTGCAACACGGAACCTGCACACAACACAACCAAATACTTTGTTCCCAACTTACGATGAGGTTGTCAATCTCACCGGTTTGCTTGAAACAAAGGGTATGAGCATATCGAGTGGAAAGCAATAGTAGTATGCGAGTAAAGTAAACCGTGCGAGTAAAGTAAACAGGTGGTAGCAATATAATGGAAATAGGACCAGGGTCCACAGTTCACTAGTGGTGTCTCTCCATAAGATAAAATAACATATGCTGGGTAAACAAATTATAGTTGGGCAATTGATAGAATAAAGACAACGTGCATATGTCGAGAGGATCACTATGAGATTTACTCTGGGCATTACAACAAGATACATAGACCGCCATCCAACTGCATCTATGACTAATAATCCACCTGTGGCGAATCAATCCGAGAACTCCATAAGTATTAAGTTGCGAACAACAGATAACTGCATTAAGCAAAGTGTGTAATGTAAACAAAGCATATGCCCTTGAGCATATGAATGTTGTTTTCTCCCTAGTGGCAACAACACATCTACAACCTTAGAGGATTCTGTCACTCCCCCAGATTAAATAGAGGCATGAACCCAACTATCGAGCATAAATACCCCCTCTTGGAGTCACTAGTATCTACTCGGCCAAGATAGCTACTAACAACGGAGAGCATGCAAGATCATAAACAACATAGAGATAACATAAGATAATATTCAGAACATCAACTCAATCATAACACCAATATTCATCGGATCCCAACAAACACAACATGTAGAATTACATAACGGTGATCTCGATCATGTAAGGCAGCTCACGAGATCTAAACATGAAGCACATGGTGGAGAAGACAACCATCTAGCTACTGCTATGGACCCATAGTCCAAGGTAGACTACTCACTCATTGCGCCGAAGGCAAGCATGGCGATGAAGAAGACCTCCGGTGGTGATTCCCCTCTCCGAAAGGGTGCCGGGAAGAGCTTCTGGACCCTCCCGATCTCGGGTCGACGGCGGTGGCGGATCGCGATGTATTCTAGAAAAGTGATCAGGTGTTTAGGTTTTTCCTGTCGGGGGGTCTTTATAGGCGAAGGGGCATCGTCAGAAGTGGACCGAGGCGGCCACACACATAGGGGCCGCGACCTAGCCCTGGGCCGCGCCGCCCTGTTGTGTGGGCCCCTCGTGGCCCCACTCCATCTCCTCTTCGGTTCTCTAGAAGCTTCGGTAAATTTCTGGATGTTTAGCTTTTATTTTGTGTGTAACTTTTCTGAAACACAAAAATAGCAGAAAACAGGGAACTCGCACTTTGGCATCTCGTTAATAGGTTAGTTCCGGAAAATGCATAAAAATGCCACGAAGTGTAACGAAACACTAAGCAAATGGTATAAAAACAAGCATGGAGCATCAAAAATTATAGATACGTTAGAGACGTATCAGTCTTCTCCACCATGTGCTTCATGTTTAGATCTCGTGAGCTGCCTTACATGATCGAGATCATCTTTGTGTAATTCTACATGTTGTGTTTGTTGGGATCCGATGAATATTGGTGTTATGTTAAGTTGATGTGCTGAATATTATCTTATGTTATCTCTATGTTGTTTAGGATCTTGCATGCTCTCCGTTGTTAGTAGCTATCTTGGCCAACTAGATAATAGTGACTCCAAGAGGGGGTATTTATGCTCGATAGTTGGGTTCATGCCTCTATTTAATCTGGGGGAGTGATAGAAACCTCTAAGGTTGTAGATGTGCTATTGCCACTAGGGAGAAAACAACATTCTTGTGTCCAAGGACATTTGTTTTGTTTATATTACACACTTTGCTTAATGCAGTTATCTGTTGTTCGCAACTTAATACTCGTGGGGTGTTCGGACGATATCCCCGTGGGTGGATTATTAGTCATAGATGCAGTTGGATGGCGGTCTATGTATTTTGTTGTAATGCCCAGAGTAAATCTCATAGTGATCCTCATGACATATGCACGTTATCCTTATTCTATCAATTGCCCAACTGTAATTTGTTTACCCAGCATATTATTATTTATCTTATGGATAGACACCACTAGTGAACTGTGGACCCCGGTCCAATTTCCTTTACATTGTTACACCATTTTACTATTACTCGCACTGTTTACTTTCTCGCATACTACTATTGCTTTCCACTCGATACGCTGAACGGATCGTATGGGCACCTAGAGGGGGGGGTGAATAGGTGCTACTCAAATTTTAGTTCTTTTTTAATTTAGGCTTGACACAAAGGTAAATTCTCTAGATATGCAACTACGGTGAATTTACCTATATGTCAACTAGCAAGCTAAACAAGATACAATATATAAAGGCAATAAAGGATAGAGGAAACCGAGAGCGGAGCACACGGAGACGAGGATGTGATTCCCGTAGTTCCTTCCTTTTTAGGGGAAGTACGTCTACGTTGGAGGGGTGTGGTTGCCACAAAGGCCTAACCAACGCCACAAAGGCTCACCCTATTCTCCGGTGCAAGCTTCCGCCACAAAGGCCTAGCTCACTTTCCACTAAGGGATTCCTCAAGGCGGAATCGGCCTTTACAATCTTGGGGCACGCATCCACAACCGAATTGGAGGCTCCCAAGCACAACACAATGCTGTGAAACAACAAGTAGCAATATATCAAATACACAAACAAGGTCTTGGGACACAAGGGAACCCAAGACACAAGGGCCCTCAAGCAAATGAGAGGGGAAATCAAATCGCTTCGGTGAGGATGTAGAGGATGGTCTTCTCCTTCGATTCTCCAAAGATCAAGAGCTTTGGTGGGGTGAGGGAGGAGATCTACTTGCTTTGGTGAGCTCAACAATGGTGGTCTTCTTCTATCTTGGCTGGCTACCCGTTGGAGAAGAAGAGGGGGTATATATACCCACCCAAAATATCTGACCGTTGGAGGCCAGGAAGTCCGGCTATAGCCGGAGTTAAGTCCGGCTAAAGCCGGCCACACCGGCTAAAGCCGGCCTCAGACCGGCTATAGCCGGCCTAAAAAATCCGGCCTAGCCGGAAATAGCCGGACAAAAAGCCGGTTGAGTCCAGAGGCGCAGGACCCCTCTCGAAAACGTGCAGTCCGGCTATAGCCGGTCTGGGGACCGGCTAAAGCCGGCCTAACTGGCCCAACTTTGTCTGAAACTTCTCCAGGAGCTTATTTCCACCATTTCCTCAATAATTTCCTTTGGATAATGATACTTATCAAATATAACATATAAAACCCAATATCTTGTGCAAGAATATTATAAAATCCTGCAAAGCATAATCACACATTAATAGATAATGTATTGTTAACAAACGCCAAAATCAATTAGGCGGGAAATGCTCTTTCAATCTCCCCCTTTTTGGTGTTTGATGACAATACACAATTTTGCATGTTTCAAACGATATAAAATATAGACGGAGCTCCCCCTTGCTATGTGTCTTATTTTGAATTTGTATTTGAATACAAGACACATCAACAATAAGAACTCCCCTAGATTTTATAATGTGATCCATATATGCACAAGATATATATCATAATCCAACCAACATATAATATGACAAGATATAGCATATAGGATTAATAACGATAAACAAGGTCTTCTACACAAGATAATAGCACATAGTTCAACACATAGTAGATAACGAAGTTCAACCATGGGACACAAGCAAGCAAAGCTCGATATAAGAGCTTGTGACCCAACCAAATCCAAATGGAAATCCACCAAATCCAAATGGAACACATGCAAATGGGACTTCTCCCCCTTTGGCATCAAGACGCCAAAAAGGGAGACCACAACAAGAGATCACTCATCCACATCGTCAAAGTCCTCATCATCTTCATCATCTTCTTGGTCATCGTCTTCTTCCTCTTCATCATCATCAACGTCTTCTTCTTCCTCATCCTCATCATCAACGGCTTCCTTGCCCTTGGAGGTGACTTCGGCTAGCTCCTTCCAATCAAATGTTGATCCTTCATTCCACTTGCCAAAAGAAAAAGTGTCCTCGGATATATCTTGCTCTTGGGACTCCTCTTCATGGCTAGCTCCCTTGCCCTTCTCCACAGCCCTCAAACGAGTATCCAACTCTCTTTGCTTCTTGGAGATGTGCTTGCGGTCCACATAGTCCTTGTACTGAGTGTGACGCACATCATTGTTCATGCAAAAGAGAGCCCTTTGCCACCACTTTAGCTTCTTCATCTCTTGAGCCATTCCACCACTTGGTGGATCCGCATTCTTCCTCCTAGAGCCGGTAGCATAGATGTTGCCACCCATCACATCACTCGAAGAGGGATAAGCACTTGAGGTGCCAGACACCAAATGAGTTGTCTTCTTATAGAGCTTGTTGGGCTTGTGCACTTCCAAGTCTTCATCAAGCAAATCTTCTTCAATCTCAAAGTCTCCCTCAATGCCTCTGTCAATGATGAGCCTCATGATGAATGGAGCATAAGGAGGAATCTTCCTATCAAGCATAGCAATCTTCATCTCCATGAAGATGAAGTACATCACATCAAGCTCCATCCCTTCACTATCTCTTCCGGCCTCGAAGACAAGCCGGGCATGGTGGAGCAAATGCACAAGACCACCTCTGATAGAATCATTGTTGCCCCCACTTGGAGCAATGTTGGCACGGAACATCCGAAGCAAAATATCATAGAGGGGAAGGAGATTTGCAGTCTCTCCCGCTTTGCCCCCTGGACCATACAAGCACTGAATCTTCCCCTTGTTGTACTCAGTGGTATCAAGATGCAAACGGGCACCCCTAGGTCGATGAATGCCATCGAACCTATAGCCCAAAAGCTTCCCGAACCGAGACATGGTCGAGTACTTCCTCACTTCACCTGTCATCCAAGTGAAACCAACCTCATCCTGAGTATCAAACTCTAAAGTGGCAAAGAATTGCTGAATCAGATGCGGGTTGTAGTCTTGCTTGAAGACCATCAGCTTGTGCAACCCAAGCTTCTCGGTGACCCAAAGAGCATCTTCAAAGTACTCATCCCGTGACAAAGCTGCAATGTTGGTGACCTTCATGGGGCACACCTTTGTGCTCATGGATGCATAAATCTGCTCATAAATCCGCTGATGCTCAGACTGGTAGAAGGACGCACTGTCAATGTCCCTAGGCATTGAGTAGAACTTCTGCTCACGGAACTCCCTGTACTCTTGCTTGGACAGCTTCTTGAGATCACTGACATTGGCAAAGAGAGATTTCTTCTTGCGTTCTTCCAATCTCTTCCTCTTCAGAGCAGCTGCCACACGAGCATTTTGATTCTCTTGACGGCGGGCAAGCGAGGGATCAACATACCGAGACCTCTTGGGTCGAGAACCACCTGCATACAGCACATATGAAGCGAGCATATAGGATAAGCATGCATGCCAGAGGATCAAGGAGCAATAGCATAAAAGGAAAAAGCATGACAGTAGAAGGTGATCTACACCGGCTATTTCCGGCCTCAGGCCGGCTTTAGCCGGTCAGACCGGCTATAGCCGGCCTGACACCGGCTTTAGCCGGACCAGATGAACAAAATCGACATCTCAGCTGTAGGCCACCAAAACTTGTCACACATTTTCAAAGTATGCAATGCAGAAGGGAAACACGAAGCTAAAACATTCCCAGGTGAACCAAGGTACCACAAGATCAACTAACCCTAACCCTAGAGAGAACTAGGGAGAGAGAGAGAGAAGGAAGTGGAGGAGGATACCCTGGTCCATGGGGAGGGCGCCGGAGGGAAGGGCCGGCCGATGGAGGAGCTCCGGCGGCCGGAGAGGAG